>OW388171.1:1900000-3100000 GCA_936450015.1 Meganola albula | reverse complement strand
CGTTACCGAATGAGGTTTCTACGCGATTTATCCTTATTAGAGTATTGATTGTATAGTCTTCCTCTACATTTGCTTGACAAATTGAGAAAAAGCTTTAATTGTTTTGCAATTAATCGAGACAAGGGGATGCGATTGTATGTAAAGTGAAATAAATGACCTTTCCTGGGGAGGGCTCGTGGTTTATGCGAAAAAGTAATAGTGGGGGATAAAATCCTGAATCGGTATTTACTAGATAAGCGCGTTCGATGGAACGCGCTTATCTAGTAAATACCGAATAAATACAGAATCTAGTAAATACAGAATAAATGTTAAGCAACAATGTAGTCTACGATGGTAGACTACATTGTTGCTTAACATCAGGCAAGTTGTGATCAGGAGCAAGCCTATTACTTTTTTTTATTCATCGATAGTCTGGCGCTTGACTACAACTTGCCTGATGTTAAGCAAAGATGTAGTCTGCGATGGAACGCGTTTACCCAGTAAATACGAATTCACGATTTTATCCCCCATTATTCCTTTTTCGCATAAACCACGAGCCTTTCCCAGGAAAGGTCATTTATTTCAGTTTACATACAATCGCATCCCCTTGTCTCGATTAATTGCAAAACAATTAAAGCTTTTTCGCAATTTGTCAAGCAAATGTAGAGGAAGACTATACAATCTATACTCTAATACGGATAAATTAAAAAACTAAGGTTCTCTAACTATATTAAGAAAGTAAAATACGGCATCTCTGTTTCCCGATAGCTATAATCTGCCTGTCTTCTAGTCACGAGCGAATCGGTATTTACTGGGTAAGCGCGTTGCATCGTAGACTGCATCATTGCTTAACAACAAGCAAGTTGTGGTCAAATGCAAGCCTATTTCAAAATAAATAAAGTCTTTTTCCTCCATCTGGGAATCGAACCCGGGTTGTAAAGCGACCAAGCTTACGACTGCACCACCGAGGCTTACATTACTAGAATGAAGATTAAGTTATCTACGAGTTACCACAGACAAAGAATTACAACGTTGCAGATAAAGTACACCACGTCTACCGTGAGTTATCGTTAGGCGGTCCCCACTCGATCACAGGACCACGCCCACAGCTGGGCGACGGCCAACATGCCGGTAACTGAACCGATTTAGTACCAACATGATAAAAACGAAAGAAAAATTGAAGCAACCTAATATACCTAGCTAGTTATACAGGGTGAACCGCAAAGGATATATTATTATCATGCTACAATAACGGGCCGGTGACGTGGTCGGTAAGATACTTGCTTTTCACGTCACAGGTCGTGGGTTCGATTCCCACTCAAGTCTGACATTTGTGTGATGTACATCACACAAATGTCAGACTTGAGTGGGAATACACGTATACACGTGAGTGGTACATGTCTGTTTGTCTTGAGACTGGGCGTAATTAGCTACATTTAAAAATATATGTATTTACAAAAAAAGTATTATTTAAATTACCAGTTATCTGGTTTCCGTAGTACAAGCTCTGCTTACTTTGGGATCAGATGGCCGTGTTTGTTAATGACCCACTATATAAAAAAAATCTAATAGTTCTCTGGTCTTAAACCAATCCAAACTATTTCCTTACCAAATTTCATCTAAATCTGTTTTGGAGTGAAAGCGCGACCGACAAACAGACAGTTACTTTTGCATTTATACTATTAGTAAGGATTATGCTGACGTTTCATATTATCGCCTAGGTTGTTTTATTAAAAAAATGTATGTAATTATAATACTGAGAATCGTTCTAAGAACACCCTTGTTTACTAGCAATAATTACCTCTGATTGATGGAATAAATATTTATTTAATTTTTAATACCCATCTCTTAGTATTTCTTTACTAATTAGCTGCTTCAGCGAACTTCGCACCGTGTATTTCTCACCACTAAAATCCGGTATATTTTAGATTTTATTTTATTTTTATTTCAATATGTGATATTCGCGTTAATCTAAGACATTAAAATAGGGGTTGTACCTATGTATTATTTATCACATCATACAAAAAATAAAAACGAAAATTTTATCCGATAATTAAAATTGGGGTGGACCACCTTCATCACTTAGTCGTATGAAAAATAGATTACGACGGATTCTCAGATCTATCGAATCATCATCATCATCAGCCTATGCTATCCTGCTGGACATAAACCTCTCCTAAAGCACGCCACTGAGCACGATCCGCGGCTACTCTCATCCAGCTCTTACCAGCCATCTTGCAAAGATCGTCACTCCACTTAGTCTGAGCGCGTCCTACGCTACGTTTGCCGATCCGTGAAGTAATCTACCGAATATAGATATAGGATCTCGAATAAATCGATCTAGCCGTTTCAGAGGAGTTTGGTTACAAACAACGCGACACGAGTATTTTATATACAGGCAACTAAGCCTATAGAAATATATAAAAACTTAATAAACATAATTTAGTAATAACCAGCTGTGACGTAGATTACCTTGATATCTCCGGTAGACGAGACCCTTAGGCCTAAACTTTTCTTTGCGGAAGGTCTCCAGATGTTGACTCGGTACTCGCACTACGAATGATTTGAAATTCGTGTTGTGACGAGATTCCAAGTGTTTTGTTTTTTGAAGTCGGGTTAAAAGCGTTCTGACGACAATCCCTAATATCTTTGATGACATTATTTCCGCCTGGTTTACATTAAAATATCACTAAATAAGGAAATTACGTGTCCAAATATCAAACGGTTGATAATCTAAACATATCCTTATATTATTATACAGGGTGAGTTAGAAACTCAACTCAAGAAGTGTACTCGGTCAACGTTTTTTGACTAAATTAATTTATTAATTCATAAACAATTTCCAATTGTGTTTTTTGTCATAATATTATGCAGAGACGAAATAACAATCAGTGAAATAATAACGCTGATGGTCTTTAAATCCTTGTCATTGAATATAGGTTAAAGCACTAATTACAACTTACATAAATGGGGTAAGAACGATAGTAAAATATTCTAATTCTAAATCATCTTCTTTGATAAAAGAAGATGAATTAGAATTAGAATATATTAGGTAACAGAAGTGAGAATGTCGCTTATCAAGAAAGGACAAAAAATATGTCACAGGTATCTCTATCATTTAGTATGTTAGAGCACGTTATAGCACTCATGAGTACTCATGAGCACTCATGTATGTATATTTTTTAACTTGATATAGGTTCGCGCTTGACTACAACTTTCCTGATGTTGAGCAATGATGTAGTCTACGATGGTACGCGCCTACCCAATATACCGATACACTCGTGATTACAAATGATTTTCAGTGAGGTGACATTGGAATGAGGCTCCATATGGTTAGAAATTATAGCAACAATTCCGACCCACCCCCATATTATGTATTACTATTTTTTTTTATCAGAAATTGTTAATGAAGTTCAGTTAACTATGTCACCCTGTATATTTTGTCACCAATAATATCTCGAAAGCTTTGAGTCGACATCAGAAAACTATGAGAAAACTCTTCTTTGATATGATCACTAGCTATTTTGAACTTTACGCTCATAAATTTAAAGTTCAAATTCGAGAATTTTATATCAAACAAGTTTACAAAAAGAATCTGTAACTTTTTCTTTGAAAGTCAGCGACGCGACGACACGATAGTGTGGACCTGGATTAACTAATTTTGAATACGAAAATTAAATATTAATCCTTAGCAGCGGTGGCGCAGCGGTACGGACCTCGCCTTAGAAATATAATGTCGCGGGTTCGATTCCCAGTCGAGACCACACATCTTTGCGTGAATTGTTTCATCGCCGCTAATCAATATCGGTAAAAGAAAAGATAGTAAGGCAACCGGCATGTCTAAGAAGTAATCATTCGAGGACATGTAACATCCACCAACCCGCACGTGGCCAGCGTGTGTGGATTAAGGCCTCGACTCTCTCAACTCGTAAGATAGTTGAGAAAAACCCTTGCCCAGCACTGGGACATTAAAAGGGGTTGAAGTGAATCTATGACGAAAAGTAGAGTTGTTATTTATGAGATCGATGTATTATGGACAACTAGCTTTCCAACCGCGGCTCCGCCTGCTCGTATGTCGGTTATCGCGCTAAACCATTAACCTCTTTTAGCGCAGTCGGATAAAAACTATTCTATATCCATCTCCAGGTCTCCAACTATCTCCATGCCAAATTAAGTCCAAATCGGTTCAACACTTTTTTGAAGTCGGTAAAACAGGTCGCATCCATATCAGATATCTTAGTACATCTACACCCATCCACACATAACTTATTCTGCTGTTTAAAAACGTCATCATAATTTAGATAACCAAAATCCATGGAGTTGATATTCTTATATTATTTTTTTGTAGAACAATAAATAAAAAAGAAATTTTAGGTATATTTATCGGCAAGCTCCTAGGGCGGCGATTACCAGATACTCCTCATTACCTTTGCATCTCGATGGGACACAAAACAACACCACAGAAAGCTAATCAATATCTCTGCCAATGATTACAGCACCTCCCTAATCACAAATATTCACAAAATGTTTGGATGGAAATAGATTTCTTTTATTGCGGATTAATTCGGTTTGACCCACCACGTGCTCACCCAACCATAGACATTGTCCCCTAAATGTAAATGTAACGTCTTGTAAGTTTGGCAACTGACATGCCGTATGCTATCACAAGTGACTGAAGTGACACCTAACCGTCAGGTTAGGCAACAGCTTGCCACGTTTATAGGTTACGCGCTGCGATATATTTTATATAGCCACACTAAAAATAATTGAAAACGAAAAGTACGTTTGACGCAACGTATGTGTTTTTATTTTGTCAATTTATCTATTGAAATGGCTTATTTTAAAATTCTGTCAATAAAGGGCATTCATTATTTCTATTAAATTACTAGTGATCCAGTGGTAAGCGCCGCTTAGTAACCGCGAGACAAAGACTTTTCTAATAGCCTTATCGGGTCGTCTTAGTAGCAGCTCGAAGTTTGAAATTATGCCCGATAAACGGCAATAGACACGCCGCGCCCCCTATAACGTATAGAACCTAAAATTAGCCGGCGAAAAGTGTAAGTATTTACCTCTGCCTACAGCCTCGGGGTAATAAGGCGTAACTCATTATATTGAGCAGCAGCGATGAAACAATTCACACAAATATGTGTGGGCACGACCGGGAACCAAACCCGCTACCTTATACTTATTTTAAAGGCAGATAACGCTGCACCACCGCTGCTCTTAACGTTTACAAATTTGTCTAAATAATTTCCAATTTCCTTATTTCTTTGTTCACAGAACGAGAGACTAAGGGTGTAAACAGACTCGTGAACGCACAGATAACATCAGAACAGCTTCGAGATAACAGTGAAGCGAGCGCACTCGAGTTTATGCTGAATAACTTTATATTGTACATGTTTTCACAGACAAGCCTGTTTTGTGGACTGTATTTTTTATTTAGTTACTAGCTTTGTGTTTTGCGTGATATTATACCAAATATTTAACCAGAACACCGAAATCTAACAAAAAATGCGTTTCGGTGCGATGTCTTGTGACACTATTTCGGAATGTCGTTTGTTCCTCCTTTCTGGTTTCTAACAAATGGAGCCTCATTCCACTGCCACCTTCTCATCGAAAATCTTTCGTAATTACAAGTGATTCGATACAATATCGCAAGCGCGTTCCATCGTAGACCAAATCATCCTTAACGACATACAAGTAGTGGTCAAGCGCACTTGGCAGTTGGCACAATATAAGTGCACATGGACCTCGAACCAATTGAATCAAAAGATTATACAAGTTCTAATTATCTATAGTTAACTATTGGAAAACAAAACCCCGCGGAATGTGAGTGATATTTCATTTCTGCCATCACTATTTAAACATACATCGCACTTTGAAAACAAAAGTGTCAGCATGAAAAACGTCAATTTGTAGATAAACATAAATTTAGATTACTTGAAAAAAACTCATCTACAGCAAAAACGTACATCGAAATCACACACATAGTTTATTAAAATAACATTTGTAAACTAATAAAAACAATAGTGACACTAAGCTGGCTCAATATATCTTAATGGCCATACTGAAAAATTACTGTTTTTGTATAACGCCACTTTTGCTTTTAAGGTGCGAAATACATATATCTTAAATTTTCAAATAATTTTAGTCACAATACGTCTCTATAGACGTCTGTTAAGCCTAACGAACACGTGTTCACAAGTCGACGGCAACATTTTAGGAAATATGAATGAAACATTAATAGTTTCCTACTTGGAATCTCTGTTCTAAAATAATGGAGATTTCATGTGACTCATATTTAAAAAATATCGTTAGTTTTTCAAGTTACATAAAACCTGATATTATGTATATGTTGCAGTGGCGAAGAGTCCATACAAGCCTTTAGGAATTGATTACATATATAGTTTACTGAATTAAAATTATGTATCGCCTAAGACTTTTAAATAGTGCACGGTTGATTTGTAAATGAAAGACAAAATGAGAATGATAAGGGGGCGTCCATAAATTACGTGAGGTGTTTTTTTAATTTTCTTCCCCTCCCTCCCCCCTGGTGAGATGTCTTGAGATTTTATTCAACCCCCTCCCCCATCCCCCAATCTCACGTGAGATTTTTCAAAATGTGAGAATTCAAAATGTGAATGATATATAACTGAACTGAACACAGATTTACACTATAGGTTTGATATTGCTAATAATAGGTACTACGAGGCGCGGAGTTAACAACTGAGCTATAGGTCGCGGAGAATGCTATGTTGACGAATTTGCTGCAATTACTAACAGGTTCAAGATAGTAGGTATTCATTATTCATTGACGGGCCGGTGGCCCGAGACGCGAGACCGACATTTGTGTGCCGATTATGCACACAAATGTCTGTCTCGCGTGGTAATCGAACCCTTGAACTGCGGCCTGAAAAGCTACCGACCGCGCCACCGGCCCGTCAATCAATAATGAATACCTACTATCTTGAACCTGTCAAACATCAGTTTCAAATAAATTTCTATAGTTCAAAACGTTTATTTTTAAAAAAAATATAATGCTAGAAATAGAATAAAATGGATTGGAAACAGAATAAGTGAAATAATTTGAAGATTTTTGTGCATTTTAATTTATCATCTTGACCGTCTAATGATAGTATTCGAAAATTTTTCTCGTATTGACAATTCATATAAAGAGTACATAAGCAAAAACTGACGCGAGCCATACGGCCATAATACATATTATAATTATAGACATATTATGTAGATATAGCCTAGTCGAGTAGACATTTTGAATCGGAAGAGTCAAAAATTACAACTGACCAAATTTCAAAATTTACAAAGAACCACAAAAATGCTTTATCAATAGTTAATAACTTTCATAAATTATATTCAAAATCAAAATGAAAATATGCTTTATTTTTTTTGAGACGCGAGTCGACATAAAAATAGTCAAATTTATTTACCTACCGTGCAGTGAATGACTGGCAAAGAACTAATAGATGAAAATCTAATCTATGTTTTATTTCCATGCTTTTCACAACAAATGAGATAATAGGTACATGGTAATATTACATAATCAATTAATCAGTTATAATTTAACAAAAAAATTTGAAGAATTTAATATTTTCTTAAATCTCTCTGATTAAAATATTTGCCAAATCCCCGTTATTCGATTCAGAAAGCTTTTTACATTTTTTTTATTAAATAAATAATATTATCGTATGAACCTAACTTAACCCAACCTAGCTTCAGCTTCACCTCCAAAAAGCTGAATTTAGCTCGCGAGCCGCGCTGGTTGCCGGCCCCTGGCTTAAACTTTGGACGCTTGCAACACCTGAAACATTACTCGCACATTGCCTGCCCTTTGTCGACGTGCACTGGCAATCAGGACACATACAGAACACGACCAAAAATTATTATACTGCGTGTAGCAACAGTGACAAAAATTTATAAAAGAAAAACAAAAACATTTATTAAGTTTGTCATAAAAATTGTTGACTAAACAATACCCATAACAAGCCATCATTCATTGTATCTCTTCGCACTCCATCAACACTAATCCGCGGCACACAGCCATTTATTGATGTCGAAACAAACGCTTTTGAACGTAAGAGAATAAAAATTAAAAGTCCCGACGACTAAGAATGTCCCCACCAATGAGCGTGGCATAAATAATAAGACGGGTACGTCTCGGCAAATTACCCAGAACGGGCGGGTTGGAAATTGATGGCAACACTGAAATAAGTGCCGCCATGTTGAAAAAAAAAACGCGCCATGTCAACTATGTTGGTTGATTGTCGGCGCGCCTTGGCCTGCTCTGTTTTTTTTTCGTCTGTAATTCGAATTTCAAGTGGTCTAAATTAGTTCTATTGTAATTACGGCGGGAAAATGTATTTTTACTCTGTGGTAAAGCTAAACTTCTTTAGTTAATTGTGCTAATTGGAAACGTATAAACGTTCCGGATTTAATTTTTGAGACATACCGTTTTGCCTGGAGGGAAGTGGACAATTAAACTTTCCATCTCCTTCTATTATCTTTCTGAATAAATTCATGCGGGATCCAAGACAGTTTAGGTGTCCCGGGACTTGGCCGGGTTCAAATCACGAGTCTCTTCACGGCGCCGCTGTTGCTTTTGACTTACAGGAGTAGTAAGATTGTGAGTTAATTATTGAGACATACAATACAAAATCCTAAAATATTGCACATGAGATTGTGTACGATGGAGTCGAGTTAAATCACACTTCATCTCACCTGGACCCGATTTTCGAGTTTTAGACATTAAACTCGCACGCGACATCCGTCGAAAACAATATCAAATGTCAATTGAAAACTTATTTTTGTATTCTTAGAATGTCACGTTAAAGATAAGTGTAATCACTCATAGCAGTCGACATATTATTAATATGTCGATTTCATTAGTTTTCAATTGACATCCGAATGTTTTTTAAAGCACGTGGTGGTGCATAGGCGAGCCAAATACAAGACTATTCATCGATCCATTAAGTTTATACTCTAGTTTGTATAATGTCCTGCGTAAATATTTATTAATCTTATTATATAGCTCAATAGCCTTGTTTTTCACGTTACAGAATAACATAATAATTTTCAGCTTTCCCTAGGGATGTCATGTTTTTGTAACACGAAAAGGAATAATTAGAATAAGTGTTTTTTAAATAAAGCGAAAATAACATAACCTCATGCTCACTACCCAAAGGTGTAGGCAGAGACAGGAACTACTTTCGTCAGGTATGTTCAGGTTAGGTTACGTAATAAGATAGGTGATAAATGACACTCTTGCTGAACCCGGGCGGGTATTTTCTAAACATTAGAAGATAATACTAAGTCACAAATAAAATACAACCAATATTTCTTCTAAGATTACCTTGCGCCCTCTATATTATACTTTACAAACAAATCTAATTTAAGAATCTTAAACCCTAAACATTTACAAAATCCCACCGTTCATAAATTTAAATTCACATTGACATCCCTAAACCGGATAGATCCAGTTCGCACTAGAAAAAAACTGCTCCCCATCGTCTACAGTGTAACAACTATAGTGGGTTTATAGAATTTTGTATGCTAAATGATTTGACGACTTAGTTTTGAGATGTAAGTTCGATGGGTTAGTTTGACGCACAAATGATAGTAAAAAAGAAAATTAAATTAAACAGGTTAAGGTTAAGATTTTTAGAGAGACATAACAATATGTCACTCTAAAAACGTTAAATCTATTTTGAATTTTCGCCCATCTTGTGTAAAACAATCCGCGATTTTCACATTGTTTGTAGGTACAGTTTGACCCCGCAAATCGCATGAAGAGTGGTCACGATCTAGGACTTATGCAACTTATATTATGTACTTAATGACCACCCCGACCCTAAATTACAATTATTACTATTGATAGTCAATAATAATAAAAGATTGCTAACATCCCTAGCATATTATGAACAGTGGACACCTACCGAGCGATGGCTGAATTACGAATGCTGAAAGCTGATTAACGATATCTAATAATATTATTTTCCATGTATTTCTGCAAATCAAAGCTATATAGCGTAATTGAGGCATGCGATCACCGTTTTTGAATTACTTTTCTTTTGGTAGCCGCTCTTTTATATCTTAACTAGCTTTCCGATTATCGCGGTAAACCACTACCTAACCTGTTTTTGTGCAGTTACAGCAAAAACTATCCCACGTCTTTCCCCGGGTTTCAAACTATCTCCATACCAAATTTCATTCAACTAGGTTGTGTGTTTGGGGGTGAAAGCGCGACAGACAGACAGAGTTACTTCTGCATTTTAAATAGGTTAAATCTCTTTGACTTCTTACATTTATTCTTTGTGTTTGGGCAAACCGATTATAAAATTAACTATCAAAATCAGTTGACTCATTTTGAAGCTTTAGCGAGAATACCTGCCTCCGCAGAAGGCTTGGTAGTCGTTTACGCACAAATTATGCGTAATTTTCAACCGATTTATAAAAGAAGGAGGTTTCGACTTAATTTTTGATGTTCTTTATCTTTACGTGAACTAATTCCTACGTATCTTTTATTGTTTGTAAGCTGGTGTTGATGCGTGGTCCCATTTAAATCTGATCAAGATCCAACCAATAGTTTTTGAGCTATGTCAAAAGAAGCGTCACTGTTTACGCTAAGCTACCTAACAAAATTATAAAAGCAATTGTCCTAAATGCATAATTCTAGGTATCTAAGTTCGAATTCGGTTTTGTTTTTGTAGTAAAAATAATTATAGATTAAGTAATTCTATTTTGACTGCATTTTATTTTTTATTCCTGATCACAATAATCAGTCGTAACGTCTACTACTAATTTGTTTAAATGTCATCACGCACACAGATAGAATCCATTAGTGCGAAAAGCCACTCAAAAAAATTCTATTTCAAAAGTGTCAGTAACTATGAATCTTGCGTTAATTAATGTGTAACGACTACTGAACTTAGCAGACATGGTTATGAGAGTACGAGTAGCTACTATTTTTCTTAGTCTGTGGCCCGAATACTGAAAAATCCCGGATCTAACATTTTGACAAAATAAGACCGAGTAAGCCAGTTATTAAGTTTAAGTAAATAAGTTGCACTGTCCTTTAAACTTAAAGATGATCATAAATTTGAGACACACAGCCCTAGTAATGAATCAATGGAACAAAATGGACTGGAGTCGCTTTGACCTAAAACTTTTTTTTGTAAAATAAAACGTGCGGGGTATGAGAGCAGGACCAAAGACTAGAGAGAGTGCCGTGTGTTATGGATACTTATTTCTTGTATACCTGTGCTATTCAATTTAGATTACTCATTGTGGCCGGAAGACTAGGAGAGTATTATTATGATTATTGAACTAATATAATTGAGCTAAAAAATTTGTTTGTTTGGTTAAACATGCTAAGTGTAAGTCAATTTATGTTTATATTTCTTTGAGAATTTTTGTTCTACATTGAAATAAGTCAAAAAGAAAATTAATTATTATTGTATTGTGTTAGATGTGTGTAGGCTTTGTCACAAACAGTTTTATCCGCTAAATAATCCGAACCACTTGGTTTGGATTTCGCAATCGTTTTAAATTTGTTCATGGGCTTATCTTTAACGTTACTTGGAAATTTACTGAAGAAACGTATACATTACCCCACAAAAGAGTTACTAATTTTGTGGAGACACTAATCTCAGGAACTATTAAAAATTCTGGCATTGTTAGAGCGCCCCTTTTTTGAAAATGGCTATAGGCTACTTTTTATATAAAATGTAGTTAAGCTAGTGTAATATATACACTTAATAAGAGTACTGTTTACTGATCTCTATTTTTAACACCCGGCAATGGGTGTTGATGTTTGACATGTGTATCTGTGTATCAGTGTACAAGTTTGTTACCACCAAGCGCCTAAACGGCTGGATGAATTTTGATGCATTTTTTATTCAAAACCTTAATAAGATATACTGATGAGCTTAGCTAAAAAAAGTGTCGGGATATGTTACTTTTTTTTAAATATAACTTCTAATTTCATTCATGACATTTTAAAAAGGGACAATAGCATCAAAATGGCGTGACAAAACGTCGTTAATAGAGAGCTTCTTTTTTTTAATACCTTTGACCTTGCCAACACTGCGGAATAAGTTCTAAACCATAAAGTATAAACTTTTTAGTTTTTGTTACATTTTAAGCTGACATTTTTATTTTACTAAGACAGAAAAACTGGGTGTTTAATTGTTTATAAGTTTGAAGCGAGTATCTGTGTACAAGTTTGTTGCCACTTGGCGCCAAAAGGATGGCTCGATTCTGATGCGGTTTTTTTCGAAAGTTCAAGTGATAGGTATGGTTCTTAGCTAAAAACGTATGCGTCGGGTGTTATTAAATTTTTAATATAGAGTAAGAAGAAGAAGAAATAATAGAAGAAGAAGTAATTATTTTTATTCCTGGCAATGCAAAAACTATGCACAGCCGCAGGTTACATTCATTATCTACTAAAAACAAATAAAAATTCTAGGACGAATAAACTAACAACGAAATTTATAAAATATAAACATTTACACAACTCAATTTCTTTAAATTCATAGATCATATTTCAACTTTAAGCCAAACAAAAAAGTAGAACACTACTCCATTCCTTTTTGTCCTTTTAAACTGCATTTTAAACTCAACAGATTTATTTAAAACTTATTACCATAAACGTTTGAGACACAAAGTTTTATTTGCAATCCAAATATTGAACTTCAACCTTATTGCTTTGGAATAGGGATTTTAAATAAAGAAATATTTAACTTTGTATTTTCTGAGAGTAAGTGAACTATATATTTATGCATAATCCATCTTTAAAAAAAGTTGTATTATTTTATTTTAAGGAACAAACCCGTTATAGCTTCGTAACTATGCAAAGTAGATATGTATTACTTCATGTGGATTTTATTTTACAAAATAAACCAAAGTAAACTGCAAAGTACCTACTTATACCTTCTTTTAAAAGAAAAGGCCTTGACTTACCTATAACTTCTTTTAAAAGAAAAGAAAAGTGTAACAATAACAAAATTTATGAATTACTTGAAAAACGGAAATGGTTTTTTTGTGACATAATTAAGTGGATCTACTATAGGTACTACTCAATAATTATAATATCTGCAACGTCAAGTCAAAAATAGATTTGTATACGGACAATACTGGATGAAAGGCCATACTAGTACAGTTCTCTTTAACTCATTATATTTTCTCATAGCTGGGCATGGGTCTCCTCTACTATCTTACGAGTTAATTGAGTTTAGATCTCAATGCACACACGCTGGCCAAGTGCAGGTTGGTGGATCACATGTCCTGAATAATTTCTTATTAGACATGCCGGTTTAACTATTCACACAAAGATGTGTGTGCACGACCGGGAATCTAACCCGGGACTTTATATTTCAAACAGTTAGGAGGAGGTTTCTACTATAGGTACTATTGCTGTTAATTATGGGTTATTATGATAATAATATAATAATATTGTGGGACACTAACACACACGGTCATCTGGTCCCAAGCTAAGCAGAGCTTGTACTAAGGAAACCAGATAACTGGTATATACTATACATATAATACTTTTCTTTTGTAAATAAATACTTATAATAGATATTTACACCCAGACTCGACACAAACACAAATGTTCATCACTAATGTTTATCTCGGGTGGGAATCGAACCCACGACCTGCGGCGTGAAAAGCAAGTATCTTACTGACCACGCCACCGGCCCGTCAAACAATATTAATAACATTCGCTGTTCCAAGAGCACCAGGCACCCTGCCTGAAGACACTTCACTTGCTATCGCTTCGTAATTAATATTAATTTAGGTAACATTAATATACATACATAAAATGCATTAGGAATGGACCGCCCTACTCCTGATGAAAACGGCCTCATGTGTTCCCGAAAGATAGCAGCAGTCATGGACAAGCTGTGCGGAGGAAGAATACCTGAGGTTTCATAGCATAAAGAGGATGCACAAAAGATCCAGCTGGGTCGAAGTGCTCTGGGTCTACCAGCCCCATTTTTATGATAAGATAAACCCATTTAAATTTCAATTGGAAATTATCTTTTTTATATTTGGGTAGAAAGATGAACAAAGAAAAAAGTTTAAGTTAAACTCATTTAAATCTTTCGTTCATTCATTTGCGCGTTCTATATTTGAATCGTTTAGCTGTCAACTGTCAAACTCGTTGACAGATAGCATTATGTAGGCGGGAAGGGTGTAGAGTGCACATTTAAACGTGTCTAAATAAAAAAATGTTATTTTAAGATTTAACTTCTATTTATTAGGATTATTTAAAGGCTAAAAATTACAAGTTGTGGAATTCGCTGCCGGTATCTATGTTTCCCGATAACTATAATCTGCCGGTCTTCAAGTCACGAGTGAATCGGTATTTACTGGGTAAGCGCGTTCCATCGTAGACTGCATCATTGCTTCACATCAGGCGAGTTGTGGTCATGCGCAAGCCGACTGCTCTATCCTACTAATATTATGAACGCGAAACTTTGTAAGAATGTATGGACGTTTGTTACCCTTTCACGCAAAAACTACTGAACGGAATTGGATGAAATTTAGTACAGAGATAGATTATGATCTAGATTAACACATAGGCTACTTTTTATCCCAATAAGTACCACACGGACGAAGCCGTGGGCGGATGCTAGTGAATAATATATGCGTTTATGTAACCTCATGGAAATCCCTTAAATACCCCATATTACCTTAGTCGAAGGATTTGCTGTGGTTTAACATATGGGTCATTCTAAGTTAAGAGGTAATATGTTGTATGAAGCGACGGCATGGCATTTTTTTTATATTTTTACATAAGTATACATTTTATGTAATAGAAACTTTTAAGATGAAAACATTTACAAAGTGGCCAGTCAATTCGTTGGTTTTTTCTCGTTTTATAAGTGACCAGGGTAAATACTCAGTACAGGGTAGAGACAAGATGACCAGGGGAGGATACTTTATGAACAGGGAAGAGAGATAGACATATCAAAAACACGTTTTTTTAAAGAATTAACTGTATTTATTAATTTTTTATTTTAATTATGAAATATCTACTCAGATTCTAATAATCAGATTTGTTATTTCCTAGCAGTCTTAAGCACTAGGTACAAAAAATAACAGAGTCTTTACTTTTCCTTTCCATCAAAACAAAAATATCTATAACTTTACTATCAATATGAAATAAATTTTTGGGGACTGGGTCACCTTCGTCCGTGGGTGTAGACCTTCAATTGAATCCCCACACGTGGTCTTCGGGTGGTGCAAATCAGGTTATAATCAACTGGTAGTAGGCTTCGGCCGTGGTTAGTGACCACCCACCAGACAAAGCCACACCGCCAAGCGGCCTTGCAGAGTTCCGGTGCGATGTCTGGTGACACCATTTAGGATGGTGGGTCGGAGTTGTTGCTCCTTTATGGTTTCTAACCATATGGTGCTACATTCCACTGCCACCTTCTCACCGATGATTATTCGTAATCACGAGTGAATCGGTATACTAGGCTGGTGCGTTCCATCGTAGGCTACAACATTGCTTAACATCAGGCAATTTGTAGTCAAGCGCTAGCCTATCGAAGAATTAAAAGCAAGAAGAATATGAAATAGTCACTAATAAATTAAGCAACAACTTCTCGGAGTAACAGTAATAATTTTTTCTTGATAAACTCTCAAAACATTTTAGTTAAAGGAAACTAAAAAAATCATTTTCCAAAACCCTCATTCTAAGATATAGATTCGTTAAATGCATAAAATATACGCCTCGCTTTCATTTTCAAGTTAGGGCAAGGTAGTTTTTTAAAACCTGATCTCAGGTGATCACAGAATTAAAAAAAATATAATTTGACGTTCATCATCTTCTTCATCACCTGTGCACCTTGCAACATAACGATATTCTATTTTTGTATCTTGAAGTTTAACCAGCACAAAGCCCCTATTGCTGAATGTTTCCTTTCCAGATGTTGAGGGCTTTGAGTCATCTTTGTGCAGTTAGGTTTAAATACTGGTAGGTACAGAATGCTGTAGTGTTTCTTGAGGCTTCTTCCTGTGTTCTTGAGATGTGAAATTGATGAGTGGGTCATCTTCGAAATCGCTAGCTCTGTAAATAATCATCAACGCGTAGATTGAATTTACAATGTGTTTCTGGATAATCCACAGTATCCAAATAAAAATGACGACATAACTTTAAGTCACAGAAGCAGCTCAAACTTTTCAATGTCAGGCAATTACGTATATATACGCAATCGGTAACTTAGTGAACCTTTAGTGTGCCTAAAAAACTCATATTAAATTGTAAAGTCAGAGAAAAATACAGAAATATTCATGAAAACGCATACAAATGTATCTTCCCTGGACTTTAAGTATCTCCCCTGCTATTAAAAGTGCCAGGGGAAATACGCCAGGTGAGAGACATTTTCGATTGATATCTTAAATAGCCGAAAAAGTGTTTCTCATACGCAATTCACAATTAAACGTAAGATTGTATGCACTATTCATAGCGAACGTGTAAGTCTATATTAATAATTTAACGAATAATTTCTAAATGAAACTTACCAGAGGAAAGACTACATTCACTCAACATTTCTACATCCAGCGAGCGGTGGGACTGAAATGGCCGTTAAAATGGCTGCTCAGTGGGCTTATGGGGTGCTTGCTGCTAGCTTCACATTACATCCTATGCACTCAAGGTCACAACTTCCACAACTTAGTAAAACAAAACTGAATTTTAAACGAAAACCAAAAGCCAGGGGACGAGACACGAAACTCGGGGGACAAATTTCGGCGATGATTTTATTTATGAAAAATTGGAATAAAAGTAATTTTACTTATAAGACACTGTAAGTAAGTTATTGTTCTGTATAAAATAAACGATGATAAAGTCATTATTGAATTTTAATACATTCATAATAACTGGCTAACAAATAAAGTCGGTTTGGGGACAGACCAGGGGAGAGACTTTTTTCTTATATTAAAACTTATTGTGACTAAACTACGTACATTTCTGTAATAAATTTAAGTGAGCAAATAGAAAACATTTAGTTTTAAGTAATTAATTAGTTAATAAGGAAGTTAGTATATAAAAAAAGTATTTTTTTGTCCTGGCCATGGAAAGTACCTCTTAACTTAGAATGACCCATATCAGAATTAGTTGCAAAGCACGTTCCGACTATTACGACGGCAACGGTTTAAGTTTATATAGCAGTTCAGATTTTGATGTATTTTAGGGTTCCAGGGTTCTTAAGGAGCCCTTTTGAGTAGCGGTGGCGCAGCGTTTTCGGCTTCGTCTTTGAAATATAAGGTCACGGGTTCGATCTCCATCGTGCTTACATATATTTGTGTGAATTGTTTTGTCATTTGACGCCTCAAGTTTGATTCGGGGAAATTTAGCTGAGGTTTGATAATACTAAATTAAAAAGAAAGAAAGAACATTTCTTTGATAGAGACAGGACACACAGAATCAAATGACAAAAAAAACACATAGAAAGAGAAAGAAAACATAAATGGAAACAGTTAAAAGTGCGGGTTAGTGGATGTCACATGTCCTCCAATGTTCTTAGACATGTCTGTTTCCTCACGATGTTTTCCTTCACCGATATTGAGCAGCGGCGATGAAACAATTCACATAAAGATGTGGGCACGACCTGGAATCGAACTCGCGACCTTATATTTCAAAGGCGAGGCCGGTACCGCTGCGCCACCGCTACTCTCAAATTAATACAACATTATATTAGTGGTAGGTAAGTAATTAAAGTTCTAAAAAAATAAAATACTTAAAGGTTACAATTTATTTCTAATTTTCAAACATGTCAACCACACAAAGCAGCAGTTTTAAAAGTTTAATTTTACTAATTATTTTATGCATTATACTGAAACTAATAAAAGAAGTCAAAGTCAGATAATTTGTAATTCAAAGTCGCTTCAAGGCCCCGATTCTCGCGCTGATTCTGTCTACTAGAGATAAATCTCTAAAGCGCACTGTGTCGAAAAAATGGCGGATAAGACTGAACAATAGAAAAATAGCCATTTTTATTCGACAAATGTCTTGAGATAAATATTTTGGGACATTAACACACACTGGTCCCAAGCTAAGCAGAGCTTGTGTTATAGAAACCAGATAACTGGTATATACTATACATATAATACTTTTCTTTTGTAATTAAATACTTATAATAGATATTTACACCCAGACTCGACACGAACACAAATGTTCATCACTAATGTTTGCCTCGGGTGGGAATCGAACCCACGACCTGCGGCGTGAAAAGCAAGTATCTTGCCGACCACGCCACCTGCCCTTCAATAGCACTTAGATCTTTAAATAAGTAGGTGCTTATGTATCTTGCTTATTTACTTTTAAACAATCCATTTCTATATTAAAAAAACAGATAGATATTATTATATTTTTTTGCAATAGGCCTGCGCTTGACTACAACTTGTCTGATGCCATGCAGCAACAAGCTTACATGTCTACGACCGGAACGCACCTACCTACCCAATAATATACTGATTCATTCGTGATTATAATTGATTTTCGGTGAGAAGTAGGCTGTGGAATGAGGCTCCTTACCATAAAAGAGCAACAATTCTGACCCACCCTCTTAAATGTTGTCCACAGACATCGCACCGGAACACGGCAAGACCGCTTGGCGGTGCTACTTTATTTGGTGGGTAGTCACTAACCACGGCCGAAGCTTGCCACCAGTTATTACCAGTTGTTACCAGTTTATTTTCACCTGATTTACACCATCCTGGGACCACGTGTGGGGATTCAAACAAAGGTGCACTCCCACGGCTGAGGGTGTCGCGGCCCCCAAAATAATTTATAAGACCACCTTGTTTTGCTGACGGTCCGGAGTGTCAATGCATGAATAAATGTCTTGATTATATAGGGAACCCTGAAGTGAAGAAGGTTAAAAAGCACTGGACTCAATATTAAACAGTTGCGGCGGCGCATTGTGACTACATCCATTTAGGTAATTGTTGAACAAATATGTCAATGTCATAAATTTATCCTAATTAATGTAAGGGGGCGTTGCCGCGGACAACATCTGTCATCGGTCCTGACAGATATGCGTTTTGAAAATAGAACTTATGGTAAAGGGTGACTGCCAAATTGAGACTGAAAAAACTTCACTTCACTTCAACCCATTTTAATGTCATAGGTACTATTGGGACGGGCCTTCTCTCAACTATCTTACGAGTTGAGAGAGTTTAGGCCTTAATCCACACACGCTGGCCAAGTGCGGGTTGGTGGATGTCACATATCCTCGAACGATTAGTTCTAAGACATTACAGTTTCCTCACGATGTTTTACTTCACCGATATAGCAGCGGCGGTGACACAATTCAAACGAAGATGTGTGTCACGACCGAGAACTGAACACGCGACCTTATGTAACAAAGGCGAGGTTAATACCACTGCGCCATAGCTGCTCATAAAACAATTATTAAAAAAATATATTGAAAGTGATAAAAAATCCGCTCAAAAAAACAGTGTAACATAAAAAATCTTTTTCATTTTGTAATGGATCATTAATTATTTTATGGTTAAAACATGATTTTAAGATTTATCTCAGTGGTCCAAAGGTAAGCGTGTTTGCTCAGGAACCGTGAGGTTCGATTCCAGGGCCCAGCAATAGGACTTATCTAAATACTTAGAAAATCGTGGTTGCTGCTTGAAGTTTGGAATAATGCCCGATGGTAATACGCTCGCCCCTTATTACGTAAGGGACCTAACCATAGCCGGCGAAAAGTGGGTGACATTCACCTCTACTTACACCTTCGGATACGGGCGTGACCCTAATGACGACGTATAAACTATTAAACTAGATTTTTTTAACAAAACTATTGTTTTGTTGAAAAAAATTTTGAACAAATGAAGCGTATGAAGTGTGATCCTAATGATTATTAAAAAACACAGCACTAACTTACATAAATTTATTTAGGGTCGGGGGCACAAACCCGTCACAAAATTCCTACTGTGGAAATGGCGCTCCGGTACTCTCCTGGCTGTTGCGTGCGAAGCGACAGCCGAGGATAGTACGAACACGGCCGAGGATAGTATGAAACACACTTTCACACGCCCCTTTACACTTTACTATGTCCTCTTTAGCTTATATTACTATTTTTGTGTAGTACCTATTGCTAATTAAGCAATATTTCCGTATTTAGTAGTAGATTTACAATGGTGGCCAATTTTATGCGGCCATATCATGTGATCAACACATGTATTTAATTTCCCGTTGATTAGTAATGTAAATTTTAGTAATTTCTGTGTACTGTTGAAGATTATTTAAATATGAAGAAAGGGATGACAACGAGGTATGAAAAATTGTAATTCAATAAGATTATAAAAAATGTTAGACACGTATTTTTTGCTTAATCATTGAAACGAAACAATATTATGATACAACGCATTAAGGTTATGGAGTGGGAATGCGCTACGTCATACAGAGGTATAAAACATACCTGAGCGCGACGTCATTCGATATTTCGCTTGGACGTATCGCCGTTATCTTTAATCGAATAAAGAAAGTTGTCCAATATTTTTGATTTGATCAGACGGAAAAAACAAAAAAATTTCATCCCTTTTCTCTAAAATTTACGCAAATATCACACATTCAAATAAAACTATTTTATAACGGATTTTATCGCGGTTTATTTAAGATACACGGTAAGGCCGCTTGGCGGTGCGGCGTTGTCTGGTGGCTGGTCACTCACCACGGCCGAAACCTATTTGCACCACCCGGCGACCACGTATTGGGATTCCATTAAAGGTGTACACCCAATTACGAAGGTGATTCAGCCCCCAAACGTCAGACGTCCACCCGTGACCATGAAATCTGAAAAAACTTTGAATTTGGATTCAAAATCTAAAATAAACCGCGATAAAATCCATTACACAATAGTTTTATTTCATCCCTATTCTAAAATATGGGCACGACATGTACATAATACTATCCATTACGCATACAGGAGACGTGAAGTCTGACATTTGATACTATAACCACGTTCCACAAAGGGGAGGATCCCTAGAATCTGTAAATGCGTGCCACTGTTAAATTTTACAACTGCACAGTAGAATGGTCTGAGGCAATATTAATAACAATTAGTCCTAATTCTGACTACATTTAAGTCTAATAATAGCTAAATAACTGTCTCAATTACGTAAGATTCTGTTTAAAATCCCATACCGTAGACGTAGCAGTAATGGCTGTAATATGCATATTATATAGGGTGACTAGTAACTTGTGGAAAATACTCGGTTCTACGATTTTATATGTTTCTAACAAAATTTGTTTTAAAGCTGTCTAAATCTATTAGTATTTTCTTAAAAAATAACCGCGATAAAATCAGTTTTAAGGTAGTTTTATTTCAATGTCTATTAGTTAGGAGCGAGTATTTGTAAATGCATTTAATTAGGGACAACGAAAAAGTATGAAAGATCGTATTTTAATACGGTCGTAAGATTTAAAAAAAAATGTTAGGCGTAGAAAGAAAAAAATAAAGAAAGAAATACATTTATTTGACAAAGACAGGACACAAAAAACCAAATGATAAAAAAACAAATATAAAGAAAATATAAGAAAAAAACAATAGAAACTGTAAAACAAGAAAAAAAATTAAAAACAAGAGTAAGTGTTACCCATCATAGTAGTAGGTAAGTTGTCTGTTGTGGGTCGACCGGGATATTGCTGGAATGGGATAGTAAAGGCAGACCTAAGCGAGCTACAGGCTAGCAATTGCAAAGGATCGCGGAAAGTGCCGAACTCTTATCAGCGGCTAAGATTCATTTTGGGTCATTGAGCCAAGGTAGTAAGTAGTATAATTAATTTGTTAATTTATTTGACACCAATTACTTGTCACCCAGTACAAACTTCATCAAAGAACGGATAGTTAAAAAAAAGAGCGAATGACAAACGGTTAACGAAACCATTCGTAACCTACTACCAACGAGACATCACATAGCGTTCCACAAGTATAGGAACAGTTTTGGCTTACGGTTGATAGAAAATGTTACTGTTAGTTACCAAAACGAGTCGTTTTTATTTTAAAGAAACCGGAAATCAGACATTTTAGCAATAGTTTCCGTGTCAGGTAAAATGTTATTACATTAGACAAAAAATATGTAACATTGCTTGCGAGTGACGCACCCCGTTGACGTCAGATCAAAGACTGTTAAAGGGTAAATTTCTCTTCAACCCTGGGGCGAAAAGAGGCAGGGGTTATATTTCGATGGTAGGTCCACCCACCTTCAATTAGTACGGGTGCAAAGGCAGGTTTGGTAGATTACAATGCACTGTAGGAAACAAAAAAGATCAATTTTATGGAACTTATACCCTAAAAATATGTAATTAGGTAATCTAATATATAAAATTCTTCTGTCACGGGGTGCGTAATCGAACTCCTCGGAAACGGCTTGACCGATTCTTATGAAATTTTTTATGCATATTCAGTACGTCTGAGAATCGGCTACTATATATTTTTCATACCCCTAAGTGAATTTTTTTTTTAATAAATGCGCGGTACGAAGTTCGCTGGTGCAGCTAGTCTAATATATAAAATTTCCATGTCACAATGTTTGTTACCGTACTCCTCCGAAACGGCTTTACCAATTTTTACCAAATTTTATATGCGTATTCAGTAGGTCTGAGAATCGGCTACTATCTATTTTTCATACCCCTAAGTCATAAGGGTTGTTCAAGAATACGTTTTTTTAAAAATTTTGGACAAAAGTTTTTGTTTTTATTATTTTATTAAGTGGTATTAAAAAATACATATTTACGTATTACATTAGTAATAAGCGGTACGAAGCAGCTAGTTTTATGTAATTGTATATATGTAATTTTAAAAAAGTCGTCATGTTTTGCCCGCTAAGGTTAAATTACAAAATGTAGCGACAATTATCGTCACTTCAACTCTTTTCAGTGTCCCACTGCCGTGGACGGGTCTTCTCTCAACTATCTCAAGAGTTGAGAGAGTTTAGACCTTGATTAAGTAATTATTACAATATTAGATAAAAGGCCAACTGTCACAGCTCGTAACATAGTTGAGAGAAGACCTGTGCTTAGCAGAGAGACACTACAAAGGGTCGAGGTGAACTTCAAAAGACAACCCTTTCTTGACAGTCGGGTAAAACCCTTAGAGCACAAACCAACAAATGTAAACTTTAAACATTTAACATGACTTGATGACAAGCTGTCAGAGATAATAAACCGCATTTCAAAAGATTTCAACGTCTACTCTAAATCAAAATACTAACCTTAATCACTTACGACAGCGAACCCTCAGGGGACGAACTTGAAACTTTGAGAAACGCTGAATGTACTGTCAGCAGATACTAAGTACCATTGTGTAACTGCTTACCTACATGTAACATTATTTTTAACCCTTATTTACCTCTTATAGGCTAGCGTTACAGCACAACTTGCCTGATGTGAAGCAATGATGTAGTCTACGATGGAAAGCGCTTACTCAGTAAATACCGATTCACTCGTGTCTTAAAGACAAGCAAATTATAGCTATCGGGAAACAGAGATGCCGGCGGATTCCACAACTATTTCGCACAATAAAAGTAGATACAAAGCACTTTGTGCGTACCCGTGGAATTTCCACCATACATTTGGTGGCTGATAAAAAGAGGGGTGTTACTTTTGAGTTAGACTGTTGAAGTATGTCTGTTAGTGATGGAAATTAATGCGAATTCGTATAAATTTCATGAGCATGTGAACTCATGATTAGCACGCTAATTGCTATTGCTAAGCTAATTGTTAATATGAATTCATGATAATGAAGTATAATATGATCAATTTCACCTCCGAGCGGACGGTGTTAATCAAGGTCACGTGAAACAGAGACAGATTTGCATGCTAAGAAATACTGTATGAAGCGAGGGGTGAATTAATTTCTTAAGTCACAAAATTTCGCAACTATTAATTCGTGAAATGCTAATGTAGCATTCGCGTGTTAAAATTAATGTGAACGCTAATTAATCCATTATTAATGTTTGTGTGTTTTGTATGAGTGTATCCAGTTGTCACCAGCCACCTTGCAGAGATCGTCGCTCCACGTAGTCTGAGGGCATCCTATGCTGGCCATCCGTGGTCTCCAAGAACACAGCCAGCCCTTTGCCACCTTATCGTACTAATCCGGAAAGTTATCTCAATTTCTTTAGTTCTCGGTGGAATCGCTTCATTGTGTATTCGAGCCTTCAGAAAGACTGAACATACCCCTTTCCATAGCCCGCTGAAGGAATTTAAATTTATGGGCTAGTCCTACCGTGAGTGTCCACGTTTCGGCTCTATAAGTCATAACGGTGAGGGTGGACTGGTTGAAGACTTTCAGCTTTAGGCTCTCTAGATTATTACACTTTAATCACACCCCTATTACGCTTACTAATATTTTTGACTCATTTTTCCTCTCACATATTAATGCCTTGGGATATAACCATACAACCCTTTCGAAATACTTAATGTGACCGAAACCACAGCACAAAAGTAACCAGTATTATATCTCGGATCTGTTCTTGAAAACATTACCTACAGAATACTCTGCTATAGAGCTGTAGGATACACAAGCGATTTTTTAGTTAGTTCAAGGCAAGGGTGTAGCCAATTGGAACGAAACAATGGCGGCAACGCTATTAACGACAATATTTTTCATATCCCATTAGGATAACAATGTAGCACAGATCACATAACTAATAAGGTGTAGGTAATAGGTATATACAGAAAAATAACCAGCTCATTTTGACCAACGGTTGTCAATGCATCCTTCAATTATATGACGTCATTAGAAATAAATTCTCCTTATGTTAGGTTAGAAAAAAACCTGTGCCGTGTTGACGTGGAGAATAGCCACAAAGTGAGTCAACTTAAAATCATACAGCAGAGCACAGCAGAAGATACTCGTGTAACCTGAGAGACGATCTAACTAAACCACGTGCTTTTCGTGTCGTCTTTAACGTCCGTATAACTGGGCATTTGTACTGCAAAACAAAATATGACAGATTTCAGAAAATAAATGTTTTGTACACAATGCACATTCTATCTCTTTCTAATCACCCCTAACCAATAAAGATAGACAGCGCTTGCAACTTGTTTTCTTATGCATGTTTCCCCAATACAGACTAGGTGTAAAGAGAACATACTGGTGTGTATTTACTGTGGCGAAACGTTGCCGTAATTAGAATTTACACAGTCTCAGCCACACCGCGGCCACAATTATCTAGATAATTAACCGTACGAACGTCGCGCCACAACATTCTATTGCGCACATTAGGGGCCCAGACCTGACGTATTAACCTAGGCAAGTATGGGGTTTCAAGGTATAAATCTTTACCCTAATATTTATAGAAGTGTGTATAAATATTCGCTTGTAAATCTTGGAACAAAGTAACGGCTAATAAAGAACATTTAACTTTATTTTATTTGTCTTAGCACATTTACTAGTAATTAACTGGTGGTAGGCTTCGGCCGTGGTTAGTGACCACCCAGCAGACAAAGGCGCATCGCCAAGCGGCCTTGCCGTGTTCCGTTGCGATGTCTGGTGACACCATTTAGAGGGTGGGTCGAAATTTTTGCTCCTTTATGGTTTCTAACCACAAGGAGCATCATTCCACCGCCACCTTCTCACCGAAATTCATTCGTATTCATTGTTTTAGCCTTCGTATTTAAAGCTGGACTGGCACGAAACCGGTTTTTTTACAGCACCGAGACGTCTCAAGGGGCAATTCAAAACACATTACAACCGCAACTTGAAACGGATTGAAATAGCGCTTTTGTAATGTTAAATAGATATTAATGATGCTCAAGTATGTAGAGCAGCGGCGGCGCAGAGGTATCGACCTCGGCTTTGAAATATAAGGCCGCGAGTTCGATTCCCAGTCGGGCCAACACATATTTTACCATGTCTAAGACTAATCATTCGAGGAAATGAGACGTCCACGAACAGCACTCATCCAGCATGTGTGGATTAAGGCCTAAACTCTCTCAACTCGTAAGATAGTTGTGAGAAGACCCGTGCCCAGCAGTGCGACACTAAAAAGGTTTGAAGTGAAGTATGTACCTCATGCCCGGTTATATCATTAAAAACGACTGGTTTTTAGTAACGAATAGTCACGTTTACAAATTTCTTTAAAATAACTTCTGAGAACGCTATGTGCAAAATCCACTTTTCTTATCTTATCTTATAAATGGAGCTGGTAGACCCAGATCACTTCGACCCAGATGGATCTTTTGTGCTTCCCCTTGATACTATGAAGCCTCAGGTATTCTCCCTCCGCACAGCTCTTCCACGACCGCTGCTAATTGTCGGGGACACATGAGGCCGTATTCATCAGGAGTAGAGTGGTCCATTCCTAATGCATTCATGCGTTAACGTGCGTAAAATCCACTTAGAATTCAATACAATGTAAGCTCAATTTACTGAAGTCAACGTATCTCTCTAAATAACATAAAGTTTGTAAGAAGTCAGTAATGTATTGTAATTATTTGTAATTAATAAGTTGAGACGTCGAATACCTCAGTCCCTTGTGACCATGAAGTGTGAATAGACTGAAACGTAGGGTTATAAAATTTAGAATAAACCGCGATAAAATCTGTTAGTTTTACTTCATAGTTATATTTTTGGATTTTACTCTTAAAATTTGCATTAAAAAACTATAAAAGAGAGAGAGAGGGTGAAACGGTATAGTTGCCTCATGGTTACCTCGTGATCTACCAAAATCGCCTATCGACTTAACTCAAATCAACCTTCTAACCAAAAATCACTAAAATCTGAATTTACCAGATAATCGCGTTCAATCAGACCACACCGCCTTTTAATATTAAATTGTGGTCAAGCGGAATTTTAGACTTTATTATTCTTTAATATAAGATTGTTATATTTTAGCAAAAAAAAATGTTCTAATTCCTTCAAAAAACTAAAGAATAATATTTAATTTGGTGTAATCATCTCGAATTGTGCAATTTATTTTATATTGTATTCACAGCGCCTTTAATATTATTATTGCTTATTGACAACCCTAAGTTGTCACAAATACGGAAAAAAATACAGGACAATTATACTACAATAATTGTTGTTCTAAATTACACAGTGACAATATTATTAGTACCCGCGACGTCTTATAATGATACTAGCTTCCGCCCGCGACTTCGCCCGCGTAGTGTTAGGATAAAAATTAGCCAAGTGACAGATCTAGAAGAACCCTTTATCATATTTTTTTTATTTGTTATTAGTCGAACCCCGTTTCACCCCCTTAAAAGGTGAGTTTTGAAAAATCCTTTCTTAGTGCACCCCTAGACTCCATACGTAACCTATGTGCCAAATTTGGAGTTTCCCGACCCAACGGTTTGGGCTCTGCGTTGATATGTCAGTCAGTCAGTTTCTTCTTTTATATATTTAGACTAGCTGCCCCAGCGAACTTCGTACCGCGCAAAATTGTGAATCTAAACCATTCCCAGATCCCCTTGAACACACACAAAAAATTTCATCAAAATTGGTCCAGTCGTTTAGGAGGAGTTCAGTCACATACACACGCACACAAGAAATATATATATTAAGATTTGCTAGACGCTCTACTTTTTTTAGCTTGTGATGTCCCACAGCTGGGCAAAACTATAGCCTTCCAACTAATAATAATAATAAATAAAAACTTTATTTTCTAAAGCTAAATACAGTTTCTCCATCCCAATCAAAACATGTTAAATTGTACCTATAAGCTATTTATTAAACTTTCTCTATTGCACGCCTTCTCCATTCAAGTAGGGAAAAACGAACCTAGATCTTCGTTCCACCGTTTTCGTGGTCTTTCTCGGAGACGACGACCGTATTTTGGAACCACTCTACCAACTTTAAAAAAAATTTATTCCCAAACGTTTGTCTAGAATAACATAATTGAAGTCAAAACTTGTAATTGGCCTTTTTATTACTATTTTAGTTAATGTTTCTTGTGTCATGTTTAGCTGTAAGTTTTCCTTCTTTATTAAAATAAAATACATAACGTCATGCATGTATTACCCGAAAGTGTAGGCAGAAGTGGATATCATCACCCACTTTCCGCCGGGTATTTTTTTGCCTCTAACATAATAGGGGGAGAGCTTATTGACGGGCCGGTGGCGTGGTCAGTAAGATACTTGATTGTCACACCGCAGGTCGTGGGTTCGATTCCCACCCGAGACAAACATTAGTGATGAACATTTGTGTTTGTGTCGAGTCTGGGTGTAAATATTTTTTATAAGTATATATTTACAAAAGAAAAGTATTATATGTATAGTATATATACCAGTTGTCTGGTTAACATAATACAAGCTCTGCTTAGCTTGGGACCAGATGACCGTGTGGGTTAATGTCCCAGAATATTTATTTATTTATTGCCATTCATCGGGTTTAAAATTTCACAGTTTCAAACTTCGAGCTACAACTCAAAGTATATCAATCTTAGAAAAGTATTTTTGCTCGACTCTGGAATCGAACCCGGGATCGCGCGGGTGTTAACCGCACACGCTTACTACTGGACTATCGAGGTCGTAAAATAATGAAAATCAAAACAGGATAAATTACTATCATCATTATTTTTATTGACTACGTGGCATCCCTTAAAACTTTTGGGTATTTTTTAATGAGAGCTGCGGCCGTACTACAACAGCTTAAAGCAGTATTGTTAGAGCTGCGGAAGAGGGATGCCGCTATACAATGTGAATAGCGACTTCTCTTTCGTGAAACTGGAATAATAATACTTTACGAAGTCATAGTACGGCCGCTGTTCATGGTAAATAAAGAATGCGTTTTTAAACACACCTTACCAGGATATTAATAATTGGGGATTGGATTTGAATTCAATTATTTTTTTAGTCTTTTCAAACTTCTTAGCTTAGTGTTAACAGACGGGTCCCTGAGTGTGGAAAGCAAGAATGAAACACGTTTCGCCGAAAACTGTTGATAGAATCATTGTTACTATAGGCCGACCGTTTAACACGCGTATTGCCTATCGCGAAGATTCTGATTCCTCAAGCTGCACAGACAATGATGATGATTCAAGCGATATGGATATTAGTGACGAATAGTTATACATTACTTTTATCTGTGGTTCAATAGCTTTTTATGAGATTTAATTAATGTTTTATGACTTTGTACCTCAGATGGCGATACGCGAGTTAAACAGTCGGCCTATACCACTATGACTGATTAAAAAAAAACACGGGGACGTAAGTCATCTTCAAACAAACGCAACACACGTGGCTTGTATGTGCACCATGGTATCTAACAGTGTCGAAGAGTCCATACAAGCCGATTCCCATCGGCTTCCCCTTAGGAATTGGTCAATATCACACGTACTTAATAATATATTATGTAACGCCTAAAAGTTCTAAATAGCAACTTAAATAAGTATAGCATCAAATGTAAGAACGGTCGGTGACGGTAGTGAAGAGATATTATTTTCCTAACTAAGATTTTTTTTGCTTCGGCTTCCCTTTTTCAAACTTCCACCCTTCGCCACTGATAAATACTAAATAGATTCTAGAACTTACCATGAGAAGAGTAGACTCCCAGGATCAGCAGCAGCCAAATCCTCGCGACCACAACACCCATTTTCAATCGGAACATATTCAAAATGGCGCCCATAGCAAAACAAAATGGCCGACTACACTACACCGCACTCTCGATATCACATAATACTGGTATTAATTTAAATGATCTTCTGTTTGTAGTTCTTGTTGGATATTTAAGAGGTTTTCTTGAAATCATTCGCGGGATTTCGTTACTGCTTCTGGAAAAAAGAGAAATAAACATTTAATTTAATTGTGAATAATTTAATTTATTTATCTACTTAATTGTTTTTATTATTATTTATTTATTTTAATTAATAATAACTTATTATTACTGACATTCCTATGTGTTAATTTATATTGTATCCCATTATTTCCCTCACTAAAATAAATCTAGCTATTAATAATAATGTAGGTAATACCAGGTTTAATCTTATGTTTTAACATTTAAACAATAATGTGATGTCAATGAGTTAAAACTAAATTTTAAGCGTAGATGGCACCCACAGGACAGGCTTGCCTAGTGTGGCCAACGGAAAAAATTGTTTGCATATGTAAACTTTTTGATATTTTTTTTTTAATATCGGCATTCTTCCACTTTAACACAGGTTATACTTAGCCTGGCTAGAAGGACAGTACTCCACTCAGTCTAAACAAGATGTATGTACTCCTAGTATAAAGCATTCGTCTTTTGTGTTAAGTATAGATATACATATTACAGCCATATTTTGGTTAAGGAAGCTGGTGAGAACTGACTAGCCAAGTATGCAGAAGTAATAAAATAATTCACAAATATGCCATTTCCACAGAAGAGAATTTTGTGATGGGCGTAGGTACTCACGATCCTTAAATATTTAGATGTTTTTTATACCTGTTTTATTATTCTGAAATAGGCTGCCTGACGTTAAGGTATGATGTAGTCTACGATGGATCTCGCTAGCCCAGTATAACGATTTACTCGTGATTGCTAATGATTTTCAGTGAGAAGGTGGTAGTCGAATGAGCCTCCATACGGTTAAAAACCATACAGGAACAACAATTCCGACCCGCCCTCTCTGTGAAGTGTTACCAAACATCGCACTGGAATAAGGCAAGGCCGCTTGGCGGTGCGGCTTTGTTAGGGGGGTGGTCGCTATCCACTAGTTATTACCAGTTACAAGTATATTGTCACCTGATTTGCACCACCCGGAAACCACTTGCGGGGATTCAATTAAAGGACCCACGGGCGAATGTGACTCAGCCCCCATTATTTACTAGTTCACTTCAACCCTTTTTAGTGTCCCACTGCTGGGCACGGGTCTCCTCTCAACTATCTTACGAGTTGGGAAAGTTTAGGCCTTAATCCACACACGCTGGCCAAGCGCGGGTTGGTGAATGTCACATGTCTTCGAATGATTAGTTCTTAGACATGCCGGTTTCCTCACGATGTTTTCCTTCACCTATATTGATCAGGGGAGATGAAACAATTCATTCAAAGATACCTATGTGGGCACGACTACGATTCGAACCCGCGACCTTATTTTTCTAAGGCGAGGTCATACCGCTGCGCCACCGCAGCTCTATTACTAATTAAGTTTAAATCACAGAAGTAATAAACAATAACAGATTTGTTAAAAACTTTATCGCAAGTAAAACCAGGTTGAAAGGTTATCTAATATGTTGTATTATTAACGTGAGCAAAGTAAATAATCCAGATATAGTGATTTTGTGCATTATGTCTGTCTGCATTGTATTTTTGTAACACGTTGATGCATTAGAGACCGGAGGACGGAGTCCAGTTTCTAGTCTAAGAGCCCGTGGCTAGAAAGAAAACTTTATTTGAACACGTTGCATTGTTTTATTGCATATGAGGTCATCCTCGTCTAGCATTTTTACAGACTTCAAAAAGGAGGTTAATTTTTTGTTGAGGCATAAATCCGTCATATTTTTCATTCATTAGTTTTAGTAAATGCAAAAATTATGATGTTTGCATACTTTTTTTTTGCTTGAAGGAGCTGTATTCTGAAAGTCACATTGATAACATAATAAATCCAAATAACCTGTGCATATTTTTATAAAAATCCGTCGAGCTATTTTGCAGAGAACAGGCAACAAATATCCATTTATCCTTTTTCTCGCATTGATAATAGTAGATTTCTAAGGGAATTATTTTGCTCAATAAAAATTGCTATAGTCAGAAAGTAAGTATGTGTGAATAGTGAATGAACCCAATGGTGTTTTAATCGTAGCAGATGGCGCTCTATAGTGTCTATGTAATCCCATGGGAAGAGGATTAATAGTATGCATGTATTTTTTCCTGTAAAAATATTACTTTTGCCCGGTTCCTACATTATTAAAACATCTCCGTTTTAGTAACGAACAGTATAATAAAAATTATGGAACGTTAGTGACACCTCATTAATAGTATGTTGGTGTTAATTGACGAATGATTTCGCTAAATCATAACTGATCATTGATTAAAGCAAATGGGCATTAGAGTACTATGTACACGTAATTTTTATATGTGAGTACCCGGCTCCCGGACTATGCCCCGCGGGCCGGCTAATGCTGTAATTACTGCGTCTCCGCTTGTGTAGGTATTTTTGTTTCATCACTAAACGGACTAAGCCCTCTTTCTGCCCCCATCGCCCCCAGTAATCCCTCATGGGATCAGATTCTACAGTTTAGGTACATAAGCACCTACCTTTATTTAACATAGGTACCTAACCAGTGGGGAAGAGTCCATAATAATACGCTTCCCTTTAGGAATTGGTCTTAATTAAATATTATGTAACGCTTAAAATTTTTAAATAGCATCAATAATAATATACTTCTTGGTGCAGCGGTGGCGCAGCGGTACGGGCCTCGCCTTAGAAAAATAAGTTCGCGGGTTCGAATCTTGGTCGTGCCCACACATCTTTGTGTGAATTGTCTCATCTGCGCTGCTCAATATCGGTGAAGGAAAACATTGTGAGGAAACCGGCATGTCTAAGAACTGATCATTCGAAGACATGTGACATCCACCAACCCGCACTTGGCCAGCGTGTGGGGATTAAGGTTTAAACTCTCTCAACTCATAAGATAGTTGAGAGAAGACCCGTGCCCTGCAGTGGGACACTAAAAAGGGTTGAAGTGTTACTTGTTGGTAAGTTTGAAAGTCGGCGTTCTCCGTCTTCCCTTTTTCAAATTTCCACCCTTTACTTCTTATTTTTTGTAAAAGTAAAACTTTTCCTTCTTTAACAATCATAATCTTCTTCCTCATCTTTTCTTTCGAGAAGAAACTGACTAACTACTAGGTATATCAACACACAGCCCAAACCTCTGGTTCTAGAGACTCCAAATTTGGCTTAAAGGTTTCGTATAGGGTTCAGGGGTGCAATAAAAGAGGATTTTTCAAAACTCACACCCTATTGGTGAAACGGAGTCCACGCAGGTGAAGCCGGGGGTAGAAGCTAGTTATTTATATTTTTTTACTTCGACTCATTTTTAGCGTCCCACAGTTGGGCACACCAGGTGACAACAAACTGGTAGTCCACCAACCCGCACTTGGCCAGCGCCTGGGGTTAAGGCCTAAACTGTCTAAACTCGTGAGACAGTTTAGAGAAGATCAGAGCCCAGCGTACTATAAAGGGTTAGTGACCACCCACAAAACCGCACTGCACTCCCAAGCGGCTTTGCCGTGTTCCGATGCGATGACTGGTGACACTAGGTATTTGAAGAGAGTGCGTTAATTGTTGTTTCTTAATGGTTTCCAACCATATAGAGATCCATTTTACTGCCACTCAACATCATTTGTAACGAGTGAATTTATACTACACCAGCGAGTTCCATTATAGACCACATCATTGCTTAACATCAGGCAAGTTGTGGTCAAGCGTCACATATCGGTCACCTGTTTTAGAATTAGAAATACTATTATGGGTTGAGAGAGTTTAAGACTTCACACTCGCTCTGGCCAAGTGCGTGTTGGGGATGTCATATGTCCTTAAATTAAAAAAAAAAATTAACAATTCTTAAAAATATTAAACAAAATAGGTATTCACTAAAACACTGTAGTTAGCTTAGTATTGTCTTAGATTTACGCGAATATCACAAATTGAAATAAAACTACTTTTTAACGGATTTTATCGCGGTTTATTTTAGATTTTTTTTTCCCGTCCTTTCGGGTTGAGCTTGGGACCCAGTGCTTAATTTACTTGTGCCAAAACCCAAGCAAAATCAACTCAGAATTCAAGACACTGTGAGCTCAGTTTGCTTAAATCGGAACGCAACTTAAATATTAATGTTTGAAGGTAGTCAGTAATAATTGTGATTAATATTTTTGGACGTCAAATACCTCAGCCCACCCGTGAACATGAAGTCTGAAAAGACTTTGAAACGTCGGGATCTAAAATCTAAAATAAACCGCGATAAAATCCGTTAAAAAGTAGTTTTATTTCATTGTAGTTAGCTCTTTGAGTTAAAACAATATATAAATAACAAATCATAATAAAAGGTTTACATACTCGTAGGTTATCAGAATGACATAGTGGAATTTTATTATTTAAATCATATTTTGCGCAATGATAAGCTTGTTCGAATAATAACCGGGTTCGAATTCAGAGTAGACGAAGGTCAAAGTTACGAATAGTGCCAATGTACGATGTATGGCAATATCGGTAAAGGAAAACATTATAAGAACTACCACTATATTATAATTATTACTGTCACCTAATTTGCACGACCTAGAGACCACGTGTGGGGATTCAGATAAAAAGTGCAATCCCACGGACAAAGGTGCCTCAGCCCCTAAAATCTGTTTTCAACTCCACATTATGTGCAAGATTACAAGGGTATTTTATATTTTTATATAATCACAAGTTAGCCCCGAGCTACAGAAACAAGAAGACGTTGTTCTGCCAGTTACAACGGGTAAGAAAAATAATGTTGAAGAATTACACCGAAATGGTATTTTTATGTTTCATTTCTGTTATTTTTTCATTTCATAAATACTTATGGTGTCTAAAATACCCTATACTACATAACATCTATACTATAGGCCGACCGTTTAACTCGCGTATCGCGTATCGCCAAGATTCTGACTCCTCAAGCTGCACAGACAGTGATGACGATTCAAGCGATATGGATATTAGTGACGAATAGTCTTACATTACTTTTATCTGTGGTTAAACAGTTCTTTATGAGATTTAATTAATGTTTTATGACTTTGTACCTCAGATGGCGATACGCGAGTTAAACGGTCGGCCTATAGTGGCCCGCCCCGGCTTCGCATGGGTAGATATCGGTATTAGACAAAAATTGTAATAACTATACATTTTAACACACTATTCAATGCTTACTCAATCCAGTTAACAGATATCGTACAGATAATTGTGACTGTCAATTAATAGACAAATAATTTGCAATAAAATAATATTGCGACTATAAATTGAGATGAAAGTTATCCTATCTTTCAAGTTGGATCAAATTGCACACGGCATGCAAATCAAGTTTAAAATCGGTTCAGTAGTTTTGGAGTCCATCGCGGACAAACAATGTGACACGTACATAAATCAAATTGACTGTAAGGTGGTACTACGAAGTTCGCTGGGTCAGCTAATCTATACTAATACTAGCTGCCCCAGCGAACTTCGTACCGCGTATTACCTACTAATGTAATACGTCCAAAAATTAAAAAAAATATATAAGGGTGAACAACCCATATCACTAAGGGGTATGAAAAATAGATAGTAGCCGATTCTCAGACCTACTGAATACGCATATAAAATTTGGTAAAAATCGGTAAAGCCGTTTCGGAGGAGTACGGTAACTAACATTGTGACATGAAAATTTTATTTAATAGACTATAGCTGCCCCAGCGAACTTCGTACCGCGTATAACTATAATGTAAATTGTACAAAAATTAAAAAAAAAATTAAGATGCATAAAAAATTTCATAAGAATCGGTCAAACCGTTTCGGAGGAATACGGTAACTAACATTATGACATGGAATTTTTATATAATAGATAGATATTATAAACCTGAAGTTTGCCAGCTGTGTGTACAGCCCTTACACTGAATTAACTTAATTAACTTTTGTATCTACTGAAATACGAAATAAAACTTTTTCTTGTGATCATTGAAGCATTACTTTGTAAGCAAAAATAAAAATTATATTTGACTTTTTAGGGTTCCGTACTAAATGGTGCTAAGGGAACCCTTTTTACTAAGCCTTTGCTGTTAATCTGTTTTTAGCATTGTTAACTATGGTTTTTAAGCTGGCTGAACAGTAAAGTTTTGTAGAAATAAAAGAATAGTCATTATTTAATAAACTTTTTCCATTTAAACCATTTATCTTGTTACACAATATAGGTACTTACAATGATATATTATAATTGTAGAGACACTGTTGCCTACTAACATAGGTAAAGTATTTATGTATGTGTATTATACAAATTAATACAATAAATATTGATCCTACATCATGCCCTTTAATATTGTGAATTGTTTTATTGCTGGTGCTCATTATCGGTAAAGGAAAACATCGTGAGGACAGCGGTGTGTCTAAGAATCTGCCAGCCTGCGCTTGGCCAGCGTATGTGGAAGGGCTAAACTCTCGCAACTCGAAAGATGGTTGAGAGAAGACCCAGCCGTGATACTATCGAGTAAAAAGGGTAAATATCAATACTGAAAGAAAATCATCGTGACAAAACCGGCATGACTAAGTACTACACCCATTCGAAGACATGTGACATCCCTCAACCAGCACTTGGCCAGTGTAAGTGGATTAAGGCAACTCTAGCGATTGGTGGGACAATAAAAGTTTGTAACTTTTTAAATATGTAATTAAATTGGTTTTACCATACGGATCCCTTTGTACTCTAGTTCGACGCGTACTTGACTTGTTTTCGATGTAACAAGTAGGCAGGTAAAGCTTGTTTTTACAAGTTTCTTTGGCAAAAAAATTGTTTATAATGGATAATCAAAGCAGATTTTGACCTTTTAAATTTTTCCCCCAAGGCTCACCGCACATTGATTGTAACTCTTGTTTTTAATATGATATCAAAGCTTAAACTCTCTCAACTCTTAAGATTGTTACGAGAAGATTTAAGCCAGATATGACGAATCTCCTTAATTAAGTAGGTACCTACCTATATAATTTCGTCAGAATAGAAAACTACCTCATTGGTGCAGTGGTAAGCAATAGGTAACACTTATTAACCGCGAAGTTTTGGGTTTGAATCCAGGGTTGCAGCAAAAAATTGTTTCTAATATTTAGATAATCTGAATCAGTTTGAAATTTATAAGTTCCCGATGAAAAGCATCTGGAACTCGGCCATAAACGTAGTCAGTAAATCAATATTTACCCAATGGTAATAATCACCTCAGCAGTGGCGCAGCGGTACGGGCCTCGCCTTAGAAAAATAAGGTCGCGGGTTCGAATCCTGGTCGTGCCCACACATCTTTGTGTGATTCCCAATGGTAATATTCAGCTCAGCAGTGGCGCAGCGGTACGGGCCTCGCCTTAGAAAAATAAGGTCGCGGGTTCGAATCCTGGTCGTGCCCGTCTTTGTGTGAATTGTTTTATATCTCCGCTGCTCTTATCGGTGAAGATACATTGTGAGGAGACCGGCATGTCTAAGTGCTAATCATTCGAAGACATTTGACATCCACCAACACGCACTTAGCCAGCCTGTGTGGATTAAGGCCTACACTAAGTGACCAACAGTGGGAAACTAAAAAGGTTTGAATGTAAGTTCTGATCATAAGTTTAGTTACAAAACTTTCGGAGATTGTTACTTAAAACAGAATCAGCGCAGTGCGTAGTATGTGTTCTCTACACACACACTTAACTTTAACCAACCAGTTAAAATCTCAAACGTAAGTCCACGACAGTTTATTTGTACAATCCTTTTGATGTCCACAGTGCCGACAATATGAATTCAGAGTACCTTCTACGAAATATACAAAGATATAATATTACAAGATGAGCTAGATAAGACATTTAGATTAAATCAAGCGTAGGTGTAGCGTTTTCTTTGCGTTATCTTGTTCGTGTTGACTTTTAACCGAATTCAAAGTCGGTATCATTATATTTCATGTATGTTCACAGATTACTCAAAGCCACCTTGATGATAAAGCAAACTTCATTATTGCTTAACATCAGGCAAGTTCATCAAGCACAAGCCCATTATTTTTAGAATATAAAAACACTTGTCTTGAAATAATAATAATCAAAATCAAATTATGCTTTATTTTTTTTTGAGACGCGAGTCTTCATAAAATAGTCCAATTTATTTTCATACCGTGCAGTGAATGACTGGCAACTACTGAGAAACACTGACAAAAAACTCAGCAGGCTTATTTCTTTTTTAAATGAAGTACTTATAAGTATTACATTTTGTTTGTTTAGTGTGTTGAATTAGAGCGACTTAATTCCAAGCGTTTTTATCAGTTAGATAGTCTGAAATTTTATAATACGCTATAATAATAATAATATAATATAGTGGGACATTTACACACGGTCATCTGATCTCAAAGTAAGCAGAGCTTGTTCTACGGGAACCAGATAACTGGTAATATACTACAAATAATTCTTTTCTTTTGTAAATACATACCTACTTAAATAAAAATAAATACACCCCGACTCGAGACAAACAGACATATTATTCAATCATCACACAAATGTCTAAATTGGTTGGGTCACACCTGCGGTGTGAAAAGCAAGTATCTTACCGACCACGCCACCGGCCTGTCCATAAGGTAGGTTAGTTTACACACCAATTTTGAAAACTAGACATTTTATCCAACGTAATACATAGAACAAGTCGCTTCAATCGTGACGTATCTAATTCTGTGTAAGTTACTCGGAGTTCAGTTCGTTTAGTGTCTAATTTAGTTCAGTTTATCTCTTACCACGCAATTAACAACTAATTAAAAGTTTTGTCTCCTGCAGTAGGTACAACTAACGAATAAGTTAGAAGTAAGAATAAGTAAGAATCAAAAGCGCCAATTTTTTTTTTATCTTTTCAAAGAGACATTTCACCACAATCAGTTTATTAATGTCAATATTTATACGTAACGTTTCACTCAATTGTTTTGCCTTCTCGGAACCTCTACACTAACATTTGAACTTTATAGTATGGTATTAAGGTTCAAATTCACATAAGTATAATTTTTTTTTCAATAGGTACTTTTTTTTCACTACTGTTCACCGGACTTTTTCGGTGAGCCGTCCGAAGAGAGGGACGGAACCTTAAAACCAACCGTTGACATTTTGATAGAGTGAATTTTCTAGAAAAAAACTTCTTCGAGGCGTTTACTGTTTTACCGTAATAATAGTCTTTCTACCTAATACGGATTAGGCAAAGATTTTTTAACCTTGGTATTTGAACCGTGGTTACCGTGACCCCTTGGCTAAAATGCGCGAGGGAATCCTGGTGGTTTTAGTGGGTACCCTTTGGGAGTCCCACTACCCTCTGCCTTTACCCACACGGGGCAGGGGGATCCATAACGGATTTCCCCCGAAAAAAGTCATTTGAACAATACAGTTTCTCAGTAGTTTTACCGTGATTCAGCATAAAAAAAGCCTTTAAAACAATTGTCAAACAAATAAACATTTTTAATTTTAGTACTGTCTTAGATTTACGCGAATATCACACATTGAAATAAAACTACTTATTAACTAATTTCATCGCGGTTTATTTTATATTTTAGATCCCGACGACGTTAAATACCTCAGTCCACTCGTGAACATGAAGTCTGAAAAGACTTTGAAACGTCGGGATCTAAAATCTAAAATAAACCGCGATAAAATCCGTTAAAAAGTAGTTGTTGGAGCCTCCAGGTGCTTAGTGAAAACTCCGGATTCGTTTAAAATCGTATAATTGGACTTTATAATCGTTTTACAATCGTAATAATGCTGAGAGCAAGGTTCGCTGGTTAGATGATCGGATACAAAGCAAAGTGTGTAAAAAATAGTAAAATGACGGTACTATTAGAAGTGAATATTAAAACGCCTGACACATTCCGCGAGCAACAATTTAGAGATCTTCGTTTTAAAGATTTGTAGTGAAGGCGTTAACATCCTCCCCCCGTTGAAACGTCAGTTTTCAACCGTCGAGAAGTTCCCTTTCTGTAGGGAGCGGGCAAATGCGAACCATAGGACGCCGAACAATCCCTCTTATAGTGTTGACGTCGGCGACACGCGATATCCCGTCTGGTCCTGGGAACAGCCTTGCGATGCGCCCGAGCCTCCAGTGTAATGGTGGAGCGTTGTCCTCTTGCAACAAAACCATATCGCCAATTTGGACATCTGAGTCATTGCGCTTCCACTTGTGGCGTTGTTGTAGCTCGACAATATACTCGCGCTGCCAGCGCTTCCAAAAATGTTCGTGAATCTGCTGCAGTCTTGCATAGCGATGCAAATTGTTTGCGTTACAGTCCTCCAGAGCACGCGATGGTAGTGCGGTAAGAGCCCGACCAATGAGAAAATGCCCGGGAGTGAGACAATGGAAATCGTCAGGAGAGGTAGAAAGTGGACAGAGAGGTCTACTATTCAAAACAGCTTCGACCTGTGCGAAAAGGGTCGAAATTTCTTCAAAAGTTAAATGGGAATTACCCATGACACGCCTAACGTGAAATTTAGCTGAACGCACACCAGCCTCAAAAATGCCGCCAAAGTGAGGAGCGTAAGTCGGTGAAAAATGAAATTTAATGTTTTCCGCACATGCAAAATCAGACAAAATACTTGAATTAATTTTGAAAAAATCATTGATTTCCTTTGCTCCTGCAACAAAGTTACGACCGTTGTCGCAGAACACCTCCGCTGGCCTACCTCTTCGTGACACAAATCTTCGAAAAGTCATGATAAAAGCGTCTTTTGATAAATCGCTAACTACTTCAAGATGAACAATTTTATATCGTAAACATATGAAAACACACAAATAACATTTAATTAAACTGGCACCACGCCCCTTTCTGTTTAAAATTAGGAATGGGCCTGCAAAATCGATTCCTACTGCTTGGAATGGAAAATCTACCTGAACACGTTGCGAAGGCAGTTGTCCCATTATAGGAGTTAGAGTTTTACCCTGTAGACGTCTACACCTACAACAATTGCGAAATGTTCGTCTCGCCAAGTGCCTACCGTTGATGGGCCAAACATAGTCTCTAACCATTGATAATAATAGTTGTGGGCCAGCGTGCAAACCACGTTTGTGTTCATACTCGAATATTAATCGTGTTAAATGATGAGATGCGTGCAACAGAACAGGATGTTTTTTGTTATAACTAAAATCGGATGAATCAAGACGTCCACCAACTCGAATGACTTTGTCATCGCCTAAAAATGGACTTAAAGATAAAATGTGAGACTTAGGGCTCAAAGGTTTGTTTTTACACAACAAGTCATATTCGTTGTAAAATGATTCTTGTTGAGCTAAACGACACAAACATAAAAATGAATGGTTTATTTCATCGACTGTTAAATTGCTTGTAATTTTGTTTATTTTATTTCTAGAATTCGATATAAATCGTAAAACATAGGCTATAATTTTTAAATTTGATTATAGAATCTTTCTCTGTAGAAATGTTAGATGTTAACACGTTGGCTGCTGCCATACATTGCAAGAAATATCCTATGGTGCGGCGGTGCGTCACAGCGCGTGTGTGCGGCCGCACAGTCGTAACGCGCTCTTAAATTCCAAACAGCAGTGCGGCCGCACTCGCCTAACGTGTAAGATTAGCGCGAACGTCAGTGCGGCTGTACGCCCCTTGCGTGTGTCACCCGCCGCTACGGCAGTGCGGATAACACGCTTCACAAATGAATTCTTCATATTCTTCTCAATTTTGTTAGAAAATACATTTGGCGTTTGATACACCTAATTTTTCTGAAGACTTCTTGTATAGGTACCTATTTACTAGTACTACTTAAATAGGTTTAATACGAATTGGTCTGTAAGTATAAAATGAAGAAAAAAAGACTTGACAATATTATGTCTGTTTTAGTCTCCTAATATGTCGAAATTTGAAAGAAAACACCGAAGGTACTGATTTAGTTTTCGATTATGAAAAATAAAGAAATCTAATAAATGTTACCTATATAATACGTCGAGGTCGTAAATAATACCAATAATAATAATTATTGTCCTTTTACGAACTCTAATTACGTAAATATAATCAGATAGATTATATGTTTGGTGCATGTAAATTAATTCAAGTATATAAATATTTTGGTATTGCTCAGGTATCTTGGTAGGTAGGTGGTGATTATGGATAAGGAGCGCGGTGGGTGGTGATTAAGGATTATGTGTCAATTTTTACCTTACATGCTTCACGGGTTCAATTGCTTCGCACCGAGTTTATTACTCAAACTAGCTTTCCGCCCGCGGCTTCGCCCGCGTGTATGTCGGTTATCGCGCCAAAACATTACCTTCTTTTTGCGCAGTCGGATAAAAACTATCCTATGTCCTTTCTCGGGTCTCAAACTACCTCCATACCCAATTTCATCCAAATCGGTTCAGTAGTTTTTGCGTGAAAGCGTAACAAACAAACTTACATTCGTATTTATAATATTAATAGTTTTCCGGATGAGGATGTTGGTTATCGTGCTAGACCATTAATCCCTTTTTTCGCAGTCGGATAAAACTATCCTTTCCCGGGTCTCGAACAATCTCCATACAAAATTAGTTCAGTAGTGTAGGAGTGTGAGCAACATTTTGACATCATCAAGCGCCCATAGGTATATCCATAAATCAATAGGCGTTTCTTAAAAATACTACGGCTCTTAGACCATACTTATAAGAAATGAAATTTAAATTTCGAATTCTATTCGTAGCATTGAGTTATCAAACATGTCATTGTGTCAAAATAAAAAGTAATTTAGATCAAAATTACGAAGGAGTTATGATATCAACTTTGAAGAAAATCACCCTCAGAATAATTTCTCAGCCTTTGCCCGCTTAGTATTAGGATGAAAATAAAAAAAAAATAAAAAAATAAAAAACACATGTTTCATTATTTGTTTTGAGCTTTATTTATACCAAATTTGAAGGAAATCGGACTAAGGACTAAACAGCTATGGAATATTTAATTTTTCCAAATAAACTCATTTAACACCCCCACAGGGGGTAGTTTTGGAAAAATAAAAAACACGTGTTTCATGATTTCTTTTAAGGTATATGTGTGCCAAATTTGGAGTGAATCGGACTTGAGACTACACAGATCCAGAGAAACTTTATTTTTTACCAATAAATCTCATTTTCCACACCTCATGGGGGTAATTATGGAAAAATAAAAAACCCGTATCTCATTATTTGTCTTAAGGTTTATGTGTACCGAATTTTAAATGAATAGGACCAAGGAATAAAAAGTTGCATACTAACTTCACCCCTCTATTTAACCCTCTTAGGGGATGACTTTTGAAAATATTGTTAGCCTATGTCCGATTCTAGGGTATACACTACCTACATTTCAAATTTCAATAAAATCGGTTGAGCGGTTATGGAGATACGCGGTAACAAACCTTCACACACACACACACACTTACTTTCGCATTTATAATATTAGTAGGAAGTAGGATAGGATTAGTAGGATAGGATAGGATGCTTTTTGCAAAGAAATGATTGTTAGGTAGAAATATTCCTCTTTCAGTTCCCATCGTGACATCGCGTCACGTCATCTTAATTATTATTATGCCGCTAACTATTATCTTTCAAACTAGCGACGAGAAGTTAAGAGTTGATGAAGGTATCCCCCACCCCTGCCCTGAGGCGGGAAGATACCTTACCAAAAATACTGTGGCAGAGCAACACCTCAGTCTTTAATTCATTCATTACGATTGAACTTCATTTAATAATCAGCTATATACAATGCTGAGGTTGTAGTTCAGTAGTTACCGTAGAATATGATCAATTTTGTGAACATAACGCTTGCGACTTTTAAAATTTGATAACCGCCATCTACTTGATAGCTTTGTAACTGTACGCAATAAATAGCGCTGATGGTATCAATTATTTGCAACAGATGGCGCCAGCCGTACCAATCGATTAATCGAAGAATAGGATGTATGTTAACATATTTTTCTGAATTGATTTACCCTACTTGAATTAATTTACATGCACCAAACATATAATCTATCTGATTATATTTAAGTAATTAGAGTTCGTAAAAGGACAATAATTATTATTATTCGTATTATTTACGACCTCGACGTATTTTAAAGGTAACATTTATTAGATTTCTTTATTTTTCATAATCGAAAACTAAATCAGTACCTTCGGTGTTTTCTTTCAAATTTCGACATAATACAAGACTAAAACAGACATAATATTGTCAAGTTTTTTATTTTTTTATTTTATACTTATAGACCGTTTTTTACCAATTCGTATTAAACCTATTTAAGTAGTACTAGTAAATAGGTTTAATACGAATTTGTAAAAAACGGCCTGTGAAAATGAAAAATAAAGAAATCTAATAAATGTTACCTATATAATACGTCGAGGTCGTAAATAATACCAATAATAACAATTATTGTCCTTTTACGAACTCTAATTACGTAAATATAATCAGATAGATTATATGTTTGGTGCATGTAAATTAATTCAAGTAGGGTAAATCAATTCAGAAAAATATACATCCTATTCTTCGATTAATCGATTGGTACGGCTGGCGCCATCTGTTGCAAATAATTGATACCATCAGCGCTATTTATTGCGTACAGTTACAAAGCTATCAAGTAGATGGCGGTTATCAAATTTTAAAAGTCGCAAGCGTTATGTTCACAAAATTGATCATATTCTACGGTAACTACTGAACTACAACCTCAGCATTGTATATAGCTGATTATTAAATGAAGTTCAATCGTAATGAATGAATTAAAGACTGAGGTGTTGCTCTGCCACAGTATTTTTGGTAAGGTATCTTCCCGCCTCAGGGCAGGGGTGGGGGATACCTTCATCATCTCTTAACTTCTCGTCGCTAGTTTGAAAGATAATAGTTAGCGGCATAATAATAATTAAGATGACGTGACGCGATGTCACGATGGGAACTGAAAGAGGAATATTTCTACCTAACAATCATTTCTTTGCAAAAAGCATTTGAGTAATAAACTCGGTGCGAAGCAATTGAACCCGTGAAGCATGTGGTAAAAATTGACACATCATAATCCTTAATCACCACCCACCGCGCTCCTTATCCATAATCACCACCTACCTACCAAGATACCTGAGCAATACCAAAATATTTTTAAAAAAGTAGTCCTAGGTGCACACCTCAACCAACATAGCACACAAGCTTTCTGGTCGTAGACCCCAGACCCCAATTATCAGGCTTACCTACCTATTTAAAGTTTTTACTTCAAGTTAGTGTGTGATAGAAATTAGATAAAAAGGGTAGTGGAAAAATAATAAAAAACTTCAGAAAAAGTTCATAGTTTAATGGGGGAGCCCTGATGATTCACTGAGACAAGATGCTTTCACCAGGGCTCCCCATAATCAGCGCGCTCCTGGAGCCATGCCGCCCATATGCTGGGAGCCAGTGGGGATTCAATTTGGGCTGTTGTCACAGGCCGGGTACCATTCCTGCAACATAGGATATTATGACATGTAAATTAAAAAACTTCCTTAGAACAAAATACAAAATGTTATTAAAGAATAAAACATGACAGAATTCATAAGAGGAAAAGCTTTAGTACTTTCACAAGGACTTAGCTAGTGAATATTTATATGGTTAGTGAATATTTTTCTATTGTGATTGTGACATAACGAAAATCGAATCAGAAATCATACTAGTTGTAAACTACTAATTATATGCTTGGTTCATTAATATTGACATTGTTACATGTTACATACAATTACATCTTTACACAATAGACATAGTAGTGAAAAAGATTACAGAAAAGGGTGACTGATCAAAATAATATAACAAGCAAGCATGTACTTACGACATATCCATATACTCCCCGTCTTCCGGCCTGTACAACAGCAATGGGTGCAGATGTAGCTCTAATCGCCACATGCGCATCTGCACATCGGTGATTAGAGCTACCATCTGCCTAATCTGTGGAAGTAAATTATATATAAATAATGAAATGCTATTTCTCCTGTAATTATATTATGTAGGTACTGTTCCAAGTGAATACAAAAATGCGGCAGTAGGTACTACTACTATTCCGTATTAACACTACTAATATCGAATAATAAACTGAAGCAACACCAAACAATCAAAAATGGTCGGTATACCTCGTCCACTGACTCCTCCCGCAACCTCTTGGGCGTGGTGCTCGCCGCATCGTGGGCCTGGTGCCGCGGTGGTAATTTCTGGTAAATGGGTCTGAAATGAAAAAGAAATTGTAGCGACGTTTACCTACCTCATGGATAAAATCTTAAATTGTTAAGTTGTTGATGTTACTTACTCATTCGTGGAAGATGCGTCTCCATCACCAGACCCACAGCAAAAAATGCGGCGAACGGCATGACTCCAACAACTCATTTTCTTTTGTTTTGTTCGTTTTCTTTGTTAATTTTTGTAATTAGGTAGGTAAAAACAATTTGGTTTTATTTTAATATTGAATAAATTACACTCGCTTCTTCTTCTTTTAATCATGGCCTCTGCAGTAGGTAACGGTAAAAATGTCAGACGTGTCAGTGTCATGTCAATGTCTATTATGTCAAAATTAATTCGTACGTAGCAGTAGACAGTGAAATTTACAATGTTTATAAAAAACATTTTTTAACTTTGTATAATTTTTTGATATACTACAAACGATGCGTGGAACCGTATCTCCTTGCATAGAAATGCCAGTCAGCAACCTATTATTCTGCTGAACAACAGTGCTAAATCTATGCTCACAACGCCATCTTACGAAATATTAAGGTAGCTAGCCATTGAATAAAAGTAGCAATTTGCCATATCTGTTACGAGATGGCGCTGCTACAAGTGTTATTTGAAAGACCCAAGGTACCTACCTAAAAGAAACCAGGTACCACCTAGTTTAAAAAAAATTGCCTTACGTGGGCACGTAAGGCAAATTTTTGGTGGTAAGGTGAAATTAAATAAAACAAAATGTTAAAAAGTTCATTTTAATCTTGCGGCGGGGTTGCGAATTAGAGTTTTAACATCTCTAAACGCAACCCCGCCTTCCCAATCTGTGGTGCCGCCACCATGACGGCACTGGTATATTGATGGGCGACGTTGGTCGCGGCGCAGGGCTCGGCGTTCGGCTCGGCGTAGGGCTCGACGTTAGGGTCAGCGTTGGGCTCGGCGTTTGGTTCGGCGTTTGGCTCGGCGTTGGGCTCGGCGTTGGGCTCGGCGTTGGGCTCGGCGTTGGGCTCGGCGTTGGGCTCGGCGTTGGGCTCGACGTAGGGCTCGGCGTTAGGGTCGGAGTTGATTCCGTCGTTGATCTTGCCGACGGTCCCAGCGATGGTTCTGGCCTGTGATAAATTATGGTTGTATTAGTCAAGAAAGACTAATTACATTACTTAAGTATGAAGGGGTAGATAAGGAAAAGTGGGATAGAGGAAAGTGTAAGGTGGTAAGAGTGAAGTTGGGGACGAGACTGGGAATGGGAAGAGGGTTACTATTTATATGAAATCTACATAGTACCAATACACCACAAAAAGATTCAAAACATTAGGAACAAAGTGCCCAAAGGACCCTGACTTAGTTATTTAGAAAAATATGTAATAATCCTGATTTTATTGTTTACCCAAACATTAAATATTCTGGGACATCAACACACACGGTCATCTGATCCCAAACTAAGCAGAGCTTGTACTATGGAAACCAAATAACTGGTAATATACTACATATAATACTTTTCTTTTGTAAATATATACTTAAACTAGCTGCCCCAGCGAACTTCGTACCGCGCAAAATTGTGAATCTAAACCATTCCCAGATCCCCTAGAACACACACAAAAAATTTCATCAAAATCGGTCCAGTCGTTTAGGAGGAGTTCAGTCACATACACACGCACACAAGAAATATATATATTAAGATATAGATAATTACACCCAGACACAAGACAAACAGACATATTTAAACAAATGTTTGTCTCGGGTGGGAATCGAACCCACGACCTGCGATGTGAAAAGCAAGTATCTTACCGACCACACCACTGGCCTATCATTATACCTATAAATTAACTATTAATGTCTGAACCCCATACTCTTGTACAATTTAACAAACTTTGCTGTGCTTCCAAATGAACTAACCACCACCAACCTACCAACTATCTAAAACCTATGGGTATGGGTATGTCTATGGGTACTAAAAAAATTACTTATCCTTACTAGGTTAACTTAATGGGGTTAAGTGATAGGTAAAGTTTGTGTTTGATGATATGTGTTGTGCACCTACCAATCAGCTTACAATGGCCGTTAAGCCAGTGTTATTGTTGGCACTACATTCATTTACAACTACTTACCTAAAAGCTCCACAATAAGCCCATCGCCAAGCCTTCTCCCAACAACCACGACGATCACTTCTTCCCAAAAGAGGTTCTCTGAAAATAACAAACAACATTGCCAAAACAGTCCACCAGTGCGGTGTTAGGTTATATGCCGTATACAGTGTTGAGTTCATAAGCTGTGTTGTGAGACCCTGGCTACCCAGTAGTGCGGCAAAATAGCGTAGTTATAACTTATTTAGACGGCAGTGGCACAATAGCAAAATACGCATGTCGTCTCATATAAATAATAATCAACAGTCCACCAGTGCAGTGTTAGGTTATATGCCGTGCAGTGTTAGGTTATATGCCGTGCAGTGAGACCCTGGCTACCCAGTAGTGCGGCAAAATAGCATACTTATTCATACGCCAATTACACAATAGCAAAATACGTATGTCTCCCCTCATAAAAGGAATAAACCAAGGTTATGTCACCATAACCACACAATATATTGTTATCAGGCTAAACATCAAGTAGGTACGTAATTGGTTAGTACAAGCAGTCAGGTTTGTAACAAATCAATTTATAGATACATGTCCTAGTATAATACTTGAAAGTAATACAATAGCTTTTTTTACTTACCTTTCGTCGGCCATCTGTAGATATAAGGTAGGTAGTTACTTTTTAACTGTATATTGCGCGCGAGCAGCGAGCACGCGGAATTACGGAATGGCGGCGAGCGAAACACGGCGGGCGATCAGTGTGACCAGATTAAATTTTACAAAAATACCGTAGCACCTTGAAAAAATACTAAAATATACCAACTTGCACAGGGAAAATATACCAATAAAAACACTGATTTTCAAAACATGTTTTATACATTCTTCGTCATCACAATAAATGTTAGAATTGTATTGTAACATTCTATTTGAAGGATTAAACGCAACAGAGCCTTCGTTATAAAGAAATAAGAACGATCTTGTAGCACATCATGCTCGTCTCCACAAAATCAATAACTCTTATAGGGGGCAGTGTATAGGTTTCTACAATAAACTTCCAAATAATATTAGGAAAATTACTATTTACAAATTTAAAATAATTATAAAATCTACGTTGTGTAAGAAAGCATATTATGAAATTTCTGATAGAAACGCTTGGAATTAAGTCGCTCCAATTTAACACACTAAACAAACAAAATGTAAAATAGAAGTACTGCATTTAAAAAAGAAAAAGTCTATTGAGTTTTTTGGCAGTGTTTCTCTGTAGTTGCCAGTCATTCATTAGACGGTAGGAAAAAAAATTGGACTATTTTTATGTAGACTCGCATCTCAAAAGTAATAAAGCATATTTTCATTTCATTTTATTATGAAGATTTTACACCGTGCTGTTTTTAAAAATTGTAGATACATTTTTGTTTATATATCAGTTTCATTGTTCTGTTTTCATATAATTTAAGAAAATATACGTTCTCTTACTCATTTGTGATTCTATTACGATGGCCGCCCGTCATGTCTGAATGACATAAAGACTAAATCAGGGAAATCCCCTTAACATGAATGTTCGCGGAGACGATCGCTACGTTGTTGCCACGTTTTTTATCCAAAATATATAAAACACTGACTTACACCAATATACCTATAAAAATACCGATATTCAGAGAAGTCAATCAAATATACCGAAAAAGTATTAAAATACTGAATCTGGTCACACTGCGGGCGATAGAAAAATGAACGAACGAATGAATAAGTGCATGTATGAATTAACGTTGTTGCGTTAACTAACGATAGTCTATCGATAGAATTATGATACTATCGGGGCTTTGAAAATTAATTACTCTATCTATAGTCCTATCGAAACTATCGGCCCATGAGAATAAGTATCGATTGTTGAAAACAAGTAAACCGTTGCTTAAATTCGATAGTATCTATACTATCTATATCAATACGTCGATAGTTACTATATTAAAATTATCGATAGTTTCGACAGTTTTGATGCAATACTATCGATAGTATCGAATCTAGATAGTATCGACAGCTTTCAATAGTATTACCTAATTTTCCCAATCGATGGTATTGCAAACATTTCGATAGGACTATTCCTGCTATCGACTATTTTTCAAGGTTAACTACCGATAGCTTAACTTTCGCTATTATAACCACGCTATTGGGTAAAAATGTTTCTGTTAGATAGTCCACCACACTGTCCGCTATCTAGTAGTGCTAGTTGAGGAACCAGTGTCGATAGCTCCGTTAGTATAAATGAAATGCTATTAATTATACCTTAACAATAGTAACCATAGTATCGATACTATTGAGAGTAATTTACCTTTCGAGCGTCAATACCTACTGTCGATTGAATTCCAGTATATTGATACTATCTACCAAACAGCACTATCGATATTATAGATTACTAGCTTCCGCCCGCGGTTTCACCCACGTGGTTCTCGTTTGTCTCCCTTAGGGGGCGAGTTAAAAAAAATCCTTTCTTAGTGCTACCCTAGACCTCATATGGCATTCCATATGAGGGACATTTCCCTCGACCCACCGGTTTGGGCTATGCGTCGTAATGTTAGTCGGTCAGTTTCTTCTTCTATGTATTTAGATTAACTTTCGCTCACGGCTTCTCCTACGTGGTACTGGGACAAAAAAAAACTCCGGACTTTAATCTATTTCTGTGTTAAATTTAATCCAAATTAATCAAGTAGTTTTTGCGTGAAAGAATATCAAATATAATTAATTTTTAAATAAATTAGGAAAGGTTTTCTAAAGTCAAGTATCGATTGTCAAACTATCGATAATTTAGCAACACTATAGACGAATCTAAGCTGGGCAACAAATGAGTAAACAACAAACAAGTTCATTCATAATGAATGATTACTTTGTGTTGCAAAGTTGAATATACTTGTGAAAATGGGAAAATAGTTTAGAATATTCAGGAATTTAGTTCCAACGTTATAATCATGTCGTAGTTAGTGGCTAGAAAGGATAAACAAATCAAGGCAAACATAAGATATGTATTTATTTTTATTTTTAAATAGGCTTGCGCTTGCTCACAATTTATCTGATGTTAAGCAATGATGTGGTCTAGATGGAACGCGCGTGCCCAGTATACCGATTCACTCGTGATTATTTATGGAAATAATCAAGGAATAAATGGCTAACAAAAGATCAAGGTCAAATTCTTCACAATAAACGTGAAGTTGTTTAAATTCTCAGAATATACGAGATTTTTTTAAACCCAGTATTATTATGATGTTTTTTACACTATTTACCTACCAAAAAGAATTGATCGTATTTGGTAGTCGTAGGTATTTACCTAACATAGGTAATTAAAAAAGACAGCTAAATTCCTGACCGTAAGTGAAAGAACTGAGTACACTAATCTTTAAAAAAAAAATTAAAGCATTTACGATATATTATTGCATTTAGGACATCGAGTCACGAGACTATTTTTTCATTTAGTTATAGTTAGGGGTAAATATTTTTCGGTTGTTTGTAACACTGCCTCAGGTGCCATTTAAAAATGATTTAAGTAGTAGGTACCCACGTTGATGACATTATTTGTTTTGTCATTCATTCACTCTCAACTAGGGTTTGAAATATGTAGTGGTAAAAAATGGAATCGTTAAATTCGTAAATCTGTCAAAGGCTACAACTATCATACAAAAAAAAAGTAAAAGTCGTCAAGTCGCCGCCGATTTAATCATATTTTTTAACGTTAGTAACGGTTATTATTATTTCATTCGTCTATTCGTTAATTTTGACAAATCTCATTAAATCACAGGTAACAGTAATTATGCAGAGGCTTGGAAACCTAGTCCTCACATCCGATTATAAGCTTAATTTTGGGAAAATAGCAACTTTGAATCAATTACCTAACGTTTCTAGATACCGGTAATTGATACTGCTACTTACGTTCGTTTTTAACGATGCCCTTCATATAGGGATAGCGACAATTTCTTTTTTGTTTTGTCCGTGAAACGGAAACAATAAGTGCATAACATTTTTTATAGTCTTACTGGCGAAATAAGATAATAATCCCTATAGTTAGTTAAGTAAGATATAAAACGCTTGCTACCTATCATAGTAACAAACGATACTAAAGGAACTTTACCCAAGTATCGTTAATTATCGGTTTGTTATCGGTTTTTAGAATCGCCAAGCCCTATTTCGCGCCTATTATTCCTTCCTTCATAACTAACTAATACCTACCAAAGCGTGAGCACTGAACATACTTAATTAAACTTGACACTGGCAAAATTGCGGAATAATTTCTGCAGAGGCCATAATTAAAAGAAGAAGAAGAAGAAGGAATGGAAGCATCTAATTTTCGGTAAGTAGCTATTCATAATTTTCATATCTACAAGCAAATACAGAAGTATGTAGTTTTCTTGAAGATATTACGGAATGTAATCATTATGGTGTTCGTTACCCCGCGATGTAGGTACTTCAAAAAACTTTCACTGTTACTGCGCAAGTACTTTGCTGCGCTATGTAGTAGGTACGTTATTCCGAATGTTCTTTACTGCGATCTACATTACTGCAAAAACTTTCCACCCCGTAAAAATCAATTGTCGTGCCCTGGGTGCTTCACCCCAAAATATTTCAAAACAATAAAATAAACTTTATATGAATTGGTAGGCGCAATGGATGATAGTGGAATAATGTCTGTTTTTGTAGCACAAATGCGATTTGGGAGCTGGGAACAAACACATTTGTCAATTTGTCACATAAATGCGATACTTGCTGCGAAAGTTTTTGACTGCGATCACCGCAGTTTCGATAGTAGGTACATACCTACGCTATTGGGGTGGCGAACATTCACAGTAACGTAGGTAGGTAGATAGGTATATCGCTTTGCGGTTGTCACTTGTGGGTTACGTGACACCCTGGCCAAGATGTGCGAATGAATTACCGGGTGGTTTTAGTTCGCGTAACCAGTTGGAGTCCCATATACCCCTGCGCCCATTCAGGGTGGGGGATTCATAAAGGATCTAAGAATTTCCCCCCCAGTAAACTAAAAGTAAGTAGGTACATCAAAAGTAAGTAGGTAATGAATTTTGCTAAGATGATACACACCTAGTCATAGTTAATTATCGACTTTTTGTTAGGCAAGAAGAAGACACCGCGTCTAGCGAGTGGGTCCCGGAGGTGCCTCGGGTGGCCGCTGATTACGGACCCGGGTGTAGCGGCGTACCCGGGTGTAGCGGCGTACCCGGGTGTAGCGGCGTACCCGGGTGTAGCGGCGTACCCGGGTGTAGCGACGGACCCGGGGATAGCGCCGTACCCGGGGGTAGTGGTGGTGCCGAGGGCAGCGGCGGGTGCGGGATCAATGTTACAGCTTTGCTGCAAGCAGCAAAAAAAGCTGTAATTATTGACACCCGGCCCGCCAAACGGCCTCACCCAGAGCCGCATTTACCCACGCCCAAAGGGAAGGGCGTGGGTAAAAAATCAAAAAAATTATTATAATTTAAATTATATTGTTTAGTATTTCTACGTGTGTTTGTTTTCTAACTCCCCGCTCGACTTCCGCTGGTTGGTGGAGAGTTAAGTTCGTTTAAACTTTCCATGATCCTTATTATTGATGTCTCACAACGCTCGCTAATATTATGGTAACGATACCTACTAAAGGAACTTTAAGATTTTTACTGTAAAAGTTGCAGTTTTGATTGTATTCCTAAGTACCTATGCTATTGCGTTGGCGAACATTCGCAGTAACGTACCTACATCCCGGCGCGGTAATGAACTTCACTATAATGATTTACACGTGATATAGTCATAGGTAATTATTAACTTTTTGCTAGGCAAGAAGATGTTTCTAGCGGCCGGATCCCGGGGGCGTCACTGCCTCCGTTTGCCGGTAGATCCGGGGGTAGCGGAGAACCCGGGTACAAGGGCATACCCGGATGCAGCGGCAGTGGCGCACCAGGATGTGGCGGCGAAGCGCCGCGCGGCGTGCTGGTTACACTGACGGCTTACCTGCTAGCAGGGAAAGAAGCCGTTTATGTTATTGATAACCGGCCCGCCAAACAAACTCACCCAAAGAAAAAGAAGAGTAAAAACACAAAAAAATATAAAAAAAAATAGTATGTACCATCAGTGTGTTTGTTTTCCAACTCCTCGCTCGTCCTCCGCTGGTTAGTTTAGTTTTTCACAGATGAAAAAAGAACAATTTATACAGGTATTTTATAGGGTTTATTTTGTTTTACATTGGTAATGTAGGTGACGGTAGCCAACTCTACCTATACGTGACTGGCATAACGTGGCATAAGGAGGTACCTATTCTATTATCATTTATCATAATATTTGAAATGTATGTGCTGTGTACATTCTAGTATCATTATTCTTTGTTTTGTAGACTAGGTAAGTACTATACCCAAACTTATACTGTGTGCCTTACTACTTGTTGTAAAAGTAAGTATATTTTAATTACGTCATAATGAAGTAAGTACATTCTAGCTTAGATTAGTACAGACAAAGTACGGTAACGTTATGGGCTTAGAAAATTTAACACGGCACTGGTATTGCGCGCATTCCCCTATGCCGAGGTACATGAACAGTTTGTATGCATAAAAATGTTTAAGTTTTGTGTTTGTGTGTAGCTTTTATTTACGTATGCATTTGTAAAGACTCTTCAACTCTCTCATAGTGTTGTACCTCGGTTCACCCAAAAATTGACAGAAACAATTTATTACTAGAAGTTGCGTATTAAATGCTCTAAGGGTACTGGTAATAAAAAAATCAGATTAAACCCTTAATCCTCTTGTAGAAATAATAATAATAATATAGTGGGACTTTAACACACACGGTCATCTGATCCCAAACTAAGCTGAGCTTGTACTATGGAAACCAGATAACTGGTAATCTAATATATAAAATTCTCGTGTCACGGTGTGCGTAATCGAACTCCTCCGAAACGGCTCGACCGATTCTTATGAAATTTTTTATGCATATTCAGTAGGTCTGAGAATAGGCTACTATCTATTTTTCATACCCCTAAGTGAATTTTTTTTTTAATAAATACGCGGTACGAAGTTCGCTGAGGCAGCTAGTATACTACATATAACACTTTTCTTTTGTAAATATATACTTAAATATTGATAATTACACCCAGACACAAGACAAACAGACATATATAAAAACAATAGAAATCTTCGCGTATACCTGGAAACCCCATGCTCCATTGTCTAAGAATTGTAGCATGGTCATAAAATAATGCCGGTGTTTTTGAGTGCGTAAAACAATTATCACTTTTTACTACCCTATAAGTATTTAAAATTAAACCGCAACTAACCGAAATATTTAACAATAGTACTTATTGTAAAATATTTCGTTTTGTTTTAAAAATTTAGTCGGAAATTTGTTGTGCATAGCAATTGTAGTACCTACTTTAGGCCATTGTCGGTGTTTTTGAGTGCGTCATATATAAATTATTATTTCATCTTGAACATATATGTTGGCACATGTACTTCTTAATGCATCAGCTGTCATTTTATACTGTCATCGCGTCCGTCTTTGAAGTCATCTGTCACTCGAAAATGTCATTATGAACGAACGAATGAACACCGAGCGCGGGTGAAGCGGTCATCTTAGAATGGCTGACACTGTGTTGAACGGTTGTGGCGTCCGGTAGTACAGATGCAATGAAGTGCTCGGTGAACGTTACTATTTAATCCAACGTAATCTTAACGATCTGTAATTAACTGGTAGAATTCATGATTGTGCTATCGAGAGATGGGGGTGAAGTGATATTTGCCGTAGTTATTTTATTGAAATACCGTCTTCTTACCCGATTATTCACGCCTACCTAAAGTTGTCTGCTAATCCTGATATTTTTTATTCTAAAAACCTATAAAAGCCTTCATATATAATACTCCGCAGATTTTGTTTAGTGATGATAACATGGTATAAGAAATGTCTTGCCCAATATACCTAAACAATAAATAAAATAGATATTGATTACAACACCGTCCAAGAGATGGCGCTTATCAATATTCTGACTCCTGCTAACTCGTATAGTAATTCAATTTAATCATGTCTCTTTCAGATGCCTGCTTATTTAGATTATTATTTACCAAGATGTATTTATATTATTTTGTTATATTATATTTACAATAAATCTATAAATTTATTGTTGATTTACAAAAAATGTAAAAGAATAAATGATCCAAAAGTTACAAAACCACTTGAATTTTGGAAAGGTTACCATGCTACATTATTGTGTGGTCAGTGTGTCTGAAAATTACTAATGAAATAACAGACATAACCAAACAACTTATAAAAACATAACTTTGCTCGCGTTACAATAGCGAGCCTTTAGATATCGGTATATCCACGGCAAACTTACGAATCTACAGTTGTAGTGAAATCGATATGTTACAAGTTTTGTGATTATAGCAGTACCTAAAATTCGAGAATGCTGAACCAATTTGACTGATTTTGGTTTTGAAATATTCGTAGAGATCTAAGGAAGGCTAAAACGCAAAATTCGTCGGCTAATCTTGTTAAACGCGTCGTTTCGGGTAATATTGCTTTGATTGCAATGTATGTATCGTCAATGACTAACCAGTACCAAGAAAGATGTTTTCAAGGGTTTAATAAATAATCTTTTAACGTATTAATCTGATAAGGTGGAGTTGTGGTGAACCTAAGCAACATACAATTTTGGGTAGGTAAATATCGCTCATTGATTAAAAATAACTTCGATATAATTTTAAAGTAAGTTTATTTACGCCATTATAGCCTAGGTAGAACATTAAATAAGACCGCTGATGTTTGTGGTTTATTGTTAAAAATTTTTCGCTTTGTTTTAAAATTCAGTGGAACCTTTGTTTTGAGTAACAATTGTTTGCAGTAAAGTCATAAAATGCTGCCGGAGGATTAAAGCTTGTAAAAGAACAATTACTATTTACAACTTCTTGTTAAAAATATTCGGTATTGTATCGGTGTCTATCCAAAGATACTTATGCAAAATATATTTATTGCCTACTACATTTTTCATATTTAAAAACTAAATCAGTAGGTACCTTCGATTTTTTTGTACAAATTCTGACAGAGTAAAGACGATAGTTGAAGAAACTGGAGAAGACACGCTTTGCGTGAAGTCAGCACTGCCGTAGCGCACCGACAGACGCGACGCATGTGTTTGGCCGCACATGCGTATTAAAACACGTTCAACGTGTCCGCGCCGCACCCGCGTGAGTTTAAAAAATCACAGGGTTTGTGTATTCCAGCAGTGAACGTGTTAAGTTAGAATAAGGTGGAACCTTAATTGGAAAATGAAGTTGATCAGTAGATGGGTTCCAACCCACACCTAAAATAGAAGTAGATTCACTAACTATAAGATTGCCTTCAGTTTGATCAATTGAATCGAATAATGTCGGCAAGTTAGACTTGAACTTGCGAAGATTGAAGCATCCTTGTTTCAATGCTTCAGTGACTGCTTGGTGAATATAACGTAAAGTTTCTTCACCTTCAGAACCCGTAATAAGATCGTCTACTAAGAAATCGTGTTGAATGATAGTCTTCACCAATGGATCTGAGACCTCTTCGCCAATCTGCCAAAGGCACCTTGTGCTTAAATAGCTGGAGCTTGCCAAGCCGTAAGTTACAGTATTCAGCTGGTAGGTCTTGATGGGCATGGACTCATCTTCTCTCCACAATATGAGTTGAAGATCGCGATCCTCCTCATGAACATGAACCTGTCGGTACATCTTCTCGATATCGCCTGTTAGGAGGTACTTGTACTGTCGCGCTCTCACTAAGATGGAGAAAAGTGAGTCCTGCATGTTGGGCCCGGTCAAGAGAATGTCATTGACAGAATGGCCTGATGAAGAAGGAGCTGAGCCGTCAAACACGACTCTGACCTTTGTGGATTCGCTGCTATCCTTGAAGACAGCATGGTGACATAGAAAGTACGATGTCATGGGTATCGCTACTGTGGATTCTGAAAGATGACCTAAATCAGCGTATTCACGCATAAAATTGATGTATTGAGACTTAACTTCAGGTTGTTTACGGAATCGTTTCTCTAAATTGATTAATCGTTTTTTAGCTAAACTATAAGATTCACCAAGACAATCGGGAGTATCTTTCAAGGGTAGACTAACTGAAAATCTACCAGTATTTAGGCGAAAGGTGTGAGATAAAAAATGTGACTCACATGCCTTCTCGCTATAACTCATAGAAACTTTAGATTGTGGAACATTCTCCAAGTCCCAGAACTTTGTTAGTTCTTGTTGAATATTGTCAATTGACGATGTATAAGAGTAAGAAGCATGATTAGACTGTATACTTACACATTTTGAAATATTGTTTGAGTGAATGTTTGTATTGATGGTACCTGAGACCAGCCAACCAAATTGGGAACTTCTTAATATAGGTAAATTAGGACCGAGAGAAAGCTGCTCACGGCCAAGAATATCCCAAAAAAGATCGGCACCGATGAGAATATCAACAGGTGCTGGTTGGTGAAACATAGGGTCTGCTAGGAAAATATCGCTAGAAATATTGAGAGATTTAAAATCGATAGGCATTTTAGGTATGTCACCTGTCAATGCTGGTAGAACAAGTAATGTGGATGTGACATTGAAATTATTTAATAAAGATTTTAATTGCACAATACATGACTCAGTAACCTGACTGGTCTTCTTGTTACCTATGCCAATTATATTGACACTAAAACTAGAATTAGATTCTAAGCATAATTTTGTCTTAAGAGATTGCGTTATGAATGAAGTCTGACTACCGCAGTCCAATAGGGCGCGAACCTTCTCTGCTTGCTTTGTAACAGGGTTGGACACTAGAACATAGGCAGTAGACAGTAAAACTTGTTTTGAAGTTTGCTTAGAAAAATTAACAATTGTGTCATCAACATTGTTAGGAAAAATAGTAGACAAACTAGAAGTATTGTTGTCGGCATCTTGTTTATGTAACAAGCTGTTGTGCCTTGCCTTGCATATACGACATGGACCCAAGCGACAGTTACGCACTGAATGTCCAGACCTTAAACAATTAAAACATAATTTTAATTTATTAACTTCGTTAATACGGTCATCTAAATTTTTAGCTGTAAACGTAGGACAGTCATAAATGCGGTGTTGACCTTTACAAACGACACACGGTGTATAAGAAAACTCAGCCTTAATGTTATTAGAAACATATGACTGCTGATGAGATTTTATGTTTGAAATAGGAGTTTTATTATAGTTCGATGTTTTAGGTTTAGATAAAGAATGAGTACAATTTATTGCCTCGAGAACATCGGCACGATCAATAATAAATTTAAAGAAATCTTGTAAATTAGGAATACTATGCAATGTACTACGGCATTCTTCCCATTTCGCTAGTGTACGGCTATCAAGTTTGGTACTCATTATATGAATTATTAAAATGTCCCACTCATGAGTAGCTAACCCAAGAGTAGTCAAAGCGCGTATGTTCTTAGTAATGTGATCGACAAGAAAACGTAATGACTTATCACACTCACGAGTGATTTGCTGCACATTTAGCAAAGAATTTAAATGATGACTAATTAGTTGTCGTTTGTTATCGTATCTATCGCACAATAACGTCCAAGCGGTGTTGTAGTTAGCACTAGATATCTCTAAGTTAGCTATAATGCGTGCTGCGTCACCGACCAGATACGAACTCAGGTAATGGAATTTATGAATTGGGTTGATTCGGTCGTTATTATGCACCATCGATAAAAATGTGTCACGAAACTCAAGCCAACGGAAGTATGACCCATCAAACTTAGCAATTTCGATACGCGGCAATTTAAAACCCACATCGTGATGATGATCACCTTGTGCCGTAGAAAGCTGAGTTGAATTCAGATACTTGTAGTTACTCTCATCATGACGATTTGAGTTGTGTTTTTGTATAATACCTTGAGCAATAGCAATGTTAGAAATAAATGATTGTTCAATAGTATCACGCTCATCAATTTCACCAGAAAGGTTGTCTGAATGTAACACTTCTATCTGACTTTGCAAGTCGTCAAATCGGCTATAAATAGATTCGAATTTATTTAATTTTAATGTTAATTCTGCTAACTCAATCTGAGTAAGAGTTTCTTTAGAAGAAATGTTTGATAAAAAGTTTTTAAATTTTGTAATTTGACCCTTTATAGAACTTCTTTTTACTAAAAGTTCTTGTAAAACTTGTGGATCCTTAGTAGATTCACTTTCATAATCTTTGCCCATTATAAATTAAAGAAATTGGTAATACTTTATTAAAAGTGTTGTTATAAAATGAATTTAACTTGTGTAAATAGCAAACAAACTTGTAACAAAGATTAGGAAACGAATATAACGCAAAGTATAAGTTGAAAAAGTAATAGTAAAATTTAGCTCACGCTCCTCGCCTCGCGTCACCTGAGTACGGCCCTGCGCTCCCCAGTAGTCGTTGTTAAGAACGAGCGGCCGCCTTGCCTCGCGCGCGTTCGACACACGGCACGAGGTAGGTAGGTGTGATGTTAGCCTGGAATGTTCGGCGAAGTAGGTGAATATAATGCAAAAACTATTGCGAAATATGCCTGGAAATCCTAACAAAAGGTCTCAGAAATATAAGAAAACTAATTGGTATCGTTTTATATGATGATATTGTACGAAGTTATCTATTAATTTGTTATGATAGGCAGGTAGGCAGGTCCTACAATATTGCTATCAAAATATAGTAATTTGCGAAGTTATGGTTCGTAGAATGCTTGTTATGCAATTTAGATACTATGGAGATACTAAAATGCACAGGTAAAACTATTCGAAATAGGTATTTGGTTACGGAAATGAAGTGGAAAAGAAATAGGTAGGTGTATGGAAAGTTTGAAGGAAAAGGCACTTAGCTGCATTGGCCTAGGCTGCGGTGTGATGCTTGATGCTGATCACTGACCGGCGGTGGCTGCAATGGCTGGTCCTCTCCAAAATATCGTAAATCTTCGTTAAAATATGCTGCGGCGTATTATGTAACACCGGCACTTTGTCGTCGTGAAAAATAGATTTTCGTCCAAAATTGCGGTTCTAGTCCACGGTCGCCAGATGTTGGAGCCTCCAGGTGCTTAGTGAAAACTCCGGATTCGTTTAAAATCGTATAATTGGACTTTATAATCGTTTTACAATCGTAATAATGCTGAGAGCAAGGTTCGCTGGTTAGATGATCGGATACAAAGCAAAGTGTGTAAAAAATAGTAAAATGACGGTACTATTAGAAGTGAATATTAAAACGCCTGACACATTCCGCGAGCAACAATTTAGAGATCTTCGTTTTAAAGATTTGTAGTGAAGGCGTTAACAGTAGTTTTATTTCAATTTTTAATTTTGATCGTAACTACCATAAATTTAATTTTCTCTGAATATTTCTCATTTCTGAATATACTCCCATTGCTACTTTGAACATTTTTTCCCCATGTTATGACACTTCACCACCAAAAAAGTAACACTTTAACCGCAGCTGTTGACACAGTCAAAAATAGCCGAGATTTTTTACTTCGCTCTGTAAATACTGTAAAGGAACGCGGTTATCTTCAAAGGATTACGAACGTTTCAACTTTTGTTTTAGCAAATTAGGAATACATTATAAACTTTTGCTACTCTAGAGATCTGTTTCAAGAAATATATTTTAAAGTCGAATAAGCGAAAGATTGTGATCTTTAAAGATTCTTTTTACCAAATAACTGTAGAAAGGTTTTAGACTAAAAATATCAGGATTAGCAGACAACTTTAGGCAGGCGTGAATAATTGGGTAAGAAGACGGTATTTCAATAAAATAACTACAGCAAATATCACTTCATCCCAATCTCTCGGTAGTACAATCATGAATTCTACCAGTTAATTGCAAATCGTTAAGATTACGTTGGATTAAATTGTAACGTTCACCGAGCACGTTATTGCATATGCACTTCCCGACGACACAACGGTCCAACACGCAGTGTCAGCCATTCTAAGATGGCCGCTTCACCCTGCTCGGTGTTCATTCGTTGGTTCGTATTGACATTTTCGAGTGACAGCTGACTTCAAAGATGGACGCGATTGCAGTATAAAATGACAGCTGATGCATTAAGAAGTAGATGTGCCAACAGATATATTTAGGCAATTCAGAAAGGTAGTTAGGTACACCCGCAATCCTCACTTCGAACCTGTTTAGCGTCCCACCGCTGGGCACGGGTCTTCTTTCAACTGTCTTACGTAGGTATTTATTTATTTATTTATTGGTTTACCAGTAGTTATTACACTAAAACATTCATAGTAATTAGAACAGTAATGCTTAAACTAAGTGCACAACTCATGTAGGTAAACACCACATGCAAAATCTTAAATCTAGTTTACTATGTAGGTATATAATAATAATTGATAAAATCAAGTGATGACACGGAAGCAAATTACAATGAAAAACTGCTAATCTAAGGCATGTTTACAGTGTAAAAAATATAGTAGTAGTAGTAGCTATTCTAGTAACTATAAGATGTTTAATCCATAGTAAGAGTATTGACCTGGTGCTTAAATCGTGGAAAAGTCAAGTGAAAGATATCCACATGTTCGTTAAACTTATTATGCATCTTGCTTAACCGTGATACTGGCGAGCTGGAGCCCAACACTGACTTTCGGGAAGGAGGACGTAGGAGCATAATTGGTTTTCTGGTATATAGGGTATCCTAGTGTGGTGCCTAGCGCTCCTCCCTCTGATTTTGTTTTTACTGGCACAATAAAGATATTTTTTTTTATTTAATTTAATTAATATTTAATAATATTTTCACAGCGCCATCTAGTCCCAAATTAAGCAATTATATTTGCTTGTGTTATGGGTACTAGGAACTGATATACTACATAGATAATTTTTTTTTGTAAATACATACATATTATAGATACATTACACCCAGACACGGAACAAATACTCGTGCTCATCACACAGAGATTTGTCCTGGGTGAGGAGAACGAGTATTGGTGCCACCAGGCCAGTCAATATTATGAACGTGTAAAGCGAAAATAAAACCCGATAAAAGAAAGGGATGCTATTATACAATGCGTATATTCGCATCCCTTTCTTTCAATGGAGTCACAATCACACTCATAATACGACCGCAGTACTTCTTGCTGCAACTAAACGGATCCATCAATCAATCAAAAGAATTGAAATAACGGCTTCAATGTCAATTGTATCAATAGCGCGCCCTCTGTCGTTTGATTGGACAACAATTGAACCTGCATCACGCAAGTAAGAATGTTTACAATTTCATGACATAGAGTCTAATAAAGTTCACCATGACCGATATATGATATGAGTAGCTTCCGCCCATGGCTTCACCCGCGTGGTACTTGTTGGGATAAAGAGTAGCCTATGTGTTAATCCAGACCATAATCTATCTCTGTGCCAAATTTCATCCAATTCCGTCCAGTAGTTTTTGCGTGAAAGAGTAACAAACATACATCCATAAATTCTTCAAACTTTCGCATTTGTATTATTATTAGGATAGTAGGAAGTATGTTGGGTATCAAACTACTTCAGGATGGAGTCATTTATGTACTTGAGAATCCCAAGGACAACTGGGGGGGGGGGCACCACGCTTGTCTAATACGGGTTGGTGGGTTGCCAGAGCTTCGTTTGTTGTTCAGCAGGGTATACCACGTGCAGGTGATGTTGCAAGGCAAGACCCCTTATATCAATGGACATAAATGTCTAAATCCCTAGTTGGGAATACACCAATAAGTACTGCTTCGGTGGTCCAGTTGCGAGCGTGTCCCAGGTTCGATTCACGGGATGAGAAAAAAGAATGGGACTGGTAAACCCAGAGTACTTCGACCCAGTGGGATCTTTGTCCTTCCCCTTCACACTATGAAGCCTTTAGTGTTCTCACTCCGCACAGCATGTCCATCACTGCTGCTACTTGTCATATCAGGACTAATATGAATTTACAATATTGTTTACAATCCAAAGATTGTAACAGTTGTCCACATTTCAACCCTTTTTAGTGTCCCACTGCTGGGCACGGGTCTTCTCTGAACTATCTTATGAGTAGAGTTTAGGCCTTAATCCACACACGCTGGCCAAGTGCGGGTTGGCGGATGTCACATGTCCTCGAATGATTAGTTCTTAGACATGCCGTTTCCTCACGATGTTTTCCTTCACCGATATTGAGCAGCGGAGATGAAACAATTGACGCAAAGATGTGTGGGCATCATCAGGATTCGAACCCGAGACCTTATTTTTCAAAGACAAGGCCCGTACCGCTGCGCCACCGCTGCTCTGAACAGTTGACCGCAATACTAAAAAAACAATAATTTCCCCCCAGGTCGAAACATCCCTTGACCTCGTGACCTTTTTTAAGCGATGTAAGCGAAAAATCTTGGTACCGTGGTACCGTACCGAGTCAAGTGAGTAGTGATGTTACACAAACGACACATTAACGATTTATCGATTCTTTGTTAAATATTTCATGATCACTTAACATCTGTATTGCCCGAAACTGTAGACAAAATCAGAAAATCACCCACTTTTTGCAGGCTGTGTCCCATACGCAATAGAGGACGAGGCTATCGCTTTCATCAGGCATAATTCCAAGCTTCGAGCTGCAACTAAGCTTCTCTAAGTACTTGACCCGGGAATCGAACCCAGTGCGTGTGCAAATGTAATAAACATAAATTTTATCAATCGTGTCTTACATTATTCACCCTTGAGTACATGGATTTCATTTAACCCACCATCAAAATCTCGTTATAGCTAATTCTGTAGGCCTCGCAATCTAGACCTAGACCAACCTGTTCATTAAAAAAATATTAGTACCTAAAAACCATTTCGCTAACCATCGCTAAACTACTCTAGTCACAAATGATACCCATTTGAGTTATGGTAAGTCGCAGGTCTATTTTTTCCAAAAACGAAGGGTTTTAAAAGATTGACGTGTATACAAGTTTGCGGCATCGTAGCGCCAAATAATACTGTTTAAGTTCTTTTTAATTAAAGATACTTTATTTATTATGGGAATTTATTAGCCCAGCACATCTCACAGCTGGACAAAAGCCTCTCTAACACCTTCCAGTTTACACCTGTATTAAAAGATGAATTTACATATGTCTGTATTGCTTAAACTCGAGAACGGTTGAATCGACTTGGCTGTTTAGAAATATTTGTACAGGATCCCGATTCTCGCGCTTTAGACATTGATTTCTAATAGATGAATGTTGAAATAAAATAGAAAATTAATGAACCCGCCATCTTATTTCGCCAGAGATAAAAATGTGTTTGTCTATTCTTTGTCTAAACCGCGAGAAATGGTCCTGGTCCAAGGTTCACAATGTGAGAAACACGCGATACGAAGTTCGCCAAGTCAGCTTGTATAAATAAAAAGAATAGAATAGAAGAACAAAATATACACACGAACTTTTTATCGACATTTAAAACCCTAGCACATCACTAGCGCTTCACCTGTATAATTTGAAGAGCCCTCAACTGCAGCGCTCTCAACGACCTCTTTATACCGTGTCACCCTTATCCTTTGCTGCGTTTAGTTCGCACTGGTTTTACTTAATGTACGTTTAACGTTTTGTTGCACACTTTCTTGTGACGTCACTTCTCTGTAAGTCGCCAAGAATGGTAGACAATTGTTTGAGACACAAGAAACCCTTAATTTACTGCACCTGGTATTAAGTAAACAACCACTCGCGGCTTTGCCCGTCTGTATTATGGTATAATAGCTTTTAAAAAATACGGATAGACTTCAATGTTTTAACAATAACTCAAAACCCGATCTACCGAAATTGATAAAATTTTAACGGGACCATTGCCAAAGTATATGTTTCGAAACGAAAATAAAAATGATTTATTTAATCATAATTTTATTTTATTTTTATTAATTTTAATAACTCTACATTCAAAATTTATTAAGCCCCGACCTTAAATTTTAGCTAAGAACACTCCCAATCCGGTTTATCCGTTTGGGAGCTACAATGCCACAACAGACACAAACTTATAACACCCCGTCGTTTTCTTCAGGGGTTAAAAACAGTCTTTGTTTCAACTTTAAACGCAGCAACAAAATATATTTAGAAAGGCTTTAAAAGCAAAAGTTTGCGTCATTAACCTTTAATGATTTGCATGACATTTACATGTCATAAATGTCAAACAACGGTGCACTTGCAATATTAACAAGGAAAAGTAACCCACTACCCCCGATTTCTTCTCACATAATCAATTAATTATTACATGAATCTTGCTGAATAAGTGTAGCATGAAACTTCCTAGGGTTCCGTACCAAATTAGGAAATTTTACAGTTTTTTTGTGTAAACATTGACGATTTTTTTCGACATAGTTCAAAAACTACTAGTGAGATCTTGATCAAATTTAAAGTGTCCAGTGGTCCCACCACACAAGAAGCACCTGCTTTCAAACAAAGAAAGAATCATATAAATCGGCTCACATATCACAAAAATATTAAGGTAATAAACATAAAAAGAAACAGTCGAATAGCACAGGCAAAAGGGTTGATGTGAAACAATAATTATTTACTCGTGACAATTAGGGTGGATCGAAAAAAAATTTTTTTTTTCTTAGCATGGGGGTAGAATTTGTAGTTTATAAAAAAAAAAATTTCAAAAAAAAATTTTTTTCGCAACATTTAGAGATAGCCCACTCGTTTTTTAATAAAATATGGATCAAATCAAAATCAAAAAAAGCTAAGAAAAAAAAAATTTTTTTTTTTCGATCCACCCTAGTGACAATATTGTTACATTATGGTATTTATAGTAAAAATCGAACACTGTTTTCGTTTATTGAGAAGATATTTATTTAGCAGCGGTGGCGCAGCGGTACAGGAACAAAATATTCTATAGCGCGAATAATCCCATCGAAATGTTGTATTAATAAAAGATAGTTTCGATAGTGACAATTAGGCTTTACTATTGAAAGCTGTCAATACTATCGATGACCTATCGACGCCTTTCAAAACAACCTGAAATCGGAAACAAAAATAAAATTAGTAGTTATGAATAAAACATAACCAATGAAATTTTTCATTTACTATTCACTAAATAGCGCAACCAGTACATTTACTTAAAATTTAAGTATTTCAATAAGTAAATTCTACAACTATCCATTGAGAAGTGAGGCAACCTAAAATCGTTTAATTCCTTTGCCTACTGTACAGTGAACTACTCAGAAATACCTACAACTGAGAATATTTCTACATAACCACAAAATGGAAAATGGATTGAAGCTCCCTATTTGCACAACCCCAAACGATACCACGCAAACGCAAACATTTGAAAACATACAAAGCACTGCTGAAAAAAATCGGTCAAGTGTTGGACTCACACTCAAAGGGTTCTGTACAATTTTATTATTTGCTTTAGCCGCAATTATTACCCATTATTCATTTTGAATAAATTTTCAATTCCCTAAAAAATATATCTAATATTTATAATAAAAAACATCAAAAATATTATTTTCTTGGTATATAACAAAATCAAAAAAATTATGTGTATACAATCTAACACTAAAGCCTAATTCTAGTTAAGTAGTAAGTACCTACGTGTTTTACGATTAATAAAATTTAATTTAACTATGATTATCTACGGGCCGGTGGAGTGGTCGGTCAGATACTTGATTTCCACGCCGCGCCGCAGGTAGCGGGTTCATCCGTCCAAGACAGACATTTGTGCGCATAAACGTGTTTGTTTGTCTTGAGTCTGGATGTAATTATCGATTATAAATATGTATTTACAAAAGCAAAATAATAGGTATAATAATTTATAGGTATAATAATATGTGTAGCATACGTCAGATTCCCATAACACAAGTTCTACTTGGTATGGGATCAGATGACCGAGTGTGTTTTATGTCACAAAATATTATTTACTAGCTTCCGTCCACGGATTCGCCCGCATGGTACTTATTACAATAAAAAGTACCCTCTGTGTCAAAATTTCATCGAATTCCATCCAGTAGATTTTGCGTGAAAGAGTAACACACATCCATCCATATCCTCATCCAAACTTTTGCCTTTATAATATTAGTAGGAAGTAGTATTAAAAAGAAAAGGAAAGACAACATTTATTTGACAAAGACAGGACACACAAAACCAAATGATAAAAAAAAACACATAGAAAGAGAAAAAAAACATAAATGGAAACAAAATTAAAAACAAAGAGTAAGTGTGACCCATCAGTGTCAAACATGGACATTGCTCAGTAAACGCTGTGAGTGCCTATTAGAGGCGACCCACAACACTGATAACATAGCTCACTGAATATCCCTAGTAGATAGATAGACGTCCCATCGAGGTATGGAAGGACAACGGAGGTTAAGTAAAGGACCTTCTGCCACTTTTCAGGTATGGATCCCTAAAAATACAAAGACTGCAGAAAAACAGCCAAAATCGAAATAGGTAGCAGGTAAAATCTGTTTCATATACATCGTTATATCGCTCACAATTTTGATATCTGCGCATAAAGGAATATTAAGTCTATAAAAGAGTCGTTACTGCCAATAAATGAAACGAAAATACGTACGGCTTAAACAATATTTCGGGCAAAATGTATATTAAACTAGAAATGGCTTCTTTTTTTAATACAGATTCGTATTTGCAAAAGAAAAAGAAACCTGGACCCTGTGCAGAGACCTGTTCCCGTAATATGCCGTTCTTAAACCTAGACCTCGAAAAGAGAGACGAGATGAATGACCCGGATGACGATGGCTTATATGGCTTGCTTTTTAAATGGACTAAGAATAAGGGAAAGTCAATTAAAAAAGTTACTAAACTAACTAAAACAACACAATAAACGTAATGAAGAAATCGATTTAATATTCGATTGGTTCAGGAGTATGCATTTCAATAGAGCAACAAAACCAAAATCGAATCGTTTTTGGTAGTAACCTTCAAGGGCCGAGAGGCACAGAGTCCCAGATTTTCTACTAACTGAAATCTTTCATTTGTATTTGAGAAAAGTTGTGCCTAGTCGAAAGTTAATGCGTTGCAAATATGCACATCTAGAAAATAACAGAATCTATTCTGACGAGCTGTAGGAAGTACGTGAAGTTATAGCTTCGGCCGTAAACCGTATATCTTATGGATAGTAAAACGTAAAATTGCAGTAAACCAACCGAAACCAGGCTGGTTTACTAGTCTTGTGAGTATATATGTATTTCCTTACAAATTGCCATACCACATATCTTTTGCTGCGCCATGATGCTTCTTATATATCATACCAGCTTCTGCTCACGGGATTTTAGGATAAAAAGTAGCCTTATGTTATTCTGAAATATGATCTGTCATTGTGCCAAATTTCATCCAATTCTGTCCAGGAGTTTTACATGATTGAGTCACAAATTACTTACGTAGTTTATTTTTTAATTTACGCGAATGTCACACATTGAAATAAAACTATTTTGTACCTAACGGTTTTTATCGGGGTATATTTTAGATTTTAAATCCTGACGTTTCAGTCTTTTCAGACATAGTTTTATTTCAAAGTCGTGTTAGGAAAACAACATGTAACTTTAATTTAAATTTATTTCCAATATCGCTACGTCAACGCTCTATGGCCTATCGGAGTAAATAGGTCAGAATATCGCGGTACTCTGTCTTGCGACTATACCCATAAATAGTCGAGTAAAGAAACCCCATAAACATTTTATAAGCCATTTCCCGCACGTTTCCCTTGCTATTTATTATCAGACTAAGTAAAATAGGCACATGGGGTCATACATACCTTCTGATTTACACTAGCGTTTATCCAAACAAAGGTAAGCTTTGCATAATATCGTCATCTGAATACTTATATTGAAATAATTTGTAGAATTTTTCATTTTTAAGTTTGACTGGTTTGGTGGCGTAATGGTTAGTGACCCGAGCTATGCCGAAGGTCGTGGGTTCGATTCCAGGAAAAATCTTTGAGTGATGAGCACGAAAGTTTGTTGTCTAGGTGTAATTTATCTATAATATCTATGTATTTTCAAAAAAAAATATGTAGTAGGTAGGTATATCAATTTCTTCCTAGTACCCATAAAACAAGGAAATATAATTATTTATTTGTAAAATATTATTATTTCATGGAATGGTCAACCATTTCGCTACTCTGGGGCAGAAAGGTCGTAAACGCCATTATATATCTATTTTTCAGGAGATCAGACAGATCGACATAGCACGAAAATGAGTCGGAATTTCTGCTTCTTTTAAGGTTTTTAACCATTTGACGACCTCGGTAGTAGAGTGGTGTAAGCCGTCCGATTGGGCTATACTGTGCCCGGGTCGCGGGTTCGATTCCCGCCCCGGACAATATTTGTGTAACAACAAAGATTTGTTTTGATGTCTGGTTGATTGAGGGACTACCCTCCGTGCCTCGGAGAGCACGTCGGTCCCGGTTGTCATTTAACCCATCTATGACAGTCGTTACATGTAGTCAGAAGCCAATATAATCTGTCTTTTTTTTTCCGAGGGGAAATCCTTCATGGATCCCCCCACCCCAAGTGGGCGTAGGGTGGGGGGTATGTGGGACTCCCTAAGGGTACCCACTAAAACCCCTCGGGTGTTCCATCTCACACCTACGCCAAGGGTCACGGGAACACGAGATACTTCCGCAACCCTCGGCTGGTGATGGCCCGCCTCTGCGGGCCCCTGCACGTCAGGGATGTTCCCTGCTATATCTAAAGGAGGCGCGCGTGGAACACTTCGCGCCGCCACCTTGGGTCCTGATATAAATTGGGGGTGATAGATGTGCCCGAATCCATCACCCTTGGACCCGTTTAAGGGGGCTGGAAGAGGGCATTATCTGCCCTCCGCCGACGCCCGGTGCGCCAGCTGCGAATCGGGTTAGGGGACGAGATCTCTTTCCCTTTCGGCAGCCACCTTCTGCGACATAACTATTTCGCAGAAGGATACCACCGCATCCCAGGACTCCTCGCTACCGACCATCGACGACCATCGAACATATGATGGCCGGCAGCGACAAGTCACTGCCTACACCTAAAACAAGGGCAATCGTTACATGAAGTCAGAAGCCAATATAATCTGACACCTGGTCTAACCATCTCGGCTGCTGGTTCCCTACAGGTTTCGAGTTCTGATGGCAGTCGCTCGTATAATTCTGGTAGCTAGCCGCATTAGGTTAGACTGGGAGCCGACCCCAATAGAAATGGGAAAAAGGCAAGGGGAATGATGAAGGTTTTTAACCGTTCTCTTTATTCCGCTTCCCACCGAAAATCATTCGTAATCAGGAGTGAATCGGTATATTGGGCGGGCGCATCCTATCGTAGGTTACATCATTGCTTAACATCGGGCAAGTTGTAGTCAAGCGCCAGCCTATAGGTAGTAGAATAAAAAAAATACACACATACTCAAAAAACATAACCCTCATGGCGCAGCTGGGTAAAAAGAGCGCATCTGACATTTTTTAGTTAGTGAGCTACAAACATTGTCAGATTCATTTTTACTGATTCCGATGATGTTGAACTCCGAGCAGCGGTGGCGCAGCGGTACGGGCCTCGCCTTAGAAAAATAAGGTCGCGGGTTCGAATCCTGGTCGTGCCCACACATCTTTGTGTGAATTGTTTCGTCTCCGTTGCTCAAATCGGTGAAGGAAAACATCGTGATGAAACCGGCATGTCTAAGAACTAATCATTCGAGGACATGTGACATCCACCAACCTGCATTTTGGTCAGCGTGTGTGTATTAAGGCTTATACTCTCACAACTCATAAGATAGTTGAGAAAAGACCCGTGCCCAGCAGTGGGACACTATAAAGGGTTGAAGTAAGTGATATAACTCAGTTACGAAAAGATATATTTTTGATCGGTTCGGTTTTCTTGTAACAGAAAGCAGAAAGGTGGATATTTTACAACGATCTCTGCATGTAGGAGGTACAGTCGAGAACATAATTACATCAAGCAATTTGCTCCAATCGGGTACTAATTACAGGTATACCTTATCCGTGTATTGTATAGGTTAAATACCCACAATCGAGTTCGTATTTATGTGATTTACATGGGCAAATAGCGAGCAATAAACGATTAATGTCCTGTTGAGTTTTCTTTTTTTAAATCCTGAAACAGGCTTGCGTTTGACTACAACTTGCCTGGACCTCGTTTCTCGCGCTTTAGACATTAGACATATTATGTCGAAAAAAAAAGGCGATCTATTGATAGAGATAGGTTACCATGCCACGAGTGGTCTATACCAATTGACATGATATTATGTCGATTTCTTGGGGGCTGAGTCACCTTCGTCCGTGGGTCACCTTTAATTGAATCCCCACACGTGGTCCCCGGGTGGTGCAAATCAGGTGACAACCAACTGGTGGTAGGCTTCGGCCGTGGTTAGTGACCACCCACCAGACAAAGCCGCACCGCCAAGCGACCTTGCCGTGTTCCGGTGCGATGTCTGGACACCATGCAGAGAGGGTGGGTCGGAATGTTGTTCCTTTAAGGTTTCTAACCATATGGAGACTCATTCCACTGTCACCTTCTCACCGTTAATCATTCGTAATCACGAGTGAATCGGTATACTAAGCTGGCGCGTTCCATCGTAGGTATACTACATCATTGCTTAACATCAAGCAAGTTGTAGTCAAACGCCAGCCTATTGCAGAGTAAAAAAAAATTTCGTTAGTTTACAATCGACATTTACCATTTTTTTCGACTTATTTATGTCGGAGTGAGACTCGGGGTCCTGATGTTAAGCAATGATGTAGTCTACGATGGAACACGTCCGCTAGCAGTATACCGATTCACTAGAGATTACGAATTATTTTTGGTGAGGAGGTAGCAGTGGATTGAGGCTCCATATAGTTAGAAACCATAAAAGAGCAACAATTCGGACTTATCCTCTTAAATGGTGTAACCAGACATCTCACCGAATCACGGTAAAAATGTTGTCAACATTCTTAAGGGTTGAGACCCATTAGAATTAGCACTGTAAAAGTGAAAGCAGTATAGGTATGTAGTTGAAATCACATTTTTGTCAGCAGTGCCTGTTAGTTGCTATGGGAATAGAAAATATTCATTTATTTTTCGTACGATTTGAACTATGCGTTTCAAATAAGAATATGACTGGACTCGCGACTAACTTCATACCAAAAACCAAGCAAAACTAACGTCAGCACAAAATATCAAACCACAGATCATAATATTGTTATAAAACGTATGGAAAAGTGATTTATTTAAAAAAGTAGGCAGGAGCTAATTATTTAAGTGAAGTTTGTGCTAGGATGCCACAAACTTATACACAAATACACAGAAATAGGTACAGACAATATACATACAAACGTTTTAACTTATAAATAACATCGCTTCTTTTCTTCGGAAGTTAATAAAATATGATCGTACCTAAATATTCGACTACAAATGTCCAATCTACTCGAGCTATGGACTTTAATTTATTTTTCATTTTAGCCCACTGTATTAAAACTATAAAATGGTTGACCATTCCGATACAAGATGGCAGATGTCAGTATAATTCTTATTTGAAACGCATAGCGCAATGCATTCTGCTACCCATACAAAGCTGGTGCTTGCGTCTAGTTCAAAACTAAATACGTGTACTCCATTAGCGTGTTAGCACTTTATAAAGTTTCAACAAATCTGTTGTACTCTGAATACAGATATGTCTTGTCTCCAAACATCGTACATTTATCCGAATAACTTTTACTACAGGCCGACCGTTTAACTCGTGTATCGCCATCTGAGGTACAAAGTCATAAAACATTAATTCTCATAAAGAACTATTTAACCACAGATAAAAGTAATGTAAGACTATTCGTCACTAATATCCATATCGCTTGAGTTATCATCACTGTCTGTGCAGCTTGAGGAGTCAGAATCTTGGCGATAGGCGATACGCAAGTTAGACAGTCGGCCTATAAGTTGACGAACAAGCATGCCAAAGTAAACGGTTCATTCATCTTTTTTTTTTAAATGTCTCGGCTTTAGACTTCATCATCATTATCATCAGCTGGACTACAGATCATAACCCAAGGTCACTTACACGTAGCGTTGCAATTCGTTTGGATAAAACCGGACAGTGTTAGGCTTTTTGAACTCTTGTCCGGTCAAATTTGAGTAATCTTAGGGTGTAAACATATTAATTAATGCTGAATTTTAGTACTAAATTGACGTTGATCGATTAATTCTGCATTATTAACACAGAAATAGGACGCAATGTAACAATCGTCACTCCACCTAGTCTGCAAGACGGCATAAATTGTATTTTGATTTTTGTACCATGAAATCATGTCATTTATAGATATTTTCCGTTATTCCAGCTAAAATTGTAATAATAAATAAAATAAGTAACACTTGCATGTTAATTGTGTATTTATTTTTAAATTTATAATTGTAATTTTATAATTTGTCATTTTGTTTTTAATTTGTAAATTCTTGAAATAAATAATTATTTAATTTAATAATTTTTAAGTATCAAGAAGTACAGGTTTTATAGCATCAGCTAGTTTAGACTATAAAGTTTTCTCGTAATACATGGATACACAGACAGTGTTGCTAGTTCAAAGGTCACAATTAAAATGTATGAAAGTGTTTGGGATCAAAAGAACTGGCTAAACTTATTTGCATAAAATACCCTCTACGCTTGGTCAACAAGCTTTATGTGAGAAGGTTATTGGATACTGCTATTATGACATAACTTATTTTTTTTTTTCGTGGTGAAAACCCTTTTATGGGCCCCCGCTACTGGGGGTGCAGCGGGGTATGCAGGAGTCCCTGTCCACACTGGTGGGCTCGGACTCCCCACAAAAAACACCACGGTAGCCAGCCTCAGGTGCTTGAATGACGGTCCTGGGAACTCATAGATCTACAACCAGGACAGCCATATGACATAACATAGCTGAAGTCAGTTTTGCCTGAAGGTGTACCATTTAAGAGGGCGGGTCGGAATTATTGCTCTTATATGGTTTCTAACCATATAAAGCCTCATTCCACTGCCACCTTCTCACCGAAAATTATTCTTTGTCATGAATGAATCGGTATAGTAGGCAGGCGCGTCCCATCGTAGAGTACATTATTGCTTAACATCGGGCAAGTTGTAGTCAGTTGTATTTCAAAATAAAAAAAAAGTTATTACTCTTATCAAGACACAAAAGATTAATTAATTCTGATATCAAAAGAATGAAATGATAATTCTATCATATAAACATGGCCTTGAGGCTGTTACAGTTTTAGGCAGTGATCTGTAAGCAGCACTTTTACTGGTGATAATGAAATGAAATGAAATGATAATATGCTTTATTTTTTTGAGACATGAGTACTTAAAATTAGTTCTATTTCTTTTCCTACCGTGCAGTGAATGACTGGCAACTACTGAGAAACACTGCCAAAAAACTCAGTAGACTTTTTTTTCTTTTTTAAATGAAGTACTTATATCTATTACATTTTGTTTGTTTAGTGTTTTGAATTAAACAGACAAATCTGAGAACAGCACGATCGTCCAGACTGTGTAGTGTGAGTTGCGACTGGTGGAGGAATGTAGGTGGTGTGTCCCCGTGTTATTTTTATAGCTAATACTAGCTGCCCAGCGAACTTCGTACCGCGTATTACTAATGTAATATGTACGTATTTTTTAATGCCACATTATACAAAAATAAAAAAGGAAAAATTTCGTCCAAAAATTTAAAAAAAAAATTTAAGTGTTAACAACCCTTATCACTTAGGGGTATGAAAAATAGATAGTAGCCGATTCTCAGATTTACTGAATATGCATAAAAAATTTCATAAGAATCAGTCAAGCCGTTTCGGAGGAGTACAGTAACAAACATTGTAACATGGAAATTTTATAGATATTGAAGCCAGCTCTGTTTTAAGCTGTAGACAGTCTTTGATACATTTCCTCCACACAAAAAGTGCAAAATATGTACTAATGTACCTTAAAAACTGTTTCAGCTGCAGTGGTACACACAGCTACACAGCTGTTACCACTGCAGTTGATCTCACATTGTATCGGATATCCATACAACGAGAGGTCAGCCAACACTGGAAAAGCATAGCTTGTTGTGTAGCTGTATGTAGTGATATAGATTGATTGTGTGATTTAAAATATGGTTTGTGGGTTCGATCTTGGGTTGTATACATCATTGTGTAGACTGTTTTAGGACCACTGCTCAGTATTGTGAACAACTCTAAATTATACATACATACATACATACAAAATAACTAAACCCAAGCTAATAGGACAAATGGGAAATTAGTAATATACAAAGAAAATAAAACAAAGGGAGTACCTAGTAAGTCTAACACTAGCTTGGAGTTTACTCCAGAACTCTTTAAAAATAGAAACCTTCCTGAGATATATAAATTTCTGCAGACTTTCCTAAAAAATCTTAGAGGCTAGGCAGGTATTACCAACAGTGAAAGAAGCTGGGAAAACAATGTTTTTTGTGTTATTTTTCCTTACACGTTGGGCATACTAATGCCCACAGTGTAACTAAATTGTGATCATATTTTAATATTATTAACATTATTGTGTCATGACAGTAAATTTTATGCAGATTAGTGTAACCTAATATGCCAAAACTCATGATCTTAGATCCCAGTGTTTTTTTTTTACCAAAATAAGGCACATGTTTAGAAAAATGAATTTTATGTACACTGGCATGTCATAGCACTAAACTTTTGAGGACCTGGTTATCCACACTGCTAAGTACAAATATGACCTGGTGTCTCAACGCATATTATAATTGAGAGAAAACTTGTGATCAGCAGTGGGACAATAATCTCTTAAGCTATAAATTATATTTAAAAATAAAATAAATAAATAAATATTCTGGGACATTAACACTCACGGTCATCTGGTCCCAAGCTAAGCAAAGCTTGTGTTATGGAAACCAGATAACTGGTATATACTATACATATAATACTTTTCTTTTGTAAATATATACTTATAATAGATATTTACACCCAGACTCGACACAAACACAAAAGTTTATCACTAATGTTTGTCTCGGGTGGGAATCGTACCCACGACCTGCGGCGTGAAAAGCAAGTATCTTACCGACCACGCCACCGGCCCGTCAAAATAATTGATTCTTACGTTATAATAAAACTACTTTTTAACGGAGTTTATCGCAGTTTATTTTAGATTTTAGATCCCAACGTTTCAAAGTCATTTCAGACTTCATGTTCACGGGTGGATGAAGTCTGAAAAGACTTTGAAACGTTGGGATCTAAAATATACCGTGATAAAATTATTTGCAATGTGTGATATTCGCGTAAATCTAAGACAATACTAATTGATTTTTAGTTTTTTAATTAGTAGTTTTTGCAACAATTGTTGCAATTCTGTCATCTAAACATATAATCAAAGGGGAATACATGAAGACCTTGCTTGAAGATATCTATAAAATAATAATAGAATGTCAGATAAATAAACCACCACAGATTCTACAATAGGAAATTTAAAGGCAAATGTTTCTGAGACAGACTTTGGTGTTTCCTGCATCTGAGGAAACCAGAATGAATTGATTTAGTTGAAAACAGACAAATAGACAGTTTATTAAAATTTAACAACTTTTGTATATATATACTCTCATTGGTAAGGGTCTGACATGTTCTTTGAGAATAAAGTCCCATTAGAGCCCTTGCTTGTATACTAAGATCACAGACTACTCATACAGGTATATTTTTTTAAACATGATACATATAATAATAAACAAAGAGGATAAAATATTAATACTCTATGTTAAAACCACAGTAGTAAGTAAGTAACAAACAAGACTGCTTTTCAAAACAGGTTGTTTAGTACAGAACTTATATGGTTACATAAATCTGCCTCTATTGTTTATACATACTTCTTAAAAGATAATAAAGAGGTATACATACAGTATGCCATACTTACTTGCTTCAACTATGATTTTATAGTTTTAAAAATGATTAATTACAAAATAAAAGGATTATTCATTTTTAAACTTGGTAAGTTGATCTGTATTCTTAGTCAATGCAAGGCAATGACATCACAGAGTTAGTGAGTATAAACAGCAGCCTTTTGTAAAACCTTTTTGCACCTCTTGAAAGTGTATTTGACTGGATTGAAATTTAAAATAAGAATGTAAAAAAAAACAAATAGGTACCTAATACGGCGCGCATTTTGTTTGTTTTGTTTTTTGTTTGTCTTAGTGTTAGTGTGTGAAGTGCATAGAATAATAATTTTTGTAAAATTACGTCATAAGTTGGTGTGGAAATGAAATATTTTGATTTGTTTACTAACCTCTGGGCGTCGAGATCTCCGTAGCACAACAAAACAATGTTGTCATAATCACTATCACTAAGGACGAATTAAATTGGTCACACTGCAGTCTTCAAACCAAACCACATTTCTTTAGGAGAAAACAACATTCGTTCGTAGCGTAGTTAGAACCGGCACCGCATTGACCCGATCCTTCATCAAACCATGGGTAAATTATGCATTTTTTATTATCCTAGATCGATTAAAGGGATTCTACAACGCGAACACAACGGAACACTAGTATTAAAAGAGTCCTTTATTACCGGTTCTTTATGTAATAATATCACTCGCGAGCACCTTCGTAATTTCATTAATAACACCTAAAAATCGATCCCACAACAAGGCTCACGACAATTCAAACAGAAGACTGCGGCGGCGGCGTGTTAAAATCATTATTTTACTACAAAACGGCCTAATAAAATACAACACTGCACGATTTATATTAAATAACCTCCTTTGTATTACAGCACATTAATAAAGTGTAAATTATTATTATGTCGCGCAATTTTTCGTGTCATATTCCATAATACAATGGTTGCAAACAATGTAGTGATGGTAAAAACGCGCACGACCCAAACCACGCACGTTCGCAATGATACTAAAATAATAAAAATTGTGCATAGATGTCGTTATCGTCGCCCTTCTTGTAGCCAGCCATTGTGGAAAATGGCGTCACGTCAGCTGTCAAAACTCACAAACGAAATTAGACTCTAATACGTCGTATTAGGTAATAAAATCTAATAGTATTGATTTTCCTAGTTCTGACACTAGTTATGTTGTTGTATAATACGACCAGTTTTAAAAGTACTAGGTAGTTTTTATCTTGTAAGGGTAAATACATAAATTTCTGTTTAGATTTTTTATTTCGTGGATAGTTAGTTTGGACTTTGCTACTCCTGTATATGTCACAAGAAAATTCTTTTTAGATTCATATTAATTAAATTATGAAAATACTCTAATATTGGTAATGTGGTGCCATCTTTCTTTCAAGTTCGCGAGTGCAAATATTAATAGGGCAGCCAGCTTTTGACAAGAGTAGGTTCCTTTCCTTTCTAGTTTTTACGGTTCTACAAACTTCTATTTGACAGACTGCTTAAAGTACCCCTACCGCCATCTAGTAGTGAAAGTAACCAATACGTTGAAGTTAACTTTACCATCGTTCGACGGATAGCGACATCTATAACTTAGTATAAGTATACAGTGGTATCGTTTGTAGATACCTAGATGTCGCTTTCTTAATAATATTGTTTGATCCACGACTGCTAGATGTCGCAAGTTAGGATTTTCCTACTTGTATCGTCTTCTTAGTAGTTCTTAGTCTTAGGGCAGTATAGACACTAGGAAAGTCAGTTTTCATTGTCTCATTAAAGACATTAATGGACGTTTTCTGCGTTGCGAATTTTATTAACAACGCGCAGATTCGCATTTTGGTGCATATAACTGGTTTTGTGTACCAAATATTGATCACGATTCCCATGTTTTTCTTTTAATTAAGTAAGTATATCGTTTTAAAAATTTTTATTGGATTGATGCAATACACACGTAGAAACAGGTAAATGTGAATAAATACCAAAATATTTGTAAAAGGATTTTATTTAATATATTTATTATATTAAATTATTTATTGATATCCTACTGTCGGGTACCGACGGGTCTTACTCTCTCAACTTGTAAGATGGATAAAAGAGTTTAGGCCTTGATCCACACTCGCTAGCGGGTTGGTGGATGTCACATGTCCATGCCGGTTTCCTCACGATATTTTCCGTCGCCGATATTGAGCAGGCGACGAAAAAATTTACACAACGAAGTGTGGGCACGATCGGGAATCGACTTTATATTTCTAAGGCGAGGCCATTACCGCACCACCACTGCTCTTCGTAAGAACGCTGTCGATACTTTTTCCAAAATAATTTAATTTGATAAATTGTGTGACAATAACATTATCATTGCCACATTGATTGACTAGTATATGTGTCATTGGCAATAAACGTCAACACCCAGTTTCATGTCAATGTCTTAGTAGTTACCTAATTAATTAATTATAGATAAAATTTCTAGTAAAGGTTTTATTTTGAAGTTGGTTTTCTCCTTCTAACTCAGGATATTTATTATATTCTTCTCCTTTTACATGTTATATTACCTACCTAAAGTACTTAAACATCATTGTTATCTACTTCTTTTTGCTACTCTCATACTTTGAATCAAACATATTTTCATAATCTCTAACTAAAACTACATCAGGTTCATCAACGTTAACATAATCTTCTTCTTTATCAAAGTTGGTATATGTGTTATCATTTTTACTGTAGCCAGGATTCTTATTATCGCTAGTGCGCTGGTCTCGAACATTATTATAAGTGTGATTTCCTGCTTTAATATTTGCGTACTGTGTTTTATTTCTTCCAAGATTTGAGGAACTGGCTATTTGAGGTTCTTGATAAACATTATCATAGTTAGTACGAGGTACATTTCTAGACTCATTGCTTTTTCTACCTACTGCTTCATTGGAAATGTATTTTTTAACATAACTGTATTCGTCACTAGGCATTCGTGGTCTATTCCTATTATTCCAAAAATTATCTTGGTATACATAATCGTAACTATATTCGCTGCCGTTTCTATTAAAATTTATATTTTGATTGGAACTCTGTTTGTCTACGTATTCGTACTTATGTTCTTGTTGGTTAATATTTGATATCATTTCATTATTTTTATCAATATTACTGTTTTCTCTTCGCTTATACTTTTCAAATTCGCGCTTAACTTCTTCAATTTCAGTATAAAGTGCATCATCGTGGGGTCCATATTTATTACTATCTGGTATTTGATTACTTCCATAGTAGTTGGCATTTTCAACCATAAAATCTTGGTTAATTTGAGCATAATGTAAATTATCTGGTCTCTGCCATTGATTTGGAAATGCAGGAATGGGATTTTCATATGGATTTAAAAAATTGGTGTATTCGTTCTGTAATGAAAAACAAATATTAACAATAACGATAGTAAATTCGTCAATATCAAATTTGATACGTTAGAAATATGTATTCCAGGTTATTCAATTATAATGTCATAACCAAAATTAGGGCAATATTTAGTCCTGATGAATCTAAAATCACAGCACGAGTTGTAAAAGTAATATGATAATTATGGGAAACGTATGACCTGAAATGTTTGTGTAGATAGATTAATATTTATATAGATTATAATATTATTGATTTATTTATATCTTCTGGTGAAATCACGGGAGAAAATCATTAAGGTGCCTATAACCAGAATAATCATTACCTGAGTTAACAATGCTTGCTTGTTTCTTTTAACCCAATCGGTTAAGCAGATTAATGTTATCACCGTTACGATGACTCCTATTGAAACTCCGATTACCAACATCAAATTTATATTTTCTCCTGTAAATAAAAAAAAAAGTGAAAACTTAGAATAAATTTTAGATAGAATTGTGTATAAAGTACAAAATATATTCGTATAGTGGTAACTAAAACCAACCGTACCTAGGTCAATGAGGATTTTTGGATCATCATTCCTTGATTGTTAAGTTCTTAGAAAGGCCGAATTCATGAGTGACTTGATAGAAACACGTGCCCACGACCCTTTCTATATTGCGTTCGATAAGGCGTCACATATTTTATTTTTAAAGCGACTGGGTGCTTCCTAGGCATTAAATTACTGCCATAATTACCGCGTGAAGTGATGTGGGTCACACTAGAGTTTACCTAGATATGCCATTGAACTAGACGTAAAGGTGGAAGTAGAAACTGCGGCGGTGTTGTATTTTATGACTCTCATTGATTCTGTCGGGACTTCCATAGGGATGGTTCCGACTGCAAAGCTTCCAAAAAGTCGAGTGCCTTTTCATTTATCCACTATGAAACATATTCGTTGACACATACGCTTGCGTTGAACTCATATTGCACACTGAACAAAGCTAGGTGTGGCTATTCGCGCATTAATTACCGTGGCAATCTTCATTGATGTGCGAAGAGAGACCACCACCGTCTCTATTGCCTACCGGCATATGCCTCACTGATCGCTTTATTGAAATGATAGCCATAAATCGTGGCTACACTTAGGTGTTGTTTCCTTTATATGGCGATAAGTGTTGGCATATTACGGTAGTGTAGCCGTACCATTAATATATTTTTGTATTTACGTACCACGTTCTTCAGGAAATCGTGTGTCCAATTTAAAATATTGGCTCTCTACTCTTTCTTCAAGAATAATAATTACTGAATGGTTATTAACATGTTTGTTAACTACATTACAAATTATTTTAGCCACATTAGAAGCAGCATTTAACATAAATTCCCCATATAAACTAACAATGTTTAAACTATCATTGACTTTTTGTTGATTCCATTTGGTTTCCTTCCGCAGCTCTGTAAAAAAGATATTACAAATTACCTTTAGTACGAGTTCATCGATACGAAGAAAGTTTTCAAATACTATTTTGAACTTGTCAAAGTGCGAGTATTGTCTTGTCAAAGTGCGATTTCAAATTTATTTCTTTCGTACAAAACATTTATGAAAAGGAAATGTAATGCTAGAAATGGAATGAAATGGATGGAAACCAGAAAAGGTTACATAATTTGTAGATTTATGTGCATTCCAACTTATTTTCTTGACAGATTCATGATAGTATAATAAAACTTTTTTCGTATTGACAACTCCTTCTAAGGGTAAAAAATATTCTCATACCGCCAAATTGCAGACTTAGCCACTGCAACTGTAGACCATTGAGTTGAAGAGATGTGCAAGTAATATTGAGCATATCGCCGCTAGAATACTGGTAGACTATGTACCAGTCGTTCCTATCGCTGTATTCGTATAAAATATTGTGTTGTGATAAGCCTAAAATGCGTAAATCTGAAAAAGTAAATGTCATATTACCTCAGTACTCAACTTTATGAGAAACAATGTTTCAACTTGCAATTTTATTTATTATTGGCACATAAATATTAATTTTAACAGAAAAATCATTCTGTTTACTGTAAGTTTTCAGTTCATAACTAAACACTTTGCGATCACTGTATCTATCCCTTCCCACCCATCCCTGGTATCTGGTCACACGTATCGAGCAAAAGGGTGAGACAGCCCGAGTACTCGGTATGCATAATGATAGACTCGCTATCTATAGAAACAGTGATTGTAAATGTTTTCGTCTTATCATGTGACTAATCAAATCACTCACCATTATTTGAAATTTTGCTTAAGAATTTCAACTCAACAATAGATGAAGACTTCGGGTCACTAGGGTTACTAAGCTCGCAACGTAATATTAAATTGTGCAAGTAAATTCTTACTGTAGGCATTCGAAGTTGTATAGCTGATGATGATTTTTGAGTAACTAAAACATTTAAAATTGATTTTTGAGTTGATTCCCTTGTAAAGAATGTGAGACATATTTACTAAACATATATCTCATTCCTTTCATCTGTAGATACCATTAGTTAGTTTTTCTCGCCCGCGGGTTGACCAGCGTAGTCCCTGTTTTACCTCCTTAGAAGGAGAGTCTAGACAAAATCTTTCTTAGTCCACCCCAAGACCTTAACGGTTTGGGTTGTGTGTTGATATGTTAGTCTATCAGTTTCTTCTTTTATATTATAGATTTATTTATTATATTTATGATTTCAATCACCATTATCACGAATTATATCGGTGTCATTGGCAATTCTGTTAGGCCTTTGTTAGGCACATTTAGGCCTCAGACCGGGTTGTTCAGTGAATGTCGTGTGTGTTCCGCAACCCGGTAGGTGTCTGTTGGAATATCGGAAGGCTTCAGTGAATAAACTGGGCCCACTTGCTGAAGCTGAAGACCCAAGGAGTCTCGCCCTCACGGGCCGCGAACGTTAGTCCCTCATATACTCTGCTATACGCGGAAGGATTGTCAAAGCATTTCCCCCTAAAAAATAAGGCTCTAGATTGATTTTTAAATTCTGTTGCATACCTTTACTAATATGTTCATATTTCTGTATATACATTGTTATACTATCACTGTTATCCTCTAGTTTTTCACACAGAATAGTCAGATTATCTCCTGGTATGAATCTGTATAGATACTGAGTTACTTTGCCAGGAGCCGATTGATATGGCTTTGGCACCAGCTCTATACCATTCACGGAGATTGTTAAGTTTCCTAAAAACAATTAAAAAATATTTGTGTGTTTATATGAAATCAAAAGAAAGACAGGTTTTTAGTACCACTTTCTAAATTAACATATTTTTACACTCCAAATTTTTGTAGGTTACTCGTCCCTTATGCCATAATATAAAAAAGGTGAACTTCATCAACTAATTGGGTTGTGCGGATTAGTGCAAACTAGCTCACCTTCAACAAAGCTTTCAGGTTTTGGTTTGAATATTGTTCTATATATGTATTTCTCCATAGCGCTGTAATGGTAGAGACAGTCTAGATAAGAGTTTGCATGTTCAGAGTTTGTCAACATTGCATGAAATTGCAGCGTCTCAGAAATGATATTGTATTTGGTTTGGAAAAGCTTATAATCTGAAAAGAGAAAGTCACCATAAACATCGTCATTGGCCTATTGCAGTTCATAACTGGACATAGGCCTCCCTCAACAAGCACCATTTCACCCTGTCTTCAGTTTATCGCATCTAGCTACTGCCAGCTATCTTTTGCAGATCGTCACTTCACTGAGCTGGAGGGCGTCCCACACTACGTTTGTCAAGATGCAGTCTCCACTCAAGAATTCGTTTACCCAGCTGTTATCGGTTCTTCGATATATACGCCTAGCCACATTAGCTTGCTAATATTCGTCGATAACTTTAGTTCTTTGTCGGATAATCTCAATGCGGATTTTATTGATTGATCGGAATAACATTAAATTGATGGACAAGCCGCATTGTAAGCCCACGTTTCAACACCATAGGTCATAACTGGTAGGACGCACTGGTTGAAGATTTTAGATTTTAAACATTGTGGGGTGACGTGAAAAGATAGTACTTTAATTAAATTCATAATAATAATATAGGTATTTGTTGTGTTTTCATTGAGGCCGGACTGAGAGAAAATATACAAAAAATTGACAAATAAAATTCGTGGCTCATACAGTTTTCCGAAAACCATTTTACCAATTTGATGATTTTTAACTTTAATGGATTTTACCGTAGGAACTTTAGGCTTATGAAGGTTTGGCTAACTCATCAAACAACTCTCCGATTACCTATCGAAGAAACATACGGCAACAGGGATCTCTCAAAATGATTTTTTCTGGTCTCTTTGTGCCCTCACAGGATGATGAATATAAAATTGATTTACTAAATTATTTGGCTTGTTCAGTGAATGCCATAGGTTTTTAATCTTAAACCCAGCACCCACTATGTATAAATCTTTTTTCTGTACTCTTGACATCGTATAAATAGTACTTAATACTTACCTGTGTTGTTGTAATAAAATATTTGTACATTTCCGACAACAGTAGTAGCAGCACATTGGAATGCAACTATTTCATTCTCCACATAATTGTATTCTACTAACCCATCGTAATCCAACTGTGCAGTGTCAGCTATTGTAGGGCTTAATTTGTAACTATTAATTTCTATATCTACGAATTCTGAAAATACATGTTTAATAAAAAAAACACTGAAAATCATGTCATTCTTGATCTTCATTGTGTTCATTTGAAATAACATCCTAAAGTTTTCCTTATAAAGTTATTGAGAGAACATCTGCGACCTTTATTGGGGATTTACTTTATGCGAATCGTAATTCATCATACTTAGTCTGTCAGAAGTAGAAATGTGGGAACAAACTTGTATAACATTCCGAATACATTCTTTAAGCATCGCCGCGACATCAAATTATTTGACGTTTACGATCCTTGTTCATTTATTCGTAATGGTTTTCAAGAGACTGTTTACTCGCGTTTAGCATGGGCATTTTTGCATCGCCACAGTTTTGACACCTCATCTCGCCTTACATCGTAGGCCAAAGTTATTGTCTGCTGGTGATAATGTGGCGTCTGTTTCTATAATATATGGCGTACATTTCTAAGTAAATGATGGTGAAAGTGTTTGTGATACGGTTAAGGGCTTTGTTTTAAACTAATCTAAAAACTGAGGATATTTTTTATGTTGTTTGGTTTTCGTCAGTTATATTTTCAAAATTATTTTACTGTTTGTTATACTCATTCTACTAGATTCTTCTTGATTCCCGCCTTCCTATTGAGAAAACCCGAATGAAATAATAATTAACGTAGGTACTTACTTGCCCCTACAACGTGTACTAAGCAATAAACCGTATATCCGTTAAATGGGTAGTTGTGAGAATATAATTTTGGACGATTTTTCTTATATTTGGTGAATATTGTACATTGCCATCTTGTACTCATGAATTCATCTATCGGAATACCCTGTAAAAGTTGAAAGGTTAGTGGATCGAAGACTTCTAATTTCGTTACAACATAAATTTCAAAGTCAAAGTCAAAGCGTTTACTGCATTCATGTGTAGATACAGATGTTTAACAAATAAGTTACAAAGTTTTAACATGAGACTCGACTAGGGTATATAACATACAAAAGAAAAATAAAACAACATAAAATAATAATGCAACGCGAAAGTTTAAGTTTATAACATACAACAGAAGTTTAATTTGTACAATGTAAAGGCATTTCAAAATTGTTATAATTTAATTAATTTGTTACTTAATTAGATGTGACAATAGCGAACTTGCTATTGTCACACCCGTGTTGCTATCCGAGTTACAACCTCAAGACCTTCCTCAACGAAGAGTTTTGGCTGAAAGGTGTCGTCTAGTGGAGATTTCAGAGTAATCCACACCATAGCTTTCTGCTAAGTAGTTACTTTGCGTATATAACGATATCAAGTTACTTAAATATGTTTAACCCCTCAGAAAAGTGTCATAAAAGTTAAAAAGCATACATACCTCTATCGTGGTATTAATTTTGCCGTTATTAATAAATCTATCAACGAAATTTCTGTTTTGTGTGTTGGCGGTAGCAGCTATGGAATTTTGGCATCTAAAAACAGTGTTTTATGTGTGTTTAAACGGTATTATGTATTAAGTAATGGTATAGCACTCCGCACGAAGATGCAAGTATTCAAACGATTTTATTACGTTTAGATCTGGTATCTGTTAAAGCAGAGATAAGAAAAGAGGAGTGGTAATTTAAAGAAAGGTTTAACTCGCGTATCGCCATCTGAGGTACAAAGTCATAAAACATTAATTAAATCTCTTAAAGAACTATTTAACCACAGATAAAAGTAATGTAAGACTATTCATCACTTATATCCGTATCGCTTGAATCATCATCACTGTCTGTGCAGCTTGAGGAGTCAGAATCTTGGCGATAGGCGATACGAGAGTTAAACGGTCGGCCTATAATCAAAGACAACTCGCACTTGATGGTGACGTAATCAACCGGCGGATACACATAACGACACGGAAAACACGTAGGTATGGTTCGATTGGTTCGGGAGTACGCAATTCGATTATGTTAAATAGAGAATCGAATAGAACAGAGAAAAAAAATGTAAAATAAAATTGTTTTTGGAAAAAATCCCTGGTGAATTTTTTTCCAACAATTTCAGTGGATACATACAATTGAAAAATATCTCTCTTACTCTACTTTTCGGGCATCTTCGCACATCGTCGATTGTGGAGTCCTTACATTACATTATAAAAAATTAATGAACTTACTGTATAGCTTTTGCTGAATAACCTTCTAAGATTATTTTAACTGAAGATCCTTTTAAAAATCTGTATTCTACATCCAAAGGTGAACCTGTTTTGTTAAAACGAAATCGTATTTCGTTATTATCTGTAAAGATAATAGATATGTTTAGTATATTATTAAAACTATTATTTTGCTTGACGTCACGTATGAAGAGGCCTACTTAACTTCAATCTTTCTTTTTCTTTGTAACCAATTTTGGAGGGATGAAATGAAATGAAAATACTTTTTTTTGAGAAGTGCATCTAGATTAAAATATTCCAATTTATTTTCCTACCGTGCAGTGAATGACTGGCAGCTATTGAGAAACACTGCCGATAAAACTCAGTAGTCTTTTTTCTTCTTTTATAAATGAAGTACTTATATCTATTACATTTTGTTTAATGTGTTGAATGTTGTATTAGAGCTACTTAATTCCAGGCGTTTTTTCTTAGATCCAAGAGAGTCCAGGAACTTGCTCGGGTTTCAACGCGGGAATAATGATCTTGTAGCACATCAGACCCACATACTTCATACTCCACAACATCAATAACTCTTTTAGTGGGCAGTGTATACGTTACTTCAATAGATTTCCAAATAATATTAGCGAAATGACTAATAACGATTTTAAAATAATTTTGAAATCTACACAAGTATGTAAAAAAGCATATTGTAAGTAGTATAAAATTTCAGACTAATGGGTAAAAGGCTTGGAATTAAGTCGTTTCAATACAACACACTAAACAAAATGTAACAGACATAGAACTTCAGTTATAAAAGAAAAAAGCCTACTGAGATTTATTGCAGTGTTTCTCAGTAGTTGCCAGTCATTCACTGCACGGTAGGAAAAGAAATTGGACTATTTTTGTGTAAAAAAAAAGTATTTTCATTTCATTTTCTGCGAACTCACTGTAACGTTCTAACTCCTATACCCATGCACCAGCCCAATAAAATCGAAGACAAGAGTTACATACAAAAAATAGTAAAAAAAAGTCATCAGGCTTACCTTCTCCAAACGTCACTTTAGCCGACTGAATTAACAAAATAACAAATAAAAATAAATAAAACAATGCACTATTCATATTTAAACCCACTTTGTATAATTTAACTTATTAAATGCGTTTTACTAAAATAAATCTCAGCGTTACAAAGTTACTTACAAATTAGGGTGACCATGATTAGTTAAATAATAATTTGTCTGAATATGGGACCTGGGATACTTCTGAAGGTAGGTATCTAATCTCATAATATATTTCATACAATTTTTCAAAGTGAAAGTAACCAAAGCTTACACATAAGTTGCAAGAAATAACATGTCGAGCTCAAATCGTCTAAAAGTATATTTATAAAGTTTTCTAAAATAATATGATCGCAATGTCAACTCTTAGGTTTTTAGTTCGCGTAAGGTCTAGTCTAGACATTACACATACACAATACACTTTAAGGCATAATAACCTCTAGACTCTAGAGCTAATTATATTTGAAAGTGTACATACCTACTGTTACCTACAGGGTGGCAGATCAAAAGTATCTACTACTTACTCAGGCGAATAAAAACGATACCTCACTTAGCGCTTGGAGTTAACCCTTAAAAAGATGTCACTTCAACCTTTTTTTAGTATTCTACTGCACGGCACGGGTCTTTTCACAACGATGTTACGAGTTGAAAGAGTTTAGACTCATTCCACTGCCACCTTCTCACCGAAAATCATTCGTTGTCACGAGTGAATCGATATACTGGGCTGGTACGTTCTATCGTAGACTACATTATTTCTTAACTGGCAAGTGGTAGTCAAGCGCAAGCCTATTTCAGAATAAAAAAGGCCTTAATCCACACACGAACTTATTTAAAAACATGTAAGACCGTCTAAAAAGTAAAGATATACTTCAAAACCCGCTTTCTGTTAATTCGCCCAATTAGATACTTAGTAAAGATCAAGAATTTTTTTGAATATGTCAAAATCATCGTCATCATCATCATCATCATCAGCCTATAGCAGTCCACTGCTGGACCTAGGCCTCTTTAATAAATAAATAAATAAGAGCCATTTCACACTGTCCTCGGCTTGTCGCATCCAGCTACTGCTGGCTATCTTTCACAGATCGTCACTACTAGCTGGAGGGCGTCCCACACTATGCTTGCCAAGACGTGGTCTCCACTCGAAAACTCACAACAATACTACAAAATGCACTAGATCTTTAGATATTTTAATTAAATGATCTAAATTCCCGGTCTCACAGCTTAGTGGAGATAGAACTGGAATTCCTACAAAGCATGTCTACATGGTTACATTACCAGAAATATGAGTGTTTAAGGGAAAATTACAAATTATCCTTATTTACTTATCTATTCACCTATTCATCAAGAAACCATTGTTTACGCTTTTAAAAGTCCAACTTAACTTATTTAATTAACAAAACGAATGAATATTTATTTGTAAGTATTTATTTAAGTAATGCTAAATAATTTACAAAAGTAACTTAAACACAATTATAGGCCGACCGTTTAACTCGCGTATCGCCATCTGAGGTACAAAGTCATAAAACATTAATTAAATCTCTTAAAGAACTATTTAACCACAGATAAAAGTAATGTAAGACTATTCGTCACTAATATCCACATCGCTTGAATCATCATCACTGTCTGTCTGTGCAGCTTGAGGAGTCAGAATTTTGGCGATAGACGATACGCGAGTTAAACGATCGGCCTACTGTTTTAATATGACTAAATATTAATTTAAAAAGTAATTATTTAATGCTTCAATTATTTACAGTACTTCTGTTTTCTTACTGGGCGTTGGCACTGCACATTAAATCATGATACAAGCATAGTCTCATCTCTTTCTACTCATCTCTAAACGATAGAGATAGATAGTGCTTGCAACATGTTTTCTTGTGCAGTGGAAACTAGGGGTTAATGTCTCTCAGCTGACTATTGCTGTCACTCTTATGCTTATAGTATTTTTGTCACTCGTGTGTCATAGAATAAGAATAAGAATAAGAATAAGAATAAGAATAAGAATAAGAATAAGAATAAGAATAAGAATAAGAATAAGAATAAGAATAAGAATAAGAATAAGAATAAGAATAAGAATAAGAATAAGAATAAGAATAAGAATAAGAATAAGAATAAGAATAAGAATAAGAATAAGAATAAGAATAAGAATAAGAATAAGAATAAGAATAAGAATAAGAATAAGAATAAGAATAAGAATAAGAATAAGAATAAGAATAAGAATAAGAATAAGAATAAGAATAAGAATAAGAATAAGAATAAGAATAAGAATAAGAATAAGAATAAGAATAAGAATAAGAATAAGAATAAGAATAAGAATAAGAATAAGAATAAGAATAAGAATAAGAATAAGAATAAGAATAAGAATAAGAATAAGAATAAGAATAAGAATAAGAATAAGAATAAGAATAAGAATAAGAATAAGAATAAGAATAAGAATAAGAATAAGAATAAGAATAAGAATAAGAATAAGAATAAGAATAAGAATAAGAATAAGAATAAGAATAAGAATAAGAATAAGAATAAGAATAAGAATAAGAATAAGAATAAGAATAAGAATAAGAATAAGAATAAGAATAAGAATAAGAATAAGAATAAGAATAAGAATAAGAATAAGAATAAGAATAAGAATATGTTTATTTGCAAATATGGGTAGTACATATTAAGTGGTGTAACAAAATTTATCAAGTTCAACCATATTTTACCAAAAGGCGTGCAAAATTTAAAAACTCTGGTCCGATAAAAATTCATCCACACTGTAATATATTTTGTCCATTAACAATTTACGCAGTCTCTTTTTAAAATTGATAACAGGGAGACTTTTCCAACAACTCGGTAACTTATTATAAATAATAGGTGCCATGCAAAAGACACTTTTGCGCATAAATGCAGTTCTACATGATCGATAGCACAATCTGCTATTGTCTCTTCTGTTTCGGGAAACTATGTCATCCAGACGTAGAAAGCGGTTCGGATTTGTCTTTACAAATACTGCTAGTTCTAAAATGTATAGACATGGCAAAGTTAAAATATTATGCTGCTTAAAACAGGGCTTGCAGCTATCTGTACTTTTGAGCTTAAACATTGATCTAATACATCTTTTTTGAGCTTTAAATGCTGTATCCTTCTCAGTGGAGTTACCCCAGAATATGAGGCCGTATCTTAGGTGAGATTCAACAATGCCGTAATAAGCAGTGCAAAGCGCATGTAAGGCATAAGCAGACGTACTTAATTTCTTGCAAAGTGTTTCTATGTGTGCTTTCCAATTTAATCTTCTGTCTATTTGTAATCCCAAAAACTTTGTATTCTCTACTTCATTTATAGCTTTATTATTATATTCTACATTAAGATCTGCTATATTAGGTATACGTTGACTGAAATGCATTATATTTGTCTTATTTATATTTATATTTAAATTATTATCATCTAACCATTTTATTAAACATTTAAGATTTGAATTTATGTCATTTTTATAAGCAGTTAAGTTTTTACACGGAATTGTTATGGTGCTATCATCAGCGAACATTGTCAAAGGTTGTGTTATGGATTTAGGCATATCGTTTATATAAAGTATGAACAGCAATGGGCCCAAAACACTTCCTTGTGGTACACCAAATTCAGTATTACGTTCCTGCGACCGTGACGTGCTTTCATTTTTGGTCACTATATTGAGACTATTGATTTCGGTTATTTGTTTTCGGTCTTGTAAATAAGATTTTATGAGGTTGTATACATTTCCCCTTATACCGTAACTTTCTAGTTTATTTAGCAATATATTATGATGGACATAGTCAAACGCCTGGGTCATGTCACAGAATATGGCACATACCGGGTTTCGCTTGTCCATATTAGTTACAATATTTTCCAAAAAATCATAAATTGCCATATTTATAGTTTTATGTTGTCTAAATCCTTTTTGTTCGTCACAAAGTATTCTGTTTATTTCTATGTATTTATATAATTCTTTATATATGTATTTTGTAAATATTTTTGAGATGATAGGAATTAGTGAGATAGGTCTATAGCATTCCATCAAACGTCGGTTCTCTTTCTTAAACAATGGTTTTATTATGGAAACCTTCAGTGCATCAGGATATTTACCTGCACATATACTAATATTAATTAAATGACTGAGATGTTCTTGAATTTCAGTTGACACAGATTTAAGTATATGTGTTGCAATGCCATCAATACCTACACTGCTAGTGTTTTTAGAGACGTTATTATTCTATGAACATTATGTGGCAGACTTGGTGCCATAAACATCGAATTAACATTTATAGCTGATATGCAACTCATGGAGTATTATTACTTTTTATTTTAGGTTTAATTTTATCAATAAAGAAATCGTTAAAAGCTTGGGCTATATCTACAGGTTCATTGATTTTGTAATTGTCTTTTTCAATTTCTTCTATTTGTTGCATAGGTTGATTATATTTATTTTTATTTATTATATGCCATGTCGTCTTTGACTTATTTTTTGATTGTAGGATTTTATGGTTATTTTGCGCTTTTTGTGTTAAAGCCATGATTTTATTGTATCGTTTAGTGTAGTCAACGTACTTTTTTTTATTTTCTTGATTTGGTTTTAGTCTTGATTGCCATAACAAGTTTCTTTTTTGTTTACAGCACAGTTTGACACCGCGAGATAACCATTTAGGTTTTTGTAATGCATTGACTTTAATATTTCTAACAGGAAAACACAGGTCGTAGAACAGCTTAAACGTATCAATGAATTCGTCAAAAGCTATATTAGGGTCATTAGTTTGATAAATCTCAGAAAAACTAAGATTTTTTAAACAGTTCTTAAACTTAATTACATTATCATTACTGTAGTCACGTCTAGCCACATACCAGTGTTGAATTCTGCACACATGCTGTACTGGATATTTAAGTAGCTGTGCTGTATGGTCAGATAATGCCAATTCTAATACTTCTGTTTTACATTTTTTCCTAACATTATGCGCAAAATTATCTATGCAAGTCATACTAGCTATTCGAGTGGGTTGTTTAATTGCCAGTTTTAAGTTGTAGCTTAGTAGTAAGCATTCCAGTGTGATTGAATGATTATTCGGTTTTAAAATATCAATATTAAAATCTCCTGCTATGACAATGTGTTTAGATCGTGTACTAGTTACATTTTTCAACAAAATTTCAAGTTTATCAAAGAAATCATGAAGGTTACTTGCCTTTGGTACTCTATATATACATATGACAATCAAATTATAACTAGTAAGTTCGACAGCGCAACATTCAAACACGCCTGTTACAGACAATTTAGCTATTTGAGGCAGTTCTTTCCACTTATGACAATTTCTTACAAGGATACATGCTCCTCCTTATATTTCTTTTCTACTAAAACAGGCAGCTATACAGTAGTTGGGTAAATACAATTCCTTTTCAAGACCTCTCATCATAAAGTGTTCGGTTATGCACACTATGTCTGCACTAACATTTTTTTCCGATACCAATTCATCTAGACAAACAGTAAGAGCATTTGATTTATTTAATAGACCTGCAATGTTTTGATGTAAAATATTTAAAAATTTATTCGAGAAAAAACATATGCGTATTATGTTCAGAACAAGACTGGCAAGTATCTAATTTATCGTGATTTGAGTTACATTTGTTATTTATGAAAAAATTTAAGGTTGATATTTCTGTATTTATCATTTGGTTAATATGGTCAAATATATTCGCTAGGCCGTTATTGTTAAGAGACCCAGTTCTCCTATAAAACATGCTATAGTCATAAGATAGATTTAAATTAGAATCGAATACTCGAAGCGAATCGTACTCATGAGTCCACATATCTTGATGCAACAAGTTGTTAAATGTTTCTATTCTGCCGTTATATATCATCTGATTATTTAATTTGAAAGTTGGGCTACATATTACAATATTAGTGTGCTTTATTTTTACAAGACTTTTACGAAGATTAGCTATCAGGTCAGAGTAATTCAAACTATTTTGAAAGTCTTTTTCACCAATTAATATAAGGCAAACGTCGTTCATTGTATATTCTTTAAGTTTAATATCTATATTCAAAATAAGCTCTTCTATGCCACGGTTCGATGAGAGATAGTGACATATTTGAAAATTAGGAAATTTGTCTTCAGCAATTGCTAGTACTTTATTCCTATTGTTGCTACTTATTATACAAAGTTTGGATCTTTTTAATTTGGTTTGGTCGTTAGGTGATGTTGCAGATAGTTTGGCAAGCGGTTTTTCTGGTGCTGCTTTGGATAAGGTGTTGCTGCTAGCTGGTGACTCGTGTAGATCTGCTATCTGAATTGATCGTTTTGGAGTGTGCTTAATACGCGGCGTACCGCATGGAGAGTTAAATTCACTTGACAACTTCTTCGTGGATTTTATCTTGTTAGGTGTTTCGACTGTTTGGCCTCTTTCTGCGACTCAGTTATGTCACAGAAGGAGGCGGCGGAGCGGGCGAGGGAGGACGATGTCCTCTCCGCCCCGTGCCGCAGGAGACGGAGAGGCAGGAGGCAGCGGGCCCTCGCCCGCTGATCCACCCCACCTCGATGTGACCAGCGGGGAGTTGAATTGAGGAATTCGCTCTCTGCATTGCACCGGTCCGCCGTCGAAGAATCCCAGAAACTCTCCTGGGACGTAACAACACGTAGGAGCCTGCTTCGGTGGGCTCCCACTGGCGGGTTCGCGGTTGTGTCTTTATGGATCCCGTGTTCCCGCCGAGCGTGGATGCTGGAGTCGGTGGAGTTTAGTGGGTAGGGCCCTGCGCAGGTCGCCTTCGGCCTGCGCTTAAGGGGTGGCTGCGGCCTTAAACTAGTCCTACATAACCCCGCCTCGTCCTCTGAAATAAGGCGGGGTATGCGTCATGCATTCTCCATCGTAAAAAAAAAAAAAGGTGTTTCGACTGTTATTCTTTTTGTGGCCTTTTTAATTAACTCGTACTTATTTGTAATGTTTTGTATTGATTTCTTTAAATCGGTGTTTTCAAGAGACAGTATATTTATTTCTTCGTTTGCTGCGTTTAACTGTACCTTTAGATTCTCGATTTCATTTTTAAGTTCTATTATTTGTGTACTGCTTTCATCATCGGATATATCAGGTAAGCTACTAGTAGTGCCATCTATTGTCGAATTTCTTAAGTTTGTGGTGTCGTCATTATTTGCATTATCAGATAATGACGTAGAACGCGGTCTTGCTCGCCGTCGAAATGTGATATTCTCGAAGAAATCCATTAATTACTCCTTAGTTTTAAGTTATTGAAAAAGATTCGTGTCTGGCTGTGATTTGAACCCACGGCCGCCGGAGACTCGCGGCAAATAGTTCATACAAAAAGCAGGGTCGTATACCTCTCATCTACGCCACAAGTAACTAATAAATTGAAAAAAGTTTCCAGTTAGATGATATTATTAATTTGAATTTTAGCTAGCGACGGTACCTTTTTTTTTTGGTAAACAAATATACCATCACTTCACTTTTGTTTTCGTATGTTATTTGTTTTTGAATCAAATTTTTTGTATATTGTTTGTCTTGAGGTCAAATTTGCACACATTTTATAGAGAAAACAATTAGGTTTTTTGGTATTTAGTGTTTATAAAAAGTACACTTTTAAATTTCACTGTTATTTTAAAGTATGCACACATAAAACGGCTTTTGATCTAATAATTCTTTAAACAGGTTCTGAATACAATGTCACTTAATTATTGTCAGTTATTATTCATAAATTATTAGGTTTTAAGGTTTTAGTGTTTATTTAAAGTACGTACATTTTGAAATTTCACTGTTATTTTATAGTTCACATAAAACTGCTATGGATATAATAATCCTTTACACCGGTTCTTAAAAACAATATCACTTAATTATTGTCAATTTTTATTCATAAATTAGTAGTTTTTATCACTTGATTTAGAAATTTGATAAACCGTAGAAATATCCAAAATTTATAGATTAGACAACATTTAACACTTTTTGTACAAAAAAAAAAAAAATAGAAATACGAAGTTTGCCGAGAGACATTAAGAAAACAGTACCTTTTTACAAGTATTTACATGATGTAATAGGTACGTTATGGAGTTTCAAACTAACTCTCCTAATAAAGGAGACGTTCAAAAAATGTATAGAGCCTGGGCTTAAAATAATTGTAAATTTGAACAGCAATTTGAGTTACATAGGTTAATAGAGCATAATTAATTAAAATTTTTGGTGTATTTAAAATTATTTTACACCCTCCCGTTATTTTTTAAATTGAAACTGAAAATAAGAATCCTTAATGCAATATTATGATTATTGCAACTGGCAACCCCATGCCCAAATGACAATTGAGCAACCAAAAAAATTAAAATTATTTAGAACGCTGTCAATCAAACTGATCAATGACAATGACATCATGACGTTTCCCGTAATCATCTTTTTTCCGCGCGTTTTGTTATTACACTAATAAGATAACAAATATTTTTCGACATAATTACATTAAACTGCAGCTAGAATAATATTACAAGAAAAAAGTACTATAATACAATGCAATTATTGACATGATTGCAATATTTATACTGCTTAGGAAACGGATAATTAAAGGTAATGTGCGTTTTGTTTTTCTATTACATTTTTTAGATTTTTACAAAAATGGGTGCTCCTAAAATTCGTGTTTAGTTCAATTCTAATAGCTTATTAAATAAGCTTTCCAATGAGGTATATCACATTGGTGTTCAAAATACTATCCCACTTTTGACCTCTCCTTTGTGATATTTGTTATAACAGCTGACAATTTCACAAATGTAATAGTATGCTTAAACTTTGTAGTTAATAATAATTATATTTATTTATTTCAGACCATCCTACCTACAACAAACGACGGGCCGGTGGCGTGGTTGGTAAGATACTTGCTTTTCACGCCGCAGGTCGTGGGTTCGATTCCCACCCGAAACAGACATTTGTGTGATGAATATGTCTGTTTGTCTCGAGTCTGGGTTTAATTATCTATTATAAGTATATATTAAAAAAAATACCAGACTGGTTTCCATAACACAAGCTTTGCTTAGCTTGATGACCATGTGTGTTAATGTCCCAGAATATTAGAATATTAATTATTTTATATATATTAAAAGATGTTCTATGAAACAACATCCATCAAATCATAATTAGGCTGCTCAGCCTGTTCGCCACAGTACTGACAAGGCTGTTGGAGCTATCACGCTCTCACCGCATCAAGGAAGTAATTCTGAATCGTATGATTGCATAAAAATCTGTTACACCTCCTTGAGCGAACATCCCTGATGTGCTGCAAAAGCGCGGCAGCCCATCATCACCCTGAAGGCGTTGTTGTATTGGACACGCAGAGCCCTGTACGAGTTCTGTGTATAAGCCATCCATAGGACGCAAGTGTACAAGGACTGGCAGTAAGCTCTAAATAACGTTATTATAACGTTCCTTGTACGCCACCGAATCAACAGCGTTCCCTTTCTATGTCATGATGCCATCACTATTATTTAGATTATTTATAATAGAATATCAGATATTAATTTATTTGCTCCGGTGTATTAGGTTAATATATCTATGGGAGAGACTTGCACTCCTTTGAGTACTTTAAAAGTTCTAAAGTTAGTAGTTTAAGAATACTTACCCGCGCTTTTTGGAAAGCCTAACACAATTTTATAAGAAATATTTGTTAAAATATGTGAAAATATTTGAATTCGTCAAAACCTTACAGTCGTCTTTACAATGTACTAATGCAATACAGTCATCTGGGTGGGCTTTAGTAGGTTTATTTGTATTAGCCTAAGTATTTATTATTTATAAATAAGGGGTCTTCAAAATCCATTAGGTTTTGACAACGACGCTATGTAAAACCCAAAGAGTTAACTTGAGACGTCTCTCAGATGACGTAAGCGTGTTTTTACTGACTCCAGACAAAGTAACTGAGAAGCGATAGCAAATTGTATGGGATTGACAAAACATTGTCAAGTGATATTTCAAAGGTGAATCTCAATGCCAAACATATTATTCTTTTCAATATTCTGTATCGCTTCGCTGTGTCACTTTGTCTAGGGGCCCGGTCTCAAGTTAACTCTTGCAAGTTGTAAGTCGACATTTAGCATCATTGACTGCACAACAATTCTGTACAAGCGTTTAGTTGTTTTTCAAGATATTTTCTAAAATCTACGAGTTTACCTTCTGTGTTTGATAGCCTCACAATATGTTGGTTCAATGTACTCTGTGTCATTTGAGTTTACGTACTGTGTTCCATCAAAAACATTATCATACGTAGTTTGTGACGTTTTTTCCTGATTTATATTTGCATAACAACTAACTTCAGCGTAAGTTGGATCATCTTTTTCCTGTATTTTATTACCACGACGACGGCTTAAAAATGTATTGTCTAAATGAGCGTATGTAACTTCATAGGGTTTTGGGTTTCTCTGGCTTTTTGGAATTGGAACTGTATAAACTGCTTCATCAGACCCTGTAGGTACGTTGTATTTGGGACTTTCGCTTCGTACGTCAGATGGGACTGCATAGTTTCCTTCCCATTGGCTGGGATATGCTGGAATGGATGCTTCACTTTGGGCTGATAAGTTCTTGTAATTGGTTGGTTTCTGGAATTAAGAACGATATAATGAAAATCTAGTTTTTCGTCCAAATGAGAAACGATTGACTAAAGTGGGTGAGAATGACCTAGAAGGAACTACTCTGATCTCATCGGTGATGCATTGCACATGCATGTAGCAAGTAGTTTGAATCAAAAAATGTAAGGATTGGTTGATTGGAAGTATGATTTGATTTGATCATAACAAATGCCTCTTTATAGTGTTTGCCAGCGAGGTAAATATAAAAAAAATATTCTGGTAGGTGGTCTCAGTTTGAAGTGATATTCAGAGGTTGACAGGAATCAACCTTTGTTTTAGTGTTAACTGTTTTAGCGTGTTACCAGACCAATCGATCGATAGTCAAACAATGACTTCGATCGATGGTTGAATGGTATAGTCGACGTCGATCGATATTTCCTGCCATCGATCGTCAATTGATCGACAGCATTGATCGACGATCGATCGGTTTTCGTCAATTGATGTCATGGATCGATGAAAGAATGGTAAGTATAGTAAACGTCGATCAATAGTTTCTGCGATACAGATTGATCGATTGTCAATCGATCGACGGCATTGAACGACGATCGAACGATATCGATTGATTGGTTTAGTAACCGCGATAAAATCCGTTAAAAAGTAGTTTTATTTCAATGTGTGATATTCGCGTAAATCTAAGACAACACGTAACACCCTGGGATGGTTTGAATATCGCACTAGACTTTTTTACGTAAACCGTTCATTCATTGAATGTTTTTCATTTGACGTTACTAGTTCTAACGAGTTCCTACGTCTAGGTACAGACAGGATATTCGTACAGGTGCTTTGAAAATAACATCTTAGACGAGAGTTTATGATGTTAATTTCAAAGCAAGTTTTGGGTTAAAGTCTGGACAAGAACGGGGGCTTCATGAAGCCTTTTTTAATGGAGAGGTATTAAAATACGTTCAATAAATTCGAATATAAGATACAAGATAAGTAGGTACATAATAATAAAGTTACCAAGTCGATACTAAGAAAAACAACAACAACGGAAGTTAAAACTAAAAAACCAAACTAACTAAACTAACCGATTAAAATGTGTAGTTTGTTTGGCTTCATTCGTAACAATGCATGAAAAAATATGAATAAGTAAAACAATCGATTTATTAAAAATCGATCTTTAATAAATTAAAAAATCAATGATAAAACATCGATTATTTTTCACATCCCTAATTATTAAAGGTAAAACAAAAAACGTTTTTGCTTACCTGTTCTTTGACACGTCTTTTCATTCTGCATATTATTGTGACAACGCACACGATTACAAGGCAAGTGAAGATTCCAACACTTACACATATCCAAAAAATAAGTTCTAAAACAATCAAAAAATAAAATTAATCATCATTATCATCTTGTTTACCAGCCTCTTTCTTGCCATTAGCGCAAATGTCATAGTAGAAAGGGTGTGGAAGTGAGTTATCTTCATACAAAGCACACATAATATCTACTAGCTGCGCCAGCGCACTTCGTACCGCGTATTTATTAAAAAAAAAATTCACTTAGGGGTATGAAAAATAGATAGTAGCCGATTCTCAGACCTACTGAATATGAATAAAAAATTTCATAAGAATCGGTCGAGACGTTTCGGAGGAGTTTGATTACGCACACCGTGACACGAGAATTTTATATATTAGATAATAGATGCAGACGCATGTATGCGTGCACCATAGTATATTTGCGTCGCCGCACGCACACTCCGATACGTCGCTATTTCGACCGCGCCCACACGCGCTTGTTTTGCAGAGTAGCGGTGGCGCAGCGGTAAAGGCCTCGCCTTTGAAGTATAAGGTCGCGGGCTCGATCCCCGGTCATGCCCACATCTTTGTGTGAATTGTTTCATCGCCGCTGCTTAATATCGGTGAAGGATGAAACCGGAATGTCTAAGAACTAATCATTTGAGGACCTGTGACATCCACCAACCCTATTAAGATTTAGGCTTAAACCTCTCAACTCGTAAGACAGTTGAGAGAATATCCGTGCTAAGCAGTGGGACACTAAAAAGTGTGTGAAATGACCACGATCAGCGGCTTCTCACATTCAGTTGTTGCCGGCTGCCCTGCTGAAGATCATCACTCCAAAGTTTGCCAATCAGTTGGCTCCACTCAAAAACTCGTTTACCCCAACGGTGCCTATACAATACTTGTTATAGTATACTGCCCACCAGACACTAAAGTGCAGTAACCGCAAAATAACGATTGCGAGCAAACGCCATTTAAAGTTAAGAATTTGATATAAAAAATAAGCAGATGTAGAACCAAAAAAAAAAGCAGAATTGTTCAATAGGCGTAGGTTCACACGTCTTAACAATAAAAAAGAATATGTAGGTACCTATAACCATAAAAACGAATTTATTATTGGCCATTTAGTATTTTGGCGCGAATTACTGCACCACCTTACCTACCTATTACTGTAACTTTAGTGTCTGGTGGGCAGTATAAATATCATAATTACCTTGACCAGGGTTGTCAACATTTGGATCAGGTGTACTACCTTTGAACAAATAATAAAATATAATTATGTAGATGTAACTAAACACTTAAAAAGCCTTTATTTCGCTCTATGTGTAACCTGACTGTAACTTCCAGAATACATGTAGTGTAATTTAGATTGTGTAATTAACAAGTGATACCTCTGGTTATGCAAGCGTCTACAGGGTGGGGCGTATGTTTGTTCTCCAACTAAGTACCTAGTATAAATATGAAGTCTTGAACCTTTATTATCGTCCCTTAGGGAATAACAGAACTATTAGGATATTTAACAGGGAAGACGTAACTTCTATTTAAAGACCGTTTAACTCGTGTATCGCCTATTGCCAAGATTCTGACTCTTAAGCTGCACAGACAGTGATGATGATTCAAGCGATATGGATATTAGTGACGAATAGTCTTACATTACTTTTATCTGTGACTAAATAGTTCTAAGAGATTTAATTAATGTTTTATGACTTTGTACCTCAGATGACGATACGCGAGTTAAACGGTCGGCCTATAAGTAGTACTAAATTGTTTCTGCCAATTTTTGGGGGAGGGGAGATAACCACGTACAGCGCACTTTTACATGCTCACGCATACTTACAAAAAGTTGAAGCGTCTTTACAAAAGCACACGTAAATAAAAGCTACAACAAACACAAAATATGAACAGTTTGTTTCATGTACAGAATAGAAGGGAACTAGTTTATCAAATAGTAACTAGTTGTCACCCTGACAAATAAGTGTTACGGTGCTTCCAGCCCTTGCGGATGCGCCGCTTGCGAACTGCGGAACTTCCTCACCTTCCAGCCTACGTTTGGTGCTCCTTTCTGGTGCAACTCCAGCAAGGTTAGAGGTGCGAACGCGCAGCTCTTGCGAACATAGTTTTTGAACTATGAACTGAGCAAAAGAGGTGCACTACCTTACGCGCTGTTCCTGCGCTCCTCGAGTACGGCGCACAGCGGCTGCGTACGAATACGAAATGCATACGCGCTGCTCGCAAGTGTTTCGCAAGCGGCGCATTCGTGGCACATTTTTCCAGGTTTTCCAGACATGATTTTAACGTATTTGGGTACAATTTTTTGTATTATGTGTGATTTTCTTTAATCAGAAAGTAATTACTAAGAAAGCAAAGCTAATATTACAGTTTAAATAATAAATAAATAACAAATAAAACCTGATTTTTTTTTTTGGTAAAAAAAAGTTTTGACAATTTTAAAACATATTAATATAGTAGTAACATAAAATGTTGCACGCTTTCTTACAGTAAACCTAGAGTTCTATTTTAATCATAAGAGATTAAAATGTATTATCCACCATGTTTGACAAATAAAAAATATTCTCTTCTATTCTATTCTAAGTATAAATAAAAATATTTACCGTTGTCATTTGTTGTACTTGGGTTGGATGTAGCTAGAACAAATAATTGTAATATTATAGTGGACATTAACACACACGGCCATCTAATCCTTAACTAAGCAGAGCTTGTTTATGGAAACCAGATAACTGGTAATATACTACATAGTACTTTTCTTTTCGACCTAAATACATACTTAATTATAGATAATTACATCCAGACTCAAGACAAACAGACGTGTTCATCACACAAATGTCTGTCCTGAGTGGGAATCAAACCCACGACCTGCGGTGTGAAAAGCAAGTAGGTATCTTACCGACCACGCCACCAACCTGTTGAATTGTAGTAATTATAAGAATTCGCCATTTTGGTTTTAACATCGAAGGACATATTTGATAGTTTATAAGATGAATTTAAGATAACCTAGTTGTCTCCCTTCATTTAGCCAAATATGAGAAGATATTTAACTGGCCTGTTGACATAGTAGTAAGTGACCCTGACTGCAAAGCAGGAGGTCGTGGGTTCGATTCTCACAAATCTTTGTGCGATGATCATGATTGTTTGTTCTGTGTCTGGGTGTAATCTATTTTTAAAATATATTTCCAAAAAAAAATGTAGTGACTGTGCGTGCAGTACACAGTTTAAGTGGTAAAGTTTAAGTAGATTATCAGGTTCCTAGTATGTACCCATATCACAATGACATAATATGACTAGACGGCGCTGTGTATTTAAAAAAAAAGAATTAACTACAAACTTAAACACGGTTCTTGCAAAACACATAACCAATGAATTAAATTAAAAAAAAATCTTTGAATTTATAAGAATATACAAAACACATTACCAATCAATTATTTAAAAAAACAACTTATTTTTTTTTTTATAAATCTCGATGTTTTTTTTTATATGATGGATGTTTCCCCGATAAAACGTAACAAATATGAACAATCGAATCAATAACATAACCTCCTGTTTTTTATAGTTGGTTAAAAACAATAGAAGAATTAGAAGAAAACATCAAATAATTTACCTTTATCGTCAGTGGGGCTTGTGTCCAATGTACCTTAAACAATCAATAATTATGTAGTTATCTGCGTTTGCACATTGCATAACAAAATAATATATATAAAAAAAAATAACTAATTAAAAAAAAAGAAATTAAATAATATGTTGCGCGCGCTCTATCTCTGTCTACTCATCCCTAAAAGACAGTGATGGACAGTATAGTAGAGTAGCATGGCGCAGCGGTAAGGGCCTCGCCTTAGAAATTAAGGTTTCGGATTCGATTCCCGGTCGAGCTCATATCCAATCTTAGTGTGATTGTTACATTACCGCTGCTCAATATCGGTGAAAGAAAACATCGTGAGGAAACAGCGCCGGTGTCTCACCTGGGCACGGATCTTCTATCAACTATCTTACTAAATGAGAGAGTTAAGGCCTTAATCCACACACGCTGGCCAAGTGTGGGTTGGTGGATGTCACATGTCCTCGAATGATTAGTTCTTAGACATGCCGGTTTCCTCACGATGTTTTCCTTCACCGATACTGTGCAACGGCGGTAAAATAATTTACACAAAGATGTATGGACACGGCCGGGGATCGAACCCGCGACCTTATATTTCAAAGGCGGGGTTGATACCATCTATACTAATATTATAAATGCGAATGTAAGTTTGTTTGTTACGCTTTCACGCAAAAACTACTGAACCGATTCGGATGAAATTGGGTATGGAGGTAGTTTGAGACCCGAGAAAGGACATAGGATAGTTTTTATCCGACTGAGCAAAAAGAAGGTAATGTTTTGGCGCGATAACCGACATACACGCGGGCGAAGCCGCGGGCGGAAAGCTAGTTATTAATAATCTTATATCTTTAAATGAGCAATTCTTGTATATATATATAAAATTGGAATCTCGGAATCGGCTCCAACGATTTTCATAAAATTTAGTATATAGGGGTTTCGGGGGCGATAAATCGATCTAGCTAGGAATCATTTTTAGAAAATGTCATTTAAAAATACCGAGCAAAGCTCGGTCATCCAGATATTAATAATATAAAGACAATAATAATAATATAGTGGGACATTAACACACACGGCCATCTGATCCCAAACTAAGCAGAGCTTGTACTATGGAAACCAGATAACTGGTACCTAATATAAAATATTTTTCTTTTGTAAATACTTACTAAAATATAGATAATTACACCCAGACTCAAGTCAAACAGACGTGTTCATCACACAAATGTCTGACTTGTGTGGGAATCGAACCCACGACCTGCGGTACATAGCGCCACCGTTGTTCTCAAAAAATTGCACTCCGGGAGTGCCGGCAGAAGTGAAAAAAACAGTAGGCCCAGGCATACATTTTCGCCGCGCCGTAGAGAGGGGATAGCTGTCTACTCTCCATCCGTCTTACGCTTTTTCGATCAGGTCACGTGTCCTGACGCGAGTTTAAGATTTTATACCCATTACAGAAAAAGTGCTCAACGCCGCTAAAGAAGTTTTCACTTCAACAAAAGTCCTCAATCAGCATCAGCCTATTTTACTCTTCTGTTGGACTTAAACATCTATTCAAGCACTCCACTGAGCTAGATCCTGGCTACTCACGAAGCTCTTACCAGCCTTACTAAGATCTCAGTCCACCTAATCTGAGGACATCCTATGCTATATTTTGCATACCGTTGGTTGTGTGCTGGTATTTAACTGGTGGTAGTCTCCGGCCGTGGTTAGTGACCACCCAACAAAGCCGGACAGCCAAGCGGCCTTGCCGTGTTCCGGTGCGATGTCTGGTGACACCGTTTAAGAGGGTGGGTCGGAATTGTTGCTTCTTTATGGTTTCTAACCATATGGAGTTTCATTCCACTGCCACCTTCCCACCAAAAATCATTCGTAATCACGAGTGAATCGGTATATTGGGCGGGCGCGTCCCATCGTAGACTACATCTTTGCTTAACATCAGGCAAGTTGTAGTCGCAAGCCTATTTCACAATAAAAAAATGCACTTCAGCTGGAAATCCAATCTAAAGTTGTCAATGCCTGCTAAAAATAAGATTAGTAATTTAATTGTGTTTGTATTATGCTATATATTACAAAAGAAAAATATTATATGTATACCTAGTATATACCAGTTATCTGGTTTCCATAACACAAGCTCTGCTTAGCTTGGGACCAGGTGACTATGTGTGTTAATGTCCCAGAATATTTATTTTTATTAATTACGGAAACTCATATTTTTATCCAGCTCCCAACCTTAACAGCAGAGTATCTACGATTCAAGTTATGGCTAGGTCAAGTTACACACAACCTAATCTGCTGCGTTTACACCGCTAGCTCGGCAAGGCAATTTAAATAAGAACTTTTAAGAACCTTTGTTAAATTACATACCATCATTGTTTTCAGTCGGCTGAGTGTTTGAGGTCACCGTCGATGTAATATGATGCAGGGTAATAGTAATGTTCCTTAAACTCTTAACAGGTTTTCCATCATCATATTCTACAACTGAACAATTTATCACCGAGCCTTGGTGTTCATCAGTCAAAGGTTCTGTTATGGTAAGATTTTTATCTAAAACGTAGATAAACAATATTTAGCCTATTAAGGTATTAATTTGTTAACCTGTCAAACTTCGCCAGGGTACTTGGTATCGATAAAAACATAATACAAGAAAAAAAATTTTTTTAGTGATTTTAATTTATGTCTTGTAAAAAAAAATGTTGGGAAAAAGAATGGAAAAGTACTTAACGTATGGTGTGATGGCGCGAGAGTTTATTAGAGCTATCGAATTCATAGAAGGGCATTGTACGGATAGCGTTTTTAATAATTTACGCTTAATAGTAATTTACTCCAGCGCGTCAGATTAAGAGATAGGGGCACCTTGCGCTCTGTTGAAGACCTACACCAAATCTTAGCTTCGTGTAGAGTCCGGAGTATAAAGTAGCCAATCAAAGTATTTCTAAGATATATTTGCTATGTGAAAATACTCGAATTCGTCAGAATAATCTATGATGAGTTAATAAGTGTTATTTGATGATTATAATATGATTAGTTAGATGTTAATAAGTGTGAATATCAACAATCAGGCGATTTGAGCCAAAAGCAAGGAAAAGGGAGAGCTACAAATTCAGGATGCTTTCAAGTCACCTGGATCCACTTTAGTTAGGTTAATTCCTTGTTTTTTTTATAATTTGAAAATACCAGAAGAAACACACACTGTAAATTTTTTTACGCATTGAAAATTAGCAGTTACGAAATTTAAAAAAAACTTTAACGTAATTTTTGTACTCGTTTTGACGGATTCATTACTTTTGAAAAAAATTGAAAAATTGTTTATGGATTCTCGAATTGGTTCGCAACAGCTAGTGATAGGAGCCTACTTTTAAGCAAGTAATGCCTGTGTTAGGAGACTCCGCTCTCCCTAAGACCACACAATTTTTGTAAAGCAATGTAACTTAGCCTAGATATAAAGAAAAAATAATCTTTGACTAAACCCTTGCAGGGCAAGCGTGTGTGTGTGCGTGTGCGTATGCGTTTGTGTAAATTGTGAACACAACTGAGGTAAAGTGGTTTATACTTATTCCACCTCGAACTACACTTTTGGGTATTAGAGAAGAGGAACTTACACGAAGCTCCGCGCCATGTTAATGAGGGTTTAGTATCTATATTTGGATCACAAAACTTATTGTGACAAAATACAGTTAAACGATCACCAGTGCAATAATTATAGTCAATTTTTTGAAATAGCGGCGGGTGATAATATATAATGTCTATATTATTTTGATCTAATCCATTCACTTCCAGCAGACATATATCTGAAATGAAATTATATTTGTTATTAAAATGGTATATATATTGTTTTTATTTTGCTTGAACTTCGCTTCGCTTTGCTTGATATGTAGGTTCGATTTTCGGTTCCAAGCATGGCACTTCAGCTTTTGTTCACGGCATGTCCTAAGATGTAAACATTTGAGAATATGTTTCGTCAACCTACCCTAATTTAGCCTATTTATTTAGGACTTGTAGCCCACTCCGGCTTCGCACGGGTAGATATCGGTATTAGACAAAAATTTTAATCATTATAAATTTTATCACACTCTTGGCAGACTTTCCATTCTTAGAACTATCGATTAAGTCTGCTTTGGCAAAACCAATAATCAATATCATTAGTTTAATAGCTATGGTGTCGCAATAACCCAGATAAATGTTAGGTATCTACTTTAGTAACGGTCCTGGTCTACCGTAACCCCCTAGCACAAATGCGCCACGGAACTCTCGGGAGATTTTAGTGGGTAGGTACCCTTTGGGAGTCTCGCATACCCTTGCCCTGAGCACACACGGGGTGAAGGATTATATAAAGGATTTCCTCCCGGCAAAAGAAAGCACTTAAGACCACATACACCTTTGGCGCTCTGCCTACCCAGACGTGGTGTTACATTCATTTATTCATACAGGAATCATATAAATTTTAACACAATCTTGGCAGACCCGGAAAAAAGTGATAGACCAAGCTAGATTTCCCATCATCGTCTACCTCGTGAGTGAATTGAATCCACGACCTTCGGCGTAGCAGTCAGGGTCACTAGCCACTACGCCACCAGGCCAGTCAAATTTAGTCAAATTTTCTTACCTTTATTACGATTTTCAGCTTCTTTCACAAAATTCAACTCAACATGTAATTTACCCCCTGTATTCAAAGTCGCAGTACATTTAATTACTACCGTCTCGTTTGAACAGTTTTCAGTAATTTGAAAACTTACATGCTTACAATATTCTAGCTCATCTGCAAACAAATAATAATAATAATAATATAGAACATTAACAAATATAGCTATCTAATACCAAACTAAGTAGAGCTCAATATAAGCTGATCTCGCATTTTATAGGATTTTCGTACAACGAGAGGTCAGCTTATACTGGATTATTAACTTAATGTGTAGCCGTGTGTACTATGAAAACCAGATTACTGGTAAATACGTACTTAAATAAAATTACACCTAGACAAGCAGATATGTTCATCACACAAATATCTGACTTTGGTACGAAGTGAAACCTACGGCGTGAAAAGCAAGTACCTACCTTACCGACCACGCCACCGGCCCGTCAAAACAAACCTTAAGTAATTATCTGGTAAGTGCGTTCCATTGTATATCACGTCATCGCTTAACATCAGGTAAGTTGTGGAAAAGCAGTGCCACCTACCGGGTCCGAAAATGGATTAAGACAGATTCTCAGACCTGTCGAATATAGAAATAAGATTCCATAAAAATCGGTCAAGCCATTTGAGATGAAATTGGATTTTTTTTATTTATTTCTGCGTAAGAATTAGCGAAATCGGTCCAGCCGTTTACGCGTGATGTCGTGAAAGATTACAGGATTGGAGATACCTGCAAGTACCTAGTATACAAAATTATTGTAACCTAGCTAAGATTGTGACCACTTCTGCTTTTAAATAAATAAATCATTGCTCGCAATTCTGTTGTCACAAAGGACGCCAAGGATGGCTTATTCTTCTGTTAATTATGGCCTCTGCAGCAATTATTTAGCAATTTTCTCAATGTCAAGTTTAAATAAGTATACTAACTTTTAAAAGATTACTAGTAAAACACCAATAAAACATCAGTGGTCTTGTACGATCATTACATTAAAACTATTATTAAATATGTATACAAGCTTTTAAAAGATTAGTGGTGAAAAAAACTAAAAAAAAAATTGGTTGTTTGTAAAGTAGGTTTACGATCGAGATGTTTACGTGATAACGTCTTATTGGTGATATAAGTGAGAGAGACGGAAGATCGGTCCACTCACTCGAACGCTATGCCAGCCTCCGCTCGTGAGGATTCCGCGTGACAAGTTTCACGGAATGACTGGCAGCGCTCGAGATGAGACGGGAGATCGGTCCGTCTCTCTCTCGTTATACCTGCGATCGCGCTCGTGAGGTTTTGGTGTGACACAAGTTTCTGAACATGTCACCCGACTAAAACGATTTTAAAGACGTTATCACGTCAAAACTGCGACGTTATAAGACGCCATTTTTTCTCCAAAATTTCTAAAATCGTTGAAATTTGTATCGGATTGACAGGTCTATCCTATAATTTGTAATCTATTGTGACAACAGAATTGCGAGCAATATCAATTTAGTTCAATAATTTGGGTCCCAGAAACTTACACACATATAGTTATATACAGAAACACAAATAGTTATATATCTATATAAATATTTGTGTTTTTCACGTTTACACGTCAAATGTACTTCTATCAAAAGTCGAATGTCGGGCCGGTGGTGGCGTGGCGTATGATACTTGCTTTTCACGCCGCAGGTCGTGGGTTCGATTCCCACCCGACACAAACATTTGTGTGATGAACATGTCTGTTTGTATCGAGTCTGGGTGTAAATATCTATTTTAAGTATATATTTACAACAGAAAAGTATTTTACGTATAGTATAAACCATTTATCTGGTTTCCATAACACAAGTTCTACTTAGCTTGTGACTTTATGACCGTGTGTGTTAATGTCCCAGGATATTTATTATTTGATATCACCTCTTTTTTTCGTCGGGGGTTAATAAAGTAACAAAAAGTAACCTACCTTCGTTTTGATTCTTAAACTTCACGCAAGTTTTAGGTTGTATTGCATTATCATATTTTGTATCACTTGATACAAATTGTGGATTAGTTTCGAAATGGACACTGAATATCTCATTAATGTTATATTCATGGTATATTTTGATCTCATTATCTTCATTTTTGTGGGGGCGTATGGTTGTTTTACCAACTTTTACTGTTATAAAATCTAAAAAAGAAGAGGATTTAAACCCATCCATATTTTGAACATCGCGGCGAGCTATGGAGTTGTTAGTATGAAAAATGATTTCGATACTATCAATAACCTCTCAAGAAATTTATTATGCGCTGATTATTTAAATTATTTCAGAAAATCTAAGTATGGAGGCAAATCAGCCCTAATTTCTATTCACTTGATCCTTAGTTGATGCTGAATGGGCTGTAATAGTAGGTTTCGTTTACTCAACATCCACCAGGCAAAGTCACGTTTCCAATGACCAAAATTAGTGATCAAGCCATAAATGAGAACGGGACAGGTTGATGGTGATATATTCGGCCTCGATGATATCGTTACCATTTACAGGCCTTTACATCTTTATTGTCACTTACCAACAGATGAAATCGAACATAAAAGTGCTGCAGTCTGTAAACGAAGATGCCATACCTTGGGTGTGATCCGTATTTATAAATCTAACTCGAGTAACTGTCTGTCTCTTATCAGTTATTTGTTTGAACGTGCACAGTAAATACGAATTGTTGTCTCGAGACTGCAAGGTAATCTTAAAGCCGAATCCCAATTCTGAGATTCCTGCGACATCTCCTGACCTTTCTGAAAGATGGAGACAATTAGTTATTTTAACTAGCATTAGTAGCGAATTGGCTATTAGCCTTCACAAGCGAAGACCTGAGTTGCAATACTACATCATCATTCCCCTTGCCTTTTTCCCATTTCTATTGGGGTCGGCTCCCAGTCTAACCTGATGCGGCTAGCTACCAGAATTATACGAGCGACTGCCATCAGACCACGAAACCCATAGGGAACCAATAGCCGAGATGGTTAGACCAGGTGTCAGATTATATTGGCTTCTGACTACATGTAACGATTGTCATAGTGTTAAATGACAACTGGGACCGACGGCTTAACGTGCTCTCCGAGGCACGGAGGGTAGACCCTCAACCAACCAGACACCGAAACAATTTTTTGTTGTTACACAAATATTGTCCGGGGCGGGAATCAAACCCGCGACCTCCCGGGCACAGTATAACCCAATCGGACGGCTTACACCGCTCGACTACCGAGGTCGTCGAGTTGCAATACTACGGTGAATAATAAATGATTTCGCCAGTCCATATTTGGCATTGTAGCCCGAGCTGGAGAAGAATTCTTCTCCTCATGGTCGGACCCTATTAACGGTAAATGCCAAGAATTATGGACGTTTAACATCAGTATAGCTAAAAATCACCGCAAAGGCAGTTTGCAGTTGACGATAGGCGACAGCTCGAATGACGGTATCAACATCAAAAAATTTTTGTGGGATCCGGATCACAAAAGTTACAAGAATAGTGGATCACTTAATGATGTCTGGCAACGAATAATATAATTATTACTTTATTCAACATTTATTGGGTACCGTTTTTCTTTCAGTAATAATAAAATAAATTCATTTTCATTCTATTCGTAGCAGCGTTAACATCTATCTCATGAAATTCAAATAATATTTAACGCCAATTTGCCAAGACTGGCCGTTGGTGTGCCTTCACCATCACAAAGCCATTATCCCCACCAGCCACGGTCAGAACTAGCTTATTTTAAATGAAACTTAACCCACCACCGCGAACCTGCCACTGCTAGTCTTGTATCCCAGGATCGACAGCGACGCCGTGAAGTGACTCGGGATTTGAACCCAGCCAAGTCCCAGGACTTGGACACCTAAAACTGTCATGGATCCCGTATGAATTTAATCAGAAAGATAATAACAGTAGTTGGAAAATAAGATTGTCCACTTCCTTCCAGGCTAAGCGGACGACAACACATGGAAAAAGGAAAGGTTTAAATTACTTTATCAAAATGGGCTAAGCACCACCATAATGTAATTTAAGGGGACCTACATATTCGAGTTGGTTTCAGTCCTAACTATGGCCAAATCATTTGAACGCACTGAAATAAGCAACGGTTTTTTTTTAATCTTCGATAGGCTGGCGCTTGACTACAACTTGCCTGATGTTAAGCAATGATGTAGCCTTCAATGGAACGCGCCAGCCCAGTGTACCGATTCACTCGTGATTACGAATGATTACCGGTGAGAAGATGGCAGTGGAAAAAGCCTCCGGTTAGAAACCTTAAAGGAGCAACAATTCCGACCCACCCTTTCTTAATGGTGTCACCAGAAATCGCACCGGAACACGGCAAGGCCGCTTGGCGGTGCCGCATTGTCTGGTGGGTGGTCACTAACCACGGCCGAAGCCTACCACCAGTTGATAGTCACCTGATTTGCACTACCCGGGGTCCACGTGTGGGGATTCAATTAAAGGTTTACACCCACGGACGAAGGTGATTCAGCCCCTAAATACAACAAGACAAGCTGACGAACCAGTATGCTGGAGATATTATAGTGCAGATGTGTGTGCGTCTTCGAACTCTCAGAGTCCAGGTGTACGGGCTGATCGACGGAACCGAGGAGAGATTAGACGCAAACCGAGGGATTATCATCTTCTCCGAAACATTAGGCCTCTACTAAAAGTTGCAATTGAGAAATATTTATGACTCGATACTCTTTCTATACTATAACAGTGTGACTCACTCAGCGTTTTTCTATTGCTGTAATTCAAAGAGAGTAGTCCTCTATGTCCAGGCGATTTAGAACAAAATACTTCTATATACTCCCCGTCAGTGTAGAAATAAACACCATCATAATCAATATCTGTAACCGACCAATCGTTCCGAGGTGTATTTATTATTGTTCTGTTAACTGTTATTCGCATTGGTGATTCTGGAATGATAAAAATAAAAATTAAAGTCGTTTGTTGTTGAATCTTGAGAGCAGATGTTTCTAGTCACGGTCGTAACGGGATTGTGTATCGTGGTATCGGCCTCGCCTTTGAAATACAAAGTCGCAGTTTCGATACTTGGTTGTGTCCACACAACTTTTTGAGTTTTTTTTTCCCTATACTATTAACTTGCTCACTTAATAGCAGCATTCAACTTAACATTAAAATTTGGTGGCTATCGTGATTTCGCTCGCATACGTGTGGTACCTATCTCTGTCTTTTTCAATCGTTCACTATAAATATCTATAGACCGTTTAACTCGCGTGTCGCCTATCGCCATGATTCTGACTCCTCAAGCTGCTCAGACAGTGATGAGTTTTAGATTACTTTGATCTGTGGTTAAATAGTTCTTTAAGAGATTTAATTAATGTTTTATGATTTTGTACCTCAGATGGCGATACGCGAGTAAAACGGTCGGCCTATAATTGTAATCTTAGATGTGTGTTTTTCGTTGTAGGTAGTTCTGCACCGAAATCCGCAGATTTAGTGATTGCGTTATTAGAGAGTACCGTATCTTTATTTTTTGATTTATCTAAGATGCTTACCAATCAAACGAACATGAACGCTTCTAGAACACGTAGTTTGCGCTAACTGTAGAGTTTCAGTTTTTCCATTGTTTCTGACGTATATGTCTGAAATGTTCGGCCCCATGCAATTTGCGCATCCTGCAACTGTACACGTCCAAATACTGTTCATGGCCGCTGTTACTTTTTTTACCTGTTCAAAGTAGACGTAGGTATATGAAATCAATTGTAAATTTGAACGACAAATGTCCCAGAAAGTTTAAATAGATTATTTCGTGCATTTATATTACAACAGTTTATTTGACGGGCCGGTAGCGTGGTCGGTAAGATACTTGCTTTTCACGCCGCAGGTCGTGGGTTCGATTCCCACCCGAGACAAACATTAATGATGAACATTTGTGTTTGTGTCGAGTCTGGGTGTAAATATCTATTATAAGTATATATTTACAAAAGAAAAGTATTATATGTATAGTATATACCAGTTATCTGGTTTCCATAACACAAGCTCTGCTTAACTTGGGACCAGATGACCGTGTGTGTTAATGTCCCAAAAATATATTACATTATTATTATTAATATATTAAAAAATATTATTATTTAGAGATGCCGGTAGCGATTCAATCTTTCTATGTAACTGAACTAAACTTCGCTATGTAATTTGTCTAGAGACACAGCTTTACAATGTAGACTTTGTGTTGGTGTCCTGGGTCGTTTAGTGGTGAAGTTTGAACTCTTTTTGGTCCTCATATCAGTCACACAGTCAGGTACTAAAATTGATTGACAGATTCAATTTTTTTTTATCCATTAATAGGTTTGCGCTTGACCACAACTTGCCTGATGTGAAGCAATGTTGCAGTCTACGATGGAACGCGCTTATCTAATAAATACCGATTCACTCGTGACTTGAAGACAGGCAGATTTTAGCTATCGGGAAACAGAGATGTCGCAACGAATTCCACAACTTGGCAGTTCGGAAAACTATAAAAAAACTGCAGTTACCTACATAACATATTAACAGTAAAATATTTTATATAAGTATATTTTAAGTGTCGTGGCGAGAGGTTAACATTTTCTTGTCTTTGTAGTTTACAATGTACAATCCATCATCATCATTCCCCCTTGACTTTTTCCCATTTCTATTGGGGTCGGCTCCTAGTCTAACCCGATGCGGCTAGCTACCAGAATTATACGAGCGACTGCCATCAGACCTCGAAACCCGTAGGGAACCAGTAGCTGAGATGGTTAGACCAGGTGTCAGATTATATTGACTTCTGACTACATGTAACGATTATCATAGATATGTTAAATGACAACCGGGACCGCCGGCTTAACGTGCTCTCCGAGGCACGGAGGTTAGTCCCTCAATCAAACAGACACCGAAACAAATTTTTGTTGTTACACAAATATTGTCCGGGGCGGGAATCGAACCCACGACCTCCCGGGCACAGTATAGCCCAATCGGAAGGCTTACACCGCTCGACTACCGAGGTCGTCTAATGAACAACCAATGTTACAATGAAGAATCACAAGACATAAATATTGTTAAAGTTTCTAAAGTAAACTTCCAAATAATATTATTGAAATTACTAACTATTAACAAATTTTAAATTACTATAAAATCTACGTTATTTAAGAAAGCGTATTATAAAATTTCAAACTATTTTAAGCATAAAAACACTCGGAATTAAGCCGCAACACACGACGGGCCGGTGCCGCGGTGGCGTGATCGGTAAGATACTTGCTTTTCACCCCGCAGGTCGTGGGTTCGATTCCCACCCGAGACAAACATTAGTGATGAACATTTGTGTTTGTGTCGAGTCTGGGTGTAAATATCTATTATAAGTATATATTTACAAAAGAAAAGTATTGTAAGTATAGTATATACCAGTTATCTGGTCTCCATAACACAAGCTCTGCTTAGCTTGGGACCAAGATGACAGTGTGTGTTCATGTCCCAGAATATTTATTTTTATTTATTTATTTAACATACTGATTAAAATGTCATACTATATTGTAATTAATTTAAAAAAGAAAAAAAGCTTAAGTACTGAGTGTTTTGGCAGTTTTTCTCAGTAGTAGTCAGTCATTCACGGTAGGGAAATTTCATTTTTATTTATTTACTAGCGGACCCGGCAGACGTCGTTCTGCCCGGTAAAGCAGTGCCATCTACCGGGTCTCAGACCTACCGAATATAACCAATAATAAATAATAAGTATCTAACCCGGTTTTCGGCACTTCTTCGCTATCTAAATTTTCTTTTTTTTCTTTTTCTCTGCGTTAGAACCATCCTTGTACTTAGGGGAATATTTTAAAAAAAGAATTAGCGAAATCGGTCCAGCCGTTCACGCGTGATGTCGTGACAACGGAAAACGGGTTTCATTTTTATATATATAGATTTCTATTAGGAGGGCAATTAGACACATAGTAAGCAAATTTGGTTAGGTAACTAACAATTTAGCTAATTACAAGCCCACACAGATTACTAATATACCTGAATTAATAAAATTAAAGAAAACCTAAGCTTTTTAAAATCAAAATATGATATGTTTTTTAGTGCACGTTCTATCAAAAATCGAAAATTCCGAATGAATAATATAAAAGTAGTTAGTTGTTAGTTTTTACAACTTAAGGTTCGCAGTTCGGAACCCGGCTTATGGACTGGTTTCGTGATTTCTTTTTCATTTTCATTATTTATGAAATTAGGCAGGGCGTACAAATTTTTATGTGGGGCCCCGCCAAAATACGCTACGCCACTACACACACTCAGATGCATGTAATAAAATTGTGAATTTAAAGACTTAGGTACTCACAGTCACATTAACAGTTCCAGGTCCGATGATTTTCTTTTTATCATAAAGAGGTTCACCTTTGTCATATGTACATTCACTGGAAAATAATGGAAACGGGTGTTTAATTTTTTTAATTCTACGATCTGGCCGCACTCGATTTTTTTTATAAGTGGTTCACGGGTAGTGCAATCAGGTGACAATCAATGAACTAGTAAATGTTACTGGAAATTTACTGGTGGTAGGCTTTGTCCGTTGTTAGTAACCAGCGACCATCCACCAGACAAAGCCGCACCGCCAAGCGTCCTCGCCGTGTACGTGTGGTCGGAATTAACGCTCTTTATGGTTACTAACCATATGTAGCTTCATTCCACTGCCCCCTTCCCATCGATAAACATTCGTAATCCCGAGGGATTCGGTATATTGAGCGGGTGCGTCACATCGTACTTTGACACCTACTAAAACATGCATACAATTGACAATGTCTTGTCAGATTTTTAAACTAGGAACGCGAATACACGGTGGTCATACCAATTTAAACGTGATTATGAGTAATTTTTGGTGAGAAGGTGGGAGTGGACTGGGGATTTAAAACCGCAGTCTAACCCACCCTGTAAAATAGTATCTATCATCAGATATCGCACTAGAACTAGCCTCGTAAGTGGTCATTACCTCAACCAGCCTACCACCAGTTTATTACCTGATTAGTGCCACCCGGGGACCATGTTTGGCGATTCAGATTAAAGGTGCACTCTCGTGGATGATGGTGACAGCCCACAGATTAAATACTTTTTCTTTAACCTACGATCAAACCTGATGCCGAGGCAATAATTGTAGGCAATATTTTTTTAAATACATCTATGAAAACGTATAAAAAAAGTCGAACGTCCATTTAGTAATTTTTTTGCTTAAATTTAGTTATGAAAAAAGAATAAACTCTTACGTCACTATAATTTTTTTATCTTTGGGGTACTCGAAAGTGTCTTCTGGGTTATAGTTGAACTTTATTTTAAGTGTTTCGTGTTCCAGTGTTGTAAAAATGGATTGATTAGTGTGACCTTGATCACACATCAGATTACCGTCTTTTGAGACATATACATTAAATTTAAGTTCATTGTCGTCTGAAAAGAAAAAAAATTACTTTATGATAAAAAATGTGTACATATGCCCCGTACTGCTTTCGCGTCGGGATGCATATCGGCGACCGGAGCTCGTGGTTCCTCGAGCACTACTCTCTCGGCGGTCTCGTAGTTTTTAGGTCTCAGATTTTAGAGGTATGTAGTGGCTTACCTAGCGTCGCTTTTGAATTGAGACACAATGACATTTTCTTTGATAAACACTTGTGTTTACTTGCGACTTCACAGAGTATAAACAAAATAGTACCTATTAACTAATCTATTAAATTAGTAAGTATACAATGCCGCATCAAAATCTGTCAATTTGAAACGCTAACATGATACACCTCTTTTTGTCGAAGCCTCAAGCTCTGCGAGGTTGCAAACTTGTATACAAATAAAATTATAAAATTTCAGCTATCTAACTGATAATAGAGCGGGTTCGATTCCCACTCAAGACAAATATTTGTGTGATGAGTATGTTTGCTGGTTCCGTGTCTGGGTATAATTTATCTGTAATATGTATATATTTACAAAAAAATCATTTAGTAGTATATCGTTCATTAATATTAGTAGTCATTGAGTCTATCAATGCATAAAGTACCCATAACACAAGCTAATATATTTGCTTTATTTGGGACTAGATGGCGCTGTGTATGTGTGGAAATAATAATTATTATTGTAAATTATTTCTGACGGTAAATTGTAAATTTCATTGTTGCGTAGATATTTTGTAATTAATATTGTCGCAAAAACTATTGTCATCTTTAAATTTGCGCAGAGCTTTTAATTCTGTCATATTGTTTACATATTTTGGCAATTTTTTATGGATTTTTGTGCATAATTTAACTAATTTGAGCTTTTTATGTTCAATATAGTCCAGTTTTTTATTGTGTGATTAAAATAGAAGCATAAAAAACATATTTAATTTTTATTTTCCACATTTAACGTAGAAGTTACTTACTTTGAAATTCACATGTTACTAATAATCTTTCGAGTAACATTAAATAAAACACTTTCACTATAATATGTTGCATTTTTAAATACTTAAAACACTGTATTAATAAACTAAATTTGATTACATCCAATCGAACTATACATTATGATTAGTCGTATGTTATGCGTCATAATAGGGTGACCATAAGAGACAAAAACCTTACATTAAAACCCTGGATGTTGCGTCTAAACAAGTGATGTATTTTAACTCCCTCACACATTACTATTTCAACCGGTTAGAATGTGACAGAAAATAGTAGTCTTAGATTGACGCGAATATCACACATTGAAATAAAACTACTTTTTAACGGATTTTATCGCGGTATATTTTAGATTTTAGATCCCGACGTTTCAGCCTTTTCAGACTTCGTGTTTACGGGTGGACAGGTGACAGGGTTTATTTCATAGTGAGATAGAAAATATCAAAGACGTCGTTTAAACGTGTAGTTCGTCTAGTTCAAGGTAACATTTCTTGTCTATAATATTTTTTTCTAGACACAAGAGTTTTATTTAATGTTAGGTTCTTGGTAAGAGGCGCAAGCCGACAACTTAATACTTAATTGGTGAAACACAAGCCACTACCTCGGAGTTACCATACTCTAAGCATTACACAGTTAGGAGTCACTTTGTTTGACTTTAGTGAAAACGGGCATTAGCCCCTAAATAATCAAGAAGGGTACTAATTTCAAGATGCAACATCATTCCTCCCTGGTACACTTATGCACGCCTAAGGTCTATGATTTCAGCCGTTACCGGCAGTGGCAAGGAGAGAAACGTTGAATATTTCGGCCATGTGCTAAACACGAAAACAACTGATCATGATAGGCGAGGTAATGGGCAAACCCCGCGCTAGCAGACGCAAGAAATCATGGTTGTAACATCCTCAATGTTGGAACGGACAGGAGTTGCTGGCTCAAAACAATTATTAGGTAGGATCGGAATTTTCCTAGCATATCTCTATTACATGGACACTGTAATTGTGAGGTTTAAATTAAATATTTGTTTATTTATCCTCCTGGATTTTCCTGTTGTTAATGCATTGTTCAATTCTGGTTTATTCAGGATTGACGATTCCATTGGTTTTGCCTTCATTATTCTCCTGATATGAACTTAGTTCATTCACTCTTTATAGGCGACCTAGCTACTATAGATAGACCGTTTAACTCGCGTATCGCCATCTGAGGTACAAAGTCATAAAACATTAATTAAATCTCTTAAAGAACTATTTAACTACAGATAAAAGTAATGTAAGACTATTCGTCACTAATATCCATATCGCTTGAATCATCATCACTGTCTGTGCAGTTTGAGAAGTCAGAATCTTGGCGATAGGCGATACGCGAGTTAAACGGTCTATCTGTAGCAATATGTATTTGATTTACTCATTACTCATCATCATCAACAGCTGGACATAGCTCCCCCCCCCCATAGAACGATACTGCGATTGGTTGTCAGCCGTTAGCATCTATCGGGTTCCAGCAATTTTCACAATGTTATCAGTCCACCTTGTTGCGGCCTCCAGCGCAGTCTCCATCCAAGAACCTCTTTTCCCAGCGGCCATCGGTTCTACGAGCGATATGTCCTGCCCACTGCTACTTCAACTTGCTAACTTTAACTTTGATGTGAAATACGTCAAAACTCTAACAAATCTACAGATGGGTAGGTACAAAATCTCTTTCATAATATTATTATGATGGTTAAACAATCGGGTAATAATAGAAAAACTATATTAGATACCATAAAACACCTATGTACCTATACACTTACCGATTTATTGAAGTATTTTTTCTACGCTGTAATAGATAATATCCTGCTGGGTTATGGGTATTACGCCAGTCAGCCAGCCTCAGGACGAGATCATCGATACTAAAAAAGGTTTCAAATATTATCTTGAACGTGTCAAAATGCGATTTCATATTAATTTTGTAAATGGATGATGAGGAGCAGTCGGTTTTAAATTTTATTTTAGGCGATCATTATGATATTTGATTTTATACTTAGAATAATTGAAATCAATGCATTAGTTTAAGTCACGATGCAAAAAATGACGTGGCTCGATTGCGCTTATAATAATAAATAATAATAAATAAAATTTTATTCAAATCATGTGGTCATTGTACATTCAAAAATCAATAAAAATAGTAAATTATGCTAATAATTACAATTTAACCCGAACTAGGTGGAACCTGTGTTTCGGGTTGTTAATACTACTTATATGTATAATAACAACATAAGAATAATAATAATTACACAAAAAACTTATTTTAAATATAATTATAATATAATAACTACCCAGTAACTTAAAATTAGATTATTTAATTTTTATTTTACGACTTCGAGTAACTTTTCCGTATCGGCATAATTTAGCTTTTTTAAATAATCTGACAAAACTATTTTATATTTAATTAACCTTAAACTATATAAATCCAATGTCTTATCTAATTTATTATACAAATAGGGCCCTAGGAAGAAGAAAAACCTGTTTACATAAGAATGCTTTATTCTATGTTTTGTATAAATTAAGTCCTTACGTCTCTTAGCTGTAGGTATGAAAGGAAGCAGAGTATGTTGTTTCAATATGGTGTGCAAGATGAATAATTGGCGAACAGTTAAGACATTACTTAATTGATACAGTTTGTATGTAGGAGTCAAAAAAGGTCGATATGTAGCTACCTTTAGAATAGCCCTTTGGGCTCGTTCTAAGGGCAGAATGATAGTTTTTGCTGCTCCTCCCCAGGAAGTTATACAATATGATAAAACAGATTCAACTAAAGCCAGATATACCTGTTTCAGTAGTTCAAAACTGGCGACGCTACGAAGTATTTTGAATAAATAAATTAATTTACGTATTCTAGTGCATAGTAGGTCAATATGATTACGGAAATTGAGGTTATTGTCAAGTGTAATACCTAGATATTTAATTGAATCAGTTTTTTCCAAAGTGGGGCAGACGCATGCAGAGTCAGCACCAAAGCGACAGTTGTTATTGTGCGCCAATAGGTTATTAGGTAATAACGGCATGTTATTGTTCCGCATTGAAAATTGAACATATTTAGTTTTTTGAGTATTAAGGGTTAAGAGATTATTAACAAGCCAATTATTAACTATGTTGAACCCATTTTGAGCATGTTCGTAGACTTCAGCATGAGATTTTGCGGCAAATATAAGTGCAGTGTCATCCGCGTAGGATACAATAAGCCCGTTTCGAAGTTCTAATCTGCATAGGTCATTTATATAGATCAGGAACAACGTAGGCCCGAGTATACTTCCTTGAGGAATTCCGAAAGAGGTATTTAAAAGGTCAGAACTCATGTGCTCTCCTACTTTTACGCATTGAGATCGATTTCTAAGATAGTCAGCAAACAGTAGCAACTGTGTGCCTCTTATACCAATTGATTCGAGTTTATTTAGCAGCTTAGGAATCGAAATAGTATCAAACGCTTTTGCGAGGTCCAGAAATATCCCAATTGTATGCATCCCATTATCTAGGTTAGTAACTATATGGTCTGTTAAGCGATGTACTGCATGGCTGGTTGATCTTTTTGGCCTAAAACCAAACTGAGTGTCTGATAGAATTTGATTATCCTCGAGGTATTTTATCAATCTTATATTAATGATTTTTTCAAGCCCTTTGGAAAGAGCGGGTAAAACAGAAATGGGCCTATAGTTATTAATACTTGTTTTGTTTCCGCATTTGAAAACTGGCGTAACAACAGCTTTTTTTAGTGCATTAGGAAAAATTCCTTCAGATAAACAAAGTCCGAAAATATGTACCAAAGGTGGAGCTATTATTAGCTTGAATTTTTTGAGTAAATTGGTCGATATGTTGTCCCAACCAACCGCAGAAGTGTCCTTTAGCCCTGTTATCACTTTCACTACCTCGTCTATGTCTGTATCTAACATGCCAAATGACTTAAGTCTAGAGACTGATTTGATCATATTATATTCAATAGCTTGACTATCTGAAAACGAGATATTTTCTGCAAGATTTTTACCAATGTGCGCAAAGAAATTATTGGCTTTATTTACAGATTGTGCTGGCGTTGATTCTGTATATAATAAACCTGTTTTGCATTACAACAAAACAGATATTATGTGAGAAAGAAAACACACAGCGTTAGTGAAGAAGCAATTGAGAAAATACCTTTAAACATAGAAAACTTTTAGTAAACTCACCCAATTGTCCATGGTTTGTTACCTGTCACTCGTCCTTGTCACTCTCCAGCAAGCTCCGTCTCTATAGAGCGAGAGGTTAGCGTCCAAGCTTCATAGTGTCTTCAACTAACCAGCAAGAGTTACGCTGAAACGCTGTGTGTTTTCTTTCTCACATAATATCTGTTTTGTTGTAATGCAAAACAGGTTTATTATGTGTTGTGAAAACACACAGCGTTAGTGAAGACCTGTTTGATATCTGCTGGTGACAAGTTCAACGCTATGATGAGCAATGAATTTTTGAAAATTAAAAGAGTTATTCTATACTCAAACCTTAAAACAAACAAATATTATTAAGAAAACTTAAATTAATTAGGCTAATTAATTAAAAGAAACCATAAGTAGGTATCATTATGATAAATAATTATACATCTTTAATAAGCTGAATTTGATGTAAAACTTTATAACAGGTAGTAATATACATCCTCTTGACAGGAGTACTGCCCTGTCCTTAGAGATTAGAAACACTGTTTCCTTAGTATAATGGTTGTAGACAATGGCCTAGCCATATAATAATATCTTTACTTGGAACGGACCTTGTAAGTAGAGTGAAGTAAATAGTAATGTTAACGATATTTTTTCAGTAACATCTATTTTGTATTTTATAAGTCTTAAAATAAGATACTTGTTCGAACTCTGAGTCTCTAAATATAGTCGCATGAAATTAACTTCAACTCTATAAATGGGAAGAATTGAATATACGTATGTATAGTTTGCAAGGTGCAAAACCACGTTATAATTAGATAATTCAATATTACATATTTCAGTAGTACATGCAGTAGTTAATTCATTTTTTTTATTTTTTTTTATACTATAACATCAGATGTACTTATTGTTCTCCGCTCAAAGCAGTCAATGGTTTGTGACTGACCTTTTAATGCTACAAATCTAAGTATGTCAAGTGGAACATTAGTGGTAACTACCAAACAATGGTTTTTTAGGTAGGTAGGTATTAAATCTCCTGATTAGGATCAGGACTAATTTAGTAATTTTAATAAGCTTAATCAGCTTCTTGAAGTGTTATGGAAGACAAAAAAGAGAAGATGGTTACCTTAATAGGTACCCAGTTCCGACCCCAACATTACTTGTGTACTTGTATTAATTTTGCTGACAGATGGTCACAAAATCATCTCATTTGGGTCAATATCAACAACGTGCCTTTTTTTTCAATTTTGGTGGGGAAACTTTTTTTTCAATTTTCGTGAAATGTAAGGACCTGGTATAAGAATAGAAAATCAAAGCTAAAATAATCTTCAGGAGGTCTGAGAATATCTCGATAACTTTTTGAGATATTTTAGTTTAAAGTCTAGTGTGGCCACCAAAATTGAAAATCGCCCACCAAAATTGAAAGTGCCTACCAAAATTGAAAATCAATGGCACCAAAATTGAATTTTTCTGTCAACTTCAATCTCACTAACAAACTCCATGTAATGAATGTCACAAGTTTTCTGGAATTATTAACTTTCATCTATATTAATCTATACTAATATTATAAAGAGAAAAGATTTGTATTTTTGTATGTAACGACTGGTGGCAATACCGTCTTTACCATAAGGGCACACGAAGCCCGTGCCCAGGGCTCCCATTCTCAAGGGGCCCCGAAGGACCAACAATTTCGCTCACACATTTATTCTGAAAACATTTTCGTCAGGCACATTACACTTTTTTCACAAATCAGTAATAGCTCAAAAAGAAATAAGGGAAAAAAATTACAGTTAGAGAAACAAATAAGCCGAGGGATTATTCAGTTTCATCCTCGCAAGACAAAAGTACCTCTGAATATCACCAGGAAAAAGAGGTTACATGTGATAAAAATGACAAACACACATTAGATGCGGAACTATCGACTTCAAGCTACTTAATACTAATAATAATAATAAAGCCTTTTCCGAACAGTTACATTTGTGAAAGATAAAACTTAAAAACATAAAAATTAAAAACTACACTAAATATGCAAAATGTCTCTGATTTCGGTGTGCCTTACGGCAAAAGCCTCCTCCGACCGTTGCCTCTGCTTCCTGTCTGTCATCACTCTTATCCAAAGAGGTCCTACGGTCAATTTAAGGTCATCTTCCCATCTTCTTGTTTTGCTAACCGTCACCTCTTTGCTCCTTTTTTCCTTATAGCAGCGAGCATATGTCTCGTCCACCTCCATTTGAGTTTGCCAATATGTGACAGTATGTCTGTTAATTTGGTTTTACGCCTGATACTTATAACTTTGTCCATTAGTTTCAAACCCAGCATGCTTCTTTCCATGGTTATCTGGCATCTTGCTAGTTTGTTCCTATCGTGTTTTGTCAAAGCCCAGGTTTCTCATCCTTAAGTGATACAGGGTAGAATGCAGGTATCAAAGGTCTTTTTCTTGATTTTTATGCCCAGTACCTTGCTTTTCATGACTTCTTTTAAGGCCCAATACTTTTATCATTCCGTCACAATTTTTTTAACTATTTCATTGGGCATTTGGTCAAGCTATATATTGTGAATTAATAACTGCAAGCTTAGAGAATGTATCTGTGTCTCCTGACTCTGGTACTTACTGTGACGACATTTTACCGGAAGAAGTCCGTGATATTTGAATTCAGAAAAGGCCAGAGTTTTACTAAAATAAAAATAGTGACTTCTTCGAAACTTTTACAAGTTTTCTTGATTCAGATGGTAAAACGAAAACTAATACTTGACTAAAATAGTTTTATTTGTTAATTGACGAATAATGAGTCTTTAGGAAGGAAATGGCTCCTTTATTCACCACTAAATAAATCTGTTTATTGTTATTGCTGCCGTCTATTTAACACCATTACTGGTTCTGGACATAATTTAAGTTATCCTAATGGATATAAAGATTGGAAGCATATGAGTAGGTAACTTATTGATAGAGCATAAGAGCAGATTACAGCTCAGGGAATTTATGATGAATTATGTTGCAGCAATAAAAACTACTGGACGAACAGAAAATAACTACCTATTGGTAGAATGTGCTTAGGAGGATTGTTGAAGTACCTAGTGAAATTTTTGGCTTCAAGAGGTCTTGGTATTCGTGGTGATAATGAGACATTAGGATCTAATAAATAATAAATGGTCCTACTTAGTAAAAATGTTATTATAATTTGCTTTTTTATTGTCCAAAAGAGCCCGAAATTCTTGTGTGCCCAAGGGCCTCAATCGAGTTTAAGACGGCCCTGACTGGTGGTTGGTTGTAAGCTGGTGACGTTTGATTGTAACTTCTGGTGCGAGTGTCTGGACTACTGCAATCACGACAGGTTCGAGGACGTAAATTTCTAGTAGTTGAAGTGTGCGTCCTCTCATTTTCAAATCGTGAAGATCTCGTGCTGCTTGTAAGAGCGTCGTGCGCATCTTCAGTTCTACGATTAGATGAAATGTTTTGTTGACAATTGCTGTCACAAAGTACATGTTGGGGTGATGCATTCGTTTCTGTTTCTCTTCCTTTTTGCTGCTTTTTTTCTTTGATAATATTCATGTTGATAAATTTTATTTATTCTTTGTAAAGCTCGACGCTTGCCTTGTGACTTTTGTTGCTGTGAAACAAGTTTACCTTCTCGCTTTTTTTGGTGATATCTCTCACTTTCTTTTTTTCGTAGTGATTCAGCCTGTTCGGGATCGCTTTTTATTCTTGCTTTTCTTTTTCTTTCTGCCACTCTCTTTTTAAGCAGCCTCTCTTCACTGGTCTGTTTTGGCATTCCAAAAAGGAACAAAATAAAATATAAGAATAAGAAATTACTACCTCACCCTTATAATACCAGGTTTTACTTACTGTCAAGTATATAACACTTATTTGTTTGCTAATCAATCTGTCTTGCAACAAAAAAACTAATTTCATAGTTACTAACACTTGATATTTAAACAATACTTGCTTTGATGGCGTAAAAACGCCACCAAAGCCACCAAAATTGAGCCACCAAAATTGGAACCAGACATAAAAAAAAACTTTAAAAATAAGGGGTTTAAGTAACAATTAAATTATTATCACTGATTAAATGCATAACCCAAATCACTACGTATTACGTGTAGCTTACTGTTAATTTACTTTTAAATTAACAGCAAATCGATCCACCAAAATTGAACATTTCTTGTCCCCCTTGCCACCCAAGATGATACTTACGTTTTTGTCGGGAAACCACAGCACTAATCACACACCTGTTACGCGCAAGTGCCGGCGCACGACTGAGAAATGTTAAATCATAAAACGCGATTGATCGCATACGCACGTAACTTCACTTTAAAGTAAGTTGAACAAGTGCCACTAAATTTTTGATATTTGCTTGGACAAAATTTGATTGAGTATCCAGTGCGTTTAAATTTGATTTTCTAATAAGATTTCATTGTTTTTAGATAGTGTGTCTTAAGAATATACTAACGAAATCGTTTATTTTGTATTGTATCTTAGATTATGACTTTGGTGAGTGCAATTGTATCAAAAAATGGAACTGGGACAAGCCACCAAACTTGAATTTTCAGGCGGTTCCTTTTTTTTCCTGATTACTTATACACAGATAAAAAAAAGATATGTGGCCCTAATTGAAACAAGTTACATAGATCACTACAAAAAAAAATCAAAAACATCCTATAATTTAACACCTCGATTCTCAACGTGGACACGTAAAATTTGCCGCTGGGATATTCACCCATTTCTTATATTATGGATTCAACACCTAGAAGCTATAATCACAATGAGCTAGTCCGCCTAGCTATATCCTCTATATTTGATTGATTTGAAACCACTAAACTAACAATTTTGGTATTCCAAACGAGGTCGCCATTAGTAAGGGTTGGATTTTCAAAGCATGAGCAATGAAAACACTGTTTGCAAATTGAATTCGATTCTATGTTGCACAGTGTATGACGGGTCGAATTTTACTAATAAACAATTTAATATACATTCGACGACTAAAATTTGTTAGTTTCTGTAAGTGACTTGTTATGGTGCGACCCTCCCCCTTACTTTCCAAGATAAAAGAATATGAGTCAACTTATTGACTTTTAGAGGATTGTGATTTGAATGAAAAAACCACCACTATAAATGGCTGCTTAATTGGTGAACTGGTAGTATATATTGACCTAACGTTTTTCGAATGTGAACACCTCTATGCGTCTCTCTCTATTGGCTCCGTGCCATGCCTCCGCGGCTTGGGGTTATACACGAGTGACTCCAGTGGACATATAAACTACTAGTAAACAGTTGTGTTATGAATGACCAGGACCCAACCCACTGACATAAGTAACTATAAAAAATGTCTGATTGAGTCAGCACATCCTTTTATTATTTCTTAATAAATCTACAACATCTATTCATATTAAAATTATAATACCAAGCTAATAGTAGAAATCCCAAATCTTAGATATAGGTAAGGTATTATACTTACTGTTAAGTTTTCTACTCAGTTTGCATCTGCTGCATCTGAGGTTAGAAAACGACTCATCATTTAGTAGTTAACTTGGAACTGTACTCCACAGACCAAGCTATCCATAATACTACATTCTACCCAGCTTGCCTGTGCGGCATCTGAGGTTAGAAAATGAGTCATACCTTACTTATCCTAGACTTGGAGATGTGCTCACACAATCTTCCACTCAGTTTGCATCTGCTGCATCCGAGATGGAAAATGGGTATACCTAAGGTAATTTTAGACTTGGAGGTATGCTCCGAAGTCTTCTACTCAGTTTGCATCTGCTGCATCTGAGATAGAAAATGGGTCATAAGTTAGTTAAGTTCTAGACTTGGAGGTATGCTCCGAAGTCTTCTACTCAGTTTGCATCCGCTGCATCTGAGATAGAAAATGGGTCATAGGTTAGTTAAATTCTAGACTTGGAGGTATGCTCCGAAGTCTTCTACTCAGTTTGCATCCGCTGCATCTAAGATAGAAAATGGGTCATAAGTTAGTTAAATTCTAGACTTGGAAGTGTGCTTCACAGTCCTCTACTCAGCTTGCATCCGCTGCATCTGAGATAGAAAATGGGTCATAGGTACTTTAGTTATATTTTAGATTTGGGAGTTGTGCTCCAGTCTTTTATTCAGTTTTTTACACTTATTGTATTGAGTTAGAGATAGGTGCAGTCTTCAGTCACTAGTGACTTTAGTGAATGAGATAATTTAGAAAACTTTAGGTGTCATGTGTCTACCACTCTGCATTTTGTATCTTATTGATTTTAATCTTACCACCTCTGTTAAAGTTATTTGTTATTTGTTTTTTTTTTTAATATTTTTTTTAATATTTTTTTTAATATTTTTTTTTTTAATTTACTGTGAGTTTCCCGCTAAGTTGAGATAATCAGTCAACTGGGTTGGTTCATTATCCCTAATAAAAAAGTAAACCCTAATTAAACTATTCAACTTCCTAGATAAATTTGCAACTCAAATTAAATTATAATTTATTTAGGTACTAAAGATAACTTAGAGCATTGTTACCTAGTGATTTGGCAAAATTACTGTTATTATTATTTGCAAATTTTTGAATTAAGCATCTGTAGCCAAGCATATCTGCTATCAGCATCCATTACTCTAGAGAATTAGGTACATGTTATCTCTTGGTTCCCAACAACCTCAAAATTTCCACAAGTTAAGAGGTAATTTTTTTTGGATTCCTGTCGGTCAGAAGCTATCTTTCAGATACACAAATAGGTACTTGGATAACATCAGTATTTTGGGATTTCTGCAATCCCATATTGAACATTCTAGGTGCCCACTACTGTGCTAATTGTATCAGTCTGTTATTGATGCAAGTCCTTATTATGAGATACCCCTGAGTGGATCTATTTATCTTAGTTTCTCTTACTTTTCTTACCAATTAATTTATTTAGCTTTTAGGTAAGAAATTTGCTACATCAGTGTAGACTGATGGTGTAGGTGTAGACCTGTGTATACCATAATCTACTAATTATGATCTTACGATTAAGAGCGCTTGATAGGATAAAACAGATTTATTGGCTTAGTTTCATTGCATTGAAACTAGAGGATAATGGTTAATATGTTAGACCCATGTCTGCAACGTTTGTAGCAAGTTCTTTACTCATGCTGAAATTACGGGGGTTTTTCTATTAATACTATACTTAATTTTACATAGAAATAGTTTACAGCAACTTTTATGTAATAACTTTACTTTATTTTTATGTTAAGGAGTCATAGAACTATGACATCTTTCTTGAAATTCCTGGTTAGATCACTCTTATTACTGATAAATACAATGGTAATTAATGCTTCCGAGGCATTAATATTGTAGTTTTAATAAACTTTTAATAATACCTTAGATAGGATTTATGTACAATTAAGTATTGTTGAAGGATCCGATCCTTCTAAATTACAACATCATATTGCTTTAAAATTAAAACAGTCAGTCCTTTTTCTACTGAAAATAAGACAGTTGAGTTGTCTTACAAGTTTTTCATAATAGTAACATAAGCAAGTTAAGGTTTTGTAAGTTTGATGATCTATCAATCTATAATAGGCGGTTTCCACTCATATTATCTTAATAATAGGCTTAATAGGCTCCCTAAAAATTGATTTGCCTTTGTTTTTTAACCTACATATTAACTCAACTCGCACAGATCTTAATTAAAGCTTGCAAAATCACCTTTATCATAATAATATTGGTAAATATTATTTAGGTATAACCTTTACATTCTGTCCAACAAGTATTGTAAAACGGTCTTTTGTCTGCAAGTAGATTAGTTTAAAGCCAGAACTGTTGTAATATACTTATTTACATTAAGATCATAAATACCGTAAGTGTTATATCGATCAATCTATTGCCCTTTGCCAGTTTAAACAAGTTAGAACTTGAAACAAAATAACAAGGTATGATTACTTACGTGAACGATTTCATCATAAATTGGGTGGAATATTGTGTCATTTTTCATCTTCCGAAGATGATGTACTTACTTTGAATAGTAGGTAACCTTGGATTTCGAAAATTTTGGATCCACCATCTTTTCACACGGCAAGTCCACTTTGGTAAATTTCGTAATTTTGTAAAAGACACATTAATCGATAAAATATGAACACTTCGATCGGTATAGATTAATTACACTGTGTGCTTCTTATTTATTGCAAGATTTCTCACGTATTTTATATTTTTCCAAACTTTTCTTAGATAGGAACAATTTTGACGTTCTCTCGGCAAAATTTCTCAACGCTATGAAGCTTGGACGCTAACCTCTCGCTCTATAGAGACGGAGCTTGCTGGAGAGTGACAAGGACGAGTGACAGGTAACAAACCATGGACAATTGGGTGAGTTTACTAAAAGATTTCTATGTTTAAAGGTATTTTCTCAATTGCTTCTTCACTAACGCTGTGTGTTTTCACAACACATAATATATCCAAGGGTGGCTCGAGTATTTTTGAAGTGAAAGTCCTAGATTTGATAAATTTCCAAACAAGTTTACTGTTTTTTCCAGCCTTGTCTAATTCATTCTTATTATATTCAAGTTTAAGCTTTTTCAGTAAATTGTTACAAAAGTTTCTGTATCTTTTGTAAGATGTTGAAATAATCTCATTTTCAGGTGAACGTTTTGCCATCAGATGTAGTTTGTCCCTGTGTCTTATACATCGCAGCAAACCAGGTGTAATCCAAGGTTTAATAGTTTTGTGCCTACTGCGTAATTTCAGTAGTATGGTATTATTACTAATTGCATTTTGTAGTGATTTTATTAAGTAGTTCAGTGATAAATTCGCATCAGCGGAAGTGTAAACAGGGGAAAAGTCAATGTCATGAATATCACGTTCAAGACTTTCCATATTTAATTTTCTATAGGTGTACATGCTGTTAGTTTTAGGTAGCGATAATAATTGTAGTGTTAGTATGACAGCATGGTGATCCGTCACCGTAGAATTAGTTACTAAGGTAATCGATGAAAACTTTGTCTTTAAAATAAAATGATCAAGGCAAGACCCGCTTTGATGTGTGGCGTAGGTATGAGCTGGCAAGAGACCGTGGAAGGAACACATGTTAAGATAGTCAAGCCCGCGAGTGTCGGTTTTTCCTGTCATGATATTCAGGTTAATATCCCCCGTAATTATTACATTTTTAAATGACGATAACTTATTTAACGCTAAGTCAAGAGACTGTAGAAACTTGTCTACATTTAAGGAAGGTGGTCTGTAAATAGCTAGGATGGCAGTTTCAGAATTAATTATTATTTGCAGACAGTTGCAGTCAGAGAGTAAAGGTTCCTCTATACATACTTTTAAATTGTTTTTTATGTACACCACTACGCCATCATTTTGGTTAATAATATTCTCACTAGAGTATGCTTTATAGCCCTCCAAAGATGGTAAGTTAGTACCACGCTTAGACAACCAACATTCTGTTAGGACTATTATGTCACAACTTATGTTTAAGGCATGCAGTAGTATTTCTAGTTCATTTATGTTTCGATAGATACTGCGGATATTTTGCGTAAGTACGGTTAAAGATGTTTCAGAGAAAGGGATAAGGTTTTTGCACTCTTCAACTTTACATGTTTTACAATCCGATACGGAAAAGTTATCTAAATCTTCTATTAACAGATTATCCATATTATAAAATACTTACCTAGTTTTGTGCTGACTATATTTGATGTATAGCGCTCTTAGGCGCCCTCATAATCAATTGAGTTTATATATTTGTCCTCGGCATATTTTCGCGCTGGACACATTTCGTCTCCAGTTTTGTGATCACTGGGTTTTTTGAATCTCTTGCACGTGGCGCAGGTAGGAGGAGCAGTTTTTTTCTCACATTCACTCATGGAATGTCCTGTGTCTCCACAGTGGCCACAAGTGGGCGAAGTTTCACGACAAAACTTGGCTGCGTGACCGTATTGGTGGCAGTTGTAGCACCTCGTAACAATTGTGAAGTCCCTCACCGGGCAAGAAGTCCAATTTATAAAAGCTCTTTCTTGATTAATCAGGATTTTCCTTATGCTTGATGGTACTTCGATAATATAATTGCATGATGGAGTGTTCTTTTTACCCGATTTATGACTAAGTTTAATAGATGATATAAAAGACTCACAAGTTAGCTCAGGTAATTTAGTGGCCAAATTTTGTTGGAAAATGCAGTCGAAAACGTCTTTCTCGCTCAGTGCAGTAGGGACACCAATAACTACAATTCTTGGACGACGTTTAGTAGGTTCTTCTACTGTGAAGCCCGATGATATTAATTGTCTTGAGTTTTTCAATTTCTCAATATCGTCCTTGGTCTCAGTGCTAATAATAACGCCGCCGTTTTTTATTTTCCTGACGCCACGAACATGTAACTTCATTTCTTCCGGGGAAATAATATTTTGGATTAAAGTCTTGGTTTCATCACTACTTGTTTTTTTATCAATAGGGTAAATTGTAACAGACTTCAGGCTATTAGGGCGAATAAAGTTATTACTACCCTTCTTTACCATATCGGCGAACGATTTCTTCTCAGTGGGTACTTGTACATTGCAGGTATTTTCAACCACAACTTCCTTAAAACTCTCCAGGGTCTTTAGTATATTTTGATTATCCTGTAGATGCTTGATAGTATGATGGGCTAGAACAGTTTTTTGTTTTAATGACTGATACATAACTGCCATATGAGATGCTCCGCTAACAGCTTTTCGACACAGATTGGTTACTCGCAACTTCTGTTCCGAGTTTAATTTTCCCTCACCTGCGACTGAACAAACTTCTTCCAATATAGAGTTAATTTGCGACAGCGATCTCTGTATTTCTTCCGTAGGGACAACTTCAGGAGGCAGCTCGCTAGGGATAGGCGGTACATTCTCTTCAGTTGCATGAGAAGACGGTGAAGGAGGTGGAGGGCTTCTTGAGGTGATTCGGCTCCGCCCAAACGGGCTAAAGTTAGACATTATTGCAGTTCTAACTGATTATCGTTTATCATTCGTAAAACAATTATTTATTAACAAATATCTACTATCGTATTTGCAGTATAGGTACTAGGTCAGCGTAAGAACTCTTAAGTGACACACTTAGTTTTCTCGGTCAAACATGTTGAACACACACTAATAAGTATTTTTGTGTAATATTTATTTTCTTATTGAGCGCAATAAACAATATGCACGTCTACTTTGCATCGCGAATGTATTTAATCTTGATTGTAAGGACTAACCTCACAGTGGACAGGTTGACGGTACGCTGTTAGAGTTTCTCTGAGGTAACAATACATTCCATGTTAGCAAAACGAAGCAGGATTATTGGATACCCCATAAATTTCTTAAACTAATCGATTTTTTTTTGCTGATGACCTAACCCAATTAGCCGGAAGGGCCTCTATTGGTTCACCGGACTTTTTCGGTGAGCCGTCCGAGGACGGTCGAACCGATCAAGTACTGTGGCAACTGCCATGAGGGCTCCCCATGTGGGGACGGACCTCGGCTCAGGACGTTGCCGGACACTCTAGTTTTTTAGGGTATCGAGGGGGAAAATTATCGATCATCTCAGTATGATGTAAGTTTGTGAAGGGCGGTCCCTTTAACCTGGTCTAGTTAATTATAAGTAAAGCTGCAAATAGCTTTGAGGAAATAAAACAACATCTATAAAAAGAAGTCTTTATTTATTATTTTTCATATTAGCCTCGCAATACGTAGGCTCGATATATTCTGCATTACCATAATTAGTGTACCCAGTTTCATTCTCCACGTTATTGTAAAGACTCTCATTTTTCTGCAAGTTAGAGTATCTTACAATTTCTGCGTAATTTTGATCAACTTTTTTCAAGACATTTCTTGGACGTGCGAGACAAGTATTATCTAAAACTGCGTATGTTTGTTCTGGCTGTTGGGATTTTCTTTGACTTTTTGATAAAGGCAGAGCGTAGAGATTGCTTTCTGATTTATATGGTTCAGAGTATGTGTCTTCTGTTATATCCACCGGTGTAGCGTAGTTGGAAGCTAATTGGGGTGTCGATTCACTTATGCTTGGTTGGTGTCCTAGGTTCATGTAATTTGACTCGCTTGTAATCTGAAATAATAAATGTGAAATAAAACTTTTTTATTACGGACTTTATCGAGGTTTGTATTTTATATCCCTAATCCCGAAAGTGTTGAATTAACCTTATCAAAAACATTAGCTGTACCCATAGTACCAATTAGTCCCAATTAAAAATAAATTTTGTTTTATTTCTAACAATTGAATTCTATTTATTGAAACAAAATGGCCTGGTGCGCGTCGATGGTAAGAGACCCGACGGGATGTCGTTGATGCCTTGGAAGATGGGCAGACCTGCCAACCTTCTTGGTACGCTACCAACCGATATCGATGCGGAGAATTTTTTTGACGCCCAGCTTTAGATATGTTTTATATGCTCTATTTTATAGTTACTTTTTTTTAGGCTAAGTTAGTGCGTAGGGTAATTTTTTCGGGTAATATCTATTAAATTTATCTTTATGTTGTATACTCCCAAATTGTTAATGTTACATGAATTTAATTAATTCATTAAAAATAAGAAACATATATCTTAGTTTATCGAACATTTTGATTTCAAAAATGAATTTGAAATCGCATTTTGACAAATTCAAGGTAAAGTATTCTAAAACTCTATTCACATTGACGAACTTGTGCTACGGGTAATAACTAATATTAATTTGAGACATTATATCTATTCACAGGACAATCTGCTTCCAAAAGCTATATGTAGTATACTAAGTTACTCTATTAAGTACATATTAAGTAAGTGAGTTAGAAAAATAAATAAAAAAGATAAGAAAATATTGTGATTATTATTTATGAGAAAAGCCGCGGATCAGATCGGAGCCGTGCTCAGTGACAAGCTTTAGGGAGGCCTATATCCAGCAGTGGACTAGTATGCTAATGTGATGATGCAGTGAGTTCGTAGATTAGATTCTCACCTGGCCTTTTGAGCGCCGTTGTTTCATTTTAAATAATACTATAACAGCACACACTATTATGATACAAGTTACAACACCTACAGCTGCAATTATTCCGATATACTTGTATTTAGGACCATCTGCAACAACAAATAACAAATATTGACATAAAACTACAACAGATTTTACAGTGGTTTATTTTACATATTGAAATAAAACTACTTTATAACGGATTTTTTGGTGCAAGAAGAGGTCAGCTGATACCGGAAATGTATAGCTTAATGTGTAGTCGTACGAGTATGTACGCAAAAATAATATTTTTTCTTGTGTAAATCGATGCTTACTTACTTACTGACAAATATTATGGTTTAAGTAGGTATTTTTATTCTGCCCACGCGCCCCTTTGACCCTCGCGCTCCTAGGCATGTGCCTAGTTTGCCTTAGGGATAATCCGCCTCTGACCTGGCCTGTTGTCGTACCTCCATATTCATAAACGTCTTATAAGCTCATTATAGCTAAAATAGGTTTGTAATTCGTTTGTCTTTGACATGTCATCTTGACATTTATACTAGTAATAAAGAGTCAAAGTCCATTTTAACTAAAGAGTCTTGTAAGATTTTTATGAATAAGACCTAGTGTTTAGTGACCCCGACTGCTAAGCCATAGTTAGTAACAGAATCAGTTAGCCGGAGTTCGTGTGTTCGATTTCCACCCAGGACAAATATTTATTTAATGAGGATGATTGTTTGTTGTGTTTGGATGAAATATATCATATGTATTTACAAATAAAAAGTATTTATGTAGTAGGTATATCAGATCCTAGTACCCATAACACACGAAAGCATATATTATTATTGTAAACTTGTGTGTTATGGGTATTAGAAACTTAAATGTCGGCACATTTACTTCTCAATGCATCAGCTGTCATTTTACACTGTCATAGCGTCCGTCTTTGAAGTCAGCTGTCACTTGAAAATAACAATATGAACGAACGAATGAACACCGAGCACGGGTCAAGCGGCCATTTTAGAAGGGCCGACACTTTTTGTGATGGGCGGTTGCATCGTCGGGAAGTGCGCACGCAAACACGTGCTCGGTGGACGTTACGCTTTAATCCAACTTAAGCTTAGCGATCTGTAATTATCTAGTAGAATTAATGATTGTGCTATCGAGAGGTTGGGGTGAAGTGATATTTTCAGTAGTAATTTTATTGAAATACCGTCTTCTTACCCAATTATTCACGCCTACCTAAAGTTGTCTGCTAATCCTGATATTTTTAGTCTAAAACCTTCAAAAGCCTTCAATATATAACTACAACTTAAATAATAATACATAATTTTTAATTTGTTACTAAATAGCGCTGTGAGTACATGTGAAAATATTAGATAAAAAAAATATAAGTATACAAAATAATTGTACTACAAAAAATTACCATCTTCAGTAGGTTCGACATGACTGGTCTCGCTTGAGGTAACTAAAACAAAAAATAAGGGCTTTAGGGGTGCATTAGACAGGACTGCACATTCAGGGTTTGTTAGAAAATCTTCAATATCTTCAAAAGTGATTGTAATAATAGGGATGAAGACAACGGATTAAAAAATTGTATTTTATTTAGTCCGTCAGTGATGTTATAAAAAAATATCAGACACGTATTTATTGCAAATAAACCAGGTATATTAACTTAAAACCTTTAAAGTTATGGAGTGGGAGTGCGTTACTTACCTCTGTATTAACCTTACCTAAGTGTGACGTTATTCGGGATTTCGCTTGGACGTATGTTTAGGTCACACAAAAAAAGTCATCATCAAATAAAAAAAAGCTGTTGTCATCCTTATAGCTCGTGGGGCATACTAAAAGTCTCTGGAACTTGCTACTTACAATAAATAAATTAAAAAAGCAATAACAGAATTTAAAACTGAAACTCGCTATGAAAAAAGTACTTCTCAATTTACGAGGCTGTCATCTGTTTTTTCAATATTCAGGGTTTTTTCGGGGTTCAGAGATTCGTGTGTCGCTATTACAATGAATTGATCTTACATCTTATATATAGGCCGACCGTTTAACTCGCGTATCGCCATCTGAGATACAAAGTCATAAAACATTAATTAAATCTCATAAAGAACTATTTAACCACAGATAAAAGTAATGTAAGACTATTCGTCACTAATATCCATATCGCTTGAATCATCATCACTGTCTGTGCTGCTTGAGGAGTCAGAATCTTGGCGACAGGCGATACGCGAGTTAATCGGTCGGCCTATAGTCTTATTTATTAGATTCAAGAAACTTTTAGTATAACCTAAGTATAACGAATTTTAACGCGGTTTATTTATACTAATATTATAAAGCTGAAAATGTTTTTGGTTGAACGTGCTATTCTCAGGGTCTACAGGTCTGTTATATAGCCAATGTATTGAGTAAAGCTAGAGTTATCTGCTAGATACTTGAGCATTTAACACGGGAGGTGTTATACGCAACTTCTAGTAATAAATTGTTTCTGCCAATTTTGGGGGGGGGGGGGAGGTATCCACGTACAGCACACATGTAAAAGTTGAAGCGTCTTTACAAATGCACACGTAAATAAAAGCTACACACAAACACAAAAACATGAACAGTTTTTTCATACAAACTGTTTATATACCTCGGTAGAGGGGTACGTGCGCAATACTAGTTCCGTCTTAAATTTTCTAAGGCTAGACACAATCAAAATGGAGTTTACACGACGGGAAGAAATCTAGTTGGTAAATGGTTTTATTAAAATAAATATTTATGGAATTTAAACATAGCCTGTAAAAACCACTTTTCACAGGCTATGTTTAGATTCCATGATATACACTTCTGCCTACACCTTCAGGTTATAAGAACATACTAATTTCGAGATTGTTATTCACTTCACTAGTTCACTAGTAAAATTATTTACCTTCAGGTTCAGGATTTATATCTACACTTCGTTCCAATGTGTCTGAAACAAAAACACACATTGATTGAAAAACTAACCATGTGTATCTGAAGTGAATTTAATTAGATAGACTGCCCTATAAATTACATAAACGATATGCCTAAATCCATAACACAATCTTTAACAATTTTTTTTTGCTGATGAATTAACCCAATTAGCCGGAAGAGCCTCTATTGGTTGACCGGATTTCTTCGGTGAGCCGTCCGAGGACTGTCGAACCGATCAAGTACTGTGGCAACTGTCATGAGGGCTCCCCATGTGAGGATGAACCTCGGCTCAGGACGTTGCCGGACACTCTAGTTTTAGGGGATCGGCTGATGATAGCACTACAACAATTCAGTGTAAAAACTTAACTGTTTATGAAAATGACATAAATTCAAATCTAAAATGTTTCGTAAAATGGTTAGATGATAATAATTTAAATATAAATATAAACAAGACAAACATAATACATTTCAGTCAGCGTATATCTAATATAGCAGATCTTAATGTAGAAAATAATAATCTTCTAAATATATAAAAGAAGAAACTGACTGACATATCAACGCCAAGCCCAAACCGCTGGATCTGGAGACTCTAAATGTGGCATATAGGTTCCTTATCGGGTCTAGGGGTGCACTAAGAAAGGCTTTTTCAAAACTTGCAATTTAAGGGGGTGAAACGAGGTTCCAAAGTTTGTATGGAGAAACAAGATTAGTGAGATCAATTTCGCGGGCGAAAGCCAGTAAAGCTATAAATGAAGTAGAGAATATAAAGTTTTTGGAATTACAGATAGACAGAAGATTAAATTAGAAAGGACACAAAGAGACACTTTGCAAGAAATTAAGTACGTCTGCTTATACCTTCCATAGACTGTCTTTTATCGTAGGTACGGATGCGCTTTGCACTGCTTATTACGACATTGTTGAATCTCACCTAAGATACGGCTTCAAATTCTAGGGTAACTCCACTGAGAAGGATACAGCATTTACAAAAAAGATGTATCAGGTCAATGTTTAAGCTCAAAAGTACAGATTAAGCAAGCAAGCCTTGTTTTAAGCAGCATAATATTTTAACTTTGCCATGTCTATACATTTGCAAAGACAAATCCGAACCGCTTTCAACGTGTGGCTGACATAGTTTCCCAAAACAGGAGAGACAATAGCATATTGTGCTATCGATCTTGTAGAACTGCATTTATGCGCAAGAGTGTCTTATGCATGGCATCTATTATCTATAATAAGTTACCGAGTTGTTGGAAAAGTCTCCCTGTTATCAATTTTTAAAAGGGAGCCCGTAAAATGTTTATGGAGAAAACTTATTACAATGTGGATGAATTTTATCGGACCAGAGTTTTTGTTGAACTAAACTTGTTTTGTTTTTGTTAAATTTTGCACGCCTTTTGGTAAAATATGGTTGAACTAGATAAATTTCGTTACACCATATATTAAGTACTACCCATATTTACAAATAAACATATTCTTGTTGTTATAAAGGGCACTAAAAGTAGAACTAGAATAGGAATGACGACAAGGTATCAAAAACAGTTTTTTAATTAGTCCGTCACTAAAATTATAATTAAATATAAGACACGTATTTTTTGCTATATCATTGAAATAAAACGATATTTAGATCTAACGCTTAAAAGCTATGTAGTGGGAGTATTACATTTCGTAAGTTTAATAACTTACCTAGGTTTTACGTCATTCGAGATTTTGCTTAGACGTATTGCCGTAATCTTTAGGTAACACAACGAAAAATTCGTGTCCAATATCATTAATTTCATATAGGTGACGAACAACAAAAAGAAATGGCACATCCGGAGCCACATTCCATTGCCACTTCACTGAAAATCATCGTAATCACGAGTGAATCGGTATATTGGGCAGGCGCGTGCCATCGCAGCTTAGACAAAATCATTGCTTAATATCAGGCAATTTAGTCAAGCGCAAGCCTATTTCAGAAAAAAAGGCACACACACAGTTGCAAATTTTTTCACATTTTGTCGCTTCCATTCCCAGGTAAGGCAAGTGTATTTTCAAAAATCTGTATTCGGCTTTGATTACAACATATAGGAATGTTTCCTTTACATTTGTATGTATGTAATGTCCTTCACTAAAAGATTGATAAATATGTAAGTTGCTTTACCTTCAGTATTTTCTGTGCTAGACTTTAATGTTGTGCTTGTTGTGGGACTAGGAGTTAGTGTACTTCTAGCAGTAGAGCTGCTTGGGTTTAGTACCGCACTTGTGGCAACAGAAGTACTAGGGCTGACCTTACTTGTGGTGACCACAGTAATCGGACTAGTGGCGACCATAGTAATCGGACTAGTGGTGGCCACAGTAATCGGACTTGTGGTGTCAATAACCGGTGATGGAGTATCTTAAACAAATAAAAATATTTTGGTTCGTTTAATTTCTGTCATGGAAACAGATCTAGCCTTGAAGGTGAATGGGTAAATTAGTCTCCCTACTCAACACCAATAAGCCATATATCAAAGGAAAGGTAGTTTCCTAGGTATATATCTTTTTAGTATGACAGCAAATGTAAGTATTTTCTTAAATTTATGCAAATATCACACATTGAAATAAAACTACTTTTACTACGGATTTTATTGCGGTATATTAAAGATTTTGTATTCCGACGATTCAAAGTCTTTTCAGACTCCACGGTTAAGGGGGACTGACTGACAGTGTCTTGAATTATGAGTGGATTTTGATTGGGTTTTGGCACGAGTAGGTAAATTAAGCACTGTATCCTTAGTACGAGTAGGTGGTGTATTTCAACTATTTTTTCTGTTGGTATAAGGATGTCTTTTAATTTCAACAGCCTCGCGATACATTTTTTGGTAGTGTTATTAACTTTTTCATAAACGTCTTACGAGCTTATTACAACTAAAATAAGTTTATAATTTGCTTGTCTGTGTCTGTCATCTTTACATTTATACTAGTAAGAAAGAGACAAAGCTCATTTTAACTAAACAGTCATAAATGATTTTTAAAATAAGACCGTGTGTAATTTTATCTATTTATTTAATTTAGGCAACTAGACCTAAATATACATATGTTGGGACATCCATTTCTCAATACATCAGCTGTCATTTTCGTCCGTTTTTGAAGTCAGCTGTCACTTGAAAATGTCAATATGGACGAACGAATGAACACCGAGCACGGGTAAAGCAGCTATCTTAGGAGAGCTGACTCTTTGTATTGGAGGGTTGCGTCGACGGGAAGTGCGCATGCAACCATCAAATTTCAACGGATAAAATGCTGGAAGCATCCTTTTTCCTTATCACTGCAGTACTTATTTGCGAGATTTTGTGTTTTCTTAGTGAGTTACCTTCCATATTGATTTATTTGGAAAACCAATAGATACCTCAGAACAATGTGACTGCTGCAAGTTAAATATCTAACCCAATCACAGGTTTTCTCGAGTAGCAAATCATTCAGTTGATATCAAGTAGAACGTTCAAACCAACACAAATTCTAGAGCGTTTTAAATTATAATATTTAGGACTGAACATGCGACTAACTTCTACATTGATACTAAATATGGTGGTGTAGTGGTTAGTGACACTGACTACTAAGCCGAAGCTCTTTACATTACATCACAATGTAGGCAAAAATAAATTCCATTGTAACAATAAAAATCAGTTGTAAAAAAATATATCAAGAATTGACTACATTAAGCATTACAGTAATTAAATTTGCATGCCGCTGCTGTGACGGCGAAACATAAAGAACTCTGTTTATCGCATGTAATATCTTTTGTTAATCTACCATGTTTCTAGCAAATAAACATTATCTATCTATCTATCTATCTGAAGTTCGTGGGTTCGATTCCCACCCAGGACAAATTGTGTGATGATGAGCTCGATTATTTGTTCTGTGTATGGGTGTAATGTATCTATAATATGTATGTATTTACAAAAAAAATGTATCTAAGTATAACTGTTCCTAGTACCCATAACACAAACAAATATAATTGCTTAATTAGAGACTAGATGGCGCTGTGTGTGTGTGTGTGTGTGTGTGTGTGTGTGTGTGTGTGTGTGTGTGTGTGTGTGTGTGTGTGTGTGTGTGTGTGTGTGTGTGTGTGTGTGTGTGTGTGTGTGTGTGTGTGTGTGTGTGTGTGTGTGTGTGTGTGTGTGTGTGTGTGTGTGTGTGTGTGTGTGTGTGTGTGTGTGTGTGTGTGTGTGTGTGTGTGTGTGTGTGTGTGTGTGTGTGTGTGTGTGTGTGTGTGTGTGTGTGTGTGTGTGTGTGTGTGTGTGTGTGTGTGTGTGTGTGTGTGTGTGTGTGTGTGTGTGTGTGTGTGTGTGTGTGTGTGTGTGTGTGTGTGTGTGTGTGTGTGTGTGTGTGTGTGTGTGTGTGTGTGTGTGTGTGTGTGTGTGTGTGTGTGTGTGTGTGTGTGTGTGTGTGTGTGTGTGTGTGTGTGTGTGTGTGTGTGTGTGTGTGTGTGTGTGTGTGTGTGTGTGTGTGTGTGTGTGTGTGTGTGTGTGTGTGTGTGTGTGTGTGTGTGTGTGTGTGTGTGTGTGTGTGTGTGTGTGTGTGTGTGTGTGTGTGTGTGTGTGTGTGTGTGTGTGTGTGTGTGTGTGTGTGTGTGTGTGTGTGTGTGTGTGTGTGTGTGTGTGTGTGTGTGTGTGTGTGTGTGTGTGTGTGTGTGTGTGTGTGTGTGTGTGTGTGTGTGTGTGTGTGTGTGTGTGTGTGTGTGTGTGTGTGTGTGTGTGTGTGTGTGTGTGTGTGTGTGTGTGTGTGTGTGTGTGTGTGTGTGTGTGTGTGTGTGTGTGTGTGTGTGTGTGTGTGTGTGTGTGTGTGTGTGTGTGTGTGTGTGTGTGTGTGTGTGTGTGTGTGTGTGTGTGTGTGTGTGTGTGTGTGTGTGTGTGTGTGTGTGTGTGTGTGTGTGTGTGTGTGTGTGTGTGTGTGTGTGTGTGTGTGTGTGTGTGTGTGTGTGTGTGTGTGTGTGTGTGTGTGTGTGTGTGTGTGTGTGTGTGTGTGTGTGTGTGTGTGTGTGTGTGTGTGTGTGTGTGTGTGTGTGTGTGTGTGTGTGTGTGTGTGTGTGTGTGTGTGTGTGTGTGTGTGTGTGTGTGTGTGTGTGTGTGTGTGTGTGTGTGTGTGTGTGTGTGTGTGTGTGTGTGTGTGTGTGTGTGTGTGTGTGTGTGTGTGTGTGTGTGTGTGTGTGTGTGTGTGTGTGTGTGTGTGTGTGTGTGTGTGTGTGTGTGTGTGTGTGTGTGTGTGTGTGTGTGTGTGTGTGTGTGTGTGTGTGTGTGTGTGTGTGTGTGTGTGTGTGTGTGTGTGTGTGTGTGTGTGTGTGTGTGTGTGAAAATATTATTATTATTATTACTTTAAGACTTACCTATAGTAGTAGGTTTAAGACTCGGTGTCACTACAGGTAAAATTTGGTTAAACACGACGGTTATATTTCCAAAATATTTTGATTTCTGCTTAATAAAACAATATGCTTTAAAACCCTTGTTTTGTTCCTTTAAAGATATTGATGCTTCTGAAGCTTTGAAAAATAATACAATTAATTTCATTAACAAAATATACAGAGTTGGAAGAAGACCCGTTCTCAGGCACTCACTCAGACACTCAGAGGGGCAAATTTAACACCACGTATCGTGGCAGACAAAATAATATTTTTTTCAGCACTTTTAAGATCATCAGATACACCCCCCTTCTTCTTGCATCTCGATGGGGAAAAACACCACAGAAATTTAATAAATATCTTTGTAAATGATTCCAGCACGTCCCTGATCACTACAATTGCGTGCAGTAGTTTTTGCGTGAAAGAGTAACAAACATTCACACGTCATATCGCCCTTATAAACTTTAACTTTACTATAATATACAGTAAATACATAATGGTAACAGTATCACAGTAATAGTAATAAAGTAAAGTAAAAAGATTTGGCGCTTTTTGTTAAAGTAAAAACTTCTTTAAAAAACTTAAGAACTTATATAGCCAATGAACGCCAGACATTCGTCATTAAAAAAAAGAACTATACTAAAATACAATTGTTTGTTAAAAAAATAAACAATAAATTTTAAATTTGAAAAAATCTAACTATAAAATTATTCACTCCTAACTAAGCGGTGCAAAGGTGTCCAAAGCTGCGCGCTGGCTGTGTTGCCGCTCTTTTTAACTAATTGTATTTTAGTATTTATTATATTTCATTAAGATGTATTTGTAAGTTTTAGGTTTATTAAAGGAAGTTGTATTGAAAAATCACTAATACTAGTATCAATAAATAAAAAAAATAATTAATTCTAATTTATTAAATTAAATCACGTCATTCATTATCAGACACATAATATCTTGGCTTAAATGGGGCCGGAGTCTGACTGAGTCACCTTCGTACGTAAGAGTGCCACTATGATCTGAATCCCAAATGTGGTCCCCGGGTGGTGCAATTTAGGTGACAACAAACTGGTAAGAACTGGTAATAACTGGTGGTAAGCTTCGGTCGTGGTTAGTGTCAAACCATCAGACAAAACCGCACCGCCAAGCGGCCTTGCCATGTTCCGGTGTGATGTTTGGTGACACTGTTGATCGGATTGTTGCTCCTCTATGGTTACTAACCATATATACTGCCACCTTCTCACCGAAAATCACGAGTGAAATCGTAATACGATAGAACGCGCCTGCCTAATTTTCGGTATATCATCATTGTTTAACATCAGTATTAGTTTAGCGCAAGTTTATTGCAGAATAAAAAAGAGGAAAATTCATACGAGCTTTAAACACATACTTTTAGTAACTTTCACCGGTCAAAGTCACGAAAATCCAAATTTCGTAACGGGTCCATCCATCGTTCTAACATGTGTTTGCAGCATGCACTGTTAAACTTTTAGCTTTTACAAAATAACGAAGGTCTGGCGTTCACAGGCTCTTGTACCATTGTTCATACTTACAATAATAGTTTATATTATTCCATAATAAAAGTGAATTTACAGATGATCCACAATTAGAGGCTCTACAGCGTAATTCCAATTTATCTTCGTTTTGGAAATTGTAATAGATTACTTTGTACCTGTTATCCTTATTAAATTCTAATATAACATTACTTTTATTTAGCCCTTCCATAGTAATTAAACAATTTTCTTTAACACCTGTAAATAATCATTTAAAACTGAAATAAATAAAAATATCAATACCTCACAACATAGATATCCGCCATTTTTACATTAATCTGATTTATTATCGTGTCTTGCTGTGCTTACGAGGTATTCTATAGTCTTCCTCATCAAATGGACTATAACAGTGCAAGATTTTTTTTAAATCGGACCAGTAGTTTTTGAGATTACTGCTTTTAACCAAACAAGCCCTTCAGATGTATATTAATACCTATTGATAAGTATTTATAACACCAGAGGTGGCGCAAGCGGTATAGGCCTCGCATTTAAAATATAAGGTCGCGGGTTTATTCTTCGGTTGAGCCCATACATCTTTGTGTGAATTGTTTCATCGCCGCTGCTCAAACATCGTGAGGAAACTGGTATATCTAAAAACTAATCATTCGAAGCGAAGGAATCAAACCTGCGATCTTTATATTTCTATGGCGACGCCCGTACCGCCACAGCTGCTGGATAAGGTCGAAACTCTTTCAACTACCAGCAATAATCTTAAGATAGTTGAGAGAAGACCCCTCTCAAGCTGTGGTTAACTAAAAGGCTGGTATATTACTTTTACCAGTCTAAAAATCATCGTATTATAATAAGAGATAACGTTTTACTTACCTTTGTCTTCAGGGATCAGTACGAATTTAATATGCAGTACCTTGTTTAGATTGCGGTTGTTGTATATTATATTAGCAGACAGTTCAATGGACTTAATTATAGTTTTAATATCGTTTTCCTTAGTAAGGTCGAGGCTCAAGGATGTCTTCAGTTTATTACTATCTACAACTAAAAAATCACAAAAATAATATTATTAGCTGGTGTCACAATTAGAGCTCCAAAAATAAATCCGCTATTAATAAATTATCGGGTTTTATTCCAAATACAACATTTGGCGACGATTAAGTGGACTCACACATCATTTTAAACAATAAAAATAAAGTGAATTATAAAAAAATTATCAGTGAAAAAACTAATAGCCGGCGGGGTGTCGCGTGGTGCGGTGCGTATTGCAGTCTCGCCGCCATTAGGTGGATATCGGTAATTAGCAAGATTCAATATAACTTATTGTACCAAGTAAATGTCAGACTCGGAATTAGTTAAACAAATAAAATTGGGAAAACGCAGTTATATATACAAGTGCAATAAACAAGAGCTACAACAGTTATGTGAAGGCGAAAACTTGCCATTTCATGAGAACAGCCACGTGGATGAATTAAGAAAAATTCTAAGCGAATTTTACAAAAACAAGTCATCAAAACAACAACAAGCACCCAAGAAAATGACTACGTATGGCGATTTGAAACTGTTTGATGGCGAAAAGTGGGAAGTGTTTCAACAACAGTTAGAATGCTTTATAATCCTCAATGACATTGAAGACAGTAAAAAGGTACCTCTCTTAGTGACAAAATTAACACCTAAGGTATATGAAACACTCACACACCTATGCTCGCCATTAAAACCTAACAAACTAACGTATGAGGAAATATGTAGTAAATTAAAACAAAAGTATACACAAAAACTATCTACTGTGTTGGAGAAAGCAAAATTTAGACAGCGGAATCAACAGTCAAAAGAAAGAATAGAAGACTATGTACTGGAGTTGAGAAAATTGGCTGGAAAGTGTAATTTTAAAGATACCGAGGACCAAATTAAAGAAAAATTTATAGACGGAGTGACATCAAAGATTATAAAGTTTGAGTTAATGAAAAGCCCTGCAGATATGACCCTGGAACAGTGCATTCAAGTAGCACAAACAGTAGAAGCAGCCCTGCTACATACTGATAGCCCACAGGAAATAAATGATATTTTTACTAACCGAACTAGTAAAAAACAAACATGGAAAATTAAGAAATACCAAAATAGTGAACAAGGGAAGAAGTGCTATTGTTGTGGAAAAAATAACCATTTGAAATTAGAGTGCACACTAAGGAAGAAGTTTTGCTCAGAATGTGGCCAGCAAGGACATATTTACAGGATGTGTCAAAATAAACAAAGACAAACAAATATTCTGGAGACAGAGATGGAAGAAAATAAGGAACAAAATATTAAAGAAAAGGAAATGATAGAGGAAAATCCCTATACAGAATATGAAACTTATTCTTTTAAAAGTGTAAGTAGGATACCTCCTCATTTAATTAAGTTGAACATAAATAATCATAATGTACTATTCCAGTTGGACACAGGGTCAGAGGTCACTGTGCTTCCTATGGCAGATAAAATAAAATACCTAAACTCATATGAATTGCACAACTGTAATATTGTATTTAGAAACTTTGATCAAAGTATAGCACAACCATTAGGAATTTTAAGAAATGTTCCTGTCAAATATAACAATGTATGCAAAAACCTAGACATATTTGTGGTACACTGTAATTCCCCTAGAGTAATCGGTAGAGATTGGCTTAATGAGTTAGACTTATGGCCTCCGATATTAAGTAGTAGTGCTAAAGTAGGAATTAATGAAATACAAACTGTTTCAGATGCCCAACAGTATATAAAAAATCAGTTCGCAGAGATATTTAGCCCTGGCTGGGGAAATTTTAAAGGAGAGGTGATCACACTGAAGCTGAAGTCAGGTAGTGAGCCAAAATGTCTCCCAGTGCGACGGGTACCATACGCTCTGCGGGATAAGGTAAACTGTGAAATTCAAAGATTATTAGACAACAAAAGAATCTCACCAGTTAAACAAAGTGAATGGGGTACACCAATTGTACCCATATTAAAACCTGATGGTTCCGTAAGATTGTGCGGGGACTATAAACTTACAGTAAACACAGTGTTGGAAATAGATCATTTTCCCTTGCCCCATGTTGAGGATATTTTAAATGCATTAAAAAAGGGCGAGTATTACTGCGAACTAGATTTGAAAGAAGCCTATTTACAGGCTCCTCTTAGTGTTAACAGTCAGGATTGCACCACTATTGTCACTGAAGTAGGAACTTATAAATACCACTATCTACCCTATGGAGTTAGCTCGGGGCCAGGATCATTCCAGCGCTTAATGTCTAATAAGTTAAAAGGTATACCAAATACTATTGTATTTATTGATAATATATATATAAAAGGTACAAACTTGCAAAACATGTTTGAAACATTGTGTAAAGTATTAAAAAAACTCAAAGAGTGCGAGTTTAAGTTAAAACCAGAAAAATGTAAATTATTTGTAACAAGTTTAGAGGTGTTTGGGTACAAAGTGGACAAAAATGGAATTAGCATAATTAAATCTAATATTGAACCTCTTTTAAAGGCTAAGACGCCCACAAACTTGACTTTGCTAAAATCATTTTTAGGGAAAATAAATTATTATTCTCGTTTTTTAAAAAATATGGCATCTATCATTACACCATTGTATGAATGTACTAAAAAAAATAAATTTAATTGGACAACTGAATGTAATACTGCTTTCCAATTAATTAAAGAGAAGTTAGCATCTGCTACAAACTTAAAACATTATGACCCGGAATTACCTTTGATTTTAACAACTGATTCATCAGACACAGGGTTAGGTGCAGTTTTGTCAAATAGAACTAATGATGGTATTGTTAGACCAATTGCATATGCAAGTAAAAAATTAAGCGATGTTGAACAAAAATATGCTATTATTGATAAGGAAGCTATGGCGGTCATTTTCGGGATAACAAAATTTTACAACTATACATATGGGAGATTTTTTGAGCTTGAAACGGATAATGCAGCATTAGTCCGAATATTCGGACCTACAAAAAGTATTCCGAAAATGGCTGCTAAAAGACTTCAACATTATGCAATATTCCTATCAGCATTTAACTACAAAGTCAGACATATTAAATCAAATGTCAACCCAGCTGACTACTTGTCTAGAAATGTTATAGAAAATAAATGTGTTATTAAAAATAACCATCCTCTATGTTTAAGTGCAGACTCAAGTAGCGTCTATAATATAAATGAATCTCAATTAGATATTTTAGATTGGAAAATGATTCAGGTTGAAACAAAAAAGGATTTAACACTTACAAAAATTATAAGGTATATATCTGACGGCTGGCCTGAACGAAAAAATTTAATTCAAGACATAATTCCTTTCCACAATAGATTTAAAGAGTTAACTGTGGATAGAGGTTGTGTGTTTTGGGGATATCGTATACTGATACCAAATTCAGTAAGGGAAACTGTATTAAGAGAATTACATAAAAGTCATTTTGGAGTTGTACGTATGAAAGAAATTGCTCGCTCTTATTTTTGGTGGCCAAAGCTGGATTCAGAAATTGAAGATGTAGTAAAAAACTGTAGTGTTTGCCTACAAAATAGTAGAAACCCTTGTAAAACTCAGAAACCATGGCCTGTACCACCTTCATCTTGGTACAGAATACACGCAGACTTTTTGGGCCCATTTCACAATAAAATGTTTTTAGTAATAGTAGACAGCTATTCAAAATGGCCAGAAGTATTTGAAATGATTAACATTACATCAGCACGTACAATTCAAATTTTCAAAACATTATTTACTACATTTGGATTTCCAGTTCACCTAGTTACAGATAACGGAAGGTCTTTCACAAGTTCAGAATTTGAAGAATTTTGCAAAAAAGCTCAAATTAAACACACCTTTTCACCACCGTATCACCCAGCAACGAATGGGGCAGCTGAACGATTCGTGCAAACGTTTAAATCTACTGTAACTAAAATTAAAGAAAGTGGCCATTCCTTACAATTTGCTATGAATTTATTTTTAATGGACTATAGGAACACCCCTCAACGAACAACTGGTATTACACCAGCCAAATTAATGTTCGGAAGAGAACTACGAAATAGGTTTACTTTACTAAGACCACCGCCAGTGAGGGAAGAAATAGAGTGCAAATTACAAAATAGGAATCAAGGAAATAGGGACATTAAATTTGAAATAGGTCAAAAAGTAATGGTTAAAGATTATCGGAAGGGATATAAGCCATGGATTCAGGGTTTAATAGTTGGACAATCGGTGCCAGGCGTCACGTATATAATTGATGTAGATGGCTCCCAATGGAAACGCCATGTAAACCAAATTATCTCATGTTCGGAAAGTTTAGATGAATAGAAACCTACTGCAGTAGTAGTTGAGGTTATAGTTTAATAGTTGTTTAAGGTTTAATTACAAATTAAATCAGCTTGTAATGAGGTTGTTCAGGTAAAATGTTAACTCAGTTTGAAAGTTGATGCTTTCAACTGATTGAGCTGAAATTTTGTATTGGTACATGTTTAGTTATAAAAATAATAAATATATTTAATTGTAATATTTAGATGTAACGTAATTAAGGTGTGGGAGAGTGTGGTATACCGATCCATAGACATACCGGATGGATTGCCGCCCTCTCTCTTATCTGTGGCCTGTGAACCAGGTAATGTGCAATGTCACAATTAGAGCTCCAAAAATAAATCCGCTATTAATAAATTATCGGGTTTTATTCCAAATACAACAGCTGGCTTCCAACCGCCTGTCTATGTGTTTCTATAAAATATAGCGACGTGATGTATCCCTAGCTGTGGAAGGTATTTCATAGAAATACATAGCAACCGTACTCTTAATAGGAGTACGAATTCATCAATACGAAAAATGTTTTCGAATACCGCCTTGAACTCGTCAAAATGCGTTTTCAAATTCATTACTTTCGTTAAAAACATTTATTAAAAATCTCTACATAGTACGAGTATATAACAAAGTCGCTTTCTCTATCCCTATATCCCTATGTATGCTTAAATCTTTAAAACTACGCAACCGATTTTCATGCGGTTTTTTTTATCTTAAAGAGTGATTCAAGAGGAAGGTTTGTGTATATAATACATGCATAATATAGTTGAGAAACTGATAATTTTAGAGCTTTCTGATGTGATGTCGTAAATTAACGCATTTTTTGCGCTTACATTGCAAACGCTGGCTAAACCCTACGAGATATATCAAAATAATGTAAATAACTATAACACTATAGTTTTATTTTTATCAAAATTATATTTAATGTGATATATATATGTTAGTAGATTTTCTGTTGTAGCATAATCCGGCACTGAGTGACGTTTTGTTTTAGCGCATGTCTGTTTAAATCAAGTGTGTTAAGTGTACCTAAAACATAGAATTGGTGCCTTGCAAAGGATGTTTTATTTCTTACTCCAGGGGGAACGTTAGTGCGTTTTTCTGGGTTAGACCTGACCATGGTTCCATGACTTTTGAGAACTGCTAGCAGGATAAAGAGTTGTCTCACCGTTAAAACTTTACATTCCTTATATAATTGCACTGTTGGAAATTTATACGCCTTACGAGTCATAGTTTTGAGGACTGCTCTTTGCGCTCTTTCAACCCTTAGGAAGTTTGTTTTCATGGCACCACCCCAAGCAGCGACACAGTACCTAATGATGGACTGGCATAGTGCCATAGACCATTTTTAATATATTGATATAAACGAGACGCATTGTTCGGCTAGCTACCGCTTCGAGGTGCCTGTCCCACCTTAACCCACTATCAATTTGAAGTATTTCACAGTATCAGATCTTGCCTACAAGGGCGGGAGCACATAGTTGGGTTAAAACAGGAGTGAGCAGATATTGAAAAGTTTGATGATGGCATTGTGGTCCGTTTTATTGCGAAAGGAATGTAACTGGATTTTTCTATGTTTAGTGTAAGTAAATTTTTGTTGAACCAATTCATAATGCTTCTCAAAGTATCTTCCGCCCTATCTTTGACTACTTCTCAAGTTGGTCCGTGCACGAGAATTGCGGTGTCGTCGGCGTAAGTAAAGATCTTGCAGTTTGGAAGTGTCATCTTACAGAGGCGGTTGATATATATTTTGAACAATGTGGGGCCTAAAATGCTACAATAATATTTCAATAATGAAATAGAAAATAAGTAAATAATAACGCCAACTATTGTCCTGTAGGGTAAGAGTAATATAGGAAGATAATAGAAGCGCCATATATTGTGGGGCAGGGTAAAACTATCGTCTAGAATTATCCTGTAATTGTATTCAGATTCGGGAATTTCCGATAGAAGATTCTGAAACTTGCGAGGCGGGCCGATGTAAATAAGACCGTATGCCGCCTCGCAGTCACCGGTTCGACCGTCGGACGGCTCACCGAAAAAGTCCGGTGAACCAATAAAGGCCCTTCCGGCTAATTAGGTTAGGTCATCCGCAAAAAAAAGCCTCGCAGTCAGTCTTAGTTTGAATTTGGGAAGACACGGACATGAAAGTAAGAGAAGAAAGGAAGAGTTTAAGTGGTTAGTGATAATTAATGTGTAAAGTAGTGTTAAGTGAATTTTGTGTTATGTAATGAAAAGTGTTAATTAGTGTTAGTGTTTGTATTAGTTTAATTAAGTGTGTGTAAAGTGATCGTTAGTGTTTGACTGTAGTAATTAAGTATGCGTTAGTGAAGTAGTTTTTAATAAAGTTAGTTTGAGTAGAGATTAGTGTTTAACATAATTTATCCTTATACCCAAATCGTAACAATATGTAGCCGTGTGTACGTGTACTAGTGTCGAAGCTACACATCGCGTCGTATACAAACTTGTATACGATAACTACACATGCGTGAAATATGGGTGGTCCTATACCTGACTTACATCACGGGCCGGTGGCGTGGTCGGTAAGATACTTGCTTTTCACGCCGCAGGTCGTGGGTTCGATTCCCACCCGAGACAAACATTAGTGAGGAACATTTCTGTTTGTGTCGAGTCTGGGTGTAAATATCTATTATAAGTATATATTTACAAAAGAAAAGTATTATATGTATAGTATATACCAGTTAACTGGTTTCCATAACACAAGCTCTGCTTAGCTTGGGACCAGATAACCGTGTGACTAAAAAAAGATACATCTTACCTTTAATTATTTTTTTACTAACGGAGTCGCGTTTAAAATCAATTTTTGTAACAGTGTTATAGTTCCCCTCAATTACTATCATCATTATATTATTTTTAACAACACTTTCTTTGCACTCATAATCAATATAAATCTGATCGTCCTTAACGTCATGGGGGCGAATGATTGCGTTATATATTTTCACCGTAACATCAGCTGAAAGATAAATTACTTTAAATTAATAATTAAATGAAACTTCAGTTTCCAAATGAAGAAATTATTTGCTGATTTACTCTCGCGTACGAGTCGTGAAATTAGGCGCTAGGCGAGTCACGAGGCAGGAGTGTGAATAGACGCTAGCTGCTCGCCTCGCGCCTCGTCTCGCGTCTCGCAACGCTCGCGTCCAAAGCGGTTTTGTGAACACGAGTCAAAGGACTTCGCGACCAATGCGAGCGTGGGGTTTACACTCGCGCACTCGTTTCATTCAAGTTTCAATTTTGTGCCGCGCTGATATGGGTTAAGAAAAGAGTAAAAAAATTAAATTAAAACATGTTCACAACTTTAATATATTGAACAAACACCACGTCACACTGCTTATTGTATGCTGCTGTCGTATTATGGGTCTTTAGAGCGATTGTGAGTCCGTTGAAACAACGTGATATAAGCATTGTGTAACCACATTCCTTTCGTTCAACGGAATCACAATTAATGATCAAACGAACTTAAGTCGTGAAGTTTAATCTTAATTATACTCGAGCCCCGTCAGAAGTGATTAGTATAATTCACGGTAGACACTGTGCATTACTACATTGTAAATTATACTAATCACATCAAACGGGGCTCGAGTATAATAGCTTTAAACACTCATATTGGCAGCTAAAATAGAAGTTTTAAATTAAAAATTTAATAAAACCCTGAACCGTCTCGGTCCCCGAATCATCAAAGCCCTCGTGATCTCAATCACATCCGCTTTCGACTAAACAAAAACCAGTCTATTTGTTTAGACGCTAAAAAGCAACTTGTACAAAAATACGCAGATACACGCGTCATATTCATAACCCATCATATATTCATCATCATCACTTCAACCCTTTTTAGTGTCCCACCGCTGGGCACGGGTCTTCTCTCAACTATCTTACTAGTTGAAAGAGTTTAGGCCTTAATCCACACACGCTGGCCAAGTGCCGGTTGGTGGATGTCACATGTCCTCGAATGATTAGTTCTTAGACATGCAAGTTTCCTCACGATGTTTTCCTTCACCGATACTGAGCGGCGATGAAACAATTCACACAGATGTGTGGGCACATCTGGGATTCGAACCCGCGACCTTATATTTTTAAGGCGAGGCCCGTACCGCTGCACCACCGCTGCCCATCTTATATTGTCGGGAGTTATAAATACACTTACTTTCACTGTTCCTCCTAATAAATTTGACAACCGCCACACTTTGGTCGTGTTTTTGTTGTAAAGTGCAGTTTAGAATCATATTTTCATGCCCAGCTGTTAGGTTGGTGATGAAACTAACTCTGTGTTCATAATTTTCTGCTATGTTCTCGTAGTTTTCTAGAAAAACACCACAATTCTAAGAGGGGTATGGCACAGTGATTATTTTTGGAAATATAACAGTACACACACAGTAATAGCTTTTGGTTGTGTTAATGGGTGTGAGTAGGGAAGCCAATGCACAATGCTGTGATTAGTGAGACACTTGCTTTCCACGCCGCAGGTCGTGAGTTCGATTGCCACCCATTACAAATATTTGTATGATGAACATATCTGTTCGTCTTGAGTCTGAGTGTAATTATCTACATATACATATAAAATCCTTTGTCCTACTGAATGACTGCCTGCCGGATTAACACACAGCGTAAACCGCTGATTGGCAAGACTTAAAACTTGGACGGTGTGTTTTTTGTATGACGTAGGCTCCGATCAGAAAGGATCTTTGAAAATTCGTACTCCAAAGGGGTGAAAAATTGGTAAAGTTTCTAAGGGATTATGCGATTCGATTTTTCATCCGTGTAGCATTGGGATAAAAGTAGCTTTTATGTTATTTCAGACTGTATAATGTATGCCAAATTTCATCCAAATCCAGTAGGTTTTGCGTGAAAAAGTGTTTGTTTATCTTTATCCACACCATCCATCCAAGAGTAACACGCATCCATACAATATTTTTGCAAATTTATATGAGTAAGAAGAAGAAGTAAGATATAAAATTAGTAAGATGAGGTATGATTTTAGTAATAAGCACTTCCTTGTATATTCTTAGTCCTTTTATTTTTTTTAATCGTGAAATAGGCCTGCGCTTGACTACAACTTTCCTGAGGTTAAGCAATGATGTAGTCTACGATGGGACGCGCCTACCCACTATACCGATTCATTTGTGGTTACGAATGAATTTCGGTGAGAAGGTGGCAGTGGATGGAATGATGCTCATTATGGTTAGAAAACATATAGGAGCAACAATTTCGACCCACCCTCTTAAATGGTGTCACCAGACATCGCACCGGAACACGCCAAGGCCGCTTGGCAGTGCGGCTTTGTCTGGTGGGTGGTCACTAATCACGGCCGAACCAGTTAATTACAAGTAAACTTAATTACCAGTTGATTGTCACCTGATTTGCGCCACCCGGGGGCCACGTGCGGGAATTCAGATAAAAGGTGCACTCCCACGGACGAAAGTGACTCAGCCCCCAACCTGTCCTGTTTTATGGAGCTGATATTTCATCTGTGTGAAGGTTAGGTAAGGTAAGGCATGGTAAGTGCATGAGGTAGAGAGAAGTAGAAAAGGAGAGTAGGAGACAAGGAGACAGGCAGAGAAAGAGAAACGGAAAGAGGATGAACGAAGTAGCATTTATTGGCACAATTTAGTGATTACCATTTATGGTTTCTAAGCTTATGGAGCCTGCTGCTTCATCACACTCGTAATTACGAGTGAATTGGGGTATTGAGTAAGCGCGTTCTATCATATACCACGTCATTGCTTAAGGCAAGTTGAAGTCAAGGGGTATGCCTGTTAAGACTAAAAATTCGTAACTTACCAACTAAAGTATCTCCATAACTATATGACATGAAGAGCTTCCCTTCTTTTCCTGGAAATTTAGAACATGCCACCTCCACGTGGTCCCCATCTTCATAGTTGTATTCACTGTAGAAATCCTTGTCGTCGACAGTTAATGGGGTGCGAGGGGTTTCCAAGATCATATTGTTGACTGTTATCCTAATAGGTGATTCTGTAAACACAGTATTCAAACTTATATGAAGTAAGCTATCCATAAATGATAGACATATGCCATCGCGACGTTTTTTAGACCTATAAAAAAAACCAATCCTATCCACTATCATGCAGCGTTTCAGATGAAAGTTCCCAGACGTCTTGATTTTTTCTGATACTTCCAACAACTATCTTCATACTTTAACCAATTTATACAAAACCGTAACAAGTTATACTTCAAAACCTTCATCAAGAACCACTTCAAAATGAAAACCGCGAGACTATCCGTTCAGTCGCTTTTTAGTTCTTGAGTCCGGAAATAGATCTTGCATGTCTATTCGTAGATCAGTAAACTGTGAAGAAAAATATAGCAATATTGCTTGCATGCGATGACAAATGGGATCTCGCAAGTTTCTTCTGTATGCAGTCATAATTTATTTATTTATTTAATAATATCATATCATATCATTATATTCCCTTGCCTTTTCTCATTTCTATTGGGGTCGGTTTTCAGTCTAACTTGATGCAGCTAGCTACCAGAATTAAACGAACGAGTGCCATCTGACCTCGAAACTCGTAGGGAACCAGTAGTCAATGTGGTTAGACCAGGTAAGATTATATTAGGCTTCTGACTTTCATTAACGATTTTCATAGGTGTTTTAAATGACCACCAGGACTGACGGCTCAACTCCGTACACGGAGCGTGGTCGTGCAGTCGTAATATATGAAATAAACAATAGTCAATGTGAACTGTGGAATGATAACACCGCGCAGATGAGATCGTTCAATTTTGGCCAATGTCGGTGAGCAGTTCATCGGAACGAATTCCTCACGAGTTAACTCAAGTCTATTTTCCAGTACCATTTGAGAAGGCCTGATGGCGTTTTATGAGTGTCGTTTTAAGCGATTATGACTCCGGTGAAAGAAAGGGATGCGGTTATAGAGTTCATATATTCACATCCCTTTCAACGGAATCACAATTGCTGTAAACAGTCATGATACAGCACCTGCAGTAATAAAAACATGTGTCTTTCTTACCCATCAGACGGATATGGATCCTCGCAAAACATTTGGTGTATGCATACGTATGATCTTTGTATTTTGTTTTAGGAACCATTTGATTTATATTTTGAAATGCTAATATAGTACAGATCCACACGTCACTCATTTTCGCCGTGACATTGCGTACCTTTAAAAAACAATACATAATTTTATCAGCTGCATGCGAGGACGCATAGGGTACTTCCATAGAACACGCACCTACTCTACAATTGAACAAATCTAGGAAGTACATTTTGACGTTTCACTGTTTTCTATTAAATTAGCTTTATAGAGGCGTATATCACACTATTTTTATTAGCTTACCTGTAAAATAATTGAATTATGAAGCTATTTTTATTTTAACATAACATAAACAACTTTTATACAATAAATAAAATTCTAAATGTACTACGTTTAGAACTGTCAAACGGTACTTCTTAGATTTGATGGACTGTAAATATGATTAGTTAATTTTTGTTCTATTGATATGTTCTATTGGGAAGATATTAATGCTTAGTAATACTAAAGCACTGTCAGACAATACCAAGCTGTCAGCAGACAAATTAATATCCTACGGAGTTTTCAGTGCATCGCGAAGTTCTCTATCCTTCTAGTTATATACAATGCGTCTGACATTTGCCCCATCATAACATATTGCTACGTCTGTATGTACCGAAGGTTACTTAATATCACCCATTTTTCGCCGGCTGTTTAGGTCCCAAACGTAATTAGGGGCGAATCTTTGCCGTTCATCGGGCACAATTTCAAACTTCGAGCTACCACTTGCTCGACCTGGGAATCTAACTCTCACAGTTATTAAGTGAACACGGTTACCACTAGAACACCGAGGCAGTTCACACTCAATTCAGCGTAAAGTGCAGTATTAGTATGCAGGCGAATGAATATGAGCGGTGGTTATCAAACACATTCCTGATGAAAAAGCATCCTTACGGTATTTGAATGTCAGTTTTTATGAAGTCAGTTGATGAGCACCATAGATTAATATACTACTAGCTAGTAAGAACGCGGTGTGTGCAAACCAAATTTGATCTCACAAAAAAAAATCCTTTCCATCCAAACATAATAATAGTGAATATTAGTGATGTGAGGGATGAATATTAGGGAGGTGCTATCATCATATTGATTATCTTTCTGTGGTTGTGTTATATTACGTCCTATGCAAAAAGAAGGAGGTGTAGATGATCGCAACCTTATGGATTCGCCGATATGCCGAAAAGATTCAAATCCAAAAATCGTTAAATACTCACGTAAATTTCTGAGTCTTTTCCTCCAATTTCATCATCACTATATAGTAATATGGAATTGCTGTACGAACAGCTGAAAATAAAACGTTAAGTGAGTGCCTGACAGTAACCGGGAGTAAGTAACCTCCAGATGTCAAAATAGAAAATAATCAAGCACTGTACACACTAACGTGGACGACGACGTCCATCCCACAGAGACTAAAAACGAAAGTCTTTAACCAGTGCGTACTACCTGTTATGAAATATGGCACCAAAACGAGGAGGAAACCACTTTTGGAACGAAGTTCCTTATCGCACGTTGTGAAAGGGGGCTAGACGGAAAAAATTCTTACGAAAAGTTGTCACGACACTTTTTGCTATAGTAAGCTATTGTAAGCTGTGCGGTGTGCGCATGTTTCTCTGTCTGTCTGTCTGTCTTTACGAAAATTGAGCCTACTGATTAAGTTTATATTACATTATGTTTGTTAATAATAAAAAAAATATTATTATAACTTAAAAAAAATAAAATTTTATTACAATTCCTTCATTAATTAAAATCGAAAGGAACTTCGTTCCATTCGGGTGTCCCTTGACACCTCTCAAGTTTTTTTTTACACTCACAGTTGGACTGGTTAAGAAAGTCAATGTCGCTCAGCCAGCTATGGAAAGGGCTATGCTCGGAGTGTCTCTGAAGGATCGAATACGCAACGAAGTGATCCGATAGAAACCAATGTGACATAGTCCACTGGATTCGTAAGCTGAAGTTGCAGTGGGCCGGTCATATCTGCCGCAGGATCGACAACCGGTGAGGTAAACGAGTTCTCGAGTGGAGACCACGAATTCGCAAACGTAGCGTAGGACGCCCTTAGACTAGGTGGAGTGACGATTTCAGCAGGGCGGCCAGCAAGAACTGGATGAGAAATTAGTGATGGCGGGCTCTAGAAGAGACCTATGTCCAGCGGTGGACTAGACTAGGATGATAATGGAATGACGGACGGATGGATGACGGTGGAATAGATACATACTAGTAGTGCGGTTTTACTTAGTTCTGGATACTTGTTGAGTAGCATAACAATTTGTTTACTAATTAATAGTTCTGATCTACGTGTCTTCGCAAGCACACACGAAGATTGCCGAGGTGCATTGGTTTGCATAAAGGGGTATGTGAGATGGATAATATAGGAAAGGACATATTATTATAATTTAATTAGAAAAAATGGCGTACTAAATCCCCTTAAAGGATACATGCAGTGTAATAACTCTTGCTGCCGTATGACCTGTTTCAAATAGTATTATATTATCTGTGATAATAATATGTACTTATACTGCTTATTGTCTTTTAGACCATCTTCCAAATCTCGCCTCGTAAATAATTTTGCCTACTCGCTAATATTTGTCTCAAAAATATTTCTGAAGATTTTTGTATTCTGATATAAATCTCATGTTGCCATGACTGTTAGGTATTAATTATTCTGTTATAGCTATTTCAAGTTTTAATTTAAACCTAAATGTCTAGATAAGCTTGCTCAACATTTCAAATCAGAGGATTTATACCTTTAGCAGCACATAGAATACAATGACATACCTAGTGAAACGTTTAAATTTTTCCTATACATTCTTAGTCCCAGAAATACGTAAATACAGTAAGACTTTGAATTCAGACACCTTTTTAACCGACTTCTAAAAGGAGGAGGTTATCAATTCGACTGTATGTTTTTTTATGTTTGTTACCTCAGAACTTTCGAATGGGTGAACCGATTTTGATAATTGTTTTTTTAATTGAAAGCTGATGCTTCCCGGGTGGTCCCATTTCAGTTTGGTTTAGTTCTGAGAATGGCATCCATGAAGTCGGTTTTTTTGTTAATATTTTAACTTAATATTATATATATTTAAAGAAAGATAGAAGATATATATATCCTCCATGTGAACCTATCCTAAACAACAATATTGTATCAAGTAGAAGTGTCCACGTAGAGATGTGTTTGTATGAAAAATATTCCAATATTCTGTCTGTGATCGAGTTGAGGTGATTGCAACATGGCCGGGGTCGGGGGTTGGCAAATTATAGTATACATCGCAACATATGGCCTGTAGTCTTGAATGAAAGTGAAGCATGGACCATCAAAGATAATACTAAAAGACGCCTGGAAACTTTTGAGATGTGGTGTTATCGTCGTATGCTTTGCAATAAAAACATTGAGTATTGAGTATTGAGTATTGAGTATTGAGCATTGAGTATTGAGTATTGAGTATTGAGTATCAGTTGGACTCACAAGGTTACAAACGAAAGAGTTCTACAGCGTATGGGTCGTAGTCGCCAATTACTGATGGCCGTCAAGAAGAGAATAGTTGAATATCTCGGCCATGTGCTCAGGCATGAAAGATATCAACTGCTTCAATTAATTATGATGGGCAAGGTAATGGGTAAACGCCGCGCTGGCGGTCGTAAAAAGTCATGGCTTAGAAACATCCGGGAATGGACAGGAGTAGCCAGCGCAGAACAACTATTCCGCTGTGCACAGGAGAGGAAGAGTTTCCAAGAGCTGATAGCCAACCTCCAGTAGTGGAGAGGCACTAGAAAAAGAATTTATCCAGTAATATAAATATACATTCATTTGGATTCGTACATGTATGTTGATTTCCGCAAAGTAACTCCTGTACGTATACCTAATCTATGTAAAAAAAACTATACTTACTTAACTTTATTCATGTAGATACCAAAATTAAAGTTTATTCCAGCATCTCCGCCTTCTAGCAGTGTGTATTTATATTCATTACTTTGTAATGCGGCTTCATTTTGTTTACATAGAAAATCATATTCTCTTCTGCCATTAGATTGGAGTGATAAATCAAATTTTATATCTGTAAATTATATCTTTAAATTAATACGTGAAGTGAAAACATATCTAACACTTTTATGAAAATAACACGGACGTTGGAGCTTGTAAATGCCATCATAATGTTAAAATGTTAAAAAATTAAAAATCAATTCCTTCATTTACGAAAAATAATACTATGTTGGAAAAACAGGCGTAACCAGAAAGCTGGGTTGTTTTTCGGGCAAAGGATCAATTTTGCCATCCAACGCGGCAATGCTGTTACTCTTCTGGGTACATTCCCGGTAGATAACGATGAGGAAGTATTTTTTGACGCATTAGTTTAGGTTAGGCATTAGATTAGGCATTAGGCATTAGATTAGCATTCTGCCAAATACAGCAAAAGTTGTGTAGCTATGGCTGTACATATCCTACTTCCTACTTCCTACTTCCTATCCTATCCTACTAATATTATAAATGCGAAAGTAAGTGTGTGTGTGTGAAGGTTTGTTACCGCGTATCTCCATAGCCGCTCAACCAATGCAAATGAAGTTTGAAACATAGGTAGTGTATAGCCTAGAATAGGACATAGGCTAATAATATTTCCAAAAATCATCCCCTAAGAGGGTTAAATAGAGGGATGAAGTTTGTATGCAACTTTTTATTCCTTGGTTCTTTTCATTTAAAATTCGGTACACGTAAACCTTAACACAAATAATGAGATACGGGTTTTTTATTTTTCCATAATTACCACCATAGGGTGTGGAAAATGAGTTTTATTGATAAAAACTAAAGTTTCTCTGGATCTCTTTAGTCTCAAGTCCGATTCACTCCAAATTCGGCACACATATACCTTAGAAGAAATCATAAAACACGTGTTTTTTATTTTTCCAAAACTACCCCCAGGGGGAGTGTAAAATGAACTTTTTTGGAAAAATTAAATATTCCAGAACTTTTTAGTCCTTGGTCCGATTCACTTTAAATTCGGTATAAATACAGCTCAAAACAAATAATGAAACACATGTTTTTTATTTTTCCAATTTTTTTTATCTTTATCCTAATACAACGTGGGTGAAGCCTGAGAAATTATTCTGAGGGAGATTTTCTTTGAAGTTGATATCAATACTCCTTCGTGCTTTTTAGCTAAATTACTTTTTATTTTGACACAATGACGTTTGAAAACTCAGTCCGATTATTAGAATTCGAAATTTAAATTTTATTTCTTCTCAAATATTGAATGAAAAACTTACAATAATCATGGTCTAAGAGCCGTAGTATTTTTTAAGAAACCCCTATAGATTTATGGATACACCTATGGGTGCTTGCCGATTTCAAAATGTTGCTTACACGCCTACACTACTGAACTAATTTTGTATGGAGATAGTTCGAGACCCGGGAAAAGATAGTTTTATCCGACTGCGAAAAAAGAGATTAATGGTTTAGCGCGATAACCGACATCCGCGGGCGAAGCTGCGGGCGGAATACTAGTAATTAATAAATTGCAAATAACCTACTTGTCAGTGTACTTGTGACGAAAATTCCACTAAATAGCACTTTTAAAACACCATGCAGTAATATTTTCCGTAACATATTTATTACACTATTAGAACTACAATTACTAATATTACATTGAGCTACAAGGCATGTTTGTGTGTCACTTTGATTTAAGGTGACCACACAGACATACACCACCAGGACAAATTGGAACAAAAACTGGAGACAAAGAGAATTTTTTGATGTTAAAGAGTGAGCTCTGCCTTATGAAGATGCCTTAAGAAGGCGCAAGTTTGCTTACTACTGTTGTCGGTCATAGTGAGTTTGGACCGGATCAACGTCATCTGTCAAGCATGACAGGTGACATCGCAGAGCTGTTCGACTGAATGAATGTTTTAATGTATAGTTTTATGAATATGTATGTTCTTTGTCTGTATTAACTGTAACCATTTTAAGTTATTATTTCACTGGACCCCGTGCGAGTTAGACGTCCGCTGGCGAATCAGTAGACCAAATTACGATAGCCAAGTAGAGCGGTCGTGTGCACGGCTAATCCACCTTTTATCATAGTTTTACTTACTAAATCCCCTAGGAACCCATAATAGTTTAATATTGGGTAGGTAGGGTACTCTGGGGGTTACTCTCTAAACGATAGATATTAGGTGGATGCTTGGCAGTGTAACTACTCACCGATTTGGCATAAATAAGTGGGTAAGTTAATATAAAAGACCATCCTGACACTTCACACTTCACTTCACATATTTCTCCATTCACCGTACCTGCTTCTGGTGGAGGACTGGGTAGGGTTCACCACCTTCCTCTTCTTGCATCAGCAAGTGGGATTGTGTACCACTTTTGCCCATACACTGGTTAGGAACTAATAACGCGTGCTCTGAGCACGTGGTTAAGTTCTGCAGTTTTGACAATCGCCAGAGATGACGGAGCGTGACGGCATGACCCGCTGGCACTCCCGCCCACGTGGTAAGGCAACCGTGTGCAGTGGATTTGTGGCGCCCAAAAACATGGGCGCGGATCGCTAAAGGTTATGTAGACGCTTTGTTTTTTAAATAAAAAAACGTGGTGGAATTATATTCGTTGATCGGTAATCGGTCAGTAGGTCTTATGAACTTACATCTAATTTATGATGGCCGAACGGTTAATGTATATTTAGTTTGGAGTGTTAGGATCATGTTGAACGGTATCCGAATTTTAATTACACTAAGTGTTAGATTGGTCATAGTGTGTTGTATAATTAGGCGAAATGATAGTTTCCACCTCTGCCTATTCTTTTGCGCCATAAAGTGATATTTGTTTGAATATTAAAAAAGTCGTTGTAAAAACGATTGTCATTGCAGCAGCGTGACATGCGAATGGCAGTTAATACTAGGCGGTATCTACTCGGACAAATCGCCATACTTTTAAGAAGTAATAGTGTTAATGTATTTTTGAGGGTATACAATATTATGGCATAAATGTTTAGTCCTGTGGCTCAACTTTAATCGTTTATTTTATTCAGTGGTATAGTTGTGTGTAAGTATGTTACAGAAGTGATATTCAATTATGTGCGCCATGCCAGTGGCTTTGTTCGTTGAGGCATTTACGATGCGGCACTGCGACAACAACAGTGGATTGCTGCGGCAGCAAAGGTGCAGATGTCGGCAGCATTATCGGGTGAAACTGATGTCAATGGATACGGTGAAGTATACACTTTCGCTAGCTAGGTGTAACTGAGACCCGATAGGTATTGTGAACTAGTTATGCTGTAAATGGTTATTCTTTTAATGATTTCAATGATTAAAAGTCTAATGATAATGCAGTGTAATGGTTTATTGGGTGTTGTAGTGTGAATAGCGATACAAGACTAGCCTGATCCTGTATGAACATCAGCTAGTTCAAACTATATCACACAGGGAGCTTGTTAGCCGTCGATGGGTCGTCACGGTCGTTTGCGTGATGTAGCAATACACGACTAGACTGATCCTGTATGAACATCGGCTAGGTCAAGCTAACATGCACGGGAGACGTGTTGACCATCGATGGGTTAGCTCGCTTATTCAAGCTATGTCACTTAAAGAGCTTGTTAGCCTTCGATGGGTTGCCATGGCCGTTCGCGTGATGTAGCAATACACAACTAGACTGATCCTGTATGAACATCGGCTAGGTCAAGCTAACATGCACGGGAGACATGTCGGCCATCGATGGGCTAGCTCGCTTATTCCACTATGTTTGATTGAAGTCTGATCAGAAGGCATCACGAATAAATGAATGTTTTGATCGGGCTATAATGAACAATGTATTTTAGATGTACTAATGTTGGCTAAATTGTTCTCAGCTTCCCCAGCGGACGATAACACCTTCGAGGACGAAGGCGTACGTAGGATGGCCGTGTTGTCGGTCATAGTGAGTTTGGACCGGATCAACGTCATCTGTCAAGCATGACAGGTGACATCGCAGAGCTGTTCGACTGAATGAATGTTTTAATGTATAGTTTTATGAATATGTATGTTCTTTGTCTGTATTAACTGTTACCATTTAAATGAATATATCGCTGGACCCCGTGCGAGTTAGACGTCCGCTGGCGAATCAGTAGATCAAATTACGAGAGCCAAGTAGAGCGGTCGTGTGCGCGGCTAATCCACCTTTTATCATAGTTTTACTTACTGAATCCCCTAGGAACCCATAATAGTTTAATATTGGGTAGGTAGGGTACTCTAGGGGTTACTCTCTAAACGATAGATATTAGGTGGATGCTTGGCAGTATAACTACTCACTGATTTGGCATAAATAAGTGGGTAAGTTAATATAAAAGACCATCCTGACACTTTACTGCTATTTCTACGTCCACCGTCCCTCCTTCTGGAAGAAGGGTTGATCTGGGGTTCACATCCTCCTTCTTGCACTACTGGCATCCAAAGTTTGTCAGGTCGAGTGGCCATGGCGCATAACGTCTGGACAGTCCGTTCCGTTACGTCATCGCGAACGGATGTAGAAGAAATCGCACTTATTTGTTTCCAAAATGGCGGCTGACTGGTGACTGAGTGAGCGAGGTGCAGTATAATGCTTGTAGGAACATTGTCGAACAAATTACCTGACCAAATGTAAAAATTACCTATTCACAAGTTCAAGATAACTACAAAATAATTTTATTGACAAATGTTAGCACAAAGTTGACGATTTTTTTAATGACAAGTATTTTTAGTATTGTATAATAGTTTTTTTAATAATACGACCCATATTTGTATGTCTTACCGGAGACAAAACATAGCGATCTATACAGTTATTTATAAGATCTCCCCTTGTTTTACCTACCATGTTTAACAAATAATAAATGATTTAATTTGAGTACAATGGGCCAAACACATGAGGATAGTCGCCGGGAGAGGACAGTAAAACACGACAGCAAGCCAATAAAAAACATTGTGTACATTTGGCCAACTGTCTTGAAGACAATCCATTGCAGCGTTCTATGCGGTGCAAATGAGAATAGGATTGCAAATCCGCCATCTTGGAACGGAATGCGCAACAACTTCACATTTTGTTTTTTTATGCGTGTAAAAGAAATTGTGTACAAGTTTGTGGTATCCTAGCGCGTAAATTTACTTAGGTAAGTAGCTACATTGTTAACTACATACCTAAGTACATTTTTTACAAATATCAGTTTTCCATACATTTTAAAATAATATTATTGTCTGTGGTTTGATATTTTGTGCTGGCGCTACTTTTGCTTGGTTTTTGGTATAAAGTTAGCCACGAGTCCAATCCTATTCATAATTAAAACGCATAGTATTTTTTAATGGCTTGCTGTCCTGTCCCAGATATTGTCCTTGTGTATGGCTTCTAATGTTATTCATTCTACCTAGGTCTCTATGACTGTGATGCCTTAGTTATATAAAAATATCACATCGGGTAAATCCTATAGTAATATTTATTTGTACGAAAAATACTCGTAAATGCTGACAGAAATCGTGTGGTCACCCGATTGTCAATATAAGTAGGTACTTAATTTGTGTATTTTTGTCCTTAATGATGGATTTTCCTGTTAGCTAACTACTCTGTTTGTAAGTAGTTTTGTGAAATTAGCAAAAACTAAGCTGGAGAGTTTCTAAATACTGATAAGTCTTAGGGGATAGGTATTTTGAGGGTCAACTCTTTAGAAAAAGAACTAAAAGAAGTGTGACTAAGAGCATTACGGTAGTCACGCTAATTCACTTCAACCCTTTTTAGTATCCCACTGCTGGGCACGGGTCTTCTCTCAACTATCTTACGATTAAGAGAGTTTAGGCCTTAATCCACACACGCAGGCCAAGTGCGGGTTGGTGGATGTCATATGTCCTCGAACGATTAGTTCTCAGACATGCCGGTTTCCTCACGAGGTTTCCCTTCACCGATATTGAGCAGCGACGATGAAACAATTCACACAAAGATGTGTGGGCACGACTGGGATTTGAACCTGCGACCTTATATTTCCAAGGCGAGGCCCGTACCACTGCGCCACCGCTGCTCACGCAACTTGCCTCTGTTAATTGTGTTGCAACTTTTTTTTATTCTAAAATAGGCTTGCGCTTGACTACAACTTGCCTTATGATAAGCAATGATGTAGTCTACGATGGGACGCGCCTGCCCAATACACCGATTAACTCGTGATTACGAGTGATTTTCGGTGAGAAGGTGGCAGTGGAATAAGTGTCCGTATGGTTAGAAACCATAAAGGAGCAATAATTCCGACCCATCCTCTTACATGGTGTCACCAGTCATCCTTGACCAACCAGGCTTGATCGAGTTTTCTAAGCATGGAAAGTCTGCCAAGGGTGTAAAAAAATTTATGATCATTAAATTGTTTGTCTAATACCGATATGTAGGTACCTGTGCGAAGCCGGGACGGGCCACTAGTAATATTTATAAAATAAACAATGAAAAACAAAAAAACAACACAATTTCTATATCTTTATTACATAATAAAAGTTACAAAATCGTGTTATTTAACATTCCTTAACAACAGTTTCTAAATGGCGTTTTATTTGACGGTTATGGACAATCTGAACGGAAGGAGAATGCTTGGGGCTTCGTATCAGTAAGGAAGACAAAAGATTACATTGGAGTCAAGTGCTCTTGGGTGCCTATAGGCCGACCGTTTAACTCGCGTATCGCCTATCGCCAAGATTCCGACTCCTCAAGCTGCACAGACAGTGATGATGATTCAAGCGATATGGATATTAGTGACGAATAGTCTTACATTACTTTTATCTGTGGTTAAATAGTAGATACTTTAAGAGATTTGATTAAGGTTTTATGACTTTGTACCTCTGATGGCGAGCTAAACCGCTTCGTTCATAATGACATTTTCGAGTGACAGATGACTTCAAAGACGGACGCGATGACAGTATAAAATGACAGCTGATGCATTGAGAAGTAGATGTTCCTACATATTTTTATTATTTATTTATTATTATTTAAAGATCAAGAATATTTTTCGAAAGTAATACGAACAGCTTTATCCAAATTTGATCAGAGTTTTTAATCCCGTATTCTTATATAGATTCAGATCGAACTAATGCGAAACCGGTAGTCTACTTCCCTTTTAACTCCTAGATGGGTTTAGTTCACTATATGATAGTTCTACTTAATCTATATCATGAGTATTAACATATCTTTGTCTATTATCATTGTTATTTCCTCGTTCTAGCGGCAGATTTGCGTAACAAAATATTTCTGAATAGCTAGGTTCACTTTCCCAAGTATTTCTCCGTCCATCTACTCTAGCGTAGTCATATCTTCCTTGTAGTAATGTGTGAAGGCCTCTTGAATCTCGAGGTTCGGTGTATATAGTTGTGTCAGATTGATTAGACAACACGTAACGGTTATCCCACTGGCTGGGATTGGTTGGGATTGATGTAATGCTGCGGCTTAGCAAGTAATTTATATTGCGTTCCTGAAATATTAAATATTAGAGTTATTACTATAATTAAAATATTTAGGTATATTATTTGTTTTGGCGACCTCGGTAGTCGAGCGATGTAAGCCGTCCGATTGGGGTTCAATTCCCGTCACGGACAATATTGTGTAACAACAAAAATTTGTTTTCGTGTCTGGTTGGTTGAGGGACTACCCTCCCGTGCCTCGGAGAGCACGTTAACCCGTCGGTCCCGGTTGTCATTTAACACATCTATGACAATCGTTAAATGTAGTCAGGCGCCAATATAATCTGACACCTAGTCTAACCATCTCGGCTACTGGTTCCCCAACAGATTTCGAGGTATAATTCTGGTAGCTAGCCGCATCAGGTTAGAGTGGGAGCTGACCCCAATAGAAATGGGAAAAGGCAAGGGGAATGGTGATGATTCTTTGTTTTGGAGAGAGGTTTTACATAGAAGCATCTAATTTCTATTCCTACCGTGCGGTGGATGATGTGGGAACTACTGAGAGGTACTGCTAATTACTCTGTAGGCTATTATGAAGGTTATTTAATGTGATGGATGGTTTGTTTTTCTTACCTGTTTGAGTCTATACATTTTGTAGATAACTGTGATCAGTGTAACTGCAACTACACAGGTGTAGATACTTGTAGAAATTAATATCCACATCGTACTATCTCCATCTGAAATATAACGTTTTAAATTATCGATGCCCGAGCTTTGCTCAATTGTTTTATTGGAAATTATAAAAAGGGCCAAATAGTAGGAATTAAAAAAAAAAGACGGGTTGCACTCCGGGAGTGCCGGCAGAAGTGAAAACTTGATTATTAACATCTTAATATGCCTAAACGAAACAGTAGGCCCAGGCATACATTTTCGTCGCGCCGTAGAGAGGGGATAGCTGTCTACTCTCCATCCGTCTTACGCTTTTCCGATCAGGTCACGTGTCCTGACGCGAGTTTAAGATTTTATACCCATTACAGAAAAAGTGCTCAACGCCGCTAAAGAAGTTTTCACTTCAAAAAAGACGGGTTGCACTCCGGGAGTGCCGGCAGAAGTGAAAACTTGATTATTAACATCTTAATATGCCTAAACGAAACAGTAGGCCCAGGCATACATTTTCGCCGCGCCGTAGAGAGGGGATAGCTGTCTACTCTCTATCCGTCTTACGCTTTTTCGATCAGGTCACGTGTCCTGACGCGAGTTTAAGATTTTATACCCATTACAGAAAAAGTGCTCAACGCCGCTAAAGAAGTTTTCACTTCAAAAAATCCTGGATTCGAACTGATATAGTTTTTTTTTTTGACAAACGGGTACCGAGTGTGTCTCTCTTACATTTTCGATATTGAGAGTGAGATGGGTCACAGGTCGGGGTCGGGTCAATGATTTTGTTCTTGTTTTGAAATTGCTGAGGCCCGTTGTCGAATTGATTTTGATAATTTTACGTTTCACAATTTACTTTCAAGATGGTTCAGTTTAAAATTTTATTAAAATCGGTTAAGAGGGTCTTGAGTACTTGTTAAAGTGTTGTAGTCGGTTAAATTAAATTAAATGAATTTGAAATAGCATTTTGACAGGTTTGAGATAGTATTCGAATTTTTGCGTATTGCCGAACTAGGGGTACCGATCTTAAGTCCGAGAAGGTGGCGCGACTTGTTCCGCACGGGGGGAGGCTCCCCCGCAAGAAAGACGGTGACAAGTCTCCGTCCCGGATGGGGCTCGCCACTTTGCCGATTCGGGGATGTTCGGTAAATGCAGAAGCGAATACCGCAGCCCGGCACAAACGTTGTCCGACTGAACACCGGGGGGTTTTAGTGGGTAAACCTGATCCGGCCGCTTGTAGCTAGAGAATATATGAGGTCTCGCTCGCCAGGCCAATACCAGAAGTCGCCCTGAGCGCATTTGGGGCGAAAGCGTACGTAAAGCATAAAAAGGTATACTGGTAATTGAATTATTAAAACCGGGTGTTAAAGTTTAGTTTTTTTTTATATTCTTCGATAGACGCTTGACTACAAGTTACCTGATGATAAGCAGCAGCATACCGATTCACGCGTGATTACGAATGATTATTGGTGAAAAGGTGGCAGTGGAATGAGCCTCCATATGCTTAGAAACCTAAAAGGAGCAACAATTCCGACCCACCCTCTCTGCATCGCACCGGAACACGGCAAGGCCGCTTGGCGGTGCGGCTTTGTGTTGTGGGTACTAACTACGGCCGAAGCCTACCACTAGATGATTGTCACCTGATTGGCACCACCCGGGGATCACGTGTGGGCATTCAATTAAAGGTGTAAACCAGTTTCTTACCATTAACGGTATTAATAATCTTCTTATTAATAGGCGTAGGAACAGTAAGCTCATTTCGGTTGGAGTAGGTCTGTAAGGTGTGTTGGGTTAAAGGAGATGTGCTGTTCAACTTCTTTCTAAGTATTACTGTAATGTTTCTCAGAAGACTAGAATCCCAGAGGTAACAATGTATACTTGCACCTTGGTGTTCTTTATTCAATATTATTTTAACCTCTTTGTCACCAGCGTCTGAAAATTAGAAGATAAATTTTTGTTAACGACCCTTAGTATAAGTTTAATTATTAGTTCCAATTATGTTTAACAGATGGCTCTGTAGTCAAGTTAGAAGTCGCTATCTGATAGGTACCTATAGTCTATTGTTACATCAAATTAAAAAAAAACAGCTAGATCAACTCTTCGTAGTTTCATTTGGGCTATCGAACCTAACCCTCTTGGTGAACTCTCATTCAGAGTAGTCCAAACACTTTTAAAATAAAAATGAGTCAGAGTCACTACATGTGTTATTAAGAGCAAAACTCGAGAACGGCTTAACCGATTTCGCTAATTCTTTTTTATATTATACCTGAAGTACGAGTATGGTAGTATTGTATTTGATCTACGCGAATATCACACATTGAAATAAACCTACTTTTTAACGGATTTTATCGCGGTTTATTTTAGATTTTATATGCCGACGTTTCAAAGTCTCTTCAGACTTCATGGTCACGGGTGAAAAAAAATCCATTATAAAAATAATAAATAGTTTTATTACAAAATGTGATATTCGTTTAAATCTATGAAAATACTCTATGTGGTTGTTTGATCTATTCACATAAATCTTCGTTACAGTTAAAATACTTACAAGTTTGATTAAGCCACACCAATTCGCTTTTGACACCTGGATGACAAAATGGCAAGATACATATTAAATTCAACTGTTCCCCTTCATAGAAATCGTAGTAAATTATTCTAAATTTCCTATGTTGGTAGTATTGCAGCGATATGCTATTATGATCCAGTCCTCCGAGATTCAGCGCACATTCATCTGAAAATTATCTTATGTCACGTTTTTAGTTAAATATATATGTTTATTGCATTATCATTAGCCTATTCTAGTCCACTGCTGGACATAGGCCTCTTCTAAAGTACGGCACTAAGCACGATCCGCGGTTTTTCTCATCCAGTTCTTGCCGGCCGCCCTGCTGAGATCGTCACTCCACCTATAGATAGACTGTTTAACTCGCGTATCGCCTATCGCCAAGATTCTAACTCCTCAAGCTGCACAGACAGTGATGATGATTCAAGCGATATGGATATTAGTGACGAATAGTCTTACATTACTTTTATCTGTGGTTAAACAGTTCTTTATGAGATTTTATTGAATGTTTTATGACTTTGTACCTCAGATACGCGAGTTAAACGGTCGGCCTATAGTCTGAGGGCGTCCTGCGCTACGTTTCCCAATTTGTGGTCTCCACTCAAGAACATACGATATGATGTATACGCAATGCAAACGATAATATAATTTATAGATAAAATATGTTCATTGACGATAAGGTATGGAAAACCGATTATAATTAGTCTGTCAGTAAGATTGTAAGAAAATCTTAGATACGTATTTTTTGCTTTATCATTGAAATGAAACAATATTACGATATAACGCATTAAAATTATTAAGTGGGAGAGCGTTATACATCTGTATAGAACTTACCTAGGTGTGACGTTATTCGAGATTTCGCTTGGACGGACGTTTTGCCGTAATCCTTGGGTCACACATAAAAAGAAAAATACGAGTCCAAGATTTTTTTTTGGTAATACCATTACATTATAGATAAATTACAACCAGACACAGAACAAACAATCATACTCATCACACAAAGATTTGTCCTGGGTGGGAATCGAACCCACGACCTCCGGCTTAGCAATCAGTGTTAGGCCAACGCTTTCTTCAGAAAAACTAGACATTATGTTAGTGTCGCTTGAAACTCAAAGAACAGTCACTGTAGATCACACTGTGCTTTAGAAAAAGTTCGTGAAAAGCATCCTCGCAGTCATATCATCCGTCAGCCTTTCTGAATGTGGTACCGATGGCGCATTCGCTGTAAAGTCAGGACCTCACACCTTGCGACTTCTTTTCATTCCAAAAAATAGAAGCGGCGGTGAATGCATTCCAAAAAGTCGTTGAAGAGGTCTCTACCGAATATTGGACCGACACACAATTGTTCCAATGAATGAAAAAATGTGTGAATATTTAGAAAATGTACTTAGAAAAACAATAAATTTATATGTATATTGTAAAGCTTGTTCTTTGAACGCAGAGTTTCTTTATTTGAACGCGCTAATCTCAGGGACTACTGGTCCGATTTGAAAAAATCTGACACTGTAAGATTGTACGGTTAGTAACCGCAAATTGTACTTTGGCCTAGTTATTTTATTGCTTATTTTAGTAATTTGTAATAATCTTAATACATCACGTACCTAAGTACATATATATTTAGTAAATACATATTATAATTTAGTAAATGTATATTATACCAGTTATCTGGTTTCCATAAGAAAACCTCTGCTTAGCTTGGGATGTCCGAGAATATTTTATTTATAATTACTGTTACACGAAACTTACCTCGAGTATTTTTTAATTCTGGAAAAAAGTGTATCGTTACATACATTTTATTAAAGCGACTTCTTTCAACTTCGAAATATTTAGTGGTCCAATTATCTGATATATTAAAGTTCAGTATTATTATATTAGATTTTTCTGTAAATAACAAAAAATATTACTAACATATTTGAAGGCTTTTGAAGGTTTTACACTAAAAATATCAGGATTAGCAGACAAATTTAGGTAGGCGTGAATAATCGGGTAAGAAGACGGTATTTTAATAAAATAACTACGGCAAATATCACTTCACCCCGACCTCTTGATAGCACAATCATTAATTCTACTAGATAATTACAGATCGCTAAGATTAAATTGGATTAAAGCGTAACGTCCACCGACCACGTGTTTGCGTGCGCACTTCCCGACGATGCAACCGCCCATCACAAAAAGTGTCAGCCCTTCTAAGATGGCCGTTTCACCCGTGCTCGGTGTTCATTCGTTCGTTCATATTGTCATTTTCGAGTGACAGCTGACTTCAAAGACGGACGCGATGACAGTATTAAATGACAGCTGATGCATTGAGAAGTCGATGTGCCAACATATTCTTTTTCTTATTGTACACAAAATACTCACAAAATCATTTTTTTTATCAATAGGAAACAACAATGTACACAGGCGAGCTTAATACAATCATGATTTTACTACCAGCGAACCTTAAGTACTATGCGTTTCAAATAAGAATAGGACTGGAAATCGGCCACCTTGGACCGGAATGCGCAACAACTTCATATTTTTCAGTACGGTGGGCAAAAATGTTTGTTTGATATTAATAATCACATCTAGATGAAAAATAATAGTAAATGCGTGTAACTCATTGCCGTTCCATGGAATTGGAAATTTTGAGTTGAACATTTAGGTATGAACATATTTTATTAACCAGATCTCCCAACGGTAGAGCGGCGGTAGCGCAGCGGTACGGGCCTCACCTTAGAAAAATAAGGTCGTAGGTTCGAATCCTGGTCGCGCCCACACATCTTTGTGTGAATTGTTTCATCTCCGCTGCTCAATATCGGTGAAGGAAAACATCGTGAGGAAACCGGCGTGTCTAAGAACTAATCATTCAAGGACATGTGACATCCACCAACCCGCACTTGGTCAGCGTGTGTGGATTAAGGCCAAAACTCTCTCAACTCATAAGATAGTTGAGAGAAGACCAGCTGTGGGACACTAAAAAGGGTTGAAGTAAGTAAGTAAGGGTATGTAAACTAAACCAACCCTCAACCAGAAGTAGGTTCGGTAAACATAGATCTTTAAGTAAGGTGTCAGGATGGTCTTCCTGACACCTTACTTAAAGATCTATGTTTACCGATGGTCTTTTATATTAACTTACCTACTTATTTATGCCTCATCGGTGTAATAACCTACCCAATATTAAACTATTATGGGTTCCTAGGGGATTCAGTAAGTACGACTAAGATATAAGGTGGATTAGCCGCGCACACGACCGCTCTACTTCACCATCATCCTCATCATCATCAGCCTATCCTAATCCACTGCTGGACATAGGCCTCTCCTAAAGCACGCCACTGAGCACGATCCGCGGCTACTCTCATCCAGCTCTTACCAGCCACCTTGCAATGATCGTCACTCCACTTAGCGTACTTGGCTCTACTTGGCGGCTCGTAATTTGGTCTACTGATTCGCCAGCGGACGTCTAACTCGCACAGGGTCCAGCGATATATTGATTTAAATGGTAACAGTTAACAAAGATAAAACACATCATATAAAATCTAATAACTATACGTATATAACACTGCATTCATTCAGTCGAACAGCTCTGCGATGTCACCTGTCACCTGAATTATGTAATTTTAATTTTTAATTTTAGTTTATGATATATATATATTTTAATTTATTATTTATTTAATCTATTTATGTTTCGATTTTAATTTTTACCTTTTTTTTAAATCTATTAATAATGACATTAGATAATTCGAATTAACGTTTCAAACAAAGCTTACTCTCTCTACCCTATTTTGCTGTGCCCCGCAGGGTCCTTAATGGTGTACCTAGGTTATATAATGTTACCATCTAATGATACTTATGGAAGAGCAATGAAGATATTGAATATTGAGTATACTTAACAGCTGACGTTGAACTCACTATGATAACTCACATTTATTGTTATTATTAATTGTTGTTTCCTATTTATTAATTGTCTATGTAATTTGTGTACAATTACAAATAAAAATAAAAAAATTCTTACCAGCATTGTTAACTTGTGACATATGTATAGAGTCATAATTTTTTAAATCGAGTGTCTTGTTTTTGACGTAATTGACGTTTCCTTCAAAAATGACAGTATTAGGTTCAATAACAAAATATTCGCAATTAAAATCGATATTGGTTTCTCTTTCTTGTTTCTGAGGTCTTACTGTATTTTGATTTATTTTTATCTTTAATATGTCATCTGAAAAATAAAACATAGTTACTTAATAAAAATCAAAAGTCCATACTACATTATTGTACAGTTTTCAACGTAACTAACACGAATTTACTGATTGATAATTATTGCTTGATACGGAATAAAACTAGAGAATTAGCTTGATACTTCTATTAAGTCCACTTCTTAACCTAATGATAGGTGTTAATATGACGTGAAATAATCTAAATATAAGAAGAAACTGACTGACTGACATATCAACGCAGAGCCCAAACCGCTGAGTCTGGAGACTCCAAATTTGGCACATAGGTTCCTTATGGGGACTAGGGGTGTACTAAGAAAGAATTTTTCAAAACTCACCCTTTAAGGGGGTGAAACGGGGTTCCAAAGTTTGTATGGAGAAATAAGACTAGCGATATCAATTTCGCGGGCGAAGCCGCGGGCGGAAGCTAGTTAGTAATAAAATGAGTAGCCATTGATTTGATGAGCCTTTTCTCAAGCACGACATAAATGCGTGTAAGCAGTTGAACAGTGCTTGAGAAAGGCAGTATAGTGATTGGGGGGGGCGAGTGTAGCGTTTAAGTAGAGGTCGCTTACAGTAACTGGGGTGATTTTTGGTAAAAAAATACACTATTTATATAACACTCATAAATTAACACTTAGAATTAACACTTGTACTTAAGTAAAAATGGTAAAAGTTGTCTTTTTGAATAGTTATAAAATTGTTATCGAAATGGGTATAAAAATGGTTAATTAAATGGTTATCGAGCTCGGTCGCTGGTTGAACGCGAACTGATTTGAAAATCACTTAAATATATAAAATTGGTTTAGTTTTAGTATGCATGCGATGCACAAATAAAACATGCTGAGCTGTTCGGCTGCACAGCTCCAAACAGCGAGTCACCGTCGTCTGTGGAAGTGCACTTTTTATTTGAATCCCCACACATGGTCCCCGGGTGGTCCAAATATGGTGACATTCAATTGGTAATTATGTTTACTAGTAATCAACTGGTGGTAGGCTTCGGCCGTGGTTAGTGACCACCCACCAGACAAAGCCGCACCGCTAAGCGGTCTTGCTGTGTCCCGGAGGGTGGACGAAATTGATGCTCCTTTAAGGTTTCAATTCTCATGGAGCCTCATTGCACTGCTTTTTTCTCAACAAAAATTATTAGTAATCACGAGTGAATTAGTATATCGGGTAGGCGCGTCCCATTGTGGACTACATCTTTGCTCAACACCAGGCAAGTTATAGCCAAGCATATGCCTATTTCAGAATAAAAAACAAGTTTATGGAAGAAATTTTGAAATAAACGCTATTAATATGGTTGGTTGTACCTTTGGAGAAGCAGCGGTATGGGCCTCGCCTTAAAAATATAAGGTAGCAGGTTCGATTCCCAGTCGCGCCCACAAATTTTTTGTGTGAATTGTTACATCGCCGCTGTTCAATATCGGTGAAGGAAAACATCATGAGGAAACCGGCATGTCTAAGAACTAATCATTCGAGGACATGTGACATCCACCAACCCACACTTGGCCAGTGTGTGTGGATTATGGCCTAAAACTCTCACAACTCGTAAAACAGTTGAGAGAAGACCCGTGCGCAGGAGTGGAACACTAAAAATGGTTGAAGTTGAAGTGATGTACCTTTGGAATCATTCTTTATTAGAAATGTAATGCGTGCTGTAATATTCTCTTGATAACGGTGTAACGTGCATTCAAAAATGGAGCTGTTGTGTTCATCTTGCAAATGAGTTGTGAAGCCTATACCGTAATCGGAAGGGCGACTGATGACCCTGGAGTTTTCTTTAACAAAAATAGTGTCATAGCATTTTATTAAAATTACGCGAATAACACACATTGAATTAAAACTATTTTATGACGGATTTTATCGCGGTTTATTTTAGATTTTAAATCTCTAAGTTTGTCCCGACGCTGTCCACCAGTAACCATGAGTCTGAAAAGACTTTGTAACGTCTGGATTTAAAATCTAAAATAAACCGCGATAAAATCCTTTAAAACATAGTTTATTTTCTATAAATCATTTATTAGTCTTGTGGTTTTTCTCAACTGTGCGCTGTTTAGAAAATTTAATACGCAACTTGTATTACTATGCGTTTCAAATAAGAATAGGACTGGACTCGCGGCTAACTTCATACCAAAAACCATGCAAAAGTAGCGCCAGCACAAAATGTCAAACCACAGATAATAATATTATTTTGAAATGTATGGAAAACTGATTTATGTAAAAACTTTACTTATGTATGTAGTTGCAATGTAGCTAGCTACCTAAGTAAATTTACGCGCTAGGATACCACAAACTAGTACACAAATTCTTATACACGCATAAAACACACGTTTTAACTTATAGCACCGCTTTTTGTCGTCGGAAGTTAATAAAATGTGTTCGTACCTAAATATTCTACTCCAAATGTCCAATTTTAGTCGACCGGCAGTAAGATATACGTATTTTTATGTTATTTTCATCTAGACGTGATTATTATATCGAATAAACATTTTTGCTAACAGTACTAAAAAATGTGAAGTTGTTGCGCATTCCGGTCCAAGATGGCGGATTTCCAATCCTATTCTCATTTGAAACGCATAGTACGTGCGTTTCCCTCTGTCGAGCTACATGAACAAATTGTACGCATAAACTGTTCATGTTTCGTGTTTGTGTGTAGCTTTTATTTACGTGTGCATTTGTAAAGTCGCTTCAACTTTTACATGTGTGCAGCTGCATCAAAATCTGTCCATACTTTTGAGTCTTTTGTTTAAGACTAACATTCCTATTTTTGTCAAGGGTGAAAAACCACCAATTGGAAATCTTTGGAAGTTCTTGAGAGAATCATCATTTCCCTTGCCTTTTTCCCGTTTCTGTTGAAGTCAGCTCCCAGTCTAACCTGATGCGGCTAGCTACCAGAATTAAAAAAACAACTGCCATTAGACCTCGAAACCCGTAGCAAACCAGTAGCCGAGATAGTTAGACCAGGTGAAGAACTTTCATCATCATCATCATCGAATGCCTTGCCTTTTTCTCATTTATATAGGGGTCGGCCCCAGTCTAACCTGATGCGGCTAGCTACCAAAATTATACGAGCTACTGCTATCAGACCTCAAAAGCCGTAGGGGACCAGTAGCAGAGATGGTTAGACCAGGTGTCAGATTATATTAGGCTTCTCACTACCTTTAAAGACTATCATAGATGAATTAAATGACGCCCGGGATTGAAGGAGGTGCCCTCAGAGGCAGGAAAGGCAGTCCCTCTACCAACCAGACCCTAAAACAAATCTTTTTGCTACACAAAGATTATCCGGGGCGGGAATAACCCAATCGGACGGCTTACACCGCTCGACTACAGGGATTTAAAGACAGAGGACTAAAGAAATAGAGTTTCACTTACCACCGAAATGTTCCAAATAGCTGAAGAACACAGAAAGAGTTGCATTTAGATTTTGTGAACAAAATACATTAACATAATCTCCCTTAATGTAATAATATTTACTTTCAAAACCAGCTGTGACGTTTCCATCGAGCTGTACTATGAGCTTGTTCACTGTTATTCGCATCGGTGTCTCTGAAATAATAAGACGAAGGCTTGATTTGGCTTACAACGAATATCATAATCACTTCACTTAAAATTATTGATAGCACAATCTATAATCCTACCAGGTAGTTACAAATCGCCAAGACTGAATTGAATTAAAGCGTAATGTCCACAGAGCACGTGGTTGGGTGCGCACTTCCCGACGGTCGAGCACCAAGTGTCAGTTCTTCCAAGATGGCCGCCGAAAGTTCTCAATACGAAAAAAAATATTTTCTAATACTCTCTGTCGTATTGACAACTCGTATTAAATGTACAGAGCTCTGTGTTTGTTCGTTCATTGACATATTCGATAACACCTGACGATGACTCGATAAGCGGTCGCGATGACAGTATTAAATGACAGTTGTTGATAGAGAAGTGGATTCGTCAACAAATAAACTGATTTACGGCGGGTACAATCCCACCTCTGCTACTTCTGTAAGCCGGAATTAAGAGCGGTGCGCGTAATGAAGCCTGTATTTTAAGACTCAACCAAGTTTCAGGACACCATAACTGTCTTGGATCCCGCAAGAATTTAATAAGAAAGATGCTAGAAGGAGTTGGAGACCTTTCACGGTTTTTTCTTTCCCACTAACTTCAACCCATATTAGTGTCCCACTGCTGGGCACAGGTCTTCTTTCAACTATCTAACGAGTTAAGAGAGTTTAGGCCTTAATCCACACACGCTGGCCAAGTGCGGGTTGGTGGATGTCACATGTCCTCGAAGGATTAGTTCTTAGACATGACGGTTTCCTCACGATGTTTTCCTTCACCGGTATTGAGCAGCGGAGATGAAACAATTCACTCAAAGATTTGTGAGTACGAACAGGATTCGAACCCGCGACCTTATTTTTCTAAGGCGAGGTCCGTACCGCTGCGCCACCGCTGCTCGTGTGCCACCGCTTTCTCACTACGTAACGGTTATTATTACAGAATGGATCAAAAATAGTGCTGGGACCTTTTTAATCGATTTAGATGACTCTGTGTGTTACACCCGTTCCGCGGAAAGTACATGAAGCCGTTGGTTGTGCGACCAATTCTTCACAGTACATGTCATCCCTATAGGTCGACCGTTTAACTCGCGTATCGCCTATCGCCAAGATTCTGACTCCACAAGCTGCACAGACAGTGATGATGATTCAAGCGATATGGATATTAGTGCGGCTTTGTCTGGTGGGTGGCGGGTGGGTTAATCACGGCCGAAGCCTACCACAAACATCAGTTACCAATTGATGATTGTCACTTGATTTGCACCAGCCTGGGACCACGTGTGATTCAGATTAAAGCTGCACTCCTACGGACGAAGGTGAGTCAGTCCCCATAAAAGTTAAATTAAGTTCCCTAGTTCAAGACCGCGACGCCTGGAAGGTGTTAGGGGAGGCCTTTGCCCAGCAGTGGGATGATCCGGGCTAATAATAATAATAAGTTCGCTAAGTTTTAGCGGAACGAACGTACGTCAATTTATGACGTAGTTATAGGATTACCCCCGTATTTATGATTACAGCTAAAATAGATTTAGGTATAGTAATTATCTAGTCACTGTGATATTTATAATAATAATATTTTGTTTAAATTAAATAATAATGAATTAACAATTAAATTTTATCATAAATTAATTATTATAATAATTAAATTATTCTTTAAATAATAAACGTCGCTTTTATGATTATATTAATAATTATTTCCAATTTTAATTTACTGATTTTGTTGTGTTTTGTATCTATTTAATTATGTAATAATGACATTGTTTTGTATTGTATTTTATGATCCAATTTGTTGGTTGTAATAAATGATTTATTATTATTGTTATTATTATAATTCGTTTGTCTTTGTCTGTCATCTTGGTATTACTATTAGAGAGAAAGACACAAAGTCCATTTTAACTAAAGAGTCTAATTAGATTTTTATAAATAGTACAGTTAATAAATAAATAAAAAATATTGTTTTGGTTTTGTTCGTTGGATAAATTAAAGATATTGGACACGTATTTTTATTTTTATATGTTACCTAAAGATTACAACAATACATCCAAGCGAAACCTCAAATGCACCTAAATAAGTTTTAAAAAACTTGAATGCGTTATATCTTAATATTGTTTCATTTCAATGATAAAGCAAAAAATACGTAAGTATCTAAGATTTTCTTACAATATTACTGACAGACTAACTATAAAACGATGTTTCGACCTTGTCGTCTCTATAACTTACCAGTAGCAGTCTTACAATCCACTCCAGAGCTACTTATGAATACTCCTAAACACAATATAATAAAATTTAGCACCATTTCTCAAACATAACTTAGTTTAAATCGAATAACACTATGAATATACAGTTAAATATCGCTATTTTTGGTGCGATTCAATACAATGACTGTTAATAGGAGGAAAAAATTTAAGGTAATTTATTAAACGCTCTATAAATGTTCTATGTGAAGCAGCGCGAGCGACAGCGGTATCAACCTCGCCTTTACGGGTTCGATGTTCGATAGTGTTCACACATTTTTGTGTAAATTTTTTCATCGCCGCTCATAATCGTTGAAGGAAAACATAATGAGGCAACCAGCATGTCTAAGAATTAAATCCGCATTTGGCTAATCTCCGAACCATAGGCCGACTGTTTAACTCGCGTATCGCTTATCGCCAAGATTCTGACTTCTCAAGCTGCACAGACAGTGATGATGATTCAAGCGATATGGATATTAGTGACGAATAGTCTTACATTACTTTATCTGTGGTTAAATAGTTCTTTATGAGATTTAATTAATGTTTTATGACTTTGTACCTCAGATGTCGATACGCGAGTTAAACGGTCGGCCTATAGTTAGATAATTGAAAGGAGACCTGTGCTCAGCAGTGGGATACTTAATACTCAATACTCAATACTCAATAATTTATTGCATTTCCATAATGTGTACATAGATGGTAAATTATATTGGATTAGATCATTACGGACCCTGTCGGGCACAGCAAAAAAGGCGTGAACAATTTTAGAGACGCAATATTAGGATTATTTTTTAATTACAATATAAAATACACTACGAATTTCTATGTATGTTTTATGTTATGTGCCTACACAGGGGAAATGCGGCTGATATCAGCGGATACAGATATTACATCCAGTTGCAAAATGAACGACTTGAATATAAAAACGAAGTAACCCCGGTGTTGTATTTGACACTAGCTTTCCGCCGCGGTTACGCCCGCGTGGACTACATATTATGCCCAGCAGTGGGATAAAAAGTAGCCTATTATTTTCCTCAACAAATGGGTTACTTAACAGTGCAAGAATTTTTCAAATCGGACCATTAGTTTCTGAGATTAGCGCGTTCAAACAAACAAACAACACTTCAGCTTTATAATATTAGTATAGAAGAAACTGCCAATGGCCAAGTACAGAAAAGAAAGAGTAGAAAAGTTAAAACGAGTAAGTGGCGCCGTAAACATCATTTGGCACCGATTGAAAGTTAACATCGAAACAAAGTTCCTTATCATACACACATGCCTCTTGTCTGTAATCAAGTTATGGAGTAGGTAATTTAACTCCTGGCGAGATGAAGCTGAACATTTTTCTGTTATGAAGACGACGGGACGTGGCACTATAGGCCGACCGTTTAACTCGCGTATCGCCATCTGAGGTCATAAAACATTAATTAAATCTCAAATAACTATTTAACCACAGATAAAAGTAATGTAAGACTATTCGTCACTAATATCCCATATTGCTTGAATCATCATCACTGTCTGTGCAGCTTGAGGAGTCAGAATCTTGGCGATAGGCGATACGCGAGTTAAACGGTCGGCCTAAAGTAACTAATTTACATTTTGCAAGTAACTCGGGGCAATCGACTTTACCGGAAATCATTTTGTGTAACAACACCACGTCAGCTACCAAGAGATCTATTTTGAATGCTGCTCCTGTTACATTACCTTTTTAAGTGAAAAATTTATGTTAGCCAAGAATATAAACTATTCTATTCTTTAACAATTGATTTCAATAATATGTCGCTTTCATTAGTTTTCAATCTACAATGGCCAATTTTTTCAACTTTAAGTCGAGATCGGGATACATGTCTGATTGGCACTACAGGGACGGTGACTGAGTCCTCAATAAATTTTATACAGTATAACATTTTCCTTAATTACATCATTTACATACCTAGAAAGAGGATAATTAATTTAGTGCATTTGGTATTATAATCACGACCAGTAACAACGCCCTGAATAAAATGCGACTTCAAATGTTTTTAATATACTCTGTGATATTATTTACTGTCGCCGTGGAAGGTTCAGATCAGGGTAAGTCAATCACGTGTTGTGGGAGTGTAGTGTTGCAGTCTTTGGCAGAATTAACATACTACTAGGCCTTGTCGTCTATTATAGACGATTTAAGCAGTGTTCTGAAAGAGACACCTTTTCTGATGACTGAACAAACCAATTTGAGAACGGCACGATCGTCCACACCGCGAACAAGTGTGCGCCGCGACTGGTGGAAGCATGTCGCTGGCGTGTCGCTTCCCTCTTTTTAAGGCTAATTTGTCGAACCAGGCGCCGTCGTGAAACTGCTGACCTTGCCTGACACGCTTTCTCCACTGGCTCCTACTTTCCGCAAATTGTTCCCAATTACTGTGCCCAATGTTAAATGAGGCTAGCCTCCCCGTGGTGCACCCTGGGCACTGGAGACAGCTCGCCCCTCGCTGGGCATGGCAGCGATGTCAATGCTAGTGAGCGGTTTGCTGTCTCCAATGGCGAAAGGCCCGACACGGTGGGCCTCTCTGCTGCCGCCTCTGCTCTTCAGAGGCGGTTTGCGGACGAGGAAGGTACGGTGCAGATCTCGCGAGCTGCACCGTAGCGGAAATCCGGGGCGACGGCCTCGTCGTTCGTAGTAACGCGAGCGACGGCTACGGTCTGATGCAGACCACCGCTCGGCCCGGTCCCGTAATCCCGAGTTGTTGGGGACGGGGGTCTTCGGACTGCGAGGAAGAAAACCTCTTTAAAAAATCACCACTAAGCCTAAGCTTCTGCCACCCGGCGAGGGGCTGCATGGCCGGAGTGTTGCTGGCATGCGAGGGTGGCTCCGCGGGGGCCGGATTATGCCCCCAACAAATAACGATGAAGAAGACCGCAAATGAAATGTGTCCCCAGGTCAGTACCCGGTCCGCCGGGGAGGAATCTGACCTGGTGCCCGGGCCAAAGCACGACTCCTTTGGCACGGGCACCAGCCGCCCCTCGTACTCTGGGGGGGGCGACAGTTGCAGTTCTTCGTCCGCTATGGCGGGCGTCGTACCACCTGCCGTCGTTGACGGCAATAAGAGCCGAGGAGGCTCAAGTCCCAGTAGGGACCAATTGTCCGAACAGGACCATAGCGGGCGCACTTCCAAATTCTGGAGAAAACGCCCGCGTCATGGTGGCCCTGCTTTGATGGGTGACGGGCTCTCCTCTAGTGAGGAGAACCTGTCAGCCGCGAAGGTGCCAACCACAAAAAGGGGAAGGGGAAGGGGTCGCGCGGCGGCGCGTGAAGCTCCTTCCCGGATTCCGGAGCGTGACGTGCGGGGGCGCTTCTTGCGCCCACCCCGGCCTGATACGTCCGCATCTGTGGAGCGCGTAGAAAGCGACCCCGGGCCCACGGTGGAGGACCTAAGTGAGGAGTCTACCTCCTCGTTGACGTTGGGCATGAACAAAGCGGAGGCAAATGCAGCCAAACGGGCACAACGACGGTCGGTCGCGGCTGACGAGGTGTCCGAGTTGGCCCGACAAGCACGGGAGCGGCGTTCGGCTCGTATAGCTGATGGAGAGAGCATGTCGGCGATGGCGCTTAGCCGTCAAATCGTAGACGGCGTTGACATTGTTCTAAAGGTTGCCACGAAATCAGGTAACCTGAAGGGCACATTTACCCGTGCTCTAAGGGAGGCGGCTGACTCCATCAAAGAGGCGACTGAGGCCCTCCTTCACCGGACGAGCACAGAGGAGACGGCAAAGCTATGGGAGGAGAACAGCCGTCTGCAGTCTGAATTGGAGGACCTCAAGCGGCAAATCGGCGATCAGAGGGCGGCTCTGGCATCCTCTGTGTCACCTGCTAGCGTGGTCTCGTCGCAGGCTCTGTCTGATGCCCCATTACAGGCCTCGTCTTCGACTCCTGCACTCGCAGATGCAGAGATCGAAAAAATCGCACGTATCTGCATGATACAGTGCGGCCAAATGGTGGGTGCCCGAATGGAAGCGATAGAGACGAGACTTCTACCAGCTGAAACCTACCGTCCACCAATCGCTCATAATAAACAAAGGAAAGAAGGAACCACCAAACCCGAGACAACCACTACAACGGCTGGATCCAAAAAACCCTTGAAGAAGGCCAAAAAACCCGTCATACCGGCAGAGGGTACGTCTACATCTACCTCCCGGGCGACCACGGCTCCGGCGACCGTGAACCCGACGAGCATGCCCCCACCCGCCACGGAGACCTGGACGACGGTAGTCAGACGAGGCCGCCGCCGCAAAAAGAAAAATCCGCCGGCAGCACCCACCGGAAAACCAAAAAAGACTCAGAGACCGTCTAAAGTCCGAGCCCCGCGCACTTCGGCTGTAGTTATTACGCTGCAGCCTGGAGCCATCGAGAGGGGCATAACATACAAGACGGTCCTAACGGAGGCGAGAGCTAAGGTCCCGTTCCCTGATCTTGGCATACCGTCGGGATTCACAATAAGGCCGGCAATCACGGGGGCGCGGCTTTTAGAGGTGTCCGGTGCCTCTAGCAATGAAAAAGCGGATATCCTGGCCGCCAAGTTAAAGGAGGTCCTTAACTCGGAGGACGTCCAGGTGTCCAGGCCGGTGAAGACCGCAGAGGTGCGCATCAGTGGCCTGGACGATTCGACAACGCCAGTCGAGGTCTTGACGGCTGTTGCCCATGCCAGCGGATGTCCGCCCGAAAACGTGCGGACTGGTGAGATTCGTACCGATGCCTCCGGGCTCGGTACAATCTGGGTACGGTGTCCCGTGGCGGCGGCAAATAAGATCGCCGAGAATGGGCGTCTATTAGTGGGATGGGTCGCGGCAAGAGTGAAGCTGCTGCAACCCAGGGCTTTGCGGTGCTACCGATGCCTGGAAACTGGGCATGTTAGAGCACGCTGTACTGCTGAAACAGACCGCAGTGAGCAGTGTTATCGCTGTGGTCAGCCCGGCCACAAGGCAGCCCAGTGCTCCGCAGTGCCAAACTGCAGCCTCTGCTCGGCAGCAGGGAGATCCGCTGGACACAGAGTTGGAAGCAATGCATGTGGGGCGCCCGCTCAAAATAAGAAAAGAAGAGCAAAAGCTGCCGTGGAAACCCCACGTCCCCTGCAACCTAGTAGTCCCGATTCCGGGCCTAGGAATGGAGCGGAAGGAATGGATTGCGCATAAATGGCGCTATACCATTTCCTCCAAGGCAATATCAACCACTGTGCCAGAGCTCAGGATCTCTTACTCCAGAGCATGGCAGAGTGGTCGATCCACGTGGCTGTAGTCGCCGAGCCGTATTTTGTTCCCCCCAGGGATAACTGGGTGGGAGACATAGATGGCTTGGTAGCGATAATTAGCGGGGCTCTTGTGAACCCCACTAGAGGTCACGGCTGGGTAGCCGCCCTCGTGGGAGGAATCGGCACCGTCGGGGCGTATTTTTCACCCAACAAGAGCCTTGCAGACTTCGAGAATTTCCTTGTCGAGCTAGGTGCCGTCTTAGGCCGATTCCACCCTCACCCGGTTTTGCTGCTGGGAGACCTCAACGCCAAGTCTGCGGCGTGGGGATCCCCAGTGACCGATGCTAGGGGTGAGGCGCTGGAGGAGTGGGCGATCACGACTGGTCTGACCGTCCTAAATCGGGGTTCAGTTTACACATGCGTGCGGCAACGTGGCGGCTCCATAGTGGACATTTCGTTGGCTAGTCCAGCTGTCGCGAGTCGTGTCCGCGACTGGCGTGTCGCCGTGGAGGTGGAGACATTGTCGGATCACCGATATATCCGCTTCGACGTCTCTACCCAAACCACTGGCGGCCGCACCTCATGGGCCCCGCGCAGGGACGGTCCGCGCTGGGCACGTAAACGCATCGACAAGGAACTTCTCGAGGAAGCTGCTATTGTACAGGCCTGGATCCGGGGGTCAGCAACAAACGGACCCCTCGACGTCGATCTGGAAGCGGTGTGGTTCCGCGGAGCTATGACGCAAATCTGTGACGCGTCTATGCCCCGAGTCCACGCCCAATCAGCAAACCGCTGGGTGTACTGAAATTGCACAGCTGCGCGTCACGTGTGTTGCAGTTAGGCGTCACTACACCAGATACCGGAGAAGACGTCGACGGGTCCCTGTAGAAGAAGCCGCGCTGTATGATGCATATCGCGCGGCAAAAGAGGCTCTGTGTCTTGCTATCACCGAGGCGAGAACGCAAGCCAGGGTGGAGATGTTGGAGACTTTAGACGGGGATCCGTGGGGGCGCCCTTATCGGGCAGTTCGAGGAAAACTTCGAGCCGCTGCGCCTCCACTAACGGAAAGTCTCCAACCTGCGCTGCTGGAGCAGATAGTTGCAACCCTCTTCCCAGCAAGAGCGGAGTACACCCCGCCGTCGATGTTTGATCCCGCAACCGCAGAGCCTACAGAAGAGACTGCCATTAGCGTCCCAGAGGTGACACAAGCAGAGATGGGGGCAGCCGTGCGACGGCTCCGAGCCAAAAATGTGGCTCCGGGGCCTGACGGTGTCCACGGCCAAGTATTAGCCCTTGCTCTAAAGGAGCTAGAGCCCCAGCTGAGAAGACTCTACACAGCGTGCCTTGAGCAGGGCCAGTTTCCCACTCTGTGGAAATCTGGTCGTCTGGTCCTGCTCAAGAAGGAGGGGCGCCCTGCGGACTCACCGTCCGCTTACCGACCCATAGTGCTGCTGGACGAGGTGGCTAAGCTGTTTGAGCGAATTATCGCTGCCCGCCTCGTCAGCCACTTGAGCAGGGAGGGACCGGACCTGGCCGAATGCCAGTTCGGCTTTCGACATGGGCGCTCCACCATTCACGCACTATCGCGAGTGAGAGTCTTGGCAGAGGAAGCATTGTCTCAGGGGGGGGTAATGCTGGCGGTGTCATTGGATATCTCCAACGCCTTTAACACCCTTCCCTGGAGCTGTATTAGGGAAGCATTGCGATACCATAGGGTGCCTGCTTACCTCTGCCGTGTTGTTGGGGCCTATCTATCCGAAAGATGTGTCACCTACATGGGTCGCGATGGTAGAAATCAGCGCCGTATGTCGTGCGGTGTTCCACAGGGTTCAGTTGTGGGTCCGCTCCTGTGGAACTTCGGATACGACTGGGTGCTGAGGGCCGGCTTCCAGTCGGGCGTAGATCTGACGTGTTATGCGGACGACACGTTAGTCACCGCCCGGGAGAGGTCGTTTAGGGAAGCAGCGTTGCTGGCGACTGCTGCGGTGTCACAGGTGGTGAGTCGCATACGGCGCCTGGGCCTGGAGGTAGCCCTCAACAAGTCTGAGGCTATGGTCTTTCATGGCCCACGGCGTGCACCACCACCTGGCGCACACATAATAGTCGGGGGGGCCCGAATCGCTGTCGAGCCTACTATGAAGTACCTAGGACTAGTGCTCGACAGCCGCTGGGATTTTGGGCCCCACTTCCGGCAACTGGCCCCTAAGCTGCTACGCGCGGTTGGGGCTCTATCAACGTTGCTTCCCAACCTAGGGGGGCCGAGCGCCGCTTGTAGGCGCCTCTACATGGGGATCGTGAGATCAATAGCTCTGTATGGGGCTCCAATCTGGGCAGCTGACCTGACGGTCGGTAGCATTGCTGTTCTGCGCAGACCGCAGAGAGCTATGGCCGTCAGAGTCATCAGAGGATATCGCACGATCTCCTATGAGGCGGCTTGTGTACTGGCCGGATCCCCGCCCTGGGACCTGGAGGCAAAAGTACTTGCGTCACTATACCAGTGGCGTGAGGAAGCGCGGGCGCGAGGCGAAAGGCCGATACAGCGACAGATGGAGCTACGTCGGTCGCACCTTCGCGGGGTCCTAGTGGCGGATTGGCGAGACAGGCTCTCACGCCCTACTGCCGGTCTCGCCACTATCGAGGCGGTCCGGCCGGTACTCAACCAGTGGCTCAAGAGGAGACATGGTTCCCTGTCGTTCCGAGTGACACAGGTGCTTTCTGGGCATGGCTGTTTTGGAAGGTACTTGTGTCGCATAAACAGGGAACCGGACGCACGGTGCCACCACTGCGTCGACTGCCGGGAGGACACAGCGCGGCATACGCTGGTAGAGTGTACGGCTTGGGAGGAGCCGCGCTGTGCCCTTGTTTTAGGTGTAGGCAGTGACTTGTCGCTGCCGGCCATCATATGTTCGATGGTCGGTAGCGAGGAGTCCTGGGATGCGGTGGTATCCTTCTGCGAAATAGTTATGTCGCAGAAGGAGGCTGCGGAAAGGGAAAGAGAGATCTCGTCCCCTAACCCGATTCGCAGCAGGCGCACCGGGCGTCGGCGGAGGGCAGATAATGCCCTCTTCCAGCCCCCCTAAACGGGTCCAGGGGTGATGGATTCGGGCACATCTATCACCCCCAATATATATCAGGACCCAAGGTGGCGGCGCGAAGTGTTCCACGCGCGCCTCCTTTAGATGTAGCAGGGAACATCCCTGACGTGCAGGGGCCCGCAGAGGCGGGCCATCACCAGCCGAGGGTTGCGGAAGTATCTCGTGTTCCCGTGACCCTTGGCGTAGGTGTGAGATGGAACACCCGAGGGGTTTTAGTGGGTACCCTTAGGGAGTCCCACATACCCCCCACCTTACGCCCACTTGGGGTGGGGGGATCCATGAAGGATTTCCCCTCGGAAAAAAAAAAAAAAAAAAAAAAAGGCTAGGTCACGCTTGATACAGTCTAAATGGTGTCACCAGACATCTTACCAGAACACGGCAGTGCAGCTTTGTCTGGAGGGTAGTCACTAACTACAGCCGAAGCCTACCACCAGTTAATTACAAGTAAACTTAATTACCAGTTGCTTGTCACTTGATTTGCACCACCCGGGGTCCACGTGTGGGGATTCAGATAAAAGGTGCACTCCCACGGACGAAGATACTTATCTTTTCCGTCGTGCTTAAGTGAAAGGCCTGTCACTCCGTTAACTGTCTCTCTGTCATAACCACTGAACCGATTTCCACAACGTATAACGTGTCAATGAAAGAAATTGTGAGATCTTTTTAAATATTAGTTTACAATTGACCATCGAATTATCTGGTCTACCTTACCTTATTACCTGTAAAATGAAACACTTTATTTTATTTACTTCTAGATGTTCTGATAGAATTCAACATGTTCTTTCAATCAGACTTCTCGCAACGAGACTTCTTATTTAAGTGTAAACAAGATGACAATTATGCTCTTTATAGGAATGAACATAAAACATACTACATTTTAGAAGGACAGAGAATACTTATCAAATTTCAGTATCCGGAAATAAATTTTATTAAGTAAGTACCTCTATAACGTTTGACATAAAATCTAATTATATTTCTTTTCATGATTACTTACATAAGCATAAAATATTTGTACAAATTGTATATTTGAGCTGTTTGGGGTTGAAACGCTCGAACACATGGACTATTTAAAGAAATTTCTAGGCTCATAATAGACTCTTTATGTGACCAGAAGGCTGGTTTAAATCTTGGTAAAAGAATTAGCATTGCCATACAACGTGGCAAAAAAATGTGCGCTTTTTATGGATCCTTTCACCCGACACTGAGTGTTCGGAGCTGCGCAACAGAACAACTCAGCATCTTTCATTTGTGCATCGCATGCATACTACAACTACACCAATTTTATACATTTTAGTGATTTTTCAAATCAGTTAAACCAGCGACCGAGCTCGATAACCATTTTACAACCATTTTTATAACCATTTTGATAACCATTCAAAAAGACCATTTTAAGAACCATTTTTACCTATTTACCAGTGTTAATTCTAAATGTTAATTTATGAGTGATATAAGTAGTGTATTTTCTATTTAATCTCAGTGTTTTTAGTACCAATAATTTAATACCTAAAATCACCCTAGTTACTGTAAGCGAGCTCTATACGCTACACAGAGTTTCATAAACCTAGAATATTGAAGATTACAAAGGAGTAGGAGTGAGAAGACCATTTATGACAATTCAACAGAACTGAAAGATATATAGGCCGACCGTTTAACTCGCGTATCGCCATCTGAGGTACAAAGTCATAAAACATTAATTAAATCTCATAAAGAACTATTTAATCACAGATAAAAGTAATGTAAGACTATTCGTCAGTAATATCCATATCACTTGAATCATTATCACTTTCTGTGCAGCTTGAGGAGTCAGAATCTTGGCGATAGGCGATACGAGAGTTAAACGGTCGGCCTATAGCTAATATAACGCTAACCGGTCCAGCTGTGGATGATTCCAGGCTAATGACGATTATGAAAGTATGATTGTACAAAGACAACCTTAATGCTTTATAAGTTTTTATGAATAAGAAGCTAAAGATATTGTGATTATCTAATTTCAGTTGCGATGTGAATAAAAACGGAATAATTGAGTATCAAAATACAGAAAAATCTAAACTGATCTACGTTCCGGTAAGTAGGGTTAATTTTTTTTTTATTTTTTATTCATCGACAGGCTAGCGCTTGACTACAGCTTACCTGATGTTAAGCAATGATGTAGTCTACGATGGAACGCGCCAGCCCAGTATACCGATTCACTCGTGATTACGAATGATTATCGGCGAGAAGGTAGCAGTGGAATGAGCCTTATTAAGGTTAGGAACCTTAAAGGAGCAACAATTCCGACCCACCCTCCCTGCACGGTGTCACCAGTGTCGCTTGGCGGTGCGGCCTTGTCTGGTGGGTGGTTACTAACCACGATCGCAGCCTACCACCAGTTGATTGTCACCTGATTTGCACCACCCGGGGGCCACGTGTGGGGATTCAATTAAAGGTGTACACCCACGGACGAAGGTGACTCAGCCCCCAAAATTTTCCACTTTTAACCTCTATTCAGTCCAAACTTAAAATTTTTTTGCTATTAACATTTTAAACATTTGATTATATACTGAAACTAGCTTTTCACCCTAGATTTTCAATATCTAACAGCTTGAGAACATTTAACACGGGAGGTGTTTTACGTAACTTCTAGTTCTACATTTTTTCTGCCAATTTTTGGGGGAGGCGAGGTAACCACGTACTGCACATAACCGATCAACTGATTAAACCGATCAAGTACTGTTGCAACTGCCATGAGGGCTCCCCTTGTGAGAAGGGACCTCGGCTCAGGACGTTGCCAGCCACTCTAGTTTTCGGGGACCGGGCGACAGCGAGGCGGCATACGGTCCTATTTATAGCGCTCTGAACTCTGAAGCACGCCTCGCATGCTCCAGGATCTTCTATGGATGATTCCCGAATCTACCTACAATTACAGGATAATTCTAGACAACAGCTTTTCCTCACTCGACAATAGATGGTGCTACTATTATCTGCCTTTAATATTTTATTTTATTGTTCGCCGTATTGGTCAATAGATGGCGTTGGCAGCCTTAACATTATAATACTTTTATGTTCCCAGATTAACAAGCTTCATGCCAACATGAGCGGTGTGCTGACGTGTACAATTTTTGCTAGAAGTAATACTTCTGTGTCGAATAGAGTTGACTATGAGGGTATCTACTATGCAACTACCAAATGTTTTGCAGAAATCCACGTACGACCTTTACGTAAGTATTCTCAAAAGTTAATAACTATTATACTTATTATTTTATCTGATGATCAGCCTATTTTCGACTACTGCTGGACAAAAAACTCTCTTTAGGCACGCCATGCCACGGCTTTTCTCATCTAGTTCTTGCCGACTGAGATTGTCACTCCACCTAGTCTGAGGGCGTCCTACAGTTCGTTTGCCAACTCGTGGTCTCCACTCGAAAACTCGTTTACCCCAACGTCTGTCGATTGAAATTTTAGTATATTAATTTATTTATTATGTTATTTCATTGTTAACTAGTTTTTGTTTGTTTATTTATTTATTCGGTTGGGAAAACAAACAACTATGTAAGAAATAAAAAAAGATATTTTAATAAGTGACATTATCTCAGCCAATAATAAGTTTTTATCAATAGCAGTTGAGCAAGAAAATATTTTTTTCAAAACATTATTATGCAAAATATCTGTTAGTCATAAATTAACAAAAAACCAGTTCTTTACAAAACATGTTTAGCTTTAATATTTAGCTGGTGATTTAGCTTTTGATAGTTGGATCAAATAGAAACTCATATGGATATACGTAGATCATATTTTATTCTTTTAAATAAATTAACGCTCTTATTCATAAAAATCTTATAAGACGCCTAAATTAAAATGGACGTTGTCTCTGTCTTGCTAGTAAGAAGTCAAGATGACAGACAAAGACAAACAAATAATAAACCTATCCCTTATATTAAATAGCCTCATCAAAATGGCCTAAGCACCACAGGCTTAGGCCATTTTGATGAGGCTATTTAAACCTTTCTTTTTTCTCTAAGCTGTCTCCCGTTTTGCCTGGAGGAAAATGGACAATATAACTTTCCAACGTCTCTTCCTCCTCTTCTTCTCCTCCTCTTATATTTCTGATTAATTCGTGCGGTTTCCAAGACTGTTTGGATGCATATAGGCTGACCGTTTAACTAGCGTATCGCCTATCGCCAAGATTCTGACTCCTCAAGCTGCACAGACAGTGATGATGATTCAAGCGATATGGATATTAGTGACGAATAGTCTTACATTACTTATATCTGTGGTTAAATAGTTCTTTATGAGATTTAATTAATGTTTTATGACTTTGTACCTCAGATGGCGATACGCGAGTTAAACGGTCGGCCTATAAGCACATGGCCGGGTTCAAATCCCGAGTCTCTTCACGGTGCCGCTGTTGATCCTGGCGTACAGGAGTAGCAGTAGAGTTTCGTGTGCTAGTGTAACGTTCAAGAGTACCAAGTATGACAGCAGCAATAGGTTTACAGTCGTCCGCACCACGGTTGTTACCACAATATATTATAGAACAGTTATCTTTGCGCCATCGTGTCGAGTGAGACTAGATTGCGTGAACAGAAGACGCGATGGGCCGAATTGTTTGCACCAATCTGTCTTATTCTGCAGTGGCGTCTTGTTCACGCCGCAGGTCGAGCGTTCGATTCCCACCCAAGTCAGACATTTGTGCGATGAACACGTCTATTTATCTTGAGTCTGGGTGTAATTGTCTATATTTATGTATGTATTTCCAAAAGAAAGTATTTTTAAGTAATATATTACCAGTTATCTGGTTTCTATAGTACAAGCTCTGTTTAGTTTGGGATCAGATGGCCGTATGTGTTAATGTCCCACTATATTATTATTATTATCAGTTGGGTTTCTTTTTCTTGGCTTTTTGCCAGTTATAATGCATTTACGGGCTTGCGCCAAGTAAATGCACTCTCAGGTTTGTGGTGTAGGGAATTGTTTTGGTGAGGGGTCATGTTAGGGGATATTGTCATCTGCTTGCATAAATTTTCGGACTATTCTACATGTGTTTAATAAAGCTGCTTTTTGTAGGGTTATGTAAAGGGAATCTTTAAGGCCTATTAATTTTATGCTTTGGAGGAGACATTTCGGAATAACACCTGTTGTGGAAAGAACTAAAGGTACCACATAAACCTTTTCCTGCTTCCATATTCTTGATACTTCTTCTTTTAGTTCGGCATACTTATTAATTTTTTCATTAACTGTTTTTTGTAGGTTGTGTGTGTTAGGCACTGCTATGTCAATTAAATATGTGATGTTGTTTAGTTTATCTTGTAGAGTTATATCTGGTCTGTTGTAGTGAATGGTTCTGTCTGTAAGGATGGCTCGGTCGTAGTATAGTTTATGAGTGGTGTTTACTAAGATGACTTGTGGTGTGTATTTGTAGTACGGAGTGTTAGTGTTTTGAATGAGATTATGCTTGAGTGCTAGGTTTTGGTGAATTATGTTTACCACTTGGTTGTGTCGGTGTGTGTAATCTGTCTGTGTAAGGATTGTGCAAGCACCTGTTATATGTTGTATAGTTTCTGATTGGGTATGGCATCGGCGACATTTATCATTTGTAACTGTAGGATCTTTGATAATATATTTTTTGTAGATTTTTGTACTAATAATTTGATCTTGAATGGCTATTATGAATCCTTTTGTTTCCGGAAATAAGTTTCCTATATGAAGCCATTTATTTGTTGCTATTGTATCTATATGAGGCTGTTCTAAATCATGAGGATGTCGGCCGTGCAGAACTTTCTTCTTCCAGTATTATTATTATTATTATTAGTGTTAAAGACTTGTCTTGTCATTGCATGTCGTGCGTTGAGTGGAAGATTATTTCTAACGTGATATCCTGAGCATAATAATATTGACTGAATCTGTATATTGGACTAGCTTTATTCGATTCGATGATTGCTTTACATCAGGAAAGATGAAGTTAAACGCGAGCCTAATTCAGGATAAAAAAAAATAAGAAAAATTGGAATCAATCGACATTCGCCATTAAGCTTCAGAATCGGGGTCCTGGCTGTCAAATCCGTAGGTTGGCAGTCACTATCGGCTCGCAAATCATTTTTTTTTCTATTTTGATTTATTTTATTCTGAAGTTGGCTTGTGCTTGACAACGATTTGTCTGATGTTAAGCAATTATGTAGTCTACAATGGAACCCGCCAACCCAGAATATCGATTCAATAGTGACTACAAATGATTTTGTTTTTGCATTTTGTTTTTGTTTGGCTAATTCGTTGTTTTGAGTGTAAAAACATGTCTTTCAGGTAATCCGATGCGAATAACCATAAACGACAAAAATCTACCCACGTTTCGTTCTAAAGAAGAAGGAACAATAGATTTCTACAATGAGTATTTGTATACAGAAGGAGAGGAAGTCAACGTTTTTTGTTCTAAATCTAAGGACTTAAGATTTCAAGTGTATTTGGAATATGATCCTTATGCTGTAACAGTAGAAAGTAAGTCAATTTGATTGAGTAATTTTAAACTGGTGTAGGCAACGTCCTGAGCCGAGGTTCGTCCCCGCATGGGGAGCCCTCATGGCAGTTGCCACAGTACTTGATCGGTTCGACCGTCCTCGGACGGCTGACTGACTTGGGGGGTCACCTTCGTCCGTGGGAGTGCAACTTTTTATTTGAAAATCCACACGTGGTCCTAGGGTGTTGTAAATCAGGTGACAACAGGGGGTAGTCTTCGGCGGTGGTTAGTGACCACTCGGACTAAGTTGCAGCGCAAGCGATGTCTATAGATAGACCGTTTAACTCGCGTATCGCCTATCGTCAAGATTCTGACTCCTCAAGCTGCACAGACAGTGATGATGATTCAAGCGATATGGATATTAGTGACGAATAGTCTTACATTACTTTTATCTGTTGTGAAATAATTCTTTAAAAGATTTAATTAATGTTTTATGACTTTGTACCTCAGATGGCGATACGCGAGTTAAACGGTCGGCCTATAGGTCGGAGTTAAACCACTTTTTTGTTTCAGACAAATTCAAGGACTTCAGTAACAACCAAGGAGTAGATACAGAGAGTGGCTCTGAATTTAATGTTCAATTGCGAAGAAATAATAATGGATCACATTTCAAATGTTCATTGGATATGAATGACTATGCAACAAAAGTTGTCACGGATATCGTATTTATTTTAAACAATACTACGGATGGTGAGTATAATAATAGATAATTTATTAATATAATTATAGATAATTTAATTTACGATTTAACTAGCTTTCGCCCACGGTTTCGCCCGCGAAATTGATCTCACTAATCTTATGTCTCCATACAAACTTTGGAACCCCGTTTCCCTCTTTTAAAGGTTGAGTTTTAAAAAATCCTTTCTTAGTGCACGCCTAGACCCCGTAAGGAACCTATGTGCCAAATTTAGAGTCTCCAGACCCAGCGGTTTGGGCTCTGCTTTGATATGTCAGTCAGTCAGTTTCTTATTTATATTAATTTTATTCTAATTTATTATCTACTCATACACACAATCTTGCTTATGGAAATTAATTACTTATCTATTATTTTATGCGACCTTCCTCCTCTCTCCTACATATCTCCTATTGCTGTGCCCGACAGGGTTCACTATTGATACCTAAAATTAAATTATACTGAACACCTTATTTAATTAACATTGTGGAACGCAATAAAGTATTGAATTGAATTAAATTGAGTTTGAAATAAAACTACTTTTTAACAGATTTTATCGCGGTTTATTTTAGAGTTTAGATCCCGACGTTTCAAAGTCTTTTCATATTCGCGTAAATCTAAGACAATACTATGAAATGAGTTTCACAAGAAATTTTGAAGAACGCACCACATCGATTTTCTTCGTTATACAGGGTAGATAGGACAGCCCTCTGCTGCCCAGCTTTTGGGGACTGAGTCACACTCCGTGGTATTGCAATTTTAATTTGATCTGACGTGGTCCCCGGGTGATGCAAATCAGGTGATAATAAACTGGTGGACGGTTTCAGCCGTGGCTAGTGATCGCCCAACAGACATCCCGCACCGCCAAGCGGCCTGGCCGTGTTCCGGTGTGATGTCTGGTGACATCATTTTAAACGGAGAGTTAGAATTGTTGCTTTTTTATGGTTTCTAACCATATGGAGTTACATTCTACTGCCATTTTCTCACCGAAAATCATTTGTAATCACTATTTGGTTGGTGGTTGACCGTTCCCTATTAGGGTTTTTATATGGTAACAATTTATTTCTTAAAATTAAACAAAACAATAGTGTTTATGGAACACCCATAAAGTTCCTGAACTGCCGATCATGGCAGTATGAAGTACCTACAGATATTACCCTTTCAGTTTGTGGAGGGCAGTCCCGTCCACCCTGTATAGGCAGTTTGGTTGTGAATGTACAATAAGCTGCAATAGTTTATTAACAAATTCAATATAACAAAAAATCTTTCTTATACCGATGTTTAGCAGCGGTGGCGCAGTGGTACGGGCCTTGACTTAAAAATATAAGATCGCGGGTTCCATTCCTAATCGTGCCCGATCTTTGTGTGACTTGTTACATCGCCGATGCTCAAAATGTTGACTGCTCATTGTAAGCTAACTGCGCGTTTGCACTGCACAACAAAGCATTAAACAAACATAGTCTTATCTCTTTCTACTCATCTCTAAACGATAGAGATAGATAGTGTTTCCTTGTGCACGTTTCGTCAGTGGATTCTATAATTAGAACTTATTTTATTGACTTGATATAAGAATTTGCGATTACATTGACATGCTTTCAATGAATTTAAAAAAAAATTGGTTGCCTGTAAAGTCGGTATACGGGCGAAAGTTTTACGTGACAACGACTTTGAGTGGTAAAATAATTTTAATGTGAATATTCATTCGTATAGTAGGAAGAAGGATGAAATAATAGTAACAATTTAAAACATTTATTTATACAAAGAATTATATTTAAAACATTAATTTATACAAAGAATCTCGCTCTTAGGCGGGCTAACTGTGCTCGAGTGGAAGGGACGCGTGCCTCTCACTCGCTCTCATTGTGAGCGCATAACGTGAGCGGAGCGTAACGCAGTTTCTTGAAGTGTCACCCGGCAAACCAATTTATAAGACGTTGTCACGTCAAAACCTACTTTAAAGGTAAATCGCTGACCCGGTCACATGTGTGGTAATTGAAACGTACAACGACAATTAACTATATATGTATAAAAAGGTTTATAAAACATTTTTATATTGAATCTGTTCGTCAACTATTGTTGCTGACTGTATCTTCACTTCGAGAATCCACTAGTTTAATACGAAAATCAAGTTTTTGTAGTTTATATTTATATTGTAACTAACTGCCCCAGCGAACTTCGTGCCGCGTATTACTAATGTAATACGTATATATTTTTTAATGCCACATTATACAAAAATAAAAACAAAAAAATTCGTCTAAAAATTAAAAAAAAAATTATGGGTGAACAACCCTTTATGAAAAATAGATAGTAGCCGATTCTCAGACCTACTGAATATGCATTAAAAATTTCATAAGAATCGGTCGAGCCGTTTCGATTACGCACACCGTGACGAGAATTTTATATAATAGATAAATGTATAAATATTAATCCCTACTTCCGTTCTCCGACACTGCTTGACCGATTTGTATGGAATCTTATATCTATATTCGATAGGTCTGAGAATCGGTCGTAATCTACTTTCGGACCCGGTAGGTGGCACTGCTTTACCGGGCAGGACGACGTCTGCTGGGTTAGCTAGTTTCAAATAAATACCTATCCACTACAAATGCCACCTTGTCTATTTAACTATTCCTAATTTTTTGCCTCACAGCGGCAACAGCTTCAACGAAAATCCCAATTGCTACTGGCATAGAAGATCATACATCAAGATCTACAAAACACTATGAACAAAGCCGTACAGTTAGCATTTCCTCCACAAGTACATCCACTATTGCCCCCACCGTGGGTGACCATAATACCCGACCACATAATGGTAAGTAATTTTTTTATTCTAAATTTTACACAAATTTTGATCATTATTCAAATTATCAATTGTAATTATTGTAATTGTAATTATATCATTGGTATAATTCAATTAAAGTGTGTTTGTGAATGTTAATTTTTTTATGCAATTTTGGCAAGTTGGAGTTATCAGGTTAATTGTTTTTGACATTGGGGACGAGAACGGTTGCATGCTGATATTTGTAATGAGATATGTATTTCTTTTTATAAACCCTAATGAAATAAATAAATAAATAAATTCTACCCATAATTATCTAACTACTATGATCTTGGCGTCAATTACAGACGATTAAGCAATGTTTCTAATAGGCACCTTTTCTAATGACTGAATAGATCAATCCACACCAATAATACTTATGATGGGCTGGTTTTGTAGTCTGTAAGATACTTGCTTTTCACGCCGCAGGTCGTGGGTTCGATTCCCACCCGAGACAAACATTAGTCATGAAAGTTTGTGTTTGTGTCGACTCTGGGTATAAATATCTATTATAAGTACATATTTACAAAAGAAAAGTATTATATGTATAGTATATACCAGTTACCTGGTTTCCATAACACAAGCTCTGCTTAGCTTGGGACCAGATGACCGTGTGTGTTAGAAAGGCACATTACGATAAATAAGTACATAATTGTTCATCAACTTGACCTTTTGTTTAGTTTGCGGGTTGGATCATTTCTGCATAACACGGTTCAGCATATACTGGATTTATATAGCTTGATGTAAACCTGGATGACCGATCTTTGCTCATTTTTCTTTTGTAAATCATATCAAAGGGCTCCCAGTAATTGATATTCTCACAAAAATAAGGAATAAAAAAGAGTAATTATCAGGGCTCGAACTGGGATCCTCTGGTTGTCAGACCGCCCAGACCACCTGTAGGCTAATTCACGTAATTTCATGACGCGCCGATCAAGTTGCAGTGCAGTTGTAATTACGTTCACGTCTTAGTGTAAAATGGTATTCTTGTAACTGTCATATTTATGTCATGAACGTCAAAGCGCTCGCGTGACACGAACTTGACGCTAGCGTATCTGACAGCGGTTGTCAAAATTACGAGAATACGAAAAGGGCTGTTTTGATCGAAACTTAACTGCAACTGCACTGCCACTGAACTTACTTATTTTTGTTTATGTGATTGATATTTTAAATTATTATTTTGTATTATCATTGTTATTGATTAATGTTTTATGTTTATTGTTGTAATCATTGTTTTATTATTTATTATTTTAATGTAGTTTTGCTTATATTTCAAATACAATGTCAATTGTTTTATGAATAAAAATGAAATGAAATATTTAATTACGTGAATTGGCCTACATCTATCATCCTACTATTATTCCGCAATTAATCTCTTTTTGCACTGCCGCGCCGGGTAAAACTATCCTTTGTCCTTCCCCAGATCTCATACTATCTTCATAGGTACATACCTACCAAATTTTATCCAAACGTTTCAGTATTTTTTTAGTGAAAGCGCTACTAACCAAAAATAATCAAATGTTTGATTCATTTATTTTTGGTTAGGTTAGGTTAAGTTTTTAAATTTTATAAATATGAAAATAGGTATTTATTTTTAGTTCCAGATGACAATAATGTGATATGGATCTGCGTTGCTATCGCATTTATTACTGTCATAGTTATAGTGGTCGTCGTTACGGTAATTTACAAAATGAAAAAGAATGCTATGACTCAGGTGAATGAAACAATTTTTTTATTAAAAAAATGCATAGGTAGGTACTTACTAGTAGTAAGTTACTACTAATCAGTGGTGAAAGATGGAAATTTAAAAAAGGGAAAATCAAGCAAATTGTTTGACAAGTATTTCTTGGTTACCTACTTTCAAACTTACTAAGAAGTATGTACTGAATTTTTTATGCTATTTAAGACTTTTAAGATTTTTAGGAATCGACCTGGCCAAGGCCCGTGACACCTAAACTGTTTTCGATCCCACACGAATTCAAATTACTTTAAGTGAATCGAAATTATTGTCGATGAGAAGGCTACAGTGGAATGAAGCTTCATGTATTGAAATGAGATACTTTCTATTAGTCGAGATACTTGCTTTTCACGCCGCAGGTCGCGAGTTCGATTCTCACTCAAGTCCGACATTTGTATGATGAACAAGTCTGTTTGTCTTGAGTCTGGGTGTAATTATCTTTACTTAAGTATTTATTTACAAAATAAATACACAATGCTGCCAGCCTTCTTGGTACGCTACCAACCGACATTGATGCGGAGGAGTTTTTTGACGCCCAGCTTTAGATATGTTTTATAAGTTCTATTTTATATTTACTTTTTTTTAGGCTAAGTTAGTGCGTAGGATTTGTTTTTATGGTATCGTAATTGTTGATTTGAAATAAAGATATTTTAGCTTGGAAAGAGGCTATATCCATTTACAAAAGAAAAGTATTATTTGTAGTATATTACCAGTTATCTGATTTTCATTGTACAAGCTCTGCTTAGTTTGAAATCAACCGGCGGGTGTTAATGTCCCACTATAAAAAAATCTAAGAAAGTACTATGAGGCTCCATGTAGTTAAAAACCATAGAGGAGTAAGTATTCCGACTCACCCTCTCAAATGGTGTCACCATACATCGCAATGAAACACAGCAACCGCTTTGCGGCTGATTCAGATCGAAGGTGCTCTCCCATGGACAAAGGTACCTCCTGCTTGAAGCAAGGGTAAATTCAGTAACTTATAATTATTAACTGCTCAGTTAAAAATATATGAAATCTTGTTGCGTTACAGATGCTGAACGAATACATGTACAAGAATTTGACCAGTCGAAGCGACTCCATACCCCCTTTTCCTGAACAATGGAATACATATTCTTCAGAGAGAAACTTAACATCACTCTATGCTACTCCTGTTCCTAAAAATCAGAGGTACAAACAACAAGAAAGAAACATCAAAATCCAACCAGGAACATCAAACGTTGAACCAACTTATTGTGAAGTAATCAACTATTCTAATTCCCAAGTTAAACCCCAGGGGGATTATAATAACGTTTTTGATAAATCACAATATATGAATTATAATAATACAGAGTATGTAGAACCTGCTTATTGTGAGGCGGTGTTAAAAAATAATAAAGGTAAAGACGTAAAATTTTAAAAACGTTTAATTTTATTTGAGAAAGCTTGGTACATCGTTGCATAAGATTTGGAAAAAAAAATTAACAAACTTTCAGTGGCGAAGGGTGGAAGTCTGAAAAAGTGAAGCCGGAGCAAAAAAGTTCTTACTTATGAAAGAAAGAAAATCATTTATTTGACAAAAAGACAGGACACATAGAATCAAATGATAAAAAAACACATGGAAAGAGAAAAAAAACATAAAGGGAAACAGTTAAAAAAAAAAAAAAACAAAGAGTAAGTGTGACCCATCAGTGTCAAACATGGACACTGCTCAGTAAACGCTGTGTGTATCTAGAGGCGACGTAGGAGATTTAAAACTTTTAGGCGTTACATAATATAATATTAAGTACGTGTGATATTGACCATTTTCTAAAGGGAAGCCGATGGAAATTGGCTTGTATGGACTCTTCGCCACTGCAAACTTATGAATTTACCATTTCTAGCCAAACTAGACAGTACCTGTACTATGATACTAAATGTACAGCACTATAGATTTATAGTAATAAACACACAACTCTAGACGCTTCAGGTGACCAGAGGGCTGATCTTCATATAGTTCAAAGAATTAGGATTCCTACACAACGTGGCAATGCTGCCAGCCTTCTGGCACATTACCCCGAGGTCTCGATTCGGAGGAATTGAGTGACGCTATTTAATTTTCTAGTTTTTAAGTTAGTGTTTAAGTTAATATATTTTATTCCCTTTTGAACTTTCGCGTTGTATTGAACGCAAGTATAATCCTGGGTATGGTCGGAGTCTCTCTGAAGGATTGAATGTGCAATGAAGTGTTTTTGGAGAGGCCTATAGCAGTGGAATAGAATAGGTTAATGATGGTAATGTCCTGGGATTATATGGGAACACACGCGTACCCAGTGAATTCACTCGATGTTTACGAGTAATTTTAATTTTTATAATAATCCATCAATCTCCGTCAAGGGAGTCGTGATTATCTGCCGACCGTTTAACTCGCGTATCGCCTATCGCCAAGATTCTGACTCCTCAAGCTGCACAGACAGTGATGATGATTCAAGCGATATGGATATTAGTGACGAATAGTCTTACATTACTTTTATCTGTGGTTAAATAGTTCTTTATGAGATTTAATTAATGTTTTATGACTTTGTACCTCAGATGGCGATACGCGAGTTAAACGGTCGGCCTATAATCTTTTGTTCGTTACCTTTTATACATCTACATTCACAGACATTAGCTCATTGAAATAAGTATTTCGGACAATATACTTAAATTTTTACTGACTATCGAGTTTTATTTAACTTCCATACAAAAATATTATGGAGTGTGACTGTATGAAATAGAAGTAGAATAATGCTCCGTGTGGTAGACCGCAGCGGTACGGGCCTCGCCTTAGAAAAATAAGGTCGCGGGTTCGAATCCTGGTCGCGCCCACACATCTTTGTGTGAATTGTTTCATCTCCGCTGCTCAATATCGGTGAAGGATAATATCGTGATGAAACCGGCATGTCTAAGAACTAATCATTCGAGGACATGTGACATCCACCTTTGGATTACGGCCTAACCTCTTTCAACTAATAAGATAGTTGAGAGAAGACCCGTGCCCAGCTGTGCGACACTAAAAAGGGTTGAAGTGTGGTAGACCGCAATGAAAGAAAAGAGGGGTAACTAATTTGAATTTTTCAATTAGTGTCACCAGACATCGCACTGGGAAACGGCAAAACTGGTTAGCAGCGCGACTTTGATCTAGTGGGTGGTCACTAACCACGGCTAAAGCCACCAGTTTAAATATTGTCACGCAACTCAATTTGTGACTACTCGGTAGTCAAGCGGTGTAAGCCGTCCGATTGGGTTATACTGTGCCCGGTCGCGGGTTCGATTGCCGCCCCGGGCAATATTTGTGTTACGACAAAACACTGTTTCGGTATCTGGTTGGTTGAGGGACTACGCTCCGTGCCTCGGAGAGCACGTTAAGCCGTCGGTCCCATTTATCATTAAACACATCTATGACAATCGTTACATGTAGTCAGAAGCCAATATAACCTGACACCTGGTCTAACCATCTCGGCTACTGGTTCCCTACAGGTTTCGAGGTCTGATGGCAGTCGCTCGTATAATTCTGGTAGCTAGCCGCATCAAGTTAGACTAGGAGCCGACCCCAAATCCTCAAACCCCGAATCCCGCAGCCCGGCACAAAGGGCGTCCGACGGAACACCGGGGGGTTTCAGTGGGTAAACCGGGCCCGGCCGCTTGTAGCTGGAGACCCTATGGGGTCTCGCTCGCCCGGGCCAATAACGGGATTCCCACAGACCCCTCGCCCTGTGCCCATTAGAGGCGAGGGGATGCTTAAAGCATTTCCCCTCGAAAAAAAAAAGGAGCCGACCCCAACAGAAATGGGAAAAAGGCAAGGGGAATGATGATGACTCAATTTGCGACTAAAGTCTAATAGTGAAATACTACTGATAAACTACTTTAATGAAATATTTTACGACGACGCATTTATTTTAGACATTTTTTGTCATGTCCGTCAGATACATACGAATGTTGGACACGCATTTTGAATTTTTTTGATGTAAGATTACGGTGACACACCTAGGTAGGGTTGCCATCTTTAAAATTTGGAAAACAAGACAAGACGCGTGAAAACCCCGGATTTTAGAGTCCGAAAGCCGGATATGTCAACAAGATCTTTTATACATATTCAATGTAATAAAAAACAGTTGAAAATGTCATAAATCATCTTTTTTATTCATTCATTATTTTAACAAAACAGAATCATATTACAATTTGTTACCAATTGTTTATAAATCTGTTGCTTGGTTCGTCCGTTGATCGTGGTGTGTGAGCATAGTGCGTGTATCGCGGGCGGCCCAATTTTTTTTTATTTATTTATTTTTCTAAACTCTGTCTACAAATACAACCTTCCCCGGACGCTCCCCGGATGCCCTCTAAACTTGGACAAATCCGGGGAAAGCCGGACGGATGGCAACCCTACACCTAGGTAAGTTTTAATGCGTAATATCATAATATTGTTTCATTTCAATGACTAAGCAAAAAAAAATACATGTTTACAGAGCCCTGATTTTTGCGATATTACATCTCGAATGCGACATACTGTCAAAAAAATTGACATACGTCGTGTTCGAGAATGTGGCGGCTCCGAATCAGAAGGTCCATAAGGGAAAATGTCATTGTTTGCAGAAGGTCCACAATGTTTAAACGTCTACTAAATGAGAATGTCTTAAGTGGCAAAACGACTTACTAGTAAAACGTCCAAAATGTGAAAATGTCAATAATGCAAAAGGCCAGGTACACTCAAGAAAACAATAGAAAGGTTCAGAAAAAAGTTTAAAGAAACAAAAAATAAACATTTAAATTATAATAACAAACAATATATAATTCCTCCTATATGTATTTATACTTATAATAAACTTATCATAATACTAATCTATATATTAAATAGTTAGTCTCCAAAAATAATACGTTTTATATGGGTTACTCGTTTTAAAAATGTTAATGGCGTGATCTCCTGATTATTTAACTTGTCGATTTCCCTAGTTAATTTTTTATCGAAAATTACATCGTTCTTCTTGCGTCTTTGGCCGTCAAATAAGGCGCGCGTAATTCTCAACTGTTGCCAGATTGCTTCTTTTCTTAAAGCATGAATAAATAACGGTAATGTTCGTTTCCGACCTACTCTGGCGTTATATCTTCTGTTCCATCCTTCTAAAGCATTATTAGTACGGTGTCTTTGACTGAAACAACTGATATCTTCTGGTTTTTTATAATCCATTGTTTGTGAAAGTATTTAAAAAAAAGCGAAACGTTTTCGTTCTCCATAATGTGTTCTGCATCATCACGGATCTCAGTCCATACATCTTTAATGTTCACTGCAGGTAATAATGGCAAATTCGCTAACAGTCTTGTTAACGCTCAACCACGTTTAGAATCAGAAACGTTTAGTTTATGTGACTTTCGCCACACGGCGTTATTGAAGTGATAATAGCAACCAGTCCACGTAGCTTCAGGAAATACCAAACGAAAAGCGTTAATCTGAGCTGCTTCATAGTCACTCTTAAAATTATTTATATCAAGACCAAAATGATATTCGACGAGACCAAACAGTCTCTCATAAGTAGATTGTTGTTTATTAGGTAATAATGCGTACAGAACAGGTACAAAGTTAGTGGATTCTGAACAACTTTCAATATCTACGTGTATTGTATTACATTTGGTAAAATGGCACAGGTACTTTAAAAGTTCCGTCTCCGAAATAGCAGGCGGTTTTGTCGTGAATATTTTTTATAGTCTTTTGACAGATTTTTGTAGAAAATACAAATATTTTGTCATTGCCTGTGCCATCAACACAAACCAAAAAATCCTCGGAAAGCAATTCTGCTTTAGACACCGTACTAATAATGCTTTAGAAGGATGGAACAGAAGATATAACGCCAGAGTAGGTCGGAAACGAACATTACCGTTATTTATTCATGCTTTAAGAAAAGAAGCAATCTGGCAACAGTTGAGAATTACGCGCGCCTTATTTGACGGCCAAAGACGCAAGAAGAACGATGTAATTTTCGATAAAAAATTAACTAGGGAAATCGACAAGTTAAATAATCAGGAGATCACGCCATTAACATTTTTAAAACGAGTAACCCATATAAAACGTATTATTTTTGGAGACTAACTATTTAATATATAGATTAGTATTATGATAAGTTTATTATAAGTATAAATACTTATAGGAGGAATTATATATTGTGTTTGTTATTATAATTTAAATGTTTATTTTTTGTTTCTTTAAACTTTTTTCTGAACCTTTCTATTGTTTTCTTGAGTGTACCTGACCTTTTGCATTATGGACATTTTCACATTTTGGACGTTTTACTAGTAAGTCGTTTTGCCACTTTAGACATTCTCATTTAGTAGACGTTTAAACATTGTGGACCTTCTGCAAACAATGACATTTTCCCTTATGGACCTTCTGATTCGGAGCCCTTTCATTGTTTCGTTTCGTTTCATTGTTTTCTATTAAATTAGCTTTATAGAGGCGTAATTCACACTATTTTATTAGCTTTCCTTTAAAATAATTGAATTATGAAGCAATTTTTATTTTAACATAACATAAACAATTTTCATACAAAAATTAAATTCTAAATGTACTACGTTTAGAACTGTCAAACGGTACTTCTTAGATTTGATGGACTGTAATATTTTTTATAATCATACTGACGGACAATTTGAAATACAATTTTTATACCTTGTCATGTATGTCATTTTCGAGGCTTTAAAGGCTTTTTTTATTTTTATTTATTTATTTAACACCCGAGGTGGCTGCAGGTGCGGCTGCCATGGCCGCAATCCTCAAGGGGGCGCATTTTGCTATAGATAATAATATTATACCCCCCACAGAGTTGATAAGACCATTGTTTTTTTATTTTTTTTGACGCCAAAAGACGTCATATTGCGTCTTTACAAGTACCTAGTTCTTCTTACTCCCACACTTTGGTCCTATTAACGGAGCAATACTATGTTTGGGACTTAACCCAAACAGTACCCTATTCCTGTAAGCCAGGATCAACAGCGGCACCGTGAAGACTCGGGATTTGAACTCGGCTAAGTTCCGGGACACCTAAACAGTCTTGGATCCCGCATGAATTCATTCAGAAATATAATAGGAATTAGAAACTCGACTTTTTTTTTATTCTTGAATAGGCTGGCGCTTGACTACAACTTACCTGATTTTAAGCTATGATGAAGTCTACGAAGGGACGCGCCAGCCCATTGTACCAATTTACTCGTGATTACGAATGACTTTCGGTGAGAAGGTGGCAGTGAAATGAGGCTCATTAAGGTTGAAACCATAAAGGAGAAACAATTTCGACCCACCCTCTTAAATGGTGTCACCAGACATCGCACAGGGATACAGCAACGCCGCTTGGCGGTGCGGCTTTGTCTGATGGGTGGTCACTAACCACGGCCGATGCCACCAGTTAATTACCAGTAAACATAATACCGGTTAATTGTCACCTGATTTGAACCACCCGGGGGCCACGTGTGGGGATTCAGATAAAAGGTGCACTCCCACGGAACGAAGGTGACCAGTCCCCAAATCGACTGTCCAATTGCAATTATTTGCAATTTCTATGGTAATAACTAAGAAGTTGTAATCATAGTGTTCTATCAATGGTTGTAATGTATGTCTCAGTAACGCCATCTAGTTTATTGGTAGGCAAAACTTACAAAAGTTTCTTTTCTGTAGCAGATGTCGCTTTTCTGTAAGAAAATAATAGCAAGTAGTTTCGGATATACGTCGAGAGATGTCACTATTTTCAAAATATTTGTTTCGATTTGGATAATAGTGATGTGGTGATGAGTAGTGTAATACACTTTTAACGATATAACATTTTTGGTATTAATAAATAAAATTACCTTTATTAGTATTGTTATTTTTATTTATAGTGGAACATTAACACACACGGCCATCTGATCCCAAACTAAGTAGATCTTTGCACTATGGAAACTAGATAAATGACGAGCCGGTGGCGTGGTCCGTAAGATATTTGCTTTTCACGCCGCTGGTCGTGGATTCGATTCCCACTTGAGACGGACATTAGTGTGATGAACATGTCTATTTGTCTCGAGTCTGGGTGTAATTAACTATTTTATATATTAACAAAAAAAAGTAGTATATGTATAGTATACCAGTTATCTGGTTTCCATAACACAAGCTTTGCTTAGCTTGGGACCGAATAACCATGTGTGCTAATGTCCTGGAATATTATTACTATTATAACTGGTAATATACTACATATAATACTTTTCTTTTGTAAATACATGCTCAATGTAAATAATTACACCAAGACTCAAGATAAAGAGTCATGTTTATCACACAAATGTCTGACATAGGTGGAAATTGAACCTACGACCTGCCGCGTGAAAAGTATTCTACGGGTACCAACCATGACACCGGCCAGTCAAACGTGTTGTTTCATAAGACCAATTAGTTTTAGCTTTGAGGAATCCCATCAACTTTATTTATTATAAATTAAGTCCGTGGTTTTAACTATTTAATTATTTTTATTGGTTTATGAATAAATAATAAATAAAATAAAATAATTAAGGAACAACTATGTATTTTATTAATTACTAATCTTAAACCAATAATTTATAATAATTACCTTAATTTTTGTACTTATAAGTTTAAATACAAATATATTATATATATTTTTTTGTATTTAAACTTATGATCCTGGATTTACGGACTTAAAACGGATTTCTCTAAGTTATCTATTTAGATGTCATAACGTTAAAAAAACTAAATATTTATATACATATTTGAAAAAAAAATTGTATTGAGTAAAGTATTAATAAAATTATTTTTTCATTATCTTGACAGCAAATATGATAACTTAAATGATGTCGATACATCGATAACTCTACACAAATATCAAATCGATGCCCATCCCTAGCAGTTTGTTATGTTTCCTTCCTGTAGTCACATCCGTGCCTTTTATGTTAAATTTAAATAGAAATAAGTAAATATTAGTCAAAATAACTTGAGAAATATTAAAGCACAGTGGATTTAAGTTAATAAACGTATAATTCCGTGTATTTTGAGGTTTGTATTGTTTTTAGTTACATGAATGAACAAAACAAGAGTAAATTCTTTGTTAGAAATATTGATTTTAAAACAAATGTGCATTATTATTATTATACGGGATGTTTTTAAATGTTTTATTTATAAGGGTGTTTGTTATTAGGTAAATTACAGCATTTTGCTTTGTTTCGTTAATTTACAAGTGTGAATTTAAGCGGGAACAGCCGCAGGAATCGGCTAGCTTTAATTTAAAAGGTAGGTGACCTAGGTAATTTAAAAGGTAGGTAGGTACCTACTGTAATGTAGTAGGAAAAATAAATAAATATGTGACTTATCTAAGTACTAAGGATAATGCATCATTATTCGAATTTAAATATAACATAGCACGCCTGCATTACTTAAGGGTGTGGGCAGAGGTGAATATTTTTAAATATTTATGTTACTATTTTTCCGGGATTAGAACCAAGAATCATACAATCCATGATTTATAAATGCGAAAATCATTGTGCGTGTCTGTCGCGCTTTTACGCCAAAAATACTAAACCGATTTAAATAAAATTTAGTACACAGATAGTTTAGAGCCTGAGAAAGGAAATAGGTTACTTTTAATCTTATACTACGTGGATAATCAATAAAAATATTATTTATCCTCCAACAAAAAAGAGGGGGTGGTCATCTTAGGGGCGGAAAAAGAACTAACAAAACCTAGGTTCTATTTTTAAATAATATGCATGGTCTTTGTTTTTATCATTAAAACAATCATTTTTATTAATCAAATTTTATTGTTTATTCAAATTCAATATATTTTCTGCAATTATTTTATTTGTCTTATTCATACATAATATAAATTTAATTTTAGTGACAACTTTTATTATAATTTAATATTACAAAATAAAAAATAAAAAATAAATACTTAATAAAATACATAATTAATAAAAATAATAAGTTTTTATTAATTATGTATTTATTTTATTAATTAAGTATTTTATAAATTTAAGTTTTTTAAATTATTTATTATTTTAAAAGGTGTCTAGTATTGAAATAAAACTACTTTTTAACGGATTTTATCGCGGTTTATTTTAGATTTTAGATCCCGACGTTTCAAAGTCTTTTCAGACTTCATGTTCACGGGTGGACTGAGATATTTGACGTCCAAAAATATTAATCACAATTATTACTGACTACCTTCAAACATTAATATTTAAGTTGCGTTCCGATTTAAGCAAACTGAGCTCACAGTGTCTTGAATTCTGAGTTGATTTTGCTTGGGTTTTGGTACAAGTAAATTAAGCACTGGGTCCCAAGCTGGTGGTATATTCCAACCATTTTCTCTGTTAAAATTAGGATGTTTTTTAATTTCAATAGCTTCGCGGATCATTCTCGGTTTTTTTATTTTTTTTTTATTTTTATTTCAATGTGTGATATTCGCGTAAATCTAAGACAATACTAGGTGTCTAGTAATTTTTAAATGCATAAATTTCTTCTAGGATAGACAAATTAAAAATGAAGACGAAACTGACCTCAGTTATCTACCTAGGCTTCACAGCCATGGATCGAAGGTTTTCCAACGCCATGCTCCCATGGCTATTCAGGGAAATTAGAGCTACAGGTATACGAGACAAGGTAGGTACTAGGTACACTTGATTTTTTATACTAAAAGAGAATATCTTGACGGAAAACATCGTGAGGAAAGCGTTTTATTTTTTTTATTTTTCTTTACTGCAATCCCGACTGCTACTCCTGTAAGCCATCATCGACAGCGGCTCCGTGAAGAGACTTAGGATTTGAACATCTACCTTTTTTTGGATCCCGCACGAATTTAATCAGGAAGAGAAATAGGAGGCCAAACGGGAGACAACATAGAGAAAAAAAAAGGTTTAAAAGTAGAGGAAATCAGCATATCTAAGAACTAAGTCATTCGATGATATGTGACATCCGCCAACCCGTACTTACCCGTACCACTCAACACAGCAGGCCACGGGTCTTCTCTCAACTATCTTACGAGTTGTTATAGTTTCGGCCTAAATCCACACACGCTACCCAAGTGCGGTTTGGTGGATATTACATGTCTTCGAATGATAAGCTCTTAGACATGCCGGTTTCCTCACGATGTTTTCCTTCACCGTATTGAGCAGCGGCGATGAAACAATTCACACAAAGTTGTGTGAATTGAAAGGGCACGACTGGGGATCGAACCCGCGTCTTTATATTTCAAAGGCGAGGCCAATACCATTGCGCCACCGCTGCTTAAAATACGTTTTTTTAATCCTTGAGTAGGCTAGCGCTTGACCACAACTAGCCTGATGTGAAGCAATGATGCATTCTACGACGGAACACGCTTACCCAGTAAATACCGATTCACTCGTGACTTGAAGACATGCAGATTAAAGCTACCAGGAAGCATTGATGCCGGCAACGAATTCACACAACTTGGCAGTTCGCACAGTAAAAGTGGATTCAAAGGGTTTTGTGCGTAGCCCCCCGATCCCCTAATAGACTAGAGTGTCCAGCAACGTCCTGAGTCGAGGTTCGTCCCCACATGGGGAGCCCTCATGGCAGTTGCCACAAGTAGGTACCTACTTGATCGGTTTGACAGTCCTCGGACGGCTCACCGAAAAAGTCCGGCGAACCAATAGAGGCCCTTCCGGCCGATTGAGTTAGGTCATCCGCAAAAAAAAAGTTTTGTGCCTACCCGTGGAATTTTCACACTATAACAATATTTTTATTTATCTAATCCTAGTTTTCCGCCCGCGGCTTCGCCCGCGATTGTCGGTTATTTAATATAAATAAAATTTAAATTTCGAATTCTATTCATCGCATTGAGTTATCAAACATGTCATTTAATCAAAAGTACGAAAGAGTACTGATATCAACTTCAAAGAAAGTCGCACTCAGAATAATTTCTCAGGCTTCGCCCGCATAGAATTAGGTTCAAAATAAAAAAAATGGAAAAATAAAAAACACGTGTTTGATTATTTGTTTTAAGCTTTATTTTTACCGAATTTGAAGTGAATCGGACCACAGACTAAACAGTTCTGAAATATTTAATTTTTCCAAAAAAGCTCATTTTACACTCCCCTTGAGGGTAGTTTTGGGAAAAATAAAAAACACGTGTTTCATAATTTCTTTTAAGGTATATGTGTGCCAAATTTGGAGTGAATCGGACTTTAGACTATACAGATCCAGGGAAACTTTAATTTTTACCAATAAAACTCATTTTCCACACCTCATGGGGTAATTATGGAAAAATAAAAAACCCGTATCTCATTATTTGTCTTAAAGTTTATGTGTACCGAATTTTAAATGAATAGGACCAAGGAATAAAAAGTTGCATACAAACTTCACCCCTCTATTTAACCCTCTTAGCAGATGATTTTTGAAAATATTATTAGCCTTTGTCCGATTCTAGGGTATACACTACCTACATTTCAAATCCCACTAAGTACAACGCGGGCGAAGCGAATTAACATAATATTTTCAAATCAGCCGGCCAATGTTTTTGAAACACCATAAATAGCTTATCATCATCTTTCAAACTTAGCATAGTTAAAGTCTCAACAATATCACAAAAACTCAGCATAATTAACAATTGTCAGTTTTTCTCAAAGCGAATTTAATTTTCCAAACTCTTCTACTTTTTATGATTAAAATGGTAGGACTATGTTGGGTTTACAAAACTTGAGCCTCTTTGCGCGCGCCACTTTAGATCCTAGCTTAAAAAAGTAGAAAATTATCAACAATATCATTGAAGCCTTCGTCACCTTCGTCCGTGGGAGTGCACTTTTTATCTGAATTCCCTCACGTGGTCGCCGGGTGGTGCAAATCAGGTGACAATCAATTACTGGTAATTATGTTTACTGGCTTCGGCTATTGTTAGTAACCACCCACCAGACAAAGCCGCACCGCCAAGCGGTCTTGCCGTGTTCCGGTGCGGTGTCTGGTGACACCATTTAGGAGGGTGGGTCGGAATTTTTGCTCCATTATGATTTTCGCCATATGGAGCGTCATTTCACTACCACCTTCTCACCGAAAATCATTCGTCAAGTGAATCGGTATATTAGGCGGGCGCGTTCTATCGTTGACTACATCATTGCTTAACATCAGGCAAGTTGTAGTCAAGCGCAAGCCTATTTCAGAATAATAAGAAAAACTCAGCATAATTGACTCAGCAATCTCTCCACAGCTCAGCATAACGATAGAAGATGGCTGTTTAAAAGCATACAATGGGAATTTCGAACCTGTACTCGTCCACAGACTGGTTGACATCATCAGGTAATTTATTTATGTTTAAACAATATTTTTTTCTATAAAATCATTTATTTGAAACAATAAGTTTTACAAATAAAATAAAACGGATTTCCAAAAAGTAAAATATTTACATCTGTTAATTGAAGTCGGTGCATTATCCCACAAATCTTTATTTTCGTCCGTTACCAGTCTAATCTTTTATTATCCTTAGGCTTGCGCTTGACCACAACTTGCCTAATGTTAAGCAATGATGCAATCTACGATGAAACGCACTTACCCAGTGAATACCAAATCCCTCGTGACTCGAAGACAAACATGTAACTGTCGAGAAATAGAGATGCCTGCAGTGAATTCCACAAATTTGCAGTTCGCACAATAAAAGTGGATAAAAGCGCTTTGATACCTATGGAATTTCCACCATATATCGGTGGCGCATAACCATGCCTCTACTTGTCCACTGACTCCAATTAATAGATGTAAATATTTTTTTTTCTGAAGGCCATTATTTTTGTTCGACTCTTTAGTTAAAATGGACTTTGTCTCTTTCTTACTAGTATAACTGTCGAGAAGACAGACAAAGACGAACGAATTATTAACCTATTTTAGCTATAATAAGCTTAAAAGACGTTTATGAATACGGGGGGACTAGATGTATACATCAGCACTATTCTTTGTCCAGGGCGTCACAAGTGCCAGGTCGGCTTGAGGAGCTGTTCTACATCCTTTGGAATGAAAAGGAAGGCCTACTTAACTGTTACCTATTCAAATCCGACACTACTGATGAGGTTGGTTTATTTATAAGACATAGTAAATTTTAATAATCATCATCATCAGCCTATCCTAGTCCACTGCTGGACATAGGCCTCTCCTAAAGCACGCCACTGAGCACTATCCGCGGCTACTCTGATCCAGCTCTTACCAGCCACCTTGCAAAGATCGTCACTCCACCTAGTCTGAGGGCGCCCTTTTTTTCGAGGGGAAATGCTTTAAGCATCCCCTCGCCCCTAATGGGCACAGCGTGAGGGGTATGTGGGACTCCCGTTATTGGCCCGGGCGAGCGAGACCCCATAGGGTCTCCAGCTACAGGCGGCCGGGCCCGGTTTACTCTCTAAAATCCCCCGGTGTTCCGTCGGACAACCTTTGTGCCGGGCTTCGGGATTCGGTCTGAGGGCGTCCTACGCTACCTTTGCCTATCTGCGGTCTCCACTCAAGAACTCGTTTACCCCAACGGCTGACGGTTCAGCGGCAGATATGACCGGCCCACTGCCACTTCAGCTTACTAATCTGGTGAATAAAATTGAATGATTTATTTCTATTTCTGTGTATTTTTGCAATAATCTTATAAACTACTGAACCGATTTTCAAGCAGTTTTGACCGTCAGTTAGAAAACTTTTGAATTCAAATTTATGCTATAGTAGTACACAGTATAGCACCGCAGCGAGGCTGAAGCAGGTTGTTAGTTGATGATACATCACTGTCATGATTTCATTGTTTGTCAAACAAACTCAGCAGGAGGTATGTTGAAGGTAAATGTAACAGAAATATTAGATACTAGCTTCCGCCCGCGGTTTTGCCCGCGTAGTCCTCGTTTCATTCAACGCTTTAGGGGTGAGTTTTGAAAAATCCTTTCATAGTGCATATCTAGACCTCATTCGGTAGCTATGTGCCAATATAGTCATCCTATCTTCAGAAAAAATGTTCTGAGTTTGTTGTAACTACTCATTGTCCAAATCTATATACATATATAAAAATTTATCCCTATTTCCCTTGGTCACGCCATCACGAGTGAACGACTGGACCGATTTTGCTAATACTTTTTTAGAATATTCCTTGAAGTACGAGGATGGAGAAAAATAAAAAAGAAATCTCCGAACGTACACTAAAACGATATTGAATTTTTAAGAAGGTACTCGTATTTAAATTAATGTTAATATATTGAATTATTAACTTTCAATGTCAAGAAACAGTGTCCGAATTAAATAATGTATTATTACGTGACATACCCTTGATCTAATACGTTTCAATTCTATTTATGTTCTAACACCTAAGTATGTCACTTGTATGGCAGTTTTTGGACGTATTACAACATCGAGACATTGTGAAATCTAACTGCGATAAAAAATTAATAAAATTTATTAAATCAATTCAGTTCAATTTTGATTTGTGATTAAAAATTAAAATAAAATTCAAAGTGATTTTTGGTGAAACATTGACAGTCGTTACGACTATGTAACCTTGGTGTTCCAATTGAATGTGAAAACAATCAGTGTTCCATATTTAAATTGTGACTGTAAAATTTTTAGTGATATATGATTTTTGGTGTTTAAAAGTTCTAAATCTAATCTAAAAAAAACTACATTTATAAATTGATGAAGATCGAAAGTGATTTCATTAAAACAAAAAATAATGTAATTATCAACTAAAATTCAAAATAATTGATAGAAATTAATTTCAATATTAAATAAAAATTTAGTTTAAAAATTGACAATCATTGTGACCAGGTGTTCCAATTTTAATGTGAAAATTGTGAAAATGTGATAATGTTAATTATTATCTTTTTGTAGTTCCAATTTTAAAATTGATCCAATAGAAACAAATAGAATATTTCACGTGTTCTACTTTTGAATTTAGTTGCTTATTAATGAAACACATCATAAATTATAATCGAACTAAAAATCGATTTAATGTTTGACGCCTACATACATAGTTCATTTACTTATCAATAAATCGATTTACACTTGAAACACAAACAATCGAGAAATAATATCGAATATTCATAATTTTTAATCATTCAAAGTAAATAAAAAAGAACTATATTATTAGATAGTGGTTCCATAGAGTTTGGTTTCTGTAATATCTCGCGTATCATATTTAAAAGACAGGTACCTCTGATGCAACCTCGCGTACCTTTGGCGGTACAACGTGAGAGACACTGGGTCAGACATCGACGCAATTTTAGTTGTATCTCCTAAACTGGTTACATTTTTATTTAAGCAATTTAGTAAATTGGTGTTAATTTTTTTTTATTAAATCAAGGTTTTACAAACTAAATGCAATCAAGTTATTAAGAAATATTTAAATTATTTAGATCTCCGATAAATTGCTTGTGTGAAGCATAGCCAAGACTTTTTTCTGTAACAAGATACCGCCATTAGTAATGGCGGTAATGGCCCATTACCCAGACCTGTTGCATAGTCTTCCCTGTCTTCGGCTTGTCGTATCCAGCTACTGCTGGCAATCTTTCACAGATCTCCACATTTGTCACTATATTTAACTTATACCTTCTAAAAATAAACTAAGTCAGGTACACCAAATAAAATTATCAATTTTTGTAACTTGAAAAAATCGATCCAGCCCTTACAAAATAACCTACGCTAAATATTACATTGAATAAAATCTCTCTTTCATAATTGCACAGAGAAAAATAGGAAGCAAACAAATATAACAAGAAAATATTTTAATTCAAGAAGACGTCGAACTCATTACCATCGCATTTGTCAAATTGTTTCGTTACGTCGCCGAAGTTTTTGCCAACAAGAACAAGATGATCAGTTCAGTCATAATACCTCTCGCGCGCAAAGCGGCTGTGCTCTACACCGCGTCTTTTTCCGACGTTCAGTTTTGGACTGGTGCTGTTTTAATCGTGCTAGCTTGTGAAATGGACCTAATCTACTTCCATATCCTAAACGCTATGGACTTACAATTTAATTACTAATAAAATTTTGTGATAAACATTGATTGATAGTGTAAACAGTGATTAGAATGACAGTGTACCTTGAAAAATGAAATTCTGAGACGAAATTTTCTCCATGTTAGTGTTTTTAAAATAGCACACTCGCTGTGCCAAGTTTGAAACGGCTTGCAATCGTTTTGCCAGCCAGTGTAAACAAAAAACATCTGATTCGCAACGCTTCAACCGTTTCGAACCACTTGCAGTGTAAATAAACCTAGCAATAGCCAATGGGCTACTTGAATTATTTGTAAATGGAACAATAAAACAGCTGTTCCTATTCTAAATTTGACATTATTAGTGTTTCCAATTGGTGTTCCAAATTTAACCTGTGGATTCTAAATTTAAAAGCTATTTAGTGAAGGAATGTGGGGTTTCTTGTTTTAGATTTTGAATCTAATTTGACATTTTGTTATTAATGACATTTTAATTAATGATACACAATGGAACTGTGATGCAAAAAACCGGAAACTAGATTTAATTGTCAAACGTAAGTATTCCATTATTTAATTTGATGTTATTAGCATATTGATTGTTTAATTGTTTAAAACCCGCCATGGATTCTAACGAGTGCAATAAGATATAGGTACCTACAATATTACTAACCTATGTGTGAAATCTGATTTCGAAATTATTATGAAGATACACCCAGATTGACTGTTTGTCAACCGACTTCTAAAAGGAGGAGGATCGTAATTCGACTTTAAGTTTCATTTTATTTTTTGTGTATAAGTTACGCGATTATTCCACCAATATATTTTATCCGATCGATTTTGTAAGGTAATTCTTGTTTGTTCAAAAGAGTATACTTTCCAGGTGGTCTTATTCAAATTATGTAATGATTGGTAAATAAATAAAAATCTAAAAATAAGGTAATCCCTACTAATATTATAAATGCGAAAGTAACTCTGTCTGTCTGTCTGTAACGCTTTCACGCCTAAACTACTGAACAGATTTGGATGAAATTGGGTATGGAGGTAGTTTGATACCCGAGAAAGGACATAGGATAGTTTTTATCCGACTGCGCAGAAAGAAGGTAATGTTTTGGCGCGATGACCGACATACACGCGGGCGAAGCCGCTGTCGGAAAGCTAGTAACATATAAAATATTAATCGGTTAAGCAGGTTATAACTAAGTCATATAATACATTTAAGCCGGTTTATATACCTATGTTTTAAAAGCTATTGTTAGTGACTAAATTTTTTGTTCGACATTAAAAAGGCGAAAATTCTCAAGTCAAAATTTTTTTACGTTTTTCTTGCATAACTCCGTCATACATAATAATATGTTTAAAGACCAATTAGCATCTTTTTTTATCAAGAATAGTTAATTTTTTTATATATTTTTTTGGTTTTATGTATATAAATATATGGGATTAATTGTACTATAACAAAACATAGTCATTTTGTGATTACCATCAACCTTTTTTACCTTTTTTTGTGGAAAACACGTATGACGACATATAAAATCTCATAAAAAGTTGTGTGGCCTGCTGACATAGTGCTTCACTACCCTGACTGCTGAGTGCTAAGCTGCGAAGGTCTTGGGTTCAATTCCAACTCAGGTAAAATGGGTGTAATTTATCTGTAATAAGTATGTATTTACAAAAGAAAAGTATTTTTTTTTTATTCTGCAATAGGCTTGCGCTTGACTACCACTTGCCTGGTGTTTAGCAATGATGTAGGCTACGATAGGACACGCCCGCCTAATATACCAATTCACTCATGATTAACAATGATTTTCGGTGGTAAGGTGGCAGTGGAATGAGGCTCCATATGGTTAGAAAGCATAAAAGAGCAAAAATTCCGACCCACCCTTAAATTATGTCACCAGACATCGCGCCGGAACACGGCTAGGCCGCTTGGCGGTGCGGATTTGTCTGGTGGGTGGTCACTAACCACGGTCGAAGCCTACCACCAGTTAATTGTCACCTGATTTGCACCACCCGGGGACCACACCTGGGGATTCAATTAAAGGTGTGCACCCACAGACGAAGGTGACTCAGCCAGCTAAAATTTGGGTGATGTTCACGTCTGTTTAGATATACTTTCGAATACTACGAGCGTGGTCGGTAAGATACTTGCTTTTCACGCCGCAGGTCGTGGGTTCGATTCCCATCCGAGACAAAGATTTGTTTAAATATGTCTGTTTGTCATGTGTCTAGGTGTAATTATCTATATTTAAGTATATATTTACAAAAGAAAAGTATTATATGTAGTATATTACCGGTTATCTGGTTTCCGTAGTACAAGCTCTGCTTAGTTTGGGATCAGATGACCGTGTACGTGTGTTAATGTCCATATAATTTAATTTTATGATTAGTTATGTAAAAAACTAACTTGTTTATTTACATGCGTCATATAAAATTAATTATATTGATCTTGGTTTGGGTCAGGTTAGGTAATCAAAATGAATAAGCGCATTTCATCGTAGACAACATCATTGCTTAACATAAGGCAAGTTGTTTCATCGCCGCTGCTCAATGAAGCCGGTGAAGAAAAACATTGTGAGGATTCCGGCATGTCTAACAGCTATAATCTGCCTGTCTTCAAGTCACGAGTTAGTCGGTATTTACTGGGTAAGAGGGATCGTAGACTGCACCATTGCTTAACAACAGGCAAGTTGTGGTCAAGCGCAAGCCTATTACAGAATTTAAAAAAACATTAAAAAAACGCGTTAGCAGACATGCCCTTGGCAGCCAGACGTTGTGGACGTCGTGGTACAAAAGTAACTTTAAATATTTAAGTTTTTAAATAGATACGTGTTATAGGAAGCGATTTTGGACTTTAGACATAATTTTTTTGTGTTTTATTGATACTTACGTGTTTACAAAACTAAAACGAGTTATTTTAAAGAAAACATAGTTATATGTACCTACCTACTTTTTTATTTTCGATAGGCTGGCGCTTGACTACAACTTGCCTGATGTTAAACAATGATGTAGTCTACGATGGAACGCGTCAGCCCGGTACACCGATTCACTCGTGATTACGAATGATTATCGGTGTGAAGGTGGCAGTGGAATGAGCCTCCTTAAGGTTAGAAACCTTAAAGGAGCAACAATTCCGACCCACCCTCACTGCAAGTAATTGAGGCTCAAAATTACTTACGTACTTATGTGTGGAATTTGTGGGTAGAATAAGAATGAGTAAACAAACAAAACAATGTTATCTCAGTTACAGAGGTTTATGCATATAAAATTTACTCGCTGTCTCAGTTATTAGAGGTAACTGTGTTGATAAATCGAAAGAACAAATCCCAGATATAGAGGCTTACTTCGTCCTACTGACAGAGGTAATTCAGTGCCAAAGTGTTGGGACCTCAGCGTGAGTTTCAGTTATGGAGATTTCTCACTTCCCCAGGTCCCACTTAACCAAGTTTCATGTATCTGCTAGATAATTAGGTACACCCAGACTTAAGACAAACTGACAAATTTTATTGTCTGTTTAGAGTAGGAATCGAACCTATGACGACGTTGAAAGCGAGTTCCTTTACACAGGAATACGAGTAAAACATTTAAAATATTGACGGGCCGGTGACGTGGTCAGTAAGGTACTTGCTTTTCACGCCGCAGGTCGTGGGTTTGATTCCCACACAAGTCCGATTGTGTGATGAACACGTCTGTTTGTCTTGAGTCTCGTTATAATTAGTTATATTTAAGTATCTATTTACAAAAGAAAAGTATTATATGTAGTATATTACCAGTTATCTGGTTTCCATAGTACAAGCTCTGCTTAGTTTGGGATCAGATAGCCGTGTATGTTATGTTAATGTCCCAGAATATTATAATTAACGGTCTTATTCATAAAAATCTTATAAGACTCTTTAGTTTAAATGGACTCTGTCTCTGTCTTACTAGTATAAATGTCAAGATGACAGACAAAGACAAACGAATTATAAACTACTAGCGGACCCGGCAGACGTCGTTCTGCCCGGTAAAGCAGTGCTATCTACCGGGTCTCAGACCTACCGAATATAACCAATAATAAATAATAGGTATCTAACCCGGTTTCCGGCACTTCTTCGCTTTCTAACTTTTCTTTTTTTTTAATTTTTCTCTGCGTAAGAACCATCCTCGTACTTAAAGGAATATTTAAAAAAAAAGTATTAGCGTAATCGGTCCAGCCGTTCACGCGTGATGTCGTGACAACGGAAAACGGGTTTCATTTTTATATATATATAGATTTTAGCTATATTGAGCTAATATAGGCCTCTTTTACCGGGGGAAATTTTTATGGATCCCTCGCCCAGTATGGGCGCAGGGCGGGGGGTATGTGGGACTCCAGTTGGTAACTAACCAAAACTCCCCGAGTATTCCGTTGCGCATCTTGGCTCAGGGTCGCGGGAACCACAAGTGACAACCGCAACACCCTGGATGCTGGCTCGCCATTTCAGGCGAGCCCCGTCAACAGGGTTCACCCTGGTTCAGGTATATACTTATCATAACTCTGTCTATATTTTATGATTAGTTTTAATTTCATGTTGTACCTTTTAAACCTAACAAACAATGTATTATTATTTATTAATACGGAGACAAGTGTTTTACGGAGCAGCGGTGGCGCAGCGGTACGGGCCTCGCCTTAGAAAAATAAGGTCGCGGGTTCGAATCCTGGTCGTGCCCACACGTCTTTGTGTGGATTGTTCCATCGCCGCTGCTCAATATCGGTGAAGGAAAACATCGCGAGGAAACCGGCATGTCTAAGAGCTAATCATTCGAGGACATGTGACATCCACAAACCCGCACTTGGCCAGCGTGTGTGGATTAAGGCCAAAACTGTCTCTACTCATAAGATAGTTGAAAGAAGACCCGAAGGCCCAGCAGTGGGACACTAAAAAGGGCTGAAGTGTAGTGTTTTACACTTTTACATAATTGGCTAAAACACAAAGCACAAGGAAAACGAAAGCTTCTTAGAAATTCTTGGGTGGAATCCAAAGATTGTGTGTTGAATAATAAGTTTTGTTGCCCGTTTGAGTCACAGATATACTAGGTTTGAGTTGAAGGAACGATGCCACAAAAGACGCATGTTTGGACAAAGAATACTACTAGGTAATATTATAATCGCGAAAATTATGTATGGATGTGTGTTACTCTTTCACGCAAAAACTACTGGACGGAATTAGATGAAATTTTGCAAAGACATAGATTATGGTCCGGTTTAACTAATAGGTTACTTTTTATCACAATAAGTACCACGCGGGCGAAGCCGTGAGCGGAAGCTCGTAGGCCATATTTATAGTTTAAAGAAGAATTCAGACTACTCTAGAATACATTTTTAACGGTGATCGGGACCTACTGATTTCGACTAAGTATTTTTTTTAACAATAAAAAATAAAATAATACTGGTCTGGTCCCAAGCTAAGCAGAGCTTGTGTGGAAACCAGATAACTGGTATATACTATACTTAAAATACTTTTGGTCCCGGTTGTTATTTAACACATCTATGACAATCGTTATATCTAGTCAGAAGCCAATATAATCTGACACCTGGTCTAACCATCTCGGCTACTGGTTCCCTACGGGTGTCGAGGTCTGATGGCAGTCGCTCGTATAATTCTGGTAGCTAGCCGCATCAGGTTAGACTGGGAGCCGACCCCAATAGAAATAGGAAAAAAGCAAGGGGAATGATGATGATGGCTTTTCTCTTGTAACGAAACTTTACATGTCAGCGTTCCAGTTATACTAACTTCTGCCCGCGGCTAGCTCTGAATAGTATAAGGATAAAAAATAGCGTATATGCTACTCCAGATTTTAATTTACCTCTGTGCCAAATTTTATCTAAATCCGTTATGTAGTTTTTGCGTGAAAGAGTAACAAACATAGTATGAGTGCAATATTAGTGGAAGTTACGAGAAATCACGTCTGCCACTTTATATCACTTCAACCGTTTTTAAAGTCCCACAGCTGGGCATGGGTCTTATTTCAACTATCTTTCCAGTTGAGAGAGATTAGGTCGTGTAATCCACACACTCTGGCCAAATGCGGGTTAATGGATGTCACATGTCCTCGAATAATTAGTGCTTAGATAGATAGTCTTTTTTTTTAATCTTTATTTATTATAGAGGGTTTAATCAATAAGATTATGCCACCCTCGAAGAACATAACAATACTATGCCCTACGCTTAATTCCTAAATTAACAAAATGTATTAACATTTTGTGGTAATGTATTTGTGGTAAAAAAATCAGTTCTCTCAGCTTGGTTTCGTACACATTCCATTACAATATGAAACACATCTTCTACTACATTACATTCCCGGCAGTTTGGTGTATTTGTTTTTCCCATAAGATGAGCAAATTTGTTTAATGGAATGCGTCCAGATCGAAGCCTCAACATTGTGACTATGCTAGCTCTAGTCATATTGGATCCCTCGAACCAGAGAGATTTTCTAGATAGTCTTGTTGAAATAAAACTACTTTATAACGGATTTTATCGCGGTTTATTTTAGATTCACCCGTGAACATGAAGTCTAGAAAAGACTTTGAAACGTCGGGATCTAAAATCTAAAATGAACCGCGATAAAATCCGTAATAAAGTATTTTTATTTCAATGTGTGATATTCGCGTAAATCTAAGACAATACTATTTTGGCAGTGTTTTTCTGTAGGTGCCAGTCATTTACAGAAAAAATGGGCAAATAAAATAAAAATAAATTTGACCATTTTTATGTAGCCTCGCGTTTCAAAAAATATAAATAACTAGCTTTCCGCCCGCGGCTTCGCCCGCGTGTATGTCGGTTATCGTGCCAAAACATAACCTTCTTTTTGCGCAGTCGGATAAAAACTATCCTATGTCCTTTCTCGGGTCTCAAACTACCTCCATACCCAATTTCATACAAATCGGTTCAGTAGTTTTTGCGTGAAAGCGTAACAAACAAACTTACATTCGCATTTATAATATTAATATTATAATATTATAGTATAGTATAGTATAGATATAGATATATAAAAAGTGGTTTCTTTGCATTTAATTCATTTTCATTTCATTTCATATGTATTACACAATTTTCGTTTGAATTAAATGTTATGTAGATAGAACTTCATAAACTGATTTGAATGAAACATGAGCTTTATTATGATAAGCAAGTATCAAAACACAGTCGTATACAGTTTCATGATATTATAGGGCATGTGTTCTGTTCAACTGGTAATTATGTTTACTGGTAATTAACTGGTGGTAGGCTTCGGCCGTGGTTAGTGACCACCCATCAGACAAAGCCGCACCGTCAAGCGGCCTTGCCGTGTTCCGGTGCGATGTCTGGTGACACCATTTAAGAGGGTCGAATTGTTGCTCCTTTATAGTTTCAACCTTAAGGAGCCTCATTTCACTGCCACCTTCTCACCGAAAGTCATTCTCACGAGTGAGAATATACATACACCTCATACGGAATCTATGTAATAAATAAAAAAAATAAAAAATAGTTTATTACCAAAAAATTACAGCAAACAAATTTTTCCGTTGGCCCCACACTAGGCAAGCCTGTCCTGTGGGTGCCATCTACGCTTACAATTTATTTTATTTTAAAACTCATTGAAAATAATAATAATAATAATAATTAAGTACATAAATAAATTAAATCAAATTATTCACAATTTTAGTTCAACTCGTTACCTTCACAAACAATACACGCGATTTTTTTTTTTTAATTTGGAGAGTCTTGACCTAGCGGTTTGGGGTGTGCGTTGATATGTCCTTGACACTGTGGGAATATGAACGTTGCTGAAAATCAGTGCTGTGGGTCGCATCTAGTAGGCACTCTATACTGAGCTATGTCCATGTTTGACACTGATGGGTCAAACTTCCTCATTGTTTTTTTTATTTATTTCTTCTTTTAATTGTTTCCATTTGTGTTTATTTTTCTCTTTCCATGTGTTTTTTTATCATTTGATTCTGTGTGTCCTGTATCTGTCAAATATATTTTTTTCTTTTTTTTCTTCTTTATATGTCAATCAGTCAGTCGGTCCCCGTTTCACCTCCTTTAGCTGTGAGTTTTGAAAAATCCTAAGTGCACCCTTGACTTTGTAAGGAACCTATGTGCCAAATTCGGAGTCTCCAGACCGGTTTGGCCTATGCGTTGATATGTCTGTCAGTCAGTCTGTTTATTTTTTTTTTATATATTTAAAAGATAACGATTAAAACAGGTTATTACATCGAGGTTAATTGATTAATTTTCCTTGTGCAACCACATTACGTAAATGCTCGTGTACAAAGCGCCAGTCATCTCTTGTGAGATAATTCTCACTGCTCACACAAGGTATCTACTTAGACCGCATACCCACCGAGCACCGACATGAACTTCGATCCGCTGCTACAGTAGGTAGGGAGCAAAATAGCACACAACAAAATAGGCCCCCAAACGATTATGGTTCCTGTCAGGACCGGACCGTGCGACCGCCAAATGCCCCCAGATTCGAAAACTAGAGTGTCCGGCAACGTCCTGAGCCGAGATTCGTCCCCTTGGCAGTTGCCACAGTACTTGATCGGTTCGAAAAGGGTTGAAGTAAGTATCGAAAACTAAAACCTATATCTATCACACCTCCGCGTCGTTGTCTTTTGGGAACGAGCCCAGAATACTAATACTTTGTACAAGATGAACGCTAGCCTTCTGGTCGCAGGTGGTGTCAAAGAGGCGCTTAGACACTTCTCTAAAAACTGTCAGATTTACTCATTTTTCCAAGTGAACTAACAATTATGTCCGCCAGAACAATGTCAACGAGTGTTAAATACAAATTAATATTCGCATATTTATTTAACTGTGATGAATACATATCAGAACGCTTGACGTGTGCTTTCTCTGTTATTGACTGTAACAACACTTTACATAATCAGATAAATAGTGACGTATTTCAAATAATATTCTGTGATTCTGTATTAATAGGAAGATGGAAGAGCGCCTAAATCACACTGCACATTATCGAATTGGCAAATTCGATCGGCAATTCCGAAATCAGATTAATAATAAATTAATTTGAACAATATAATTAACAAAAGCAATCTGAAAGTGCCGCTACTTACTTCAACCCTTTTCAACCCTTCATCCACAATGTTTGGCAGGTGCAGATTGGGTGTCGGCAGTGCCACCGGGGATTTTTTTTGCGGATGACCTAACCCAGTCGAGCGGAAGGACCTTACTTGGTTCACCGGACTTTTTCAGTGAGACGTCCGAGGACGCTGTCCGCCTGTCGAACTGATCAAGTACTGTGGCAACTGCCATGAGGGCGCCCCATGTGTGGACGAACTACCGGGGTTCGAACCCACGACCCCACACCCACCTTAAATTAAATAAATTAAATTTAAAAGGCGAGGCCGTTACCACTGCACCACCACGTGTACCTAACCACAAATTTTATTATTAATTATTATTACCTTAATTAAAATATTTATTTTTAATTTAAACTGTCGCTATCTACGAATACACCGATTAAATAATTAATTTGTTTAGCAAATTTGTGTGTGTCCAAGCGGAGGTTAAACCTGCGACCTATATTCCAAAGCCGAGGTCGACACCGCTGCGCCTTTGCGATAATTGGTGATTATTAATATGATTATTTATTTTAACAGATCAGAAATCACAATGCATAGACCTCGGCCATTATTCGGTTCTCATTCGGACACATCGGCTATAAAAAATCTGGTAAGATGTGTGAAAGCAAGGGTTTGATTTACTTAACTAATTACTAATACGTTTGATACTTTCTTAGAATATTTAACACGGAACAAGTATTATGCACGTTCTCTGCTGAGGTACATGAAGAATTTGTATGCATAAACTGTTCATGTTTGTTTGTAGCTTAAATTCACGTTTGCATTTGTAAAGACGTTTCAACTTTTACATGTGTGCTGTGTTTACTTCCCCTCCCCTAAAAACAATTTAGCGCTACAAGTTGCGTATAACATCTCCCGTGTATAATTATGTGTATGTTTTAAAGATATTATAACACACTAATTACCGAGAACCAAACATTACCTAAAGTTAGTTATGTGACGCTTTAAATCCAATCGGCATATTCGTCCGGCAGTATTGACACGAATTGGCAAAACGCAATTCGCATGTTACTTATGAATATTCTACAGAATAACCTTAAAAATATAGTGTGATTCGTGTGCATGTGCATTTACAGCGCACAGTTTTATTTACAGTGTATCGTTTTAAAATGCTGAATTTAATTGAATCGACTTTAAACCCGAATTCAAGGTCACGGAAACTAAAATGTACTGCTCCTTTGTATTAAAAGTATTATTATATTATATACCTACCTCCCACTTCTTCCCACTTCAACCCTTTTTAGTGTCCCACTGCTGGGCACGGGTGTTCTCTCAACTATCTTGCTAGTTGAGAGAGTTTAGGCCTTAATCCACTCACGCTGGCCAAGTGCGGGTTGGTGGATGTCACATGTTCTCGAATAATTAGTCCTTAAACATGCCGGTTTCCTCACGATGTTTTCCTTCACTGATATTGAGCAGCGGCGATGAAACAATTCACACAAAGATGTGTGGGCACGACTGGGAATCGAACCCGCGACCTTATATTTCTAAGGCGAGGCCCGTACCACTGCGCCGCCGCTGCTCGATACCTACCTACTTTACGTCAACGACGCCACTGGATCGGATGAGAACCAAACCTGCTGTGGTGCTAAGTGGTACAAAGGTTGATTTAAACAACTTTTTATGATATCTGAGGTCAAGATTCATTGTCCTTGAGTTTATGGTGCTAATATAAATATTTGTTTCTCACTTCCGGCATCGCCTCACTTTGTCTCTGTTTCTAAAGAATATTTGACAAATGCAAAAGTAATAAGATAAGATAATTTATTTTAAAAAATAATGAGTGGAAATACTAAATTATAAGGTAAAAAAATAAGACCTCCATGTTTTGTCGAAAGTCGGCGTACAAAAATCATGTTTATGCACATGAAATTCCTTAAAATAATAGAAAATCGTTTCAAACATATTACATAAACATCAAATTACAAAGTCAAATCAGTATGGGATTATAAAAGTGTCAAAATCAAATTAAAATTACTACAATGTCAAATTGATCAGAGAAAGAGAGAATTTCTCTGTCGCGCTTTGTCACAAAAAGTACTGGACCGATTTTAATGAAATTTGGTGCACAGAGGCTGGTTTTTAATCCAAAAAAATGGTTGTAAGGGTTTGTATGGAAATACACGCTATAACATTTAGTTCACGCGGGCGGAATGCATGTGATCTATAATAAAGCATTTCTAACTAATCTTTCGAGGATAGTATGATCTACGAACCCGCACTTCACCAACAAGTAATAATACTTAAGTAGATTAACACTCAAAACCCTCTCAAGTGTCTTAACAGTTGAGAGAAGTTACTAAATGATGACCTTAATAATGAATTATAAAGAAATAATGAAAAATGATGCATACAGTTTATCAAATATTACTGTGCAAAAATTTATTACAAACTGTTTTTTAAGAATATTGCATAATTAAAAATATGTCGTTATGTTGTTTTATAAATATGTTATGCACTCACAATGCTAAACTGTGATGCTAAAGTTAATTAGATATGGATTAAAAATGTTTTGCGAAACAGGTACATAACTCAAGTACAAAAATGACAAAATCTGAGGCCCCAAGGTGAGAATTGGGCCCTATAAACGGCAATAGGTTTTGAATCGATAGGGGACCCCTATAACTGATTGAAGTAGGTATATGATCTAGAAAGTTACCTCTGTTTACACCTTCGATTGATAACAGATGTGAGCGCTATGTTATTTTATGTTAGTGTAATTCATAGCAATAAATCATAAAAACATGAAAACAATGCTATTGACAAGATTATAAAAATTAATATCAGCCATTTTGTTTTTTTACACTTTTATCTAAAAAACGTTTAGGGGTCTGTAGTAGTGAGCGGTGTTTACCTTACCTTTTATAGGTCGCGGGTTAGATCTCCGGTCATCACATCTTGGTATGAATTGTTTCATCACCGCTGCTCGATATCGGTGAAGATAAACATCGTTAGGCACCGGCATGTCTTAGATCTAATCATTCGAGGATTTGGTACATCCGCACTTGGGCAGTTGAAAGAAGACCCGTGCCCAGCTGTGAGAGAAGGTTTAAGTGTAAGGGAAGTGTTTTAAATCAGTAATAATTGAAAACATTACATTTTTTAAGTTGCATTTAAGCAAGCTAAGCTTACAGTGTCTTGAATTCTGGTCGGTAAGATACTCACTTTTCACGTCGCAGGTCGTGGGTTCGATTCCCACACAAGTCTCATTTGTGTGATGAACATGTCAGTCTCGATATAATTATTTTCATTTAAGTTTGCATTTACAAAAGAAAAGTATTCGTGGTAAATTATCAGTTATCTGGTTTGCATAGTACAAGCTCTGCTTAGTTTGGGATCAGATGGTCGTGTGTTAATGTAATAATAATAATTGTTTATTTGGTTTAAAAGGTACAAAATGAGATTAAAACTAACTATAAAATAAAAACAGAGTTATGTATATACCTGAACTAGGGTAATCCCCTGTGTCTCAGGCTAACAGTGCTTAAAAACTAATTCATAATATATTATATATTACAAAAATTACCAATTATTATAAAAAGTTATCATATAATTATAATCTCCCACTATATTATTAATATTATTTTATAGAAAGACTATCACGGCGATGTTAGTTTTGCAAGTTAACGAGAAATAGGTTTTATTAAAAGAACAGTATTTACTAGTGGTGATGGGTGAGAGTTTAATAATAATTATCTATTTAAACCATGTATTTATGTATTTAATTACAAAATTATTATGGTACTTTGAGACCGCGTCAGATAATGTCCCATCCCAAGATATTTATGTATTATTATAATAAGTCTATGGGATAGATCTTGAATTACCGTAGTTGGTGGACAGTGGCACTTGTTTTATGACATAAATCAATTTAGGGATTTGTTAGTCAAACTACTGCCTTTATACTGCTGTATACTGTGACTAAGTTGTAACGATTCTTCGTTATTAAATATTGTTTAGTTAATTAATAAGTTAATGGAAAATTAATATTTTACCTACTCACTAATGGGGTATTTTACCTCAATAATTTATTATTGATTGTTCATTTTCCTTATTCGAACGGAGTTCCTTTCTCAACCGACTTCAAGAAGTAGGAGGTTCTCCAATCGACTTTGTTTATTTTGCGTTGAATTCACTTTTATTGTGCGAACTGCTAAGTTGTGGAATTCGCTGCCGGCATCTATGTTTCCCGATAGCTATTATCTGCCGGTTTCCAAGTCAAGAATTTTGGAAGTCGTGTTCGGACTCTTCGCCGCTGGTACCTACTAAATTTGCATTACTATTAATGGTGAAAGTATTGCACTCATGTCATATCAATATATATGTGTAACACCTTTATGCAAATAAATAAATTTCATTTTATTTCATCCGCCGTAGTATTGTCTAAGATATACGCGAATATCACACATTGAAATAAAACTATTTTATAACGGATTTTATCGCGGTTTATTTTAGATTTTAGATCCCGACGTTTCAGATTTCATGGGTGGATTGAGGTATTTGTCATCCAAAAATATTAATCACAATTATTATCTACTGACTACATATTATAAACATTATTATTGAAGTTGCGTTCCGATTCCTACCAAGAATGAACCGCGAAGCTATTGAAATTAAAAAAACATCCTAATTTTAACAGAGAAAATGGTTGGAATATACCACCAGCTTGGGAACCCAAGCAAAATCAGCTCTAAATTCAAGACACTGTTAGTTCAGTTTGCTTAAATCTGAACGCAACTTAAATAATAATGTTTGTAGGTAATAATAATACCTCAAATACCTCAATCCACCCGTGAACATGAAGTCTGAAAAGACTTTAAAACTTTGGGATCTAAAATTTAAAATAAACCTCGATAAAATCCGTTATAAAGTAGTTTTAGTTCATCCGCCATATTTAATATCGATCAAATTGTATGAGAAACAACATTTTCATTGTTAACACTTAGCGTCAAGCCCGTAAGCGTATTAATTTAATTCTATTATTTGGACGGGCCAGTGACGTGGTAAGATACTTGCTTTTCACGCCGCAGGTCGTGGGTTCGATTCCCACCCAAGACAAACATTAGTGATAAACATTTGTGTTTGTGTTGTGTCTGGGTGTAAATATCTATTATAAGTATATATTTAAAAAAGAAAAGTGTTATATTATGTATAGTATATACCAGTTATCTGGTTTCCATAACACAAGCTCTGCTTAGCTTGGGAACAGCTGACCGTGTGTTTTGATGTCCTAGAATATTTAAATATTTATTTATTTATTAGCCTATTGGATTAGGGATCTTTACCAATTGAATTTTTTAATTCATTCTTCCGGATGGTAATGACATTTGGTGACAGTCAGGAAACCGAAAATAAGTTGCCTTGAATTCTACATTGGCACAGAGTTCAGAGTTCAATTCCCGTTCAAGGTGAAACTATTTTCTTGATATAAGAGAGAAGTCTTGTCTTAATTAATTTAAAAAATATTTGGAGGCGCCAACTACCTTTCTGATTAAATTTGTGCGGGTACATAATTGTGCGAACTGCAGAATCGCTGCCGCATGCCGGCATTTCTCGGATAGCTATAGTATTTCTGTCTTCAAGTTACAAATGAATCGGTATTTACACGTTTCATCGTAGACAACATAATTGCTAAATTTTTGTTTATTTCTTAAAACATTTTATTACCTATCTATTAAGTAATAGGTTTTCTTGAATATTTACATAAGTAGGTATCTATATTTATCTTAATTAGTCAGATATGTAAGTTTAAATGAGGACAAAAACCTTTTCTTTTTAATTCTGTTATAGGCTTGCGCTTGACTAGAGCGTGTATGTGACCTACGATGGAACACGCTAACTCAGTAAATACATATTCACTCGTGACTTGAAGATTGAATTGATTTTGAATTAAGTAAAATAAACTTGTAGAGTCAAGTTCAAAGTCCGACAGTATGTAATATTCAAAATTGGCGGTTATGTAGTCTGTAATTCTGCGGTGTGGCATATTGCCAAGACATGTTTATTTTGGTGGTAACACAACATATTAGCTTGTTACTGATTATCTGCTGTTTACTGTTGATTGATGGTGTTTGCATGGCCACCTTAGCCACGACGCCTTAGAAAGTTTAACACGGACCTGATATTTATTTCTCACTTAAATCTACCGTTACCGATGTCACTTCTCAATACATCAGTTGTCATTTTATACTGTCATCGCGTCCGTCAAGTCAGCTGTCACTCGAAAATGTCAATATGAACGAACGAATGAACACCGAGCACGGGTGAAGCGGCCATCTTAGAAGGGCTGACACTTTGTGTTGGACAGGAAGTGCGCATGCAACCACGTGCACGGTGGACGTTACGCTATAATCCAATGTAATCTTAGCGATCTGTAATTATCTGGTAGAATTAATGATTGTGATATCGAGAGATCGTGGTGAAGTGATACTTGCCGTAGTTATTTTATTGGAATATCGTTTTAACCGATAATTCACGCCTACATAAAGCTGTCTGCTAATCCTAATCATAATTCATGTATGTTACAGATTATGACATTAAAAACAATAACAAAATTCAAGTACACACACATTATACAACATATAAGTAATATGTATAAAACAACACCAGCAATCTAAAAAAATATATTGCGCGCGTTCCCCACTGCCAAGGTACACGAACAGTTTATATGCATAGAATGTTCATGTTTCGTGTTTGTGTGTAGCTTTTATTTACGTGTGCATTTGTAAAGACGCTTCAACTTTTACATGTGTGCTGTACGTTGTTACCTCGCCTCCCCCAAAATTGTCAGAAACAATTTAGTAGGTAGGTACTAGAAGTTGCGTCTCCCGTGTTAAACGCTCTAAGCAAGACGCAAATTAGAGGTACGTTACAGCAGGGGATCCTTCGGCATGCCTAAACGTAAGCGCACACTTGCGGTAGGTTTTCCGCGAGGTCCTTAAACAATCTGAAGCGTTAAGCTAACGAAACTAACCGCGGAGCCGCGGGGTTCGGACAGGCGCTGTATTGTTTCTGTATCCCGAAGGTATGCCGAAGCGTCCCGAAGGCTGCAGACAAGGCATCCCTAACGGCTTACCATTGTAGTTTCTGTTTTACCATCATTAACATTGATATGTCAACTTTATTTCCATAAGTAATGTTTTTATCACTCGTTTAAAAATACCTTGCCATGGCGAGTTGCCAATGAGCTTAAGGTATTTTTTCCGTACCGCAAAAGGGAAAGACAGAACGTTACTTATTTTTTATTTTATTTTATTTTTAGGCAGGAGTTAAATCGTGCAAATACCACCTGCGACGCGTAGTGGGTGGTGCTAACCTTACTTATGAGGAGTTCAGCACGGTTTTGGCACAGATTGAAGATATCCTGAACTCCCGTCCTAATATACGTCATTGTAATAATACGAGTATCATTAATTTTATAAAGGATTTTATATTTTATATCCCGACCTTTGAATCCTTTCAAGCTGCATTATTATTACCGACTATGTACACACATCAAGCTATACAAAACCAATATAAACTGACCTCTCGTTGTACGGAAACTTGTACTATGCGAGATCAGCTTATACTGGAATTTTTTAGCTTGATGTGTATGTATTTACGCAGTAGTCATTGATTTAAGCAAGCATAACTCACAGTTTATTGAATGACTGTATTTTGTATGAAAATAATTAGCACTGGGTTCCGAGCAGTCTTTATTTTTAATCTAAATAGCTTCGCTTATAATTATTCTTAGTTGATTCTTCCGCACGCACCACACGAAGTAGCGTGGTGTGTGACGATGGAGCCATGATGAAAATCACGCATTCATTACGCATAGTGGTTTCAAATAAGATAGGACTGGAGATCCGCCATCTTGGATCGGAATACGCAACAACATCAAATTTTTAGTACGGTGGACAAAAACGTTTGTTTGAAATTAATCACAATAAATGCGTGTATTTTATTGAGGTTTGAGTAAGGTTGGGCAATTGGAGTCAAATATTAAGGTACAAACATACTTAATTCACTTCAGACGAAAAAAAGCAGAGTTTTAAGTGTACGCACGGCTACACATCATCTATAAAAATCAATGTAAGCTGACCTCTCGTTGTACGGAAACTTGTACAATGCGAGATCAAATTAAACTGGAAATGTTGAGCTTGATGTGTAGCAGTATGTACAAGTTGGTGGCATTCTAGCTCGTAACTGTACTTAGATAGGTAGTTACATACTTTTCTACTATGCATCACTTTCCCGTACATTGTAACCTAATTTGTTATGAGAGATTTAATATTTTGTGCTGACGCTACTTTTGCTTGATTTTTGATATGAAGTTAGCCGCAAGTCTAGTCCTATTTTATTTGAAACGCATAATATACCTTGCGTCTCATCGCACCCACGCGCAGATGCGTGTACTGCCGCATGTATGCGCGCGATTACACAGCGTGAATGCGTGTTTCGTGTTTTTTTTTGCGGATGACTTACCTAAACCAATTAGCCGAAAGGGCCTCTATTGGTTCACCAGACTGTTTCGGTGAGCCGTCCGAGGACAGTCGAACCGATCAAGTACTGTGGCAACTGCCATGATGGCTCCCCATGTGGGGACGAACCTCGGCTCAGGGCGTTCCCGGACCTTAGTTTTAGGTGATCGGGGGACAGTTTGCGATCACGCGGTCCGGTCCTGACCGGAACCGTAAACGTCAGAGGTGTTTCGTGTGTTATACTGTGTGTTTTATAAACAAACACAGTTGCAAACAATGATGATGCCACTGCAGTAGTGTGCGAATCGCCTAACTACTTGAATAGATTTTCACCTTCGAGATGCTATTGTGGTAGTCTTAACTAAGGAGTTAGATAATCAACTAGGTAAATAATAGGTAGTTAACAGAATAGAATAACATTTACCTATACCTTATTCTGTACAGGGTGACTGGTTGTTATTGATAAAGTTTTGCGACTTTGGTATTTGCAAGTTGACAGTTAAAAATCATACAAATTTCTTGATTTGATTTAAAAACAAAAATGATGATCTGAAAAAAAAAATCATATTTTTCCATGTCAAGATATAAAAAGAAGCGATTTCTCAGAATTTGATAGTTAAAATATAAAGGCCGACCGTTTAACTCGCGTATCGCCATCTGAGGTACAAAGTCATAAAACATTAATTAAATCTCGTAAAAAACTATTTAATCACAGATAAAAGTAATGTAAGACTATTCGTCAGTAATATCCATATCGCTTGAATCATCATCACTGTCTGTGCAGCTTGAGGAGTCAGAATCTTCGGAATCAGAAATTGAATCCGGGACTTTGAGACTAAGCATCGCTTACCAGTGCACCACCAAGGCAGTTATTATTAGATAATTAATTAATTAAAGTTTATTTATAAATTACTTTTTTTTTGTTTCGAACACGCGGGATGTTGCTAGTGTTGTTGGATACGGAACCGTCGGTACGGAATAGACCAGCGGTGGCGCAGCGATACGGGCCTCGCCGTAGAAATATAAGGCCGCGGGTTCGATTCCTGGTCGCGCCCACTCATCTTTGTGTGAATTAGTTCATCATCGCTGCTCAATATCCGCGAAGAAAAATAGATTTTTAAACTTATTTAATAGTAACTAACACTTATGATTAATTTTATTGCAACTAACATAAAATAAATTGTTATTATCTTTTATTTTATTTTTATTCTCTAGACTCAAGGTACTAACTACCAGTCACCCTGTATACTGTAACGCAACAGATATTGTGATTGCACATTGCAGATGCCTCTAATAACATGTTGTTAACTGTTTACACAATATGCGTCATTGTTTGATTATTAATATTTTCTATCCATCCGGTTTAAAGATAATACTAGGTAAGGCTACGTTAACTTAGCCTGCGACTCCGTCCACGATGCCAAGTAGAGGCCTTAATCCACACACTGGCCAAGTGCGAGTTAGTGGCTGCCACATAATTATCCTCAAATTAGTTCTTAAACATACCTGTTTCCTCATGATGTTACAATACTCAATATCTTTATTACTTTCTCTTAAGTATATACTTAGATAATGGGTGTTTATACAAACAATATGGATTTATGGGAGCACATGGGAGCAGGGGGTTGAGTCACCTTCGTCCGTGTGAGTACACCTTTTATCTGAATACCCACACGTGGCTGGTGGTAGGCTTCGGCCGTGGTTAGTGACCACACATCAGACAAAGCAGCACCGCCAAGCTGCCTTGCCGTGTTCCGGTGTGATGTCTGGTGACACCATTTAAGAGGGTGGGTCGAAAGTGTTGCTCCTTTATGTTTTCTAACCATAGGGAGTGTCTTTCCATTGCCACCTTCTCATCGAAATTCATTAGTAACCACGAATGAATCGGTACAGTGGGCAGGCGCAATCAGGCAAGTTGTAGTCAAGCGCAGGTCTATTTCAGGATAAAAAAAAACATGAAAATAGCAGACGAGATACCGATATTGAGTGCACACAGATGTGTGGGCACGACGGGTCGAACCCCTTAAATTTCAAAGGCGAGGCTGATGGTATATATTAATCATAATGGGCAATTAACGCGCTCAGCTTTAATTTGGCTTTACGTTTCGACACGGGTTGCACCGGTCGTGGTCGTAAGCAGACTGATCTAGCGGACGGACATTTCCTCATAATGTTTAACTTATGTTTAGGAAAGTATTGGTTCTCAAGATACAGCTCACGCTAGTTTGGGAATCAGGGCTTTTATCTAATTTGTATTTCTGTTGCAATAAAGAATTAATTATCTACAAAGATTTAGGAATAAAAAAATAACTAGAATCTGGTTTTATGAACGTTTTTTAATCGTAACGAATGCGGTCACATTGATTTCCGTAGTACATCGATCAAGGTTAATTTTAGGTGCAATGAATCAAATGTGATACACACATTTATTTGCTTCAATTAAGGTCTATTAAACATTCAGGGTTGTCAAATCTCTTTAAATTAAAAAATAACAAGAATATAAGAAATGCCATTAAATTAATAATAATATTTTTAAACATACACACAGCGCCATCTAGCCTCAAATTAAGCATCAGTCTCGGATGGTTAATTTTGAACGGATATAGTACTTAAACACTTTTTTTTTTCAAAACATACTTTTAATGGATATATTACACTCAGACAGACCAAATAGTCATGCTCATCTCACAAAGATTTGTCCTGGGTGGGAATCGAACCCTCGACCTTCAGCTTAGCAGTCAGGGTCACTAACCACTACGCCACCAGGCCAATTAATAAATTTATTTTAATATTAGCTTAGAATCACGTCGATGTCAGACCCGAATTAAAAAATATATTATTTGCTTGTGTTACGGCTACAGGTACTTAAACTATTAAATTTTATTATTTTCAAATACATACTCAAGCTCACCACACAAAGACAGGGCCTGGCTGGGAATCGAAAGCCAGGCCAGTCAGAATTATTGCTTTTTTATATTATTTATTTAATTTTGTCAACCCTACAAGCAATTTAGCTAGATCGCCTTGACCTGAAGTTTGTTTACGTTACAAGTCAATAGATGGCGCTGGTCAATTACTAGTTGATGACGTTTCACTTGACGTCAATTACACTTGTTAAGAGTACTCACGTCTGCATTACTCGAGGTTGTAGGCAGAGGTTATAATTCACACACGTTTCTACAGTAGGTATTTTTATAGGTACTTACTTCTAGTGGCCCGCTCAGGCTTCGCACGGGTAGATATCGGTCATCATTATCATCATCAGCCTATTCTAGTCCACAGCTGGACATAGGCCTTTCCTAAAGTGCGCCACTGAGCACGATCCGCGGCTTTTCTCATCCAGTTCTTACCGGCCGCCCTGCTGAGATCGTCACTCCACCTAGCCTGAGGGCGTCCTACGCTACGTTTGCCAGTTCGTAGTCTTCTTATTCTTATTCTTTATTGTACACAAAACACTTAAATAAACAATTTATAAATAGGAAACAGCACATGTACACAGGCGAGCTTAATTCAAATGTGAATTTTCTACCAGCAAACCCTAGGTAAGGAAACATTGTGGAATGGGGAGAAGTGCACAACAAATATTTTAAATACATACATACACCTACATACTAATATTACTTACATACGAACGTGAATAAAATATCTAATATATATACTATATAAAAAAATTTATATATATCAATAATAATAATTTGTCAGTCAATCTAAGTGATCACTCAGTTGAAAGAAAAGTCTTCACTCAAGAACTCGTTTACCCCAGCGCAGCGGTTGTCTGTTCTGCGGCAGATACCGATGACCGGCCCACTGCCACTTCAGCTTACTAAGCCGGTGGGGTACGTCAGTTACTTTAGTTCTATGTCGGATTACTTCATTACGGATTCAATCCTTCAGAGAGTCTCCGAGTATAGCCCTTTCCAGTTTGCTGAGCGACTTTGAATTTATGGACCAGTCCTACCGTGAGTGGCTACGTTTTGGCTCCGTATGTCATAACGGGTAGGACGCACTGGTTGAAGACTTTCGTCTTTAGGAGACCAATGCTCTGTGAGAAATCAGCCAGATATCGGTATGAGACAAAAATTGTAATAACTTAATAGTTATATATTAACACACTATTGAATACTTACTCAATCCAGTCAACAGATATCGCCATCTGTTGGAATCGTTTGGAACTAACAGATAATTGTGACTGTCAAATAGAAGACCAATCATTTGCAATAAAATAATATTGCGACTATAATTTAAGATGTAAGCTATCCTATCTTTCAAGTTGGATCAAATTGAACACGGTATGCGAATCTAATTTGAAATAGGTAATAATAATAGGTAGTAATCTAATTTTTAAATCAACTCAGAATTCAAGACACTGTGAGCTCAGTTTGCTTAAATCGGAACGCAACTTAAATATTAATGTTTGAAGGTAGTCAGTAATAATTGTGATTAATATTTTTGGACGTCAAATATCTCAGTCCACCCGTTAACATGAAGTCTGAAAAGACTTTGAAACGTCGGGATCTAAAATCTAAAATAAACCGCGATAAAATCCGTTAAAAAGTAGTTTTATTTCAATAGGTTCAGTAGTTTAGGAGTCCATCGCGGACAAACAACATGACACGTAAGTTTTATATATAAAAGAAGATTATGTTATACTTGTCAAAATACGTTTACAATTTTTTTTATTTTTTTTATTTAAAAGTTAAAATTTCGTTTTAATAAATAAAAATACTTAACTTAAAATAAAATGAATTGGAAACAGAATGGGTAAAATAATTTCTAGATTATTTTCGATTACATTATTTGACAGGCCGGTGGCGTGGTCGGTCGTGCGTTCGATTCCCACACAAGTCGGACATTTGTGTGATGAACACGTCTGTTTGTCTTGAGTCTGGGTGTAATTATCTATATTTAAGTATATATTTACAAAAGAAAAGTATTACCAGTTATCTGGTTTCCATAGTACAAGCTCTGCTTAGTTTGGGATCAGATAACCGTGTGTGTTAATGTCCCACTACATTATTATTTCGTCTTCTAAAAGGGTTCTGGAACTCTTCTATAACCTCACAAAAACATCTTTAAGTTTACCTTACCTCTTCTTTTTTGTCTTTTTGCCCAACCCGGGATTGAACCACTAAACAGTTATCCAAAAACATTTAGTTACTTGACGTAGAAAATGTTTTCGGATAACTGTCCATCATCTTATCAAAGGAGACAATCTTATATGGAAAATTAAAATCCAAATACATTTTTACTATCTCCTCTTTCCCAGGTGACAGATCTCTTCAGCCAGATGAGAGAACCCTCACCGGGGGTGACCAGCCCCCGCGGGTCTAACGGGTCTCTTGCCAATGGCGCTGTCACGAGGAACGTGGGCTTCCAGCAGCAGAACAGCTCTGAACATCTACCATGGAGCAGCCCTGCTATATCCTTGTCTGGCAACTGTAATTCTAATCTGTAAGTAACTTTACAGCCAACAATGGGCTGTCTTTTTAAGTGGGCGTCTATTAATTACGTGAGGTGTTCTAGAGAGGAGGGAATTAAGCTAAATCTTTCCTAATCTCACTTAGGGAGGAGGAGGCTTGGCAAATATCCCGTAATTATTTTCTTAATTCAATTTTTGTTTGTTAGATAAATCTTTTCTTAACTTTCGTTTGATATTCATCATTTAATTTTATGTTTGTAATTTAAAATTAAGGTAATATTCATAGACACTAGTCTTATAGTCTTCAATAAAAGTAACAAGTTTTGGTTTTTTCTTTCTTAATAATCCAACACGTTTACAGCCCAAATAGAAGTTTTGAAGAATTTAGCGTGAGATTAGGGGAGGGGAGAGGGAGTTGAGGAAAATCTCACGATATCCAACAATTGGGGAGGGGTCGAAAAATTGTCAAAAATGCCTCACGTAATTTATGGACGCCCCTTAACATAACAGAAGTTAAGCGGTTATGTGGTATACGATGAAACACTGCAATTTTTTTGGTTGTTTTCAGAACAAATGAGACACAACCTCCTTTGGTGCACAGTATCAGCAATGCGTCAGCTTTGACATCGCTGTGTGTCGATCTAGCAGCATCTGACTCGCATTTTTTTGAGGTAAGTTAATGATAAGTTAAGTGTATTTGTCAAAAAAAATTGGTTGTTTGTAAAGTAGGTTTACGATCGAGATGTTTACGTGATAACGTCTTATTGGTGATATAAGTTTTTGGGAAGTAAGGAATTAATGAAGATAACAATTTTTTCAAATTTGTATGCCGCTAGAGTGAGAGAGACGGAAGATCGGTCCACTCACTCGAACGCTATGCCAGCCTCCGCTCGTGAGGATTCCGCGTGACAAGTTTCACGGAATGACTGGCAGCGCTCGAGATGAGACGGGAGATCGGTCCGTCTCTCTCTCGTTATACCTGCGATCGCGCTCGTGAGGTTTTGGTGTGACACAAGTTTCTGAACATGTCACCCGACTAAAACGATTTTAAAGACGTTATCACGTCAAAACGTGTCAGACAGATGTTATAATATATTTATGTACTATAAAATATGTCAAACATGGTTGGTCCATTAATTTTGGACATAGAAATTCTAAATAACATAATATATTATTTTCAATGAAACATGCAAATACAATTATTTATTTAGTCAAAAATGTGTCGATCCAATAATTAACTTCAGTCAATAATTTATATCTAATGGAAGTCAATGATAGGAAACACAGTCATTTTTTTATTTTGAGATAGGCTGGCGCTTGACCGCATCTTGCCTGTTGTTAAGCAATGATGTAGCGTACGATGGAACGCGCCAGCCCAGTATACCGATTCAGTCGTGATTATGAATGGTTTATGGTGAGAAGGTGGCAGTGGAATGATTTGCTTTTCACGCCGCAGGTCGTGGGTTCGATTCCCACCCGAGACAAACATTAGTGATAAACATTTGTGTTTGTGTCGAGTCTGGGTGTAAATATCTATTATAAATATATATTTACAAAAGAAAAGTATTATATGTATAGTATATACCAGTTATCTGGTTTCCATAACACAAGCTCTGCTTAGCTTGGGACCAGATGACGGTGTGTGTTAATGTCCCAAAATATTTATTTATTTATTTCCATATTGTTCGAAACCTTAAAGGACCAACAATTCGGACCCACCCTCTCTGCATGGTGTCACCTGACATCGCACCGGAACATTGTAAGGCCGCTTGGCGGTGCGGCTTTGTCTGGTGGGTGTTCACTAACAATGGTTTACCAATTTTTCAGGTACTGTACATAGGCAAAGTGCGAATCTCTCAGCGTAAAGTCCCAGATTCGCTAATCGATGATGCGCTGAATAAATTCGCTCAACACGAAGCGGAAAAAGCGCTTAAGCGTCGACGTCACAGCTTACTATCCTCTACTGGGGTAAGTATTTTTTATACTAAGTATTCAGTAGATAAGTATAGTCTACTTAATAAGTACGAGGAGTCACAGTAATAAACAGCACCAGAGGTATAACTCGAGTTATCTACCTTGTTTACTGGAAATTAATAATATATTTTATAATTATACTAGCTGCCCCAGCGAACTTCATACCGCGTATTTCTCACCACCAACGTTCCCTAGACCTCCACAAACATTTTAAGACCAAGATAAGATAAATCCGTTCAGCCGTTCTCGAGTTTTAGCGAGACTTACGAACAGCAATTGATTTTTATATTTAAAGATTTCTTGCATAAACGGTTTGTAGTACAGAGTTTTAAGTATAACGTGTAGAACAGTACAGAAGTAGAACTTAGGACTCCAATAGTATAAGATTAGAGGTTCTGTGCTCTTAGCTAGGTTATAAAATAACCTAATTCATTATGTTGCGAGCCAGCTAACGCTGCGCCCCTTACGTGGCCTCTACTCAAGAACCTTTATTTCCCAGGTGTCGGTTCTACGAGGGATGTAGCCTGCTCCCTACTTCTTCAACTTTCTCACTTTGATCGCTGTCGGTAATTTCCCGATTGGCACTTGGACTGAATTTTAAATCTAAACCATTCTCGAATCCATTTGTACACACGAAAAATTTAACCAAAATCCCTCCAGACGTTTAGAAGTTTAGTCACATGGTATAGAAAAATAATTATTATTTATTTTTTCAGACATCGATATATAGTAATGATTCTAAAGATAGCTTGACTGCCGAAGGTAATGCTGACCCATTCAAACAATTTAACAATAATACAAATATTACTCCGAGTATAACTCCTTTAGAACCAGACAAAGCATGGGACCCAGAAACTACGAATATCACAAAAGCTAAAAAGACAGACGCACCAAAAGAAACACAAAGGATCGACGATGAATTTGACATTTTTACAAAAGAAAGAGCCGAACAAATTAAAAAACCTAATGTACCTTTGGAACCGAATGTTTTGATACTAAATATGACTAAAAATACTAATTTAGACACTGTCAAAGAAGAAGAAAAGGCTGAAATATATTCAATCATATCTGATACAGCATCGTCTATTACTGAATATTGCCAGCTTTCCAAAAATTCAAACAACATTAATGAAAATAGCAATAATGATTCTAAAACTCGTCTAGAAAAAGATAATGCCAACACTGTTGATACAAATAGAAGCACAGAAAGCCCCACCATGGATTTTAAAGAGATTTCTAGAAAACCTGTGGTTATTGAAAGAAAGAATTTGAATGAAAATAAACCCTTCTTAAGGGATAGATCGGCATCAATTGGTACTATTACGCAGAAAACACCAATATCACAGTTACTTGGAGAGCAAAATAGGACCATGCTGTTTCAAGTGAGTGAAAAACATTTTTTACCATAATATTTTTTTTTTCGCTTGTGCTTGTCTACAACTTGCCCTACTAAGTTTCTAAGCAAGGATTTGGTCAACGATGGAATGCGCTTACCCAGTAAATATTTATTCACTTTTTTGTGGGTAGGTAGGTACTATCCATCACCTTTATTTGAGATTATATTGTCTTGTCTGCTTAATAGGTCTTAGGGTCGAGTTAGACCTATATTAGAAGCAAATGGTAGCAGGTTAAAATCAGGAAATGTGTTCGATGAACGCCAAAGACTTGATTCCTATAACGCATTAGTGCACCCGCTCCGTTCAGCAGACTGGCTGTTTTCATTAGTTCATAGAAGCAGCACTGCGTTAGGCTCCGACGTGTGTTGTGTGTGATGGACCATGCGAGTTGCATTGGAAATTATACTGCCGGCACAATGCTGCAAGGAGCGGTTCCACGCGTGTAAGCGTTCCCTTAGAACGGGTGCACGAAGCGGATCTAAACGTTTCAGGCAAAATGTAGTTGATATGAAAGGACAGGGCTTTTAGCTTAAGCATTTGGCCTTTAAATCACCAATGAAGGTCTCCTTAGCATTGGTATATTGTTAGTGGACCTATTCAACGATCGGCTGGTAATATAATTATGTATTCAATGTATTCATGTATGTATATGTATGTATTTTCAGTATCAAATTTCCCAGCATTACAATAATTCATTGCCCCAGAAGTAGTGAATTCTACAACAGTAGTAACATCCACAATGTGACCAAAATTGATGACTTTCCAGGTGGGTAGATCAGAACTGCGCCTCATAAGTCCAGATCGCAAGCAAATTCTATTACATCGGGCATTCAAAGACGTTGCTAGCTGTGTGTTAGGGCGGATCCATACTGAACATTTTGGATTCGTATGCCGTGAGAACAATGATTCCTACGCCTGCTATGTGTTCAAGTGTGAGAGTGATTCTGTTGCGATGGAGGTTATTAATGGTAAGTTAACTTTAACTAAACTAATTTTGACCATAACCTTGACCCTAACCTTAATACTAGCAGCGGTGGCACAGCGGTACGGGACTCGCTTTAGAAATATGGTCCCAAAGAAGCAGGCCTTGCTTGCTTTTAAGTGATGGCATAGTCTAAAATCTTACTGAGTAAATACCGGTTCAATGTCGGAAAACAGAGACGCTGGCCATGAATTCCACAACTTGGCAGTCCGTACATTAAAAGTGGAAGAGTTGTTGCTTCGACGTGGAATTTCCACTTGGACCATATTTCTACTTGGCCCATGAAAAAACGGGATTGAGGAAATAAAATGATGTAATTCCATTCTTTGTTCTCCACCTCAGCCCTAATTCTTATTGAAAAATACTTTAAGCTGGAGCCTAATTATGCCTCTCACCACTATATTTTTACTGCTACTGTTCAAAATTGATACCAAAACTAGCCAAAACTATTTTAGCACCAGGATTAGCCGCGTGGTCTGTAGCAAGTTGGACTTTCTGCTAGCGCAATTGTTTACAAGTATTTCTACGTGAAGTGTCTGTTAGTGCAGCTACTGCCAGTCTTATTTTAGTCCTAGGTATGCCCCTCAATATTTGAGTGTAACCTGAGTTCTAGTATATTCGGTGTTAATTTGATTTCAGCAATAAAACAAGCATTTGTGGCTCATGCTGAATTATTAAAGAAAACACGAGAGAAGTCACCGAATATGACGTGTGAACATTGTCCTATGTTGTGGTACCATCGTCTTTGTCATGACATTGAAGGTAAGCAGAGGTCATTTTACTAAAAACAATAAAAAATCATATACACTAACGTCTTTGAAGTACACACAACACTATTTTCAATGTCTCTGAAACATATGATAGACCTACTTTTTTAACTTAATCGTTGTCTATGGAGGAAGAGTATGGTATTAGAGATAATCATGCAAAGCAAACATTGTGTGGAAACTGGCATCTATTAGAACTTAGAATTGGAGGGGTCTACTTCAGAAAAAAGTGGCCAAACCAACTAATTTAAATTGCATTAATCCACATTCTTACGACGAAACCCGTTGCGTGCAACGGCAACTCATTTTTTAATAGTTTGTCATGTTAGCTCAATATATAATGTTGTACCGTTTCGATACAGATTTTAACAAAATCGATGTGATTGAGAGGATTCAGTCTTTCATAAGAATAATAACACTTTGTTTCCTAAAAGGAGGAGGGGTAAAAAGGAGCAGAGGTGGCGCAGCGGTACGAGCCTCGCCTTTGAAATATAAGGTTACGGGCTCGAATACCAGTCGTGCCCACACAACTTTGTGTGAATTGTTTCATCACCGCTGCTCAATATCGGCGAAGGAAAATATCGTGACGAAACCGGCATGTCTTAGGACATGTGTGTGGACTAAGGCCTAAACTCTGTCAACTCGAAATATAGTTGAGAGAAGACCCGTGCCCAGCAGTGGGACACTAAAAAGGGTTGAAATGATTTCCTAAAAAGCTTTCTCTCTCTTTCTCTCTGAAACCTTCCTTGGACCTGTACGGAAATTTCAAATCATAATCAGCCAAATCGGCTCAGCGTTATCGTGTTTTAGCAAGACGTACGTCAATTTATTTTTATTTAGAAAAAGATTGAAAAATGCTCGAGCTTAACAGGACCAAAAATGGTTGAAAATTTAGAAGGTTATTTAATTGTATATTTTTTTGTGCTATTACAGGTATGAATGACAAGAAAACTCACGCGTTTATATTTCGTCGTTTAGAACAATTACCACAGGACGAGCAGGATCTTATTTTTACGAAATATGAAGGAGGAAACAGCCAAATGTATGAGGTAAAATAAACATCATCATTAATAGCCTATAACAGTCCACAGATGGTTATAGATCTCCCACAATAAGCATTTTATCTCATTTGTACAAATGATTTGTAGCATCCAGCTACAGCTACGACTTTTTTTAAATCGATACTCCACCTAGCTGGAGCTTCTTAAATTACGTTTATCAAGACGCGGTCTGCATTCATGAACTCACTCACCTCAGCGGTTTCTTAGAAATCTGCATTTAAATCATGCAAGTTATCCCCAACACCCAACTTTCTAGAGTTTTAGTTTCGCTGAAATTAACATGCAATTTTGGCGACCGTGACCAGGCACAGTTATTATGAACTACTTTATGTAAGAGTACATGAAAGCTACAACAAAATGGCGAGTTATTAATTTAGTGAACGCTACTATTGGACGAAGCAGTTATTATTGGATTATCAGACGTGCAGTGGGTGACAAATATAATGGCTATGTCCAATGAGCATGGGCATAAAATTTACGTGTGCAAATGTCCCATCATTCTGCTTCTATGGCCAAGTTATAAGTCGAGGCTAACAGTCATACCCCTTACTGTAATATTGGCGTATTTATTTTGTAAATATTCCAGACTAGCGAGCACAATACGTTTCTGATGATGTTACTGAGAGCGCACTGTGAGGGTAAACAACTTCGGCATGTTCATGATACCGCTGAAAATAGGTAAGCAAAATCCTTACATAAAAAACTCTATGACTTTTGCGTGGGTGCAGTGTTCGGATAGACATAACATTTTTTTGAACGACCGTGGTTGTTGGTCAGTTTTTTTGTTTAAATCGTAGGTTTTGTATATAGTCGATAATAGTTGTATTTAATTAGTTGACACGTCAAATACATCAGCCCCCCGCGACCATGAAGTCTGAAATGACTATGAAACGTCGGGATATAAAATCTAAAACAAACCACGAAAACCTCAGATACAAAATAGTTTTATTTCAAGATGGCCATTAATTTATTCTTTCTTTCAGGTCAGAGTTCTTAAACCAATATTTAGGTGGCAGCACTATATTCTCCAAAGCAAAAAGATCGATATCAAGCAGTTTTGACTTGCTCAAGAGAAAAGCGAGTAGAGATGATGGCTTGGTAGCACCTTCTGCAATTAAAAAGGTAAAATAATGTAATAATATCCTTAGATTTTAACACAAACGGCCTTATATCACCAAACTAAGCAGAGTGTAGAAACTTGATGATCGGGTGATACTCTTCAGTGAAAGGAGGTATGATGCCCAGCGACCGAAACCAGATAACTGTTGTATGTACTACACATTATTCAGTTTTATATTAAATGCATAAATGTGGATTTTACACCTAGACTTAAGACAGGTGACATGTTCATGCCCACCAATGTATGTCCTGGATGGGCGTCGAAGTCACTAAGCACCTTCCACCGGTACCTTATCTTTACCATTGCGCACTGGCCCAAAAAATGATTGCTACATTGGACTTAATGTGTTTGCTGGCAAAAACTGGATAAGATGAAAGTAGCCACAGGTCATGGTTAATGGCAACCTTTAGGCGAGACCTAGATGGACTAAAATATGCTAATTATGAGGTGTTTATGTTATATTTGTTTTTCAGGAACCATCTCCTCAGCCTGTTACTCCAACAGTTCTGGAAACTTCCTCTGAGCCTTCAGGACAGGAACTTGTACCACCAGAGTTTGGCAGAAGTAAGAGTTTGTCTCCTGCAGTGGTTATGGATAATGGTTAGTACCATACCTTCTTACCCTAAATCCTTTCAGACAATTGATGGTAGCCTCGGGCTGTGGTACCGACCACTTGATCAGTTGATTACCTATTAATGACCACCCACCAGACAAAACCGTGCCAGCAAGCGGCTTTACCGTGTTTAACACTATCTATAGTTTTTTCTTTCACTTAAACCCTTTTTAGTGTTCCACTACTGGACACGAGTCTTCTCTCAACTATCTTTCGAGTTAAGAGAGTTTAGGCCTTAATCCACACACGTTGGCCAAGTGCGGGTTGGTGGATGTCACATGTCCTCGAATGATTCTTGAACATTGATAGTTCTTGGACACGATGTTTTCCTTCACCGATATTGAGCAGAGGCGATGTAACAATTCACTCAAAGATGTGTGGGCGCGACTGGGAATCGAACCCGCGACCTTATATTTCTAAGGCAAGGCCGCTGCGCCCCCACTGCTCTCAGTTTCTTCTTTATGGTTTTCAAATTATTGAGCCTCATATCACAAACACCTTCTCACTGTAAATTACGCTTAATCTCGAGTGGATCGGTATCCTGGGTAAGGGTTTCATCGTACATCACATCATTGCTAAACTATCATTCATTATTTTTTGCCTAGCCTTTTTCCCATTATTACTGGAGTCTACTCCCAGCCTAACCTATTGCGGCTAGCTACCAGAATTAAACGAGGGACTGCCATCAGACCTCGAAACCCTTAAAGAACCAGTAGCCGAGATAGTCAGACCAGGGTATCGGGGTGTGTTACGATTGTCTTTACCGACGGCTTAACATGCTATCCGAGGCACGGGGGGTAGTCTTTCAACCAACCAGACACCTAAACCTACGGAGGTTGTCTAAGCGCAAGCCTATGTTGTGGTATGTAGTACAAATATATATTTTTTTTTCTAGAAACTAAAGAGTCTCGTACGAATATGACTCCAACACCTGAAGAAAGCGAAGATCTGAAGGAAGATGCTGGCACACCAGTCAACTCGCCCATGATGGATATGTAAGTAAAGCTGTAATGCCCTATTACTGGGTACAGGTCTGCTCTCAGATATTTTAGAAGTTATATGAGTATCATAATCAAAACTGTGTGTAAAATTCTATTTAAATCGCTTATCTAAGATTTGTAATGAAATGGCTCCATCATTTGAAGTTCTTAAATTTGTGAAAAATCTTTTTCATTGCAGTTTCCTAAAAGTCGGTGAAACTCGCACCACAGCGGTGGAATCAGGCAACGAGAGTGACGCCACCTGGCGGCAGGCTATATACGAGAAGATTGTGCAGCCCGATGTACATGTTGAAGGTAAAGCATTTTCCTACTGCTCAAGAATCAGGCCGTACAAACTGCTATTAAGGCATGTCTAGTCAATGTAGTTAATTTAAGTTTTTTTCTTTGTTGCAAGATTAAAGATGTGTCAATTGTTCTCTCTTACTCGAATTTCTCTTCTCTTCTAATTTCTTCTTTTACTTTCTGCAGCTATATTTCTATATTTCTCCTTATCTCACCCCCTCTTGTTCTTTTTGATATTTCTCTTTCCTTCTCTATCCTGCAGTCATATCTGCTTCTTTTCTTTTGGTCTCATTCACTGCTCCTCCATTTTTCTTTCCGTGAATTATAGAGATAATATTGTTCGATAATAACTAAAAGCAGTAGTTAGGTATTACTGGTTTTACATAGTTTTACTTACAGTTAGAACTAATGACAGGCCGGTGGCGTGGTCGGTAAGATACTTGCATTTCACGCCGCAGGTCGTGGGTTCGATTCCCACCCGAGACAAACATTTGTTTAAATATGTCTGTTTGTCTTGTGTCTGGGTGTAATTATCTATATTTAAGTATATACAAAAGAAAAGTGTTCTATGTAGTATATTACCAGTTATCTGGTTTCCATAGTACAAGCTCTGCTTAGTTTATGATCAGATGACCGTGTGTGTTCATGTCCCACTATATTATTATTATTATGCCAATGAGTGTGGTAAAAATAAAGAGTTTTGTCTAGTTCTTAGTTCTAATAAAACAAAGCAGATTTACAGGAGTCACAGGGGTCAAATAATAAGAGCGGGTTGCGAATGTATTTCAGGAGAACTATCGTCAAATCTTCTTGGCAAGCCACTTGCTCCTAAAGGCAAGAGGAATAAAGAAGAATTGCGACTGCTATGGAAGATGGCGATAGACCAAACTATTCTACTGGTTAGAATGGAAAAAGAAAACGAAAGACTGAAGGGTATGTACTAGTTTTTGAGAAATTTATGTACTTACTAGCTGACCCGGCAGACTTCGTACTGACTCCAAATTTGGCACATAGGTTCCTTATGGGATCTAGGGGTGCACTACGAAAGGATTTCTCAAAACTCACCCTTTAAGGGGGTGAAACAGGGTTCCAAAGTTTGTATGGAGAAACCAGATTAGTGAGATCAATTTCGCGGGCGAAGCCGCGGGCGGAAGCTAGTATCTTATACTAGCGGCCCGTCCGCTTCGCCCGGGTAGCTTTAACCCACTCAACAATTTATAAAAAATGTGATAAATATAGAACCGCTTAATCGATTTTGTGCAAACTTCACATAAACCATCTAATTATATAGTCCGAACAATGCCTAAACATTTGTTTTAAATATTTATTAACCCCATTTTTGAGTTATAAAATTACAACGAAAAGTGATTTTTATAGATACATCTTATATAATTATTTTTTAATATAATAGTGCCCCGCCCCGGCTTCGCACGGGTAAATATTGGTATTAGACAACAATTTTAATGATCATAAATTCTATTACTCTCTTGGCAGACTTGATCGAGTGTTCTTAGCATGGAAATGCTTAGAACACTCGATCAAGCTTGCTTTGTCAAAACAAACAATCAAAATAATTTGTTTTAAGCTATGACGCCGGAATAACCCACAGATAGGCATCCAGATAAATGTAGCCTACAACATGCTTGTACTGTCAACACTGTAAAAAGTTTCAATTTGACAGCAAAATCCCCATTAACATCTCCATCCGCAATTTATTGAATTCATTTGTTATAAAAAATGTGATAAATGAAGAACAGCTCGACCGATTTTGTGAATATTTCACATAAACCATCTACTAAATGGTCCGAACAAAGCCTTTTGGTTTGGATAGGTGAGCCCGTTCTTAAGTTATAAAATTACAACGATAAGTGGCATTGATTTTTATTTAAATAAATTATATTATTATATTTTGACGGGCCGTTGGCGTGGTCGGTAAGATACTTGCTTTTCACGCCGCAGGTCGTGGGTTCGATTCCCACCCGAGACAAACATTAGTGATGAACATTTGTGTTTGTGTCGAGTCTGGGTGTAAATATCTATTATAAGTATATATTTACAAAAGAAAAGTATTAGGTATATGTATAGTTTATACCAATTATCTGGTTTCCATAACACAAACTCTGCTTAGCTTGGGACCAGATGACCGTGTGTATTAATGTCACAGAATATTTATTTATTTATTTATTTTCTTACACTGTCTTCTAGAAAGTGAAGAATCTTCAGCAGTACGCAGAATAAAGCTAGAATATACAGAATTGGGAGCGTGTGACGCTGGTGTTACCTTGATGTGGGACTCTCTTCTGTCTCGTGACCAGCCTGTTGCTAAGGTTGACCGGCATATGCTGACGCAGGCGGTTATGCAAGGTAAGAGGTTAAGGTCAAGGTTAAGTTTATGTTAGAATGTAATCAACCAAGTTAGGGAAATTGAGAGGTCAAGGTCCAGTTTTACTAGTTTATGCTCACACAGCCACTTAATCGTCGCGAGACGTTAGTTCAAGGTCTGTAAGGTTAAAGTTGGGCATAATACTTCAAGCTGCAACCAAGATTCTTTGAGTAATTTAAAAAAATATTTTAGGTGTCATACCTACCTTATTTTGGTTTAAAAGAACCTTGTTTTATCTATATTGAATACCTATCAGTGGTATAAGCTAATTCTCTTTTGTACGCCAATAACATGCCAAAACAGCGAACTTACCGAATTTAACCGTGCACCCACACCGCAGTTACTTTTTGTTGAGCAACATTTCCAAATGTTACTGAGCAACACTCTATAGCAATAAAATATTCATTGTTAGTAAATGTTGCCGTGATACTCAATGTTGCCCTAACAATAGATAACATTGTTAGATAACGTTACCTCAACAATGCGTCGATATATGTCGAGCTTAACTGTTGTCGAAAGTTATTCTTTGTTATATTTTGTTGAGCACTCAATAATTAGTAACAACTAGTGTACGGTTTTGTACACTTGCAGAGTAGTAAAAAAAAAAAGGTAAGTTACTTATAGGGTTGTTGCTAGTATAGTGTGAAGAGAAGAACGAGTTATGGTAGTTCTACAAGTCTATTTAGTTAGGTAGATACCAGGGGTGTTGCGAACATTCGCATTCGCATCCGCATCCGCCTTAATCAATGCAGATGTTCATGCGGATGCGAATATCATGCAAGTAGCGACAGGAAAGAAATTGGGCTATAATGCTCCTATTTTTCATTTCACCTACTAATATAAGAACCAGTAGGTGTTTAATATAAAAATAGATACTTACGTTTGATTTGATTACATTAAAAATGTTAAAAATTAAGTTATCATTGTTTTAATTCTTCATTATTTACGTAATATTTTAAAAATCTTTCAAAACTCCGCATCCGCATTCGCATTCGCGGATGTGAAAAAATCAGCATCCGCAACATCCCTGGTAGATACACAACACAACTGGTCGTTTCCTCCGTTAAAAGCACACTGAATATAGAAATAAACGTTCGTTACGACTAAGTAACTAACCGCATCGTCAACAAAACGTGCAGCGTATACTGTACGACTAGTCTCAAAAGTTAAAGATTGCTATTTAATGTTACCTTGTTGCAAAATGTTGCTCAACATAAAAAATTGGTTGCCTGTAAAGTCGGTATACGGGCGAAAGTTTTACGTGACAACGACTTTGAGTGGTAAAATAATTTTAATGTGAATATTCATTCGTATAGTAGGAAGAAGGATGAAATAATAGTAACAATTTAAAACATTTATTTATACAAAGAATTATATTTAAAACATTAATTTATACAAAGAATCTCGCTCTTAGGCGGGCTAACTGTGCTCGAGTGGAAGGGACGCGTGCCTTTCACTTTTTACGTCTGTCTCTCTCGCTCTTAGGCGGGCTAACCACGCCCGAGTGGAAGGGACGCGTGCCTCTCACTCGCTCTCATTGTGAGCGCATAACGTGAGCGGAGCGTAACGCAGTTTCTTGAAGTGTCACCCGGCAAACCAATTTATAAGACGTCGTCACGTCAAAAGTAACTGCGACGTGGACGCACCGTAAGATGCACATCTCGTGTACCCGGTTACAAAATAAAGAGGAGGTACGTTCCACTGGTGCAGGAGTCCCCCGCATGTCGCGCGGCGGCGTGTGGTACTTCCTGGCGGAGCAGGCGTCCCTCCGCGCCGCGCCGCCCGACACGCGCGCCGCGCCGCACTACCGCGCGCCCTACCGCGCGCTGCTCGCCGGCCTCACCAAGCACCAGCACGCCATACTTATCGATCTAGGTGACGAGACGATCTTCTTCAGTGAGAGACTCCTACGTACCCCGCTATAGATGGACCGTTCGACTCGCGTGAAACGTTAATTAAATCTCATAAAGAACTATTTAACCACAGATAAAAGTGATGTAAGACTATTTGTCGCTAATATCCGTATCGCTTGAATCGTCGTCCCCGTCTGTGCAGCTTGAGGAGACAGAATCTTGGCGATAGGCGATACGCGAGTTAAACGGTCTATCTATACCTCCCCAGAAGCGGAGCCCTTAAAAGGTATCTGCCAAAAAAGACTTCTACGTAACATAGCGCCGACACCTATCTGAAGGTGTCTACAGAGGTGAATATCATCAACATTTAACTGGTTATTTTCTAAGTAAACATATAAGAAAAGTCTTAATGCTTGACCCGAGATTCGAACCCGGGACTCTGCGCTTACTAATCGAACACGCTTCCTACTATAGACAAAACCACTTTATTTTAGGCCGGTGGGCCAAAAATATTTTTATATTTATACCGAATGAAATGGACAGCCCTCCACAATCTGATAAATCTATTTATCATATTAGATGGTGAGTACATTAAATTAGTTCGGAAATCGTGGGTTTTTTGCTAACGAGCCTTAACAACGAACGACCAACTATTTCACTGTAAGGTCTTTACCACCAAGAGTACTTGCACCGCATCATTTTACACATCGTTCCTTAAACTAATGCATTGATTGATGTTTTATTTTAACTACATTTCATTCAAATCGAGTGCTGCGAACAGTTGTAATTGTAAATTGGAATAAAAAATTACATTTTTCTTTTCAAAACAAAAGATCCAGAAAATTCTAATGGCCAAAAATGATTCTAAATAACGAGTTGAAATAATCCTCTCAGTTTGTGGAGGTCTGTCCCCTCCACCCTGTATACAGACGAAAAGATACCTATGTTCTACTGTCTTGATGGCTTAAGCTGTTGATCTTTAACCTCTAATCAAAAGTCTTGGGACTTTTCTATTGGAATTGTTCTCTTTTCAGGCCGAACCTTCCCGAAGCATTCATACTTTGCATCGGCTCTAGGTCCTGGACAGCTAGCTCTGTACAACATCCTGAAGGCCTACTCGTTACTCGATCCAGAGGTTGGATACTGCCAGGGCCTTAGCTTCGTAGCTGGAGTGTTACTGCTGCACGTAAGTGGATGTAATTGCTGGAAATAATTCTAACACTGGGCTTTCAGTAGAATATTCCATGCAAGATGTATCACATAAATCTTCAACGTTCTCCCAAAACCACCGGGATCCAGTCATTGCTATTCCTGTAAGCCAAAATCAAAATCGGTACTATGAAGAGACTCGGGAATTGAACCCAGCCAAGTCCCGGGACACCTGAACAGTCTTGGATCCCGCACGAATTTAATCAGAAAGCTAATAGGAGGTGATGAGACACTGCGAGCTCAGTTTGCTTAAATCGAAACGCAACTTAAATAATAATGTTTATAAGTAATAATTGTGTTCAGTCCACCCGTGAACTTAAAGTCTAAAAAGACTTTGAAATGTCGGGATCTCAAATCTAAAATAAATAATTTATTTCAATGTGTGGTATTCGCGTAAATCTAAGACAATACTACATCACCAAGACGTAAGTTGCTCATAGTTTTCTATTTCTTCACCATTGTTCCTCGTATTTTCAGATGGAGGAAGCAGAGGCCTTTATACTTCTACGTCACCTAATGTTCAGACGAGGTCTTCGGAACCAATATCTACCTGATATGAGCGCTTTACAAGTTCAAGTAAGTTCAATTTTTTTAGCCAATAGTAGAATGGTCACCGCCAACTGACGATATCTTTCACCTACTGCCACAAACATTATCAAGCCGACTGACACAAATTAGTGTAAACATTACCTATCTAATCTACATAAAATTTAATAATAATAACAATAGTAATAAATATTCTGGGACATTAACACACACGGTAATTTGGTCCCAAGCTAAGCAGAGCTTGTGTTATCGAAACCAGATAACTGGTATACTGGTACATTCACTCGTGGTTACGAGATTTCCATTACATGACTTTCGGTGAGAAGGTGGCAGTGGAATGAGGCTTAGAAGCCATAAAGGAGCAACAATTCCGACCCACCCTCTTAAATGGTGTCACCAGACATCGTGCCGGAACACGGCAAGGCCGCTTGGCGGTGCGGCTTTGTCTGGTGGGTGGTCTCTAACCACGGCCAAAGCCTAACATCAGTTTATTGTCACCTGATTTGCACCACCCGGGGACCACGTGTGGGGATTCAATTATAGGTGTACACCCACGAACGAAGGTGACTCGGCCCCCAAATAAGACAAAAAAATTGGTTGTTTGTAAAGTAGGTTTACGATCGAGATGTTTACGTGATAACGTCTTATTGGTGATATAAGTTTTTGGGAAGTAAGGAAGTAATGAAGATAACAATTTTTTCAAATTTGTATGCCGCTAGAGTGAGAGAGACGGAAGATCGGTCCACTCACTCGAACGCTATGCCAGCCTCCGCTCGTGAGGATTCAGCGTGACAAGTTTCACGGAATGACTGGCAGCGCTCGAGATGAGACGGGAGATCAGTCCGTCTCTCTCTCGTTATACCTGCGATCGCGCTCGTGAGGTTTTGGTGTGATACAAGTTTCTGAACATGTCACCCGACTAAAACGATTTAAAAGACGTTATCACGTCAAAAATAGATAATATGTATATAGGTAGTAGAATAGGATAAAAAAATGTTTGTTAATTTCAGTTATACCAACTATCTCGTCTACTCCGAGATCATGAACCAGAACTCCATGCGAAATTAGAGGCCTTGGACATCTCTCCGGCTTTATACGCAGCGCCCTGGATGTTGACGTTGTTCACCAGCCAGTTTCCATTGGGCTTCGTCGTCAGGGTATTTGGTAAGGATCGAGGGCCTTGATAAATCGGACATCGTAACCTTAAACTATTAAGTTTCAGTTTTTAAATAATGGTTTAGATGTAGAAGAAGAGATTATTATACTGTTTTTAAGGAGTTCACCAAAGAGTTTGATATAAAACTTATTGAAATTGTTCTTTTTCAGACCTTATCTTCTTGGAATCACTAGATATAGTATTCTCTGTCTCGCTCGCGCTCCTATCAGCTCATAAAGATGGTCTCATGCTGTGTGAGAGTTGTGAAGAAGCAGCAGAATACCTGAAGCATAAGCTCCCTGATATGGATAAGAATATCTACGAGAAGGTTATGAAAAAGGTTAGTATAGATCGAAAAATTAAAAGATTTAGGGTCCAAATAGGTTGGTTGTTTGATTCGAAGGACCAAAAACTTAATGATCCCCGTCGAAGGACCAAAAACGTCCCATGTACCAGTCGAAGGATCAAAAAACAGTGCAGTTTGGTTCAAAGATTTAAAAAAGTCCGGCTCGAAGGACTCGCAAGGATCGCAGTGGTTCGATGTTATTGTTTTGTTTCAAAGAACCGAAACGTTTGATGACTGCTCGCCAAACTACAACAATTTTAGGCCATATTAATCGTTAGATTGGCATAAAATTTAACTAAAAATCTCTAGACAGTAGGCTTACTTTAAATTATTTTGTGTATCTGTTTTTTCACCTCTGCCTACACTTTTAAGTAATACAGTCTTTTCTTCTTTCTAGGTCCGTCTTTTGGACATAAGCCGCCAACTTAGCGATTACGCTGTAGAATACGCTGTTCTCAAAGAAGAAATGCCACGCTTAGCTACTCTCACAGAAGACAACAAGCGACTCACAGAAGATAAGAACAGAATGACAGAAGAATTAGATGTAAGTGTTCTTGGACTACATAACCAGCTCGAGAAGGTCCCTTTAGATGACATAAACCATGGTGCTTCGTCTATTACAAAGAGGCATCTAATGACTTCTTTAGGCATTACTTTCTCTCAAAAAAGCTACCCGCTGAGTATTCTCATCCTTCTTTTTCGTCGTTACACTCTCGATAAAGTGGTCTTGATCGTCATTTTGTATTGGAGGGGGCAGATTTAATACGCCTCACGACGTCTCGCCATCTTTCCATGCTTGAGGCCATCGCACTGCACTCATTTAAGGGACCTCCCACAACAGACTTAATTTGGTCAGTCCACCGCATGGCATCCACTCTTCCATGCACGACGAGGCGCTCGATGGAATGGTTATCTCGTCGGAAAACATGTCCAAAAAGTTAATATACGAGATTGTACAAAAGAAAATAAATTTTACTTGATACCGAGTTCTAGAAGTTTCGAGTCGAGACGTTCGTGCGAAAATTGGTCCATGAGACTCGAAGCATTCTTATCCAGCACCACATTTCTAGAGCGTCTATTTTCATTCTATACAATTCTCGCAACGTCCAGGTTTTGGCTAACTTCAATCCTCGATTCCTGGATGTAAATTTTGATAAGGCGATCACTTAATCAAAATTTATACCTATATTTTTTTTAATTTAGCAAAAAAAAGAGGTTTAGATTTAAACCTCTCCTATTTCTCTATCCTGTCTCCCGCTTCGCTTGGAGGAAAGCAGACAATCTAACTTTCCAACTCCTTTTATCTTTCTGATGATCGTGCGGGATCCAAGACAGTTTAGGTTTCCCGGGACTTGGCCGGGTTCAAATCCCCAGTAAAAACACGGTGTCGCTGTTGATCCTGGTGCACAGAAGAAGCAGTTTCGGGATTGCGGAGATTACTTCATAAAAAATTACAAACCAGTTTTGCAACTATGATTATCCTTATCTTTTTAACGATATTTTCCTTTACCTACACTCACAGCTAAAATTTATTGATTACAGTCAGCAATGGACGCGATTACAAATTACCAGAAGAATCAAACCAAGCTGGAGGCGATTAATAAATCTCTTGAACAACAGTTAACACTCCTAAGCCGATACATGTCAACACATCACAAAGACACGCCTCCAGAAATAAAAAAAATCGTCCAAAACCACTGCAAAAAGATCTCTTTCAAGATATTCTCCAACAAATTCTCCACCAGCGAAGACGAAGAATCTAAAAAGGTCTTCAAATCCGGACTTAGCACACCGAATTTATTCGCCAAAATTACAAGAGAAGACTCTCCAAAAGACATCGAGAATGAAAGGCGACAATTCATGATGAAGAAATCACAATCTGTCCATTCTGGTCTCATAGCGAACATTAAAAACTTACAACCAAAAACGTTGGATGAAAAAACCGATATTATAAACACCGGTATTACAGAAACCGGTAAGAAAACCGGTTATTTTGCGCACGAACAAATCCGCCAAGCGAGGCAGTTTGAACACCAATTAAAGAATAATTTTGACGAAAATTTACGAAGATTAGACGAAAAATTGAATGAGAAATTAAATCCACAGTCATATATTGATGATTTAACTCTATTTCAGAGTAAAAAGAGTATGTCGTTGAATATTAAACCTTCTGTTGATAACAATAAGGCTGATAGTGGATTTGTAACACCTTTAAGTCCTGATGATAAAAGAGAGGGGTCCTGTTCGACTATATCTCATCCTCTAAGCGATTGTGATGTGGATATAAAATTTGACGGACAATCTACAAAATTAAAACAGATTCGACCGTTAAAAACTAATTTGCAATAAATTAAATGTAGAGAAAAAACTGTAGGTAAACTGCTTTATTGTAAAAAAGTACATAAATAAACATTCTATTGCGTGTGCAAAGTGTTGAAAAATTGCAAGAGATATTATTGAAACCGTAAAACTATTTTATAGCCTTGCCTTGCTGGGCACGGGTCTTCTCTCAACTGTCTTACGAAATGAGAGAGTTTAGGCCTTAATACACTCGCTGGCTATGTGCGGGTTGTTGGATGTCATATGTCATCGAATGATTAGATCTTAGGCCTGCCGGTTTCTTCACGTTGTTTCCACCGATATTGAGCAGCGGCGATGTGTCGCTCCGCTCTAATAAACAGGCAGCCTTAACTTATAACTCTCTCAACACTTAAGATAGTTAAGAGAAGGCCCATGTTCAACAGTGGGACACTGTTACATAATATGTAATGTTACCAACACGCAAAAGAGGGTTTACTTAAGATTTTTTTAACTATACTAGAATAAATTTATGTTAGATGCCTTCACAAATCGCATTATTAAGAATTGTAGGTATTTAAAGTCCGTTCGCTTAACACGAGCTGCTTCTCATCAGATGCCTGTCAATGATGGAACTGTGGTATCAGCCTCGGCTATAAATTACGAACTAAATTTAAAAAAACCGAGGTTACCGCTAGGGTGACTGGTTATTAGTGTAAATTACTTTAACGCGTGGTAGTGGTCATGATTTTAAACAACTTACTTAGAGAAACTATTTTGAAGCAACTTTTTTTAATATTATTTCACTATTTAAAATATTGCCGTCGGTCCCGGTTGGCATTTAACACATCATGACAATCGTTAAATGTAGTCAGAAGCCAATATAATCTGACACCTGGTCTAACCATCTCTGCTACTGGTTCCCTACAGGTTTCGAGGTCTGATGGCAGTTGCTCGTATAATTCTGGTAGCTAGCCGCATCAGGTTAGACTGAGAGCCGATCCCAATAGAAATGGGACAATGGGATCCCAATAGAAGGGGAATGATGATGACTATTTAAAATATTGACATAGTAGCGACGATCGCTTGCAGATCGTTACCAAGGCGGCGGCGCTGCGAGACCCCGTTCCTCCCTACTCTACACTCTATTAATAATAATAATATAGTGGGACATAACACACAAGGCCATCTGATCCCAAACTAAGCAGAGCTTGTACTATGGAAACCAGATAACTGGTAATATACTACATATAATACTTTTCTTTTGTAAATGCATACTTAATTATAGATAATTACACCCAGAATCTTGACAAACAGACAGTTCATTACACTAATGTTTGACTTGGGTGGGAATCGAACCCACGACCTGCAGCGTGAAAAGCGAGTATCTTACCGGCCCGTCATTAAACAACAAATTTAATTTACAAAAAGTTCTTTTGGGAAAGTTGTTTGTGATATTAGACTACCACGTGGTAAAGTACCTATTTTACACTAATTATCAGTCACCCTATAATATTAATGCACTCAAAGCGAAGCGGGCACTGCTTTAGATGTTATTGGCAAAGAAACTGGGCTTAATTAGAATATTGTAGAAAAATATTGTGATTTATAATTGTATAAGTTTATAATAAGTTTAAATAAATGAATAGTTGGTCTTGAAATGTGTTTTTCTATAGAAATATATAAGTGTCGAAGGGTCCATTCAAGCCGATCCCCGTCGGCTTCCCTTTAGGAAATGGTCAATATGACACGTACTTAATATATTATGTAACGCCTAAAAGTTTTAAATAGCAACAAAAATAAGTATAGCATCAAGTGTAAGAACGATCGGTGACAGTAGTGAAGAGATATTATTTTCCTAAGTAAGAACTTTTTGCTCCGGCTTCCCTTGTTCAGACTTCCACCCTTCGCCACTGATAAGTACTATCAGAGATGGCAACCCTATTACCTAATCCAATTTCTAGTTATCCCCATGTAAGGATGTACCTCGGCATGAGACGTTGCCGGACAACTCAGTATTTTGGGAATCGGGAGGATGTCTTCCTGACCAGTGTGGTCCAGTAGGCTAATCACGTAATTAAATTAATTCAGTTGCAGCCCTTTCTGTAGCATATAAAATTTACTCACTGTCTAAGTTCTAGAGGTAACTATGATGATAAATCGAAAGAACAAATCCCAGGTATAGAGGCTTACTTCGTCCTACTAACAGAGGTAATTCAGTGCCAAAGTGTTGGGACCTCAGCATGAGTTTCAGTTATGGAGGTCTGTCACTTATCCAGGTCCCACTTAACCAAGTTTCACTGTATTATTATTATTTCATCTTCTAAAAGGGTTCTGGTACTCTTTTGGCTGGGCAGCATTTGGGAAACTTCGATGAGGCTTTACGTCACCATTATCACAATATTTGAAGACTAAAGTTTTAACAAGTGCTTTTTACTAGTTACACGTGGACACTCACGATGTGACTGGTACACCAATTTAAAGTCACTCAGCGCGCTATGCTTAGCGTTTCTTTAAGGCCTCTGCCTCGAATCTTGCGGGCAGCGGGGTGGCAGCGACGGCGGCGCGGGAGCGGGGCGGGCAACGCAGATCCGTTCTCGAAAGCAGCGGGCAGGTCGCGCAGCATTATAGCAGCGTAGTATTGTGTTCGTGTTTGTGACGTCGAGATATTTGTTTTTATTCACGAACGAAATGTCTGAACTAATTTCCTCTAGCATGTCCAAGGACATTTCGACACGTCACAAAAATAAATTGCACACGACGCGCGAGCGGTACCGCTTGACTGGAGTGCACTGGTCGTTGCCCGCTCCCGCGCCGCTGATTTCGAGGGTCGGTCCATTTGATTTTACGCATTTGATCCTGCCGCTCCCGCGCCGCCGCCGCCGCCGCCCCGCTGTCCGCAAGATTCGAGGCAGAGGCCTGAAGGATAAAAACCGCATTGAGGTTATTCGAAAAAGAACTAAAGTTATCGACAAAGCGCAAAGGATTAGCTAGTCGAAGTGACAGTGGACTGGCCATATCTGTCGAAGAACTGTTAACGCTGGGGAAAGCGAGTTCTTGAGCGACCACGTATGGCCAAACGTAGTGTAGGACGCCCTCTAGCTAGGTGAAGTTACGATCGGAAGGAAAGCCGGCAGTGGCTGGATGACGTCGGCAAGCCGAAGACAGAGAGGCCTATTTCCAGCAGTGGACAGCAGTTGTAGGCCGATAATGAGACTGCAATTGTATAAAAAAATCTTTCAAATTGGTCAAAGAAGAGCAAATAGGCGAGAGCCAAATGCCAATATTGAATAATCAATTTTTACTTCGCCTATTTGCAAGTTTGCTCCAATTTCTTCTTTAGTTTAAGATAGATTATCAAATAATTTATTCAATTCAATGCATTCTTTCAGTAGTTACTACATACATTTTGGAGTTATTTAATTACTAGTTTTCCGCCCGCGGCTCCACCCGCGGATGTCGGTTATCGTGCTAAACCATTAATCTCTTTATTCGCAGTCGGATAAAACTGTCCTTTCCCAGGTTTTCAACTATCTCCATACAAAATTAGTTCAGTAGTGTAGGCGTGTACAAGCAACATTTTGAAATCTGCAAGCCCCCATAGGCATATCCATAAATCTATAGGGGTTTCTTAATAAATACTACGGCTCTTAGACCATAATTATTGTAAGTTTTTCATTTAATATTCAAGAAGAAATAAAATTTAAATTTCGAATTCTATTCATCGCATTGAGATATTAAACATGTCATTGTGTTAAAATAAAGAGTAATTTAAATCAAAAGCACGAAAGAGTATCAGGGTCAATATCAACAACGTGCTTTTTTTTCAATTTTGGTGGCAAAACTTTTTCTTCAATTTTCGTGAAATGTAAGGACCTGGTATAAAAATAGAAATTCAAAGCTAAAATAATCTTCAAGAGGTCTAAGAATATCTCGATAACTTTTTGAGATATTTTAGTTTAAAGTGTAGTGTGGCCACCAAAATTGAAAATCGCCCACCAAAATTGAAAGTGCCCACCAAAATTGAAAATCAATGGCACCAAAATTGAATTTTTCTGTCATCTTCAATCTCACTAACAAAACTTCATGTAATGAATCTCACAAGTTTTCGGGAATTATCAACTTTCATCTATAACTACTAATCTGTACTAACATTATAGAGAGAAAAGATTTGTATTTTTGTATGTAACGACTGGTGGCAATACGGTCTTTACCATAAGGGCACACGAGGCTCGTGCCCAGGGCCCCCATTATCAAGGGGCCCCGAAGGACTGACAATTTCTCTCACACATTTATTCTGAAAACTTTTTCGTCAGGCACATTACACTTTTTTTCACAAATCAGTAATAGCTCAAAAAGAAATAGTGGAAAAAGTTACAGTTAGAGAAACAAATAAGCCGAGGGATTATACAGTCTCATCCCCGCAAGACAAAAGTACCTTTGAATATCACTAGGAAAAAGAGGTTACGTGTGATGAAAACGACAAACACACATTAGATGCGGAACCATCGACTTCAAGCTACTTATTACTAATAATAATAAAGCCTGTTCCGAACAGTTGTGATTGATAAAACTAAAAAACATAAAAATTAAAAACTACACTAAATATACAAAATTTCTATGATTTCGGTGTGCCTTATGGTTAAGGCATTCTCCAACCGTTGCCACTGCTTCCTGTCTGTCGTCACTCTTATCCAAAGAGGTCCTACGGTCAATTCAAGGTCATCTTACCATCTTCTTGTTTTGCTAACTGTCACCTCTTTGCTCCTTTCTTCCTTATAGCAGCGGAGCATAAGTCTCGTCCACCTCCATTTGAGTTTGCTAATATGTGACAGTATGTCTGTTAATTTGGTTTTGCGCCTGATACTTATAATTTTGTCCATTAGTTTCAAACCCAGCATGCTTCTTTCCATGGTTCTCTGGCATCTTGCTAGTTTGTTCCTATCGTGTTTTGTCAAAGCCCAGGTTTCACATCCTTAAGTGATACAGGTTATTATGCAGGTATCAAAGATCTTCTTCTTGATTTTTATGCCCAGTACCTAATTTTTAATGACTTCTTTTAAGGCGCAATACTTTTATCATGCCGTCACAATTCTTTTATCTATTTCATTGGGCATTTGGTCAAGCTACATACTTTGAATTAATAACTGCAAGCTTAGAGAATGTATGTGTCTCCTGACCCTGGTACTTACTGTGGTGACATTTTACCGGAAGAAGTCCGTGATATTTGAATTCGAAAAGGGCCAGAGTTTTACTAAAATAAAAATAGTGACTTCTTCGAAACTTCTACAAGTTTTCTAGATTCAAATGGTAAAACGAAAACTAATACTTGAGTAAAATATTTTATTTGTTAATTGACGAATAAGGAGTCTTTAGAAAGAAAATGGCTCCTTTATTCACCACTAAATAAATCTGTATTCTGTTATTGCTGCCGTCTACTTAATACCATTACTGGTTCTGAACATAATTGAAGTTCTCCTAATGGATATAAAGATTGGAAGCATATAAGTAGGTAACTTATTGATAGAGCATAAGAGCAGATTACAGCTCAGGGAATTTATGATGAATTATGTTGCAGCAATAAAAACTACTAGACGAACAGAAAATAACTACCCGTTGGAAGAATGTGCTTAAGAGGATTGTTGAAGTACCTAGTGAAATTGTTGGCTTCAAGAGGTCTTGCTATTCGTGGTGGTAATGAGAGATTAGGATCTAATAAATAATAAATGGTCCTACTTAGTAAAAAAATGTTATTATAATTCGCTTTTTTACTGTCCAAAAGGGAAAAACGCCACCAAAGCCACCAAAATTGAGCCACCAAAATTGGAACCAGACATAAAAAAAAACTTTAAAAATAAGGGATATAAGTAACAATTAAATTATTTTCACTGATTAAATGCATAACCCAAATCACTACGTATAACGTGTAGCTTACTGTTAAAATACTTTTAAATTAACAGCAAATCGATCCACCAAAATTGAACATTTCTTGTCCCCCGTGCCACCCAAGATGATATTTTCGTTTTTGACGGGAAATCACAGCACTAATCACACACCTTTTACGCGGAAGTGCCGGCGCACGACTGAGAGATGTTAAATCATAAAACGCGATTGATCGCATACGTACGTAACTTCACGTTAAAGTAGGTTGAACAAGTGCCAACAAATTTTTGATATTTGCTTGGACAAAATTTGATTGAGTATCCAGTGCCTTTAAATTTAATTTTCTAATATGGTTTCATTGTTTTCAGATAATGTGTCTTATGCATATACTAACGAAATCGTTTATTTTGTATTGTATCTTAGATTGTGACTTAGGTGAGTGCAATTGTATCAAAAAATGGAACTGGGACAAGCCACCAAACTTGAATTTTCAGGCGATTCTTTTTTTCCTGATTACATATACACACTTATAAAAAAAACATATGTGGCCCTAATTGCATCAAGTTACGTAGTTCACTACAAAAAAAAATCAAAAACATCCTATAATTTAACACCTCGATTCTCAACGTGGACACGTAAAATTTGCCGCGGGGATATTCACCCATCAGAATCTATTGATATGAACTTCGAAGAAAATCGCACTCAGAATAATTTCTCAGGCTTCGCCCGCATAGTATTAGGTTAAAAATTTAAAAAAAAAATGAAAAATAAAAAACACGTGTTTCATTATTTGTTTAGCTTTATTTGTACCGAATTTGAAGTGAATCGGACCACAGACTAAACAGTTCTGGAATATTTAATTTTTCCAAGAAAACTCATTTTACAGCCCCGCTGGGGGGTAGTATTAAAAATATAAAAAACACGTGTTTCATGATTTCTTTTAAGGTTTATGTATGCTAAATTTGGAGTAAATAGGACTTGGGACTAAATAGATCTAGAGAAACTTTAATTTTTACAATAAAACTCATTTTCCACATCCCTTGGGGGTAATTTAAAAAAAATAAAAAACACGTATTACATTATTTGTGTTAAGGATTATGTGTACCGAATTTTAAGTGAATAGGACCAAGGAATAAAAAGTTGCATACAAACTTCATCCCTCTATTTAACCCTTTTAGGGGATGTTTTTTGAAAATATTATTAGCCTATGTCCTATTCTAGGGTATACACTATCTACATTTCAAATTTCAATAAAATCGGATGAGCGGTTATGGAGATAACAAACCTTCACACACACACACACACTTACTTTCGCCTTTATAATATTAGTAAGATAAGATTTTAATAGACTTTAATTGTTAATTCTTTTTGCTACTGTACCTACTAAGTTTAACATTTTTAAGTCATTATTACACGTAGGTGTTTACATTTCAGCGCATTTTAAGCTAGAATTTTGTTAAGTCTAGACTGTTTAGTATTGAATGTGTTTGTGTGAATATTTTTATCTGTAAGTATTCATCTTTATCATCAGCCTATTTGAGTCCACAGTTGGACATAGGCTTCTCCCAAAGCACGCCACTGAGCACGATCCGCGGCTGCTCTCATCCAGCTCTTACCAGCTACCTTGCAGAGATCGTCACTCCACCTAGTCTGAGTCTCCACTCTAAACTCGTTAACCCCAACGGTTATCGGTTCTGCAGCATATATGACCATCCCACTGCCACTTCAGCATAATAATCTCTGTCAGATCACTTCACTGCGTATTTGATCCTTCAAAGAAACTGCGAGCATAGCTCTTTCCACGACTCGCTTGGTGACTTTTTTATGGACATTCTATCTTGACTATCCACGTTTTGGCTCCGTAGTATTATTACAATGTATTAATTATTTATTTTTCCACGACTGTCAAGGAAGTGTTATACCTACACTGTAGGTAACTGTTGTTCTGCCTTTGTTTATCGCGAGTATCTTTTAAAATAGCTGAGACCGCGGCTTTTTTAGCGGGAGGTCAGCTCAAAGTGTTTGAATTTAAAAAATCAAGTAACTAATATTAAAGAAGATTTTGTATCTTGTCTTTGTCAAATAAATGTTTTTCTTTCTTCAGTTCCGTGTAAATTTTCTAAGGCTGTACCGATATGAGTGAAAGTACAAGGACGAATAGAATAGAATAGCTCTTACGATAAACAAAGACGCTTCTTTCTACATAGCTCAAAAACTACTGGTCCGATCTTGATCAAATTTCAATGTGACCACACAAGAAGCACTAGTTTTGAAAATAAAACATTAACACAAATCGATTCACTGAAAACAAAGACATTGACACGCTTCAGAATACTGCTTCTCAATTTTTAGGAGTCGTTAAAATATATATTTAAAACGCATTGAATTAGATCGTTCTAATGCAACACACTAAATAAAATGTATTAAATATATGTTACACAATTTAAAATAAGTACAACTTTATTTATGTATATATTTACAAAAGAAAAGTATTTTAAATAAGTAGTTTATTACCAGTAATCTGGTTTCCATATTACAAGCTCTGCTTAGTTTGGGATCAGATGGCCGTGTGAGTTCATGTCCCACTATAATAATATTATTATTTTTATTACTGAGTTTTTTGGCAATGTCTGTGAGTGTGAAATAAATTAGACGATTTTAAGTAGAGGCCCTCTCCGAAAAATAAAGTATATTTTCATTTGACTGCGAAGTACCTAATGGATGTCTATGGTCACGTCTAATAAGCGTCCGTCGGAGATATAATTATGCATGCCACTGTACCTACTGTTTTAAAACAACTTAAGCTGGGTACTCACCAGCGGATTGTTACGGTAACATACCCACTTGTTACAGTGACGACGTTCTAATGACGTTGAAATTGAAACAGTTACTTACTCAAAATCGATCTCACTCGACGAATTTTTGGCCTGCATTAGGCACACCTTTAATCCATATCATATAATATACCAATTTATTCATTCATAGAGGTCTTCATAAACATTTAATCGCCGAAAAACTATATTTTCAACGGAGGGAAACGTGTTTACTTTGTACAACATTATATTACATTTACATTATGTGCGATTCGAATTTGTATTTAAAGTGTGCCTGCCTTTACTTCAATAGTATGTCTACTTAATGGGTACGCGGCTTAATACCATGTTAAAGCACAATATCTACATAACACAAAAAAATATTTTTTAACATCGGACCACAATTGACTGAGATAATTATCAGTGTTTTTGAAGACAGGTTGTCAGAAGTTGACGAAGCTTAACGTTAATTTATGTATTTGCTCTTTTCCCAAGTTTTTCAGTCGACTTGAAAAGATGGAGGTTCTCAATTGGACTGTTTGTTCTTTATATTTATGTATTCTCGCCTTTGTAATATAAGGTCGCTGGTTCGATTCCCAGTCGTGCCCACACATCTTTGTGTGAATTGTTTCATCGCCGCTGCTCAATATTCGTAAAGGAAAGGACAATGTGAGGAAACCGTCATGTCTAAGAACTAATCATTCGAGGGTATGTGGCATCCACCAACCCGCACTTATCCAGCATGTGTGCATTAAGGCCTAACTCTCTCAACTCGTAAGATAGTTGAGAGAAGACCCATAAAGTGAAGTGAGTGAGGTTGAAGTGAAATGAAGTGATATCACTTACACGATAGTTGCGCCTATTATGAGAATGCTTTTAGTGATTCAAAAGTATGCTTTCCCTGTGGTTTCATATAAATTTTAACATTTTGATTATGAATGGATTTTGAATTATTTTGCAAACATTAAGTCTTATTCTTTTAGTTATTATTTTCTTTTAAAGAAGCTGTTATTGATATACCCAGTGTCATATTTAGTAACAACACACATTGCAACAGTTACGGTTACATCCCTATAGTGAGTACTTAGCTTAACACCATCTTAAAACACATCCTAGCATTCTTCAATTGTATGCGAATTGTTTCATAATACGTTCCATACGTGTCATTCTTAATGAATAAATTATCACGATTCGTTCGGCAAACGTGAAAAATCTCTATTTTGTTGCATTCCAATCTTTTTCTTGTGACAATTACACGCATAATTATAAAAAAAATTTTTGATAGGTATTAATAATTTTTTTTAAGTGAAATATTCCTACTTTGTGTCATTTTAATCTCATTTCTGGTGACAAAAGTGTGGTTATTAAAACTAAAAACTTAAAACATAACTAATGTTTTAATTAATATTCGGAGTACAGTGACGGACTAAAGGTAAAAATCAGTTGAATTATATTTCTTACGCTGCCCGCACACGACCGATTTTCCCACCGACTTTATTTTTCTCTTTAATTAATTAAAAGGACTTTTACGCGCAGCATATGCCAGTCCCCCACCGATTTTTATGAGCGGTTTTGTGGAACTCAATACAAAAAATCGGATATAAAAATCGAATGTGGGCTGGCAACGAAATATGTGTGGGCACGACCGGGGCGAACTCGCGACCTTATATTTCAAGGGCGAGGCCGATACCGATGCGCCACCGCTGCTCAGTGAACTAATTAAGTCTCAATACTGTATTTTTATCACTATTTGACTATTTATATTCACAATACATACACCGTAATTTTTTCATCAGTTTGGTACTATTCTTACTTATTGAAGGCTACCCATCCACGTCTGATTTTTATGACCGACTTTGTGCGTGGCCTTGAATTGCACTAAATTGGTCATAATAATCGGTGGAAAAATGGGTCGTGTGCGGGCAGCGTTATGGGAATTGTTTCATCGCCGCTGCTGAATATCAGTGAAGGAAAACAGGATGGAAACGGGCATGTCTAAGAACTAATCATTCGAGGACATGTGACATCCACCAACCCGCACTTGGCCAGTGTGTGCATTGTGGCCTAAACTCTCAGTAAAATAGTTGATAGAAGACCCTTATCCTGCAGTGGGACACTTAAGAGGATTGAAGTGAATGAGTAGGTACATCAGTTTCCATAGTACACACTGCTCTACACATCAAGCTTTGAATTTCCAATATATGCTGATCTCGCATTGTATAGGATTTCCGTACAACCAGAGGTCAGCTTATATTGGTTAGTGTAGCTTGATACTTGAAATGCAAATACTTCATCAATAATAATAATGAAAAATTATAATTATAATCAAAAATTCAAATAGCTTAAATTATTAAATAAGAATTATAATAACTAATAATAAAATTGCATGATTTTAATTTGGATGGATTTTATCATGTAATGAAGTGGCTTGAATAATAATTATTATTATAATATACCAGTAATTAAATTTAATAATTTAATCCAATGAATTAATTGTAAATGCATGGAATAAATGCTTTTTTATTTTATTTGTAGCTTGTTATGTAGCCGTGTGTACAAGCTCTGCTTAGTGTGGGATTTGATTGCGTTTATATAATCTATCTATCATTTCAACCCTTTTTAGTGTCCCACAACTGGGCACGGGTCTTCTCTCGACTATCTTACGATTTGGACAGTTTAGGTCTTAATCCACACACACTAGCCAAGTGCGGGTTGGGTGGATGTCACATGTCCTCGACTAATTAGTTCTTAGACATACCGGTTTCTGTTTCCGATATTGAGCAGCGACGATGAAGAAATTTAAACAAAGATGTGTGAGCATGACCGGGGATCGAACCCGCGACCTTATATTTCAAAGGACCGTTGCTCTAATATATTTTTATAGCTACGTTATATCTCACTCAAGTGAAATTATTTTTTTATGTTCATTTTAATTATTGTAAATTTCGATAAGGTTGGTTGTAGAAACGTGTTTCCTTAATAATTCAAATATTATTGTTATCGCGCTAAACCATTAACACTTTTTGCGCAGTCAGATAAAAACTACCTCCATACCAAATTTAATCCAAATGGATCCAGCAGTTTTGGCGTGGAAGTGCAACAGACAGACAGAAAGAGTTGTTTGAGATCCGGGAAAGTACCTACATAGGATAGTTTTTATCTGACTGCGCAAAAAGAGGTTAATAGTTTAGCGGCTAATCGACATACAAATAAATAAATCTAAGCGGACTAAACGATTTTTCCAAACCGGAGCAAGACTTGACAGTTTTTTTTTAATTTTTCCAGTAAAAGTACAAAAGTTATAGACAGTAATATATCCCGCCAAACTGTAAAACAGTTTGTTTGCGGGAGGCGCTGAGGCGAGATGTAATTTTTTTCTAATATTGTAATTTTATGAGTACCTACTCTACTCGGAGATAAATAACTTTACAAAAATAGTTGTATTTTTTGTAAACGGTACATTAAGCACCATTTATTTAATTAACTAGTTTTCCGCCCGCGGCTTCGCCCGCGGATTTCGGTTATCGCGCTAGACCATTAATCCCTTTTTTCGCAGTCGGATAAAACTATCCTTTCCCGGGTCTCGAAAATTAGTTCAGTAGTGTAGGAGTGTAAGCAACATTTTGAAATCGGCAAGCCCCTATAGGTACTATATCCATAAATCAACAGGTGTTTCTTAAAAAAATACTACGGCTCTTAGACCATACTTATAAGAAGAAATAATATTTAAATTTCGAATTCTATTCATCGCATTAAGTTATCAAACATGTCATTGTGTCAAAATAAAGAGTAATTTAAATCAAAAGCACGAAAGAGTATTGATATTAACTTCGAAGAAAATCGCCCGCATAGTATTATGTTAAAAATAATAAAAAATTGAAAAATAAAAAACACGTGTTTCATTATCTGTTGTATGCTTTATTTGTACCGAATTTGAAGTGAATCGGACCACAGACTAAACAGATCTGGAATATTTAATTTTATTAAGAAAACTCATTTTACACCCCCTCTGGGGGTAGTTTTGGAAAAATAAAAAACACGAGTTTCATGATTTTTTTTAGGGTATATGTCTGCTGAATTTGGAGTAAATCGGACTTGGAACTAAATAGATCCAGAGAAACTTTAATTTTTACAATATGCAGATAATGCAGTTCATTGCCCACTCGCGTTCACTTGTCTTTAGACATTGCAAGCAAATACGCAATGAACGATGAAATCGCAAACCGCGCCGCCCGACGCCGTCTCCCGTGACTAGGGTGTTATACTTACAGAGGTAGCGGGCGGAGGGTTGCATTCCAGGCAAGTCTCAACATAACGCGCACGGGTAGTAAATTATATCCTGATTTTTCGTAACTAAACTTCTTAAAAGATATTAAACTAAACGTGACCATTTTTGCTTACCTATACTGATGGATCAGCGGTGGCGCAGCTGTACGAGTTCGATTCCCGGTCGTGCCCAGACAACTTTGTGTGAATTGTAACATCGCCGCTGCTCAATATCGGTGAAGGAAAACATCGTGAGGAAACCGGCATATCTAAGAACTAATCATTCAAGGACATGCGACATCCGCCAATCCGCACTTGGCCAACGTGTGTGGATTAAGGCCTAAACTCTCTCAACTCGTAAGATAGTTGAGAGAAGACCCGTGTCCAGCTGTGGGACACTAAAAGGGTTGACGTGATTATATCGAATGCATCCAGATCTTTCCGCCATGTTTTTCTCGGTCTGCCTCAGCAAGGCCTGCCATCTCGCGGCACCTAGTGAGTGCCTTTTCAGGCCCATCTCACTGGTTGCATTCGACACAAATGGCCAGCCCACCCCCACTTTAACTCAGCCATATTGTAGCCCACATATAATACGCCAGTTTTTCAACGAATTTCAACATTGGGGACTCTATCTTGACCTTCTGCCAAGGATACTGCGCTCCAGTGCCGTAGGGTGGCAGTCTGAAAAAGGGAAGCCGGAGCAAAAAAGTTCTTACTTAGGAAAATAATATCTCTTCGCTACCGTCACCGATCGTTCTTACACTTGATGCTATACTTATTTTTGTTGCTATTTAAAACTTTTAGGCGCTATAAGCCGACGGGCCGACCGTTTAACACGCGTATCGCCTATCGCTAACATTCTGACTCCTCAAGCTGCACAGACAGTGATGATGATTCAAGCGATATGGATATTAGTGACAAATAGTCTTACATTACTTTTGTCTGTGGTTAAATAGTTCTTTAAGAGATTTAATTAATGTTTTATGATTTTCTACCTCATATGGCGATACGCGAGTTAAACGGTCGGCCTAAGCCTATACATAACATATTATTATGTACGTGTGATATTGACCATTTCCTAAAGGGAAGCCGATGGGAATCGGCTTGTATGGACTGCGCTCCATTGCTCTTTGGCAAAAATAGTGTGGATTTAATAAAAAAAATACTTTTTTAAGATATAAATGGCGTCTGGCGTTCAAAACGACGGTTATGAAGACACTGAAAATGTCGACGCGGTTCATTTTGAAATAAGAACAGAATACAATCCTTCAAATGAGTTAGACAGAGGCAGATACCGTGAGGTAATGGTGAAAGAGACGCAAGATACTCATTGGAAATACAAAAGGGGTTCTTGGAAGAGTTTGCAAGAGAAAAAGAAGAAGAGGAGTAAGAGAAGTGTGTCCTTCGGAGGGAGAAAGAGTTCCATCATAGAGACATCGTGAGTACTTTTTTATCAATCAATTCAACCCTTTTTAGTATCCCTCTGCTGGGCACAGGTATTCTCTCAACTACCTATACTATGAGTTGAGAGAGTTTAGGCCTTAATCCACACACGCTGGGCAAGTTCAGGTTGGTGGATGTCACATGTCCTCGAATGATTAGTTCTTAGACATGCCTGTTTTCTCACGATGTTTTCCTTCACTGATGATGAAACAATTTTCACAAAGACGTGTGGGCACGACCAGGATTCGAACCCGCGACCTTATTTTTTTAAGGCGAGGCCCGTATCGCTGCGCCTCCGCTGCTCTAAATATATACAGACAATAAATGCGTGAAATTTAATACACGTTCCTGTCAACCCGTAATAATACACTTCGGAGAGTGTGCGTTAGAATTACACAATCTTATTCCCCCATCCTAGGGTTGCCAAACAGGACAAGACGCGTGAAAACCCCGGATTTTAGAGTCCGAAAGCCGGACATGTCAACAAGATCTTTTATACATATTCAGTGTAAAAAAAACAGTTGAAAATGTCATAAATCACCTTTTTTATTCATTCATTATTTTAACAAAACAGAATCATATTACAATTTGTTACAAATTGTTTATATAAATCAGTTACTTGGTTCGTCGGTTGATCGTGGTGTGCGAACATAGTGCGTGTCTCGCGGGCGGCCCAAATTTTATTTATTTTTTTAAACTCGGTCTACAAATGAAACCTTCCCTGAACGCTCCCCGGATGCCCTCTAAACTAGGACAAATCCAGGGAAACCCGGACGGATGGCAACCCTACCCCATCCCCGTTCTTCCACCGGACTAGTAGAGGTATGGCTATGCGCCACGGTTCTATGGTGGAAATTCCACGGGTACGCACAAACCGCTTTGCTTCCACTTTTATTGTGCGAACTGCCAAGTTGTGGAATTCGCTGCCGGCATCTCTGTCAAGATAGCCTGTCTTCAAGTCACGAGTGAATCGGAATTTACTGGTTCTGGCTGACCTCCTGTTACGTATTTTACCTAAATATAGTCGGCGAAATGTGGGTAATATATATCTCTGCCTACACCTTTGGGTTAACTAGGCGTGAATGTAGAATGTGTATGCAGAGAATAGCTTCACTTCAATCCTTGTTAGTGTCTCACGGCTGAGCACGGGTCTGCTCTCAACTGTCATACGAGTTAAGAGTTTTGGCCCTAATCCACACACGCTAGCCAAGTGCTGATTAGTTCTTAGAAATGCCGGTTTCCTCATGACGTTCTCATTGAGCAGCGAGGATGAAACAATTCAAACAAGGATGATTGGGTACGACCGAGGATCGAACCCGCCACCTTACATCTCAAAGGCGAGGTCTATGTACACACATGACAGTTTATGTATGTACTTAGTGTTTATAGGTAGTTGAGTTGAACATGAGTTCCTGTCGTAAATTTTTATTATCATAAACAAACACTTCACGATGTTGATGCTATGTGAATAATGTCAGGCGTTTTGTAAACATGTTTTAAGTAGGTATTTATAAACTATTTTTAAAGTGTCAATATTTGCTACTTATTTTTGCCTGATGGGTTGCGGATGAATAAATGGATGAATGATAACAAAATTTATAATAAATTAATATTACAATGATTAATTTTTGACATAATAATCTAAACATATAAAAGAAGAAACTGACTGACTAACATATCAACGCAGATCCCAAACCGCTGGGTCTGGAGACTCTAAATTTGGCACATAGGTTCCTTATGGGGTCTAGGGGTGCACTAAGAAAGGATTTTTCAAAACTCACCCTTTAAGGGGGTGAAACGGGGTTCCAAAGTTTGTATGGAGTAACAAGATTAGTAAGACTAATTTCGAGGGCGAAGCCGCTGGCGGAAGCTAGTAATAATATAAATGTGTTTAAGTGGTATTATATTAAGTAATAATATGTGTAAGTATAATAAAATAAAATAAAAATAGAGCTGCGATGTCGCTGCGGTATAGGCCTTGCCTTTGAAGTATAAGGTCCCGGGTTCGTTCCTCGGTCGTGCTCACACATCTTTGTATGAATAGTTTCATTCGCACTTGACCAGCGTGTGTGAATTAAGGCCTACTCTCTCAACTCGTAATATAGTAGAGAAGATCCGTGCCCAGCAATGGGACACTAAAAGGGTTAAAATGAGTGAAGTGATAACGGAACTTCCACGGTTACGCACAAAGCGCTTTGTTTCCACGCGAACTGCCAAGTTGTGGAATTCGCTACTGGCATCTCTGTTACCTGATACCTATAATCTGCCTGCCTTCGAATCACGATTCCATGGGTATCTACTGGGTAAGCGTGGTCCATCGAAGACCACGTTATTGTTAAAAGCAAGCTATTGAACAGGTTGTGGTCATTGGTCAAGATCAAGACATTGAACAAAGACATTTAAACACATAACACTCTTTTACAACACGCAGTTAGTTCAAATGCGAATCGTTTTCTGACTCATAATGTCATGCTATAATTTGGGAATTTCCTTGCAATCGGTGCACATAGCAAAGATAGATACAGGGTATAAATTAACGCGCCCTGAAGGGAATCCACTTTAAACCTTTTACTCACCAAAACTAAAGCTGTTCTGCTGGTACGGATAGCGAGATGTCTCGTTTTATCAGACACGTTTTGACATACGGAAAGCGAGATTACTCGTCGAAGAGACTGTGTAGATGAGGCGAGTATTAATAAGTACTCGTGACATAAATATTAATACTCAATACTCAAATGTTTATTGCAAACCATAATGTTAAAAAGGTGTTAACAATTATTTATGAGACAGTTATGGATCCTGTCGGGCACAAGCAAAAGTAGGAGAGAGGAGGAATAGCGCTAACTTATATCTTTATATATATAATTCTTCTGTGAGTGTGTATGTCACTGAACTTCTCTCAAACGACTGGACCGATTTTGATGAAATTTTTTATGTGTCTTCAAGGGGATCTGGGAATGGTTTAGATTCACAATTTTGCGCGGTACGAAGTTCGCTGGGGCAGCTAGTCTACTTAAATAAAAATGAAACCCGTTTTCAGTTGTCACGACATCACGCGTGAACGGTTGGTCCGATTTCGCTAATTCTTTTTTTAAAATATTCCTTTAAGTACGAGCATAGTTTTTACGCAGAGAAAAATAAAAAAAAAGAAAATTTAGAAAGCGAAGAAGTGCCGAAAACCGGGTTAGATACCTATTATTTATTATTGGTTATATTCGGTAGGTCTGAGACCCGGTAGATGGCACTGCTTTACCGGGCAGAAAGACGTCTTCCGGGTCCGCTAGTTTACTATAAATATTTACTTTTTAAAATTGTCGTTTAGGTATTCTTCTATTTTGTAATAACATTTATATTTATCAGGAATTTATCATAAGTAGTTTGAGTAATTCGCCCACTGTTTTTAAATGTTTATCTAACAACACAGCGCTAAATCCATATCCAAATAGAATGCAAACAAATCGAAATATATAAAAGAAGAAACTGACTGATTGACATATCAACGCAGAGCCCAAACCGCTGGGTCTGGAGACACCAAATATGGGGTCTAGGGGAGCACTAAGAAAGGATTTTTCAAAACTCACTCTTTTAGGAGGTGAAACGGGGTTCCGAAGTTTGTATGGAAAAACAAGATTAGTGAGACCAATTTCGCGGGCTAAGCCGCGAGCGGAAGCTAGTAGGTACATAATTGTTATGTTTTTCGTTAGCATTACATTGAAAAAGATAATATCAAAGTTAGGGGACTGAGTCACCTTCGTCCGTGTGAGTGCACCTTTTACCAGAATCCTCGCACGTAGTCCCTGGATGGTGCAAATCTGGTGACAATCAATCAACTGGCAATTATGTTTACTGGTAATTAACTGGTGGTAGGCTTCAGCGTTGGTTAGTGGCTACTCACCAGACAAAACTGCACTGCCAAGCGGCCTTTCCGTGTTCCGGTGCGATGTCTGGTCACACCGTTTAAGAGGGTTGGAATTGTTTATTGCTCCCTAAGGTTTCTAGCTATATGGAGCCCGATTCTACTGCCACCTTCCCACCGAAAATCATTCGTTATCACGAGTGAATCGGTATATGGGCGGGCGCGTTCCATCGTAGACTACATCATTGGTTAACATCAGGCAAGTTGTAGTCAAGCGCAAGCCTATTGCAGAATAAAAAATAAAAAAATAAAAACTGGATTTTTAATACAGTCCGTATAAAAACAGTTTTGAATATAATAATACATTCATTGTTGGTATATTATGTTCTATCGATTTGACACTTGTCTAGTTCATAATATCAATAGTCACTACATCGCGATCGGGTTATTCACTAACTCGACACGAGGGACTGATCACACATGTGTTCAGTTGGTGAAACTCTAAAATAGTACTAATTATTTTTTCGTCATTTAAGCACGCCAAGGTTTCTATGTATGTCCACATAGTGAAAATCAAATCAAGTTACTTTTGTGTTTGAAATGACGAAAGAATAATTAGTACTAATTTAAAGTTTCACCAACTGGACACACGTGTGATCAGTCCCTCGTGTCGAATTGGTGAATAACCCATCGACGACGGGCTAATGTATCGACAGTACCCCAAATCGATGGTACGCTACATCGACAGTACTCCTTCGAAAGTCAATACATCGATGGTCGCTGTATCGAAACATGGAACGTTATCGATACAGCGACCATCAATGTAGCGACTTTCAATAATATGAACTAGACCCATTTGATACAGGTATGGCAATAGGGATGATGATAATTTAATAATAATAATATTCTAGGATATTAACACACACGGTTATCTGGTCCCAAGCTAAGCAGAGCTTGTGTTATGGATACCAGATAACTAGTATATACTGTACTTATAATAGATAACTAGCGGCACGCCCCAGCTTCGCCCGGGTAGTTTCAGCCCACTCAACAATTTATAAAAAATGTGATAATTAAAGAACCGCTCAACCGATTTTGGGCAAACTTCACATAAACCATCTACTAAATAGTCCGAACAATGCCTAAACATTTGGTTTGAATAGGTAAGCCCGTTTTTGAGTTATGAAATTACAACGAAAAGTGGCATTGATTTTTATATATATAGATAGATTACACCCAGACTCGAGACAAATAGAAATGTTCATCACACAAATGTCTGACATGGGTGGCATTCGTTTGTTTTGTCCGTTAGATAGAATAATATCTGGATGACCGAGCTTCGCTCGGTATTTTTTTTTAAATGACATTTTCTAAAAATGATTCCTAGATGAATGATTCCCCCTATATACTAAATTTTATGAAAATCGTTGGAGCCGATTACATATATACAAGAATTGCTCATTTAAAGATATAAGATATATATATATATATATACAAGAATTGCTCATTTAAAGATGTAAGATTAAAAATATCGGACACGTAGTTTTCCTGTGTGATTGTGAATAAATATTCCGGCGATATATCCAAGCGAAATCTCGAATGACGTCGCGCTTAGATAAGTTTTATAGCTCTGTATGACGTAGCGCACTCCCACTCCATAACTTCAATGCGTTATTAATATAATTTCATTTTAATTATAAAACAAAAAATACGTAGGTATCTAGTTAATTTTTTTTTATAATCTTACTGATGGACTGTATTCCATCAGTTTGACTGTTCTAAACGTAATACATTTAGAATTTTATTTTTTGTATGAAAATTGTAGTTATGTTAAAATAAAAATAGCTTCATAATTCAATTATTTTACAAGAAAGCTATTAAAAATAGTGTGAATTAAGCCCCTTTATAGCTAATTTAATAGAAAACATTGAAACGTCAAACGGTACTTCTTAGATTTGATGGACTTTAATTAAATTTAAAAATTCCTTGTAACATCCATATTGATTTTTGACAGGACGGTTTAAATGTTAATTTGGGACTAGATGGCGCTGTGTGTGAAATTGTACAAACTTTAAAAAAAATAAACATCCGATTTGTTAACTTCCTCCGTTTTCGAGTCGGTTAAAACTATGTAAACATAGAAATAGTTTCCATAACACAGTTACCCAACTACCGGTTAAATATCAGAGTTCGTTACTCCACATAAAAATATAAACAAACAACAAAGCAAATCTAAAGATAACACAACTGTGTTGCCCACTTTAGAAAATTTCCCATGTTTTAGGGAAAATATGTGGTTGTCTGACATTTGTTTATTTATTTATGTAGGCAAGGCAAGTCAACAACAAACAGACATTTAAACTAGAAATAGATCGTAATAATAGTACATAATTAATATACATGTTTATAATATTATGAATATAAGATTCAAAGTATGCAAATCTAAAGATGAATGTGTTGTCAACCGCACAAATTTACCCAAAATTAAGGGTAAATATGTTGTTTTTCAGATTTAGAGACGTCAGTTGTTAATATTACAAACACTATTTGTGGATTAAGCAGTATTATCGTCATTACCATAATTAGTAACATCGTTTTACTCGTGATGTTATAAGTGCGAAAGTTTGTATTGATGTATGGATGTTTGTTGCTCTTTCACGAAAAACTACTGCACAAATTTAGATAAAATTTGGCACAAAGTTAGATTATAATCTAAAATGGCATATTGGCTACTTTTTGTCCTAATACCACGAAGACGGACGGAAACTAGTATTCGATGTATACGCCGTTTCATTGCCACTGTTCAACATCGGTGAATGAAAACATCGTAAGGAAACCTGCTTATAGTATTGTCTTAGATTTACGCGAATATCACACATTGATATAAAACTACTTTTTAAACGGATTTTATCGCGGTTTATTTTAGATTTTGTATCCCAACGTTATAAAGTATTTTCAGACTTCATATCCACCCGTGAATATGAAGTCTCAAAAGACTTTGAAACGTCAGGATCTAAAATCTAAATCCGTTAAAAAAGTAGTTTTATTTCAATGAAACCAGAATATCTAAGAACTAACCTTTTGAGGACATGTGATATCTATCAACTCACACTTGGCTAGCGGGTAGTGGATTAAGGCCTTAACTCTCTCAACGATCGTACGAGTTGAGAGAGCTTAAGCCTCAATCCTCGTGCCCAGTTGTGGAACCCTAAAAAGGGTTGAAGTGACAAGTAAGTAACACTCCGTAACCTAGCTAGGACGTCTTTTCGACAGTCTTTTTGTTGTTACTAGGTATTTTATTTTATGCAATCTCAAGTGTAAAATTCGCTGTGTACAGGCTGTACCTTACATTACTGGATATAACCGTTATTAATAGTACTAATATTTATGTACATGGGTAAAACTTTACGATAATCATAAGAATATTACGGGGAAAAATCTGGATTGGAACTGGCAATACTTATTGATAAACCAACTCCAATCCAGCCAGTCAGTAAAGATACGCGCGCGGCAGAACGTACTCGTGTCTGTTGACATTAAAAAAAAAAACATTAACTTTCGCGCGTTTTCTCCATATTTTTTTCATAAAAGTGACATTTTGTTTCTTTTTAATGTGTTAGTGTTGTGTCAAGTTGGTATTCTGCCAAAAATATTAAAATTACTATTAGTTTTGTTTTGTGTGAAATCGATTTAATGTTTACTTTAACAAATTAGATAGTTGTGTAGAAGTTTCTTTGCATCATTAACGCTTGGTAACCGACCAAAAACTACGTATTATGTACTTACTATTATCTTTATGTTTCGTTACAACAGTTGAATCGGTTCGACCGTCCTAGGACGGCTCACCGAAAATATCCGGTGAACCAATGAAAGCCCTTCCACCAGATTGACTTAGGTTAGGTCATCCGCCAAACAAAAAAAAAAGAACAGTTTGGATTACACACACGGTCATCTGATCCCAATCTAAACAGAGCTTGTAGGTACAATGTAAACGTGAACCAGATAACTGTTACAGATACTACTTAATACTACTTTTCTTTTTTAAATATATATCTATATCTACAGGGTGGAAGGGACAGCCCTCCACCATCTAAGAGGGTGCATTTAGCTCCTTAGTTAGAATGTTACTTTATTTCAATTTACATTTAATAAGCAAGGAGAGCTCAGTTTGAATGAAAGACAGCTAAAATAAAACATCCATCTATGCATTAGTTTAAACTTGGAAAATTTAACAACAAATTATACAGGCGCTGTACCTGCGCTCTGCCTAAGTACAATATGAACACTTTGGTATGCATAAACTGTTCATGTTTTGTGTTTGTGTGTGGCTTTTATTTACGTGTGCATTTGTAAAGACGCTTCAACTTTTACATGTGTGCTGTACGTTGTTACCTCCCCTCCCCAAAACTGGTAAAATCAATTTAATACTAGAAGTTGCGTATAACACCTCCCGTGTTATATGTTCTAAGAGTTCTAAGAATGATGCGTGAAATGACGCGACGTGAATGCGCTTGGTGGTAAGAACTAATCACATAGCGAAAAGGAGGTCGTTCGCTAGGTTTACCCTGAGGACATGAATCTTTCATACCCATTAAGTTCCTGAACTATGTAATTTCCAAATACCGATCATCTCAATATGAGTACCGGTGTGCGATAAGTTAAGACTCGCCTGGAATGCGACCCTCCGCCCGCTGCCCCTGTAAGTATAAGGCAGCGTTGTTCCGAGTACTACACTCGCTACATTAAAAAAAATTGCAGAGACGAAGTCGCGGGTGGAAACTTGTTTTGATATTTTTTGTGCACAGTACATCCATGCGTCTGTGGCGTCACCGCCTCTAGGTCTCAACTTATTGCGCACTGGTTTCACTAGTTGTGGAGGCCGGTCCTTTCCACTCGGTATATGTCTGTCTATTAATATTATAAATGCGAAAGAAACTGTTTCACGCTTAAACTACACAAATTTGGATGAAATTTCGTACAAAGACAGTTTGATGTACGGAGAAGGACATAGGATAATTTTTATCCGACTGCGCAAAAAGAGGTAATGGTTAAGCTGCAAGCGGAAAGCTATTTATTACACCCAGATTCTAGACAAACAAATGTCTACACTAGTGATTGGGTTTTACGAATCACGACTCTGGCCCGTCCGTTAGTTACCTACTTACATAATTAAATTAATTTTAGACTCGCCTTTTTAATTAAATTAGTTAATTATAACAAACAACCTCATTTCTCAAATAGTAAGCGTATACAGGCACGAGAAATGAGGCAGTTACGAATGTTCGCTGAGTGAGTACCTTACTGCGATATATGGGTTGTTCTTCTTTTTAACCAGCAAAAAGGTGTCTCCACCAGTATCGGTTCAACCGTCCTCGGACGGCTCACCGAAAAAGACCGGTGAACCAATAGAGGCCCTTCCGGCTAATTGGGTTAGGTCATCGGCAAAAAAAAAGTATCCACCAGTCAGTTGTTAAATTACTACTATGTCACGATGTTGTCTCTTGGTAGGAAACTTATTTTCGTCGATTATACATATATTTTGTCACGACTAGTGTACCATTGGAATATATATTTGTAATGGGTGATTAAATTGCCACCCGGTGTATTCGTTTATTTATTAATTTATGAATAGTAAACTAGCTGCCCAACGAACTTCGTACCGCGCAAAATTGTGAATGTAAACCATTCCCAGATCCCCTTGAACACACACAAAAAATTTCATCAAAATCGGTCCAGTCGTTTGAGAGAAGTTCAGTGACATACACACTCACAGAAGAATTATATATATATATATATATATATATATATATATATATATATATATATATATATAAAGATATTGATTTATAGTAAACACATGCTTTATATTAGAAGAAAATGTGATGGTATGAGATCATGAATAAAACATATTTTATAAATACAAATGTACTGTTTTAATATATTTTCTAAAAGTACCTTTAGATAATTATTAATGAATTACAAAAGTACAAGTTATTTGACGACCAGTATTCGATAAAATCAAAAGATTTCGTGACGGAGGGGTAAATTTTTAGTTCGAATTCATCTTTCAGCTCTTGAAAATCGTACAAAAATCTGTAAACTTCGCGATCAACAACCTTTTCCGAAAGAATAGAAATTCTGCTATCAGAACTTGTTTAATGCTGACGAGGAAGCGTTATATTATTTTTTTCGAAATTGAGCTAATGTTTCATCAAATTGTAGGTTAAAAAGAAGAACGAGCCATATTTCTAGTAATATCTTAAAATATATATACAATATTAGACGGGCCGGTGGCGTGGTCGGTAAGATACTTGCTTTTCACGCCGCAGGTCGTGGGTTCGAATCCCACCCGAGACAAACATTAGTGATGAACATTTGTGTTTGTGTCGAGTCTAGGTGTAAATTATTATAAGTATATATTTACAAAAGAAAAGTATTATATGTATAGTATATACCAGTTATCTGGTTTCCATAACACAAGCACTGCTTAGCTTGGGACCAGATGACCGTCTGTGTTGATGTCCCAGAATATTAAATATCTTATTCTTATCTTAATAATATCTTAGAATGTCGTCTACCGTGTGTTCTCAATCAAAAAGCAAAAAAGGATTCCTTACTCACATAAATTAAAAAATAATATCGAATACTGTCTTTTATAGGGTGCCAAAAGGATACACATTAGTGTGACGTCATTCGAGTTTTCGCTTGGACGTATCTCGGTAATTATAGATCACACAAAAAAATACGATTCCAATATTTTTAATTAATCTATTTGACGGACAAAACAAAAATAATTGTCTTCATCGCTAATGTTTTAAATTTGAAGGCTTTCGACTAAAAATCAAGATTATCAGTTAGGTAAGCGTGAATAATCGGGTAAGAAGACGGTATTCCAATAAAATCACTACGCCAATATCACTTCACCCCGATCTTTCGCTAGCACAATCATTAATTCTACCACATAATTACAGATCGCTAAGACTACATTGGATTAGAGCTTAGCGTCTATCGAGTACGTGGTTACATGCGCACTTTCCTACGACGCATCGGTCCAACACAAACTGACAGCTCTTCTTAGATAGCCGCTTCACCCGTCTGTGTTCGATGTTCGTTAATTCGTTCGTCCATGCTGACATTTTCGAATGATAGCTGACTTGAAAGGCGATCGCAATGACAGTACAAAATGATTGCTGATGTATTGAGAAGCGAATGTGCCAATAAATTTGCAAACGCGATGTAGTTAAATCGAATTGTAAACCAAATAACTAATATAGTTTAAAAGAAGCGAAATTAACACACTATAATACTAATAAAATAAACTTTTTTTATTTTTATTTTCGAGATACTTAACTTTGTTGAACTGTTGTATTGTCAACGTTCAAGGTTCGTTGACAATACAACAGTTCAACAAAGTTAAGTATCTCGTAAGTAAGTGCTAAATTTCAAAAGAATCTGACGTTGTGACGTGGGTAGAAATCGCGTTTGAAGATTCCGTTACAAGCATACAGGTGAAGATAATTAAAACTGTTAAAAAGCAAAATTACGGTTTATGAGATACTGTCCGGTGACGGACAGACTGACGGACAGCGGACGCATAGCAATAGAGTCCCGTTAGGCAACCTTCGGGTGCGGAACCCTAAAAAAGGGAAGTTATAAGTTTGTCGCTAGTTCGTTGCTACCTACCGCCTAAACGGCTTAATAGATTCTGATGTGATTTTTTTTAAAGCTGAAGTAGAAGACACTGTTCTTAATTATAAAAATTAAAATTATTATATTTAGCTTAATATTGTAACTTCATTAAAAATATTGGAACTCGTGTATAAAAAATATCAATAAACTTATATTTATTAATTTGTTTATAAAATTAAAAGATTGGGGTACATATTTAGATTTAAATTATGAGGAGGCTCTCAACTCGACTGTATTTTTTGTGTGTATGTATTTTTTTGTACACTCTTCTACACCTCATACTATGCATATCCAGTATAAGCTGACCTCTGGTTGTAGAGAAATCCTATATAATGCGAGATCAGCATATACTGGAAATGTATTGTTTGATGTGAAGCCGTGTGCTCTTTACCTTTTCAAAAAAATCTACGGCTACAGTTGACGGAGTAATCGGTGGATATTCATAAATAAAAACTCAAATCAAATTAAATCAAAGTTTATTTTATAAACATACGTACAATAGCAGATGATCATAAAATGTTTTCAATATATCTATGTTTTGCCTATAGGTAACGGGCGTACAAAACCTCCTTTTACAGAAGTCGGTAAAAAATAACTGTTGCGCATTTAACTTAATGTCTACAGTTAATGAAATCTACTAATTGATAATTAAAACGCCATGTGCATTTTATTTAAAGTTTATTATAATTTTTATGTAATTAAAAGTAATAATGAAATTTTACTAAGTTTTTACTCCCGGTTTTCAGTTTTTCACTCACATTTAAGATACTCTATTTATTGTCTAAACAATTACTTACCTTTTTTATCCTGTGATATACTTGTTTTTTTTCTTTTTTATGCTAGTTTATGGATATTAATTACTAAATTATTGTAATTAAGCCAATTAACTGTAGATTTAAGAGCGTCATTAATATCATAACTTTCATTGTTGGTGCATTTTATTAAAGCTGTAAGTACTGTCGTCTGCAAAGAATATGATCTATTTGATGTGGAAAGTCGTTAATATAAATTAAAAACAATAGCGGTCCTAGGACGCTTCCCTGCGGGAGGCCATATTTGGTGTTTCTGTAAGAAGAAATGAATTTGACTTCACGTTGAAGTTAAGCACACATTAGAAATTTCGGTACATTGAATACGATGAAAGAGATAGGATTTCATCAAATTTAATGCCTTGCCTCGAATTCCGTAAGCGTGAAGTTTGTTTTTATATTAGTTTCTCATGATCTACGTAATCGAAGTCTTTTGTCAAATCTGTGCAAATGGCGCATATCGGTGTGTTTTTTATCTACGCTTACTATTATAGTATTTAATTAATCGAAAATAGCCATATCGATATTTTTATTTTATCCCTTTTGTTCCTCACAGAGTAAGTTACATTTTTTGAAAAATTATAAATTAATTAATTTAATATTTTTTCTATTACCTTAGACATCACAGGAATAAGAGCAATCGGTCTGTAATTTGTTCTTCTAGTCAAACACACAAAATTACTTTGACAACAATATAGGTATTGTTGTATTTTAATTATAAGATCTTTAGTTTGCATGATCTCATGTGTCCTCAATGTTTAGTTATAAAACATGCAAGGTACCTCACGGAGTTTTCCTCTGCTGCTATTGAACGGCGATGAAAAATTCACACAATGAGGTGAGCACAACACAGAATCAAACCCGTGACACATTTTACAAGCTTTTTATTGCACTTATCTTCTTACTTCCTTGCAATCTGAACCGGATCACTAATGATTATGTAAAGTCAGAAAATAATTTCAAACAACTTAATAAAAAAATAATTTAATGCACCTCTTACGAAAACTTATATCTTTTTAAATATATAAAAATCAATGCCACTTTTCGTTGTAATTTTATAACTAAGAAACGGGCTTATCTATTAAAACCAAATGTTTAGACATTGTTCGGACTATTTAGTAGATAGTTTATGTGAAGTTTGCACAAAATCGGTTGAGCGGTTCTTTATTTATCACATTTTTTGTAAATTGTTGAGTGGGCTGAAACTACGGGTAGGCGAAGCTGGGGCGGGCCGCTAGTCTTTAATATTAATAATTACTTTTACTTAAATGTGTCACCCACTGATAGATTTGAATTCGGTGCCAAGCCAAATGTACCTAATAGTTGGTAGTAAGTAGTATATACCTAATTAGTATTACCTAGTATTGTCTTAGATTTACGCGAATATCACACATTGAAATAAAACTACTTTTTAACGGATTTTTTCGCGGTTTATTTTAGATTTTAGATCCCGACGTTTCAAAGTCTTTTCAGACTTCATGTTCACGGGTGGACTGAGATATTTGACGTCCAAAAAATATTAATCACAATTACTACTGACTACCTTCAAACATTAATATTTAAGTTGCGTTCCGATTTAAGCAAACTGAGCTCACAGTGTCTTGAATTCTGAGTATTACCTATCTATTTAAATATATTTTTATAATTTTCATTTATTTCACATTAATTCAGATTGCTCTTAGGTTTAATTTGAAGTATAGGAATTTTATTATACTATGTACAAAAGTATTATTTATTAAAGTTATTTTAAACTTTTTTTGTTTTTGAAATTGTTTTTTTTACACGTTAGTTATTTTACACGTTTTAGTGTCTGTTAAACGGTGTTTTAGGTTGATTAGATTTAGAGGTTAAAACAAAATCTATGGGACACTATGGGTAGACTATAACCAAAAAACTATGACTAAAGCTATGACTAAAACATTTCAATTCAATTATTGTGTTTCGCCTGCTGTGGAAGGCTACAATTTTGCTTGTGTCAAGTCTATAGCATTTTGTTGATTGACATTTGACAATGACAATAGAAAATGGCGCCATACACGAGCAAATTATTATGTAAGTATGTAATATATACATAAATCTTCCTCAGTGTTATATTATCTGTGCTCTTGAATCATTCTATCTGATAAAAAACCACATGAAAATCGGTTGCGTAGTTTTAAAGATTTAAGCATACATATTATGGACAGACAGAAGAAAGCAACTTTCGATACATTCCGATTAAAGCAAAGAGCTCATAGTGTCTAGAATTTTGAGTTGATAATGTTGATATTGCTTGGGTTTTGGTACAAGTAAATTAAGCACAATATCCTAAGAAGGTGGTGTATTTCAAAATTTTACAAACAACACTTTAATTCTTAAAAAAACCCCATATTTTCTCCGTTTTTTAGAAGTCGGTTAAAAATCGGGATTTTTAGTATAGAAAAAATTGTATAATCTAAATTACCTATTGCCATTATCAGATCCTGCGAGCCTTTCGTTCATTTAATTAGGTATAAGTAGTCGATAAGAAATTAGTGTTGACTGATTAATTACTTATGTAATTAGTAGCTAGCTATAATTCTTGTTTTCATTGTAATTTGCAAGTCTTTCGGTCTTCTATAGGATACACTTCGGAGACTGTGCGTTGGAATTACACAAACTTATTCCCCCATCCCCGTTCTTTAATCAGCCAAGTAAAGGTAGGACCTAACGCAATCGGCCGGTTATAGGTTTGTGATTCGTTTGCCTTTGTCTGTCATCTTGACATCTTTATATATATAATTCTTCTGTGAGTGTGTATGTCACTGAACTTCTCTCAAACGACTGGACCGATTTTGATGAAATTTTTTGTGTGTGTCCAAGGGGATCTGGGAATGGTTTAGATTCACAATTTTGCGCGGTACGAAGTTCGCTGGGGCAGCTAGTATCTATATAAATAAAAATCATTGCCACTTTTCGTTGTAATTTTATAACTCAAAAACTGGCTTACCTATTCAAACCAAATGTTTAGGAATTGTCCGGACTGTTTAGTAGATGGTTTATGTGAAGTCTGCACAAAATCGGTTGAGCAGTTCTTTATTTAACATCACATTTTTTTGTAAATTGTTGAGCGGGCTGAAGCTACCCGGGCGAAGCTGGGGCGGGCCGCTAGTAAACTAGTAAAAAAGAGACGAAGTCCATTTTAACTAAAGAGTCGTAACTTTTTTATGAATAAGGCCATTAATAGATAGTACTGGTATAGTTATTATATTATCTGTGGTAGATAGTAAGTTTTTGTAGTTATCTACACATTTGTGTCTGTGTAATATGTTATCTTTTAATTATCTAATATCAGTGCACAGTTTTCATAGAAGTGCTTACATAAAGAACGCTACACACCTAAGCGAATCTCATCGAATCCTAATAAATGCGTATGTTCGTTACAGTACGAGAGTACAACTGAATAGGATAGTAATTTTTTTACAAATGTAGGATGCATATTTTGAATTTCGCGAAGTAAAACAGTGATTCTTTTATTTAACTTCGTACCAGCGAAACATCGTCATCGCCATAACTTATACTCAAATCAAACTACATCTATTCTATCAAACTACTCTCTCACTCACACTTACGTTCTATTACACAAATGTAACGTTATTACCTTGATTAATATATTATTATAGTCTGATAATAATAATAATTATTATTATTATTTATTTGCCTTAAGCGTTGTACATAAAGAGGTCTTAAAACTAGTCCATGTTTCAAACACTTAGTCAAGATATTACACATGCAAATATGATAATTTATGTCATAGAAATAATATTAAATACTTATAATGAGTACAATTGCATCAAATTAGAAAAAAAAACTTAATTGTCCAGTAATAAGAGTTACTCATTATGTTAAGTCTATCGAATAAATAATTAAATTGTAATATAATGTCAAATAAGTTAAAATTATTAATCCATAATAAAATTAATTTACGGAAGACTGAAATTCTGATTGTTATTTCAGTACTTAATACCTTTAAGATCACTTTCCTACCAAATTTTAGTAGAAAACACGATCTACGTCACACGTCGAGGAATCCCTCATCAAGGTTAAATTGCAAAACCTTGAGCATCGCTGCAAAGTTGCTAGTCTTTCGTTTTTCTATCAAACACACTTCGGGTCTGTGCGCTGGAATTACATAATCTTACTCCCCCATCCTCTTTCTTTCATCGGACAAGGAGAGGTACGGCTATGCGCCACCGATATATGGTGGAAATTCTTAGGAAACCCACAAATTGCTTTGCTTGTAGTTTTACTGTGCAAACTGCCAAGTTTTGCGATTCACTGCCGGCATCTGTGTTCCCCGATAGCTATAATCTATTTGACTTCAAGTTACGAGTGAATCTTAGCTGGATATGCGCATTCTATCATAGACTACATCTTTTTTTTTACAACAGACAAGTTGTGATCAATCGTAATTCTATTATAGGATAAAAATGGGCTTAAAGAATTAAATGACATTCTGGAAATTGTTTCATATTGAAAATCGTTAACGCTTCTGAGATATTAAAGTCAAATCTCAGTAATGAGAATTTTCTGAGATGTTGATTATTCATGGATTTAACCAAAACGTCAAACTCGCTAGTCAATGTATTTAACAAGTTGATTACAACCGCGCATATTTAGAATTTTAAATGCCTATTGTTTGGAGTAGATAATGGAATTAAAACAATCAAGAGCAGGTTTAAAGCAATTTTCAACTGTTATACAATAGTTGAAGACAACTGTTGTTAGATTTAATTCGATTTGCATCATTTACGTTTCATTACGCCTAGGTATCTTGATTCGATACTGATGTCATCAGCTAAACAAAAATCCAAAGAGTGCAACAGGTATGATGGTATATTTTTTGTTTTGTTCGTCAGATAGATGAATCCCTACTAATATTATATCCCTACTAATATTATAAATGCGAAAGTAACTCTGTCTGACTTTTACGCTTTCACGCCTAAACTACTGAACCGATTTGGATGAAATTGGGTATGGAGGTAGTTTGAGACCCGAGAAAAGACATAGGATAGTTTTTATCCGACTGCGCAAAAAGAAGGTAATGTTTTGGTGCGATAACCGACATACACGCGGGCGAAGTCGCTGTCGGAAAGCTAGTTAAATATATCCGACACGTAATTTTCTTTTTTTTATGTGACTTATAGATTACGTCAAATACATCCAAGCTTCCATCTTCCAAGCCATCTTCCTGATGTACTGACTAAAATACTGTTTTTCATAATAACTTTTAGCTTGTTTACCGCAAATTTACCGAACCGAATACTTAGCACGTTCTGCTCGTCAGTATTTGTCGCTCAGGTGTGACACAATCTTAATGTGTTTTATGTGTAATGTGAGCAGCTATCGCGGAAGTCAATGGAGCATTCGATACGAGACATATCGTATGACCAAAAAAATGTGACCTCCACAGTTACAATTTTAATTATAGCAGGCCTTAAGCTCAACTCATCGCTCAACGGGTCATGGAGAGAGCTATGCTCGGAGTTTCTTTGCGCGATAAAACCGCAATGAGGAAATCCGCAGAATAAATAATGTCACCGATATAGCGATCAAATCGGGACAATAGCAGGGACAGGACAGTAAGACAGGACAGGAAGTCAACAAAAAAGCATGCGTGAATACAAAATACAAAAAGTTTATTTTCAGTTTCAAATTTACATTATATTTGTTGTGTTCGGAGTTTCCTTTTAAGCGGATTATGCTTGTGGTAGGAGACTCCGCTCTGAATGACAACTGTCTTGAGGAAAATCCAATGCAGTGTATTTTTGGTGGCTTGCTATCTTGTCCCTGATTGCCCATTATTGTATGAATAGCGTACAAAGCCTTGTAACAAGTTGTGACTTGTTTAAACATGTTCATTGAGGCTTTTGATTAGTATTGTGATAACCGTGCTGTTGAATGAATGACATTGCGGTAGCGAAATACCCGCGAAATTCTATGACGGGCGAAGCGTGTGCGTTGCCTCTGTCTTTCACGTCTGTTTTGCATTATCTGTCTCACTCTCACAAACATGGTACAGCAAACAACATTTTAGTAATAATTTATATAAAAATAAGATTTTTGGCTGTATTTCCGCGTGTTAATTAATCCCGTCTGTCTTATTTTTGTTTCTTGAGTGTATATGACATTTATTATACACACAAGAAGGCATTTTGAAGGCATGCACAAAACCTAAAATTAATGAGCGGTGACAACATGCGTCGTCTACTCGATAGTCCGCGTGTGACTGAGTGTCGGTGAGTCCGTTGGACTCATTTTAGAAGGACCGCGCTCGGTGTTCTAGTGTCATATCTTCCTTTTCCTTATTATATCTAAGCCTGTAACTCTACACGCACACGGCCAATTCTTACGACCGATTCAATGCCAAGTCTAGTACTGTTGCACAATATTGGTCATAAAAATCGGGGGAAATCAGCCGTGTACAGGCAGCGTACATAAGTGAAATCTTTTTTGTATAAAAATAATTTTTCTATATTATTATGTTACATTTATTATTAAAAATCACATAAAATAAATGTTATATGGTTTTAAGTCATGGAAGTACTTATTACCATTGTTATTTTGATCTCATTGTTAGAAGAATATATTATCCTAGTCCATTGTTTATGGAGTTTCATTAACATATTCTACAGATCAATTATACCGTTTATATTATAACTATTATATGTGTATCGCTAAATGGCATAACAATAAGGAAAAATAGTGTAAATACTTGAGGAAAATATTTATAATTGAATACAGATATTTATTTTAGAGGTCAATGTGCATTTAGCTATAACAAATGCCCATTATTAACTAAAGGTCGAATTTTTTTAAAATACAAAACCGACCGTTTAACTCGCGTATCGCCATCTGAGGTACAAAGTCATAAAACATTAATTAAATCTCTTATAGAACTATTTAACCACAGATAAAAGTAATGTAAGACTAATCGTCACTAATATCCATATCGCTTGAATCATCATCACTGTCTGTGCAGCTTGAGGAGTCATTGTGCGATAGGCGATACGCGAGTTAAACGGTCGGCCTATACTAACTAACCTTATCCACACACTTAATCGGCTTCGTAGCAATTAACCTTGAACTAATTAGTAATTACACACAGACCAACCCTTACAAACGTCAACCTAATTAAAAATTTACCCCCGTATTCATAAACGTCATAAGCACATTAGAGCTAAAATCTTATCTTATCTTAATCTTATCTTAATCTTATCTTATCTTATCTTATCTTATCTTATCTTATCTTATATATAATATAAATCTCGTGTCACAATGTTTGTCCTCAATGGACTCCTAAACCACTTAACCGATTATAATAAAATTCGCACACCATGTGCAGTTCGATCCAACTTGAGAGATAGGATAGTTTAAATCTCAAATTATAGTCGCAATTTTAATTTATTGCTAATTATTTGTCTGTTATTATTTGACAGTCACAATTATCTGTTAACTCCAAATGATTCTAACAGATGTCGATACCTTTGGACTGGGTTGAGTAAGTAATCAATAGATGGCGCTGCTATGGTTATCACATTTTATGGAAATTGTTGAGTGGGCTGAAGCAACCCGGGCGAAGCTGGGACGGGCCGCTAGTAGGTTTATAATTCGTTTGTCTGTAACTAGTAAGAAAGAGACAAAGTCCAGTTTAACTGAAGATTTTTATGAATAAAGCCAATAATGTTTAAAGTGCAACTTAAAGCTAAATTTTTATTGACATGTTTGATTATTATTTTTTTATATTTATTTCTCGACACGACTCTACGATAATATGACACGACAACGTCGAACACAGTGTCGATTTCAAGATGACAGATTGACGTTAAACTGAATGCAAACTTGGTGGATCCCTGAATAGCGCTTTAGACATCGAATTCAAAATATGTTGAAATATAACGATTGAAAACTAATCTAAATATAAGAAGAAACTGACTGACTGACATACCAACGCAGAGCCCAAACCGCTTGGTCTGGAGACTCCAAATTTGGCACATAGGTTCCTTATGGGGTCTAGGGGTGCACTAAGAAAGGATTTTTCAAAACTCACCCTTTAAGGGGGTGAAACGGGGTTCCAAAGTTTGTATGGAAAAACAAGATTAGTGAGATCAATTTCGCGGGCGAAGCCGCGGGCGGAGGCTAGTTTTTCATAACCTCGGAATGTCACGTTAGACATTGTAACGAGTAGTCTATAGCAATCGTCATAATAACGTCGAATTCATCAACACATGCCATTTTTTCGACTTTTATTATTATGTCGAGTTCGAAATATATGTCTAAAGAGTGAAAATCGGCGTCGAACTTGATGTTGACGGTTGAAAGCCAGGTAACGCAAATACTGAAACAAGAAATTTCAATATTTGTTCGTGCTTTAATTAAAGCGGACCCTTTTTTATCCCCAAATAGACATATGTCTCTGTATGCCTGTGTACCTTTCATTTAAGTTCATTAATTTATTCAATACTTTGTGTCTGAATTAATAAATTTAAATAATGTTTCACATGTAAATAAGTTATCAAATTTTAATGGTAATCTTGATTACATAAACCTTATTGTGGAAATCGAAATTAATATGTTTAATATTAATTTCAATTTTATATTATTATAACAATTCTAAATTAATTGAAAATAAATAATAAAATATCTGTGTTATCTATACAACCTGAACCGGAAAGGCACTATTATTGAAACCAGGCCGTTTTGCGGGTCACACTAATGACTATGTGAAGTCAGAAATTAATAAGAATTATATTTTGATACGATTTTTCAATGTGCAAAATTTTTGCAAAATCATTGCACTTCAAGTAATTAATGACAATTGGCGGTCTCTTTAAAAGTTAGGGTTATTTTGTAGGAGTTATTCTCTTTTTTTCTAAAAGATTTAAATTTTTTTATGCGTCACAATACTATTATATTTCATTTGAATCAAATAACGTAGAATTTATGGTATAATACCCTTTCGCTTACATCCTGTATAAATAACCTGAAGCGATTTAGGTGGTCTTTAGCTAGGTCGGATGTTTCATCAAAATGTTCATTTAGACTTGTTATGTTCTGCAATGGGCTTGCGCTTGACTACAACTTGCTTTATGTTAAATAAAGGTTTAGACTACGATGGAACGCGCCTGCCCAATGTAATATAATGATGATCATCATCAGCCTACATTAGTCCACTGCTGGATATAGGCCTCTCCCAAAGCACGCCACTGAGCACGATCCGCGGCTACTCTCATCCAGCTCTTACGAGCCACCTTGTAGAGATCGTCACTCCACCTAGTCTGAGGGCGTCCTACACTACGTTTGCCAATCCGTGGTCTCCACTCAAGAACTCGTTTACCCCAACGGTTGTCAGTTCTGCGGCAGATATGACCGGCCCACTGCCACTTCAGCTTACTAATCCGGTGAGCTACGTCGATTACTCTGGTTCTCTGTCACACATATTTGTTCACAATAATTTCCTGTGTACCTAGTTAGTCAACTTAGACTAGAAGTGGTATTATTTGTAACAACTTAGGTACTAATATTGAGACGAATAAATTATCTTTTATCTTCAGTCAGCTAGTGAAATGAATCGTAAAATTCTATGGTGTACGAGTTTAACGAGTTAGACCGCAAAATGAACACCTGATTTAACATTATAGCATTTATGCCTGCAACGAGACTCGAGTAACTCGTGCGTGAGTGATTCGTTCCAAAGAACTACTCATTGACAGTGAACGACACAAAACTCTACCGAGTACCGAACATTGGGGGCTGCGGCTGAGTCACCTTCGTCCGTGGGAGTGCACCTTTTATCTGAATCCCCACACGTGGCCCCCGGGTGGTGCAAATCAGATGACAATCTACTGGTAATTAAGTTTACTTGTAATTAACTGGTGGTAGGCTTAGGCCGTGGTTAGTGACCACCCACCAGAAAAAACGGCACCGCCAAGCGGCCTTGCCGTGTTCCAGTGCGATGTCTGGTGACACCATTTAAGAGGGTGGGTCGGAATTGTTGCTCCTTTATGGTTTCTAACCGTATGGAGCTTCATTCCACTGCCACTTTCTCACTGAAATTGCTTCGTAACCACGAATGAATCGGTATAGTGGGCAGGCGCGTCCCATTGTAGACTACATCATTGCTTCACATCAGGCAAGTTGTAGTCAGGCGCAGGCCTATTTCAGGATGAAACAAAGCAATATTTTCATTTCATATTTCATTCTGAGTGTTAAGCAGTAGCAAGTTACAGCGCAGCGCTATCTATCAGTCTCAAATTTGATTTTTTTTTTTATGGGACAATCCACCACCGCAGTCCCTCCATTGCTACTCCTGTGCACCTGGATCGACAACGCCGCCGTGAAGAGACTCGGGATTTGAGCTCAGCCAAGTCCCGTGACACCGAAACTGTCTTGGATCCCGCATGAATTTAATCAGAAAGATAATAGGAGGAGTTGGAACGTTACATTGTCCACTTCCCTCCAGGCAAAACGAGAGACAGCATAGAGAAAAAAAAGAGAGGTTTCAATTGCCTTTAAATCGCCTTTGTAAAATAAAGTCGCGGGTTCATTTCCCAGTCATGCCTACACATCTTTGTGAGAATTGTTTCATCACCGCTTCTCAATGAAATTGTGAGAGATTAAATAAATATTATTATTATTATTATTATTATTAATATCGGTAAGGAAACCGGCATGTCTAAAAACTGATCTTTCGAGGACATGTGACATCCACCAACTTGCACTACGCCAACGTGTGTGGATTAAGGTCAAACTCTTTAAACCCGTAAGATAGTTGACAGAAGACCCATGCAATGGGTCACAAATCGCTTCTGCTGCGTTTTACGAAACGAAAGGAACTATGGAACAATTGAGCGGAACGAGTTCATGTCACGGAACAAGATTTAATGAACTAAGTTTCAAATAAGAAAAGGACTGGACTCGCGACTAACTTCATACCAAAACCCAAGCAAAAGTAGCGTCAGCATAATCATTAACGCACATATTTACAATATTATTTCAAAATGTATGCAAAAGTGATTTATGTAGAAAATAAGTAGCTACCTAACTAAGTAAAGTTACGTGCTACGATGCCACATATTTGTACACAAATACACAGAAACACAGATATACGATGCGACATAGATATTAAGTGGTAATTACAATGTACATCCTGTTACATTATTAATGAGAATTAACTTACTAGTTAAATGTAAACAATACTTTCAGTTAAATAAAAACATTTAAACCTTGTAATATATTGAAAGAATAACTAATGTTTTGTAACTTGGCTGGTCTAATGGCGTAATGGTTATGCCTAAAACTCTCTCAACTCGTAAGATAGTTGAGAGAAGACTCGTGCTCTAACTGAGGGACACTAGGGTTGAAGTGAATTAAATAGCTGCAACGCTAACCCTCAAACCAAGCAGATATTGAACTCAAGGACTTGTCAGACTAAAACTTTTGACGTGACAACGTCTTATAAATTGGTTTGCCGGGTGACACTTCAAGAAACTGCGTTACGCTCCGCTCACGTTATGCGCTCACAATGAGAGCGAGTGAGAGGCACGCGTCCCTTCCACTCGGGCATGGTTAGCCCGCCTAAGAGCGAGAGAGACAGACATAAAAAGTGAAAGGCACGCGTCCCTTCCACTCGAGCACAGTTAGCCCGCCTAAGAGCGAGATTCTTTGTATAAATTAATGTTTTAAATATAATTCTTTGTATAAATAAATGTTTTAAATTGTTACTATTATTTCATCCTTCTTCCTACTATACGAATGAATATTCACATTAAAATTATTTTACCACTCAAAGTCGTTGTCACGTAAAACTTTTGCTCGTATACCGACTTTACAGGCAACCAATTTTTTTTATTCTTCGATAGACTGGCGCTTGACTACAACTTGCCTGATGTTAAGCAATAATGTAGTCTACGATGGAACGCGCCAGCCCAGTACGCCGATTCACTAGTGATTACGAATGATTATCGGTGAGAAGGTGGTAGTGGAATGAGCCTCCTTGAGGTTAGAAACCTTAAAGGAGTAACAATTCCGACCCACCCTCACTGCATGGTGTCACCAGACATCCCACTGGAACACGGCAAGGCCGCTTGGCGGTGCGGCTTTATCTGGTGGGTGGTCACTAACCACGGCCGAAGATTACCACCAGTTGATTGTCACCTGATTTGCACCACCCGGGGACCACGTGTGGGGATTCAATTAAAGGTGAAGACCCACTGTATTACGTATACTGTGGCTACATCCTACTTAGTGTTACACTATTAATAAGCGTAAACTTACTGCTAAATGTATTTACATAGGTAACTATAAAAGTTGGCCTTGTAATGTATTGAAATAATGACTAATAGCTCGTAACTAATTGTTACCACCTAACTATGTGGTTATTGACTACATGGAAGGTTAAACCAAAGCGGTTTTTAATAATAATAATAATACTCCTCGAGCCCCTCAGAATATGTTGCCCCTTGTCGCTTCTTTTAGCGGCCATACGGGGGCCCATTTATTGAGTGGGTGAGTCACCCCCTGTCATTTTATCCGTGTTTATTTGCATTGATAACGCAGGGGCCATATTCCATCCATAGTCCTAGTTACCTAATCCATTAGCACCCACCACCATAACCCAGATTTTAGTTCCTATATTCTGCAATAGTCCTGCTCTAACCGGGGATTGTCCTTGGGTGTACTTATATGGTGCGAACAGGGATAATCGTCGGTTGGTGCCACATTACATTCAGACTAAAATTGTCTAACGGGCCTTTACGTGTTGGCTTGAGCCCCACGAACGCCTTTCAAAAGGCCGGAGCTCCACAGCTCCGAGATAAAATAAAAGACAAGCATAGTTAATAATAATAAAGGGAGAAGTCCCTGTACCTCTTTTTTGTATCCTAAAATAGGCTTGCGCTTGACCACAACTTGCTGCTGTGAAGCTGTGATGCAGTCTACGATGGAACTCGCATACCCTGGAAATACCGATTCACTCGTGACTTAAAGACCGGCAGATTATAGCTATCTGGAAATATAGATGCCGGCAGCGAATTCCACAACTTGGCAGTTCGCACAATGGAAGTGGATGCAGAGCGCTTTGTGCGTACTTGTGGAATTTGCACCATATAACTTTACTGGCTAGCTGGAGTGAACCTTGACAAGAGACAGATCTTCTATCTCTTGATGGATTTCATTGGCCGGCTTGAGTGGAGTCGTGAGAGCATAGATACTCGGAGGAGGAAGTGTCCCGTAATTGGCTAGTGCGCACGTTAAGCTGGACTTTGGAGCCTATGATCGGGTAGAATACCGTGGGACACCGCTCCACTCCTCTAGCCCCTCAGGATATGTTGCCTCTCGTCGCTGTTTTAGCGGCCATACGAGGGCCCATTTATTGAGTGGTTTTTGCATTGGTGAAGCAGGAGCTATAGTTCTTTCATAGTGCTAGTTACCCAATCCATTAGCACCCCTCACCATAACCCACATTTTAGTTCCCATTTCGCTGCGCCGCATCTTTGTTTCCCGATAGCTATAATCAGTACTTACCCTTAGTATTGAAAACTTGTACAAAGGGCACTGTCTGTCTTCAAGTCCCGAATCGGTGTTTAATGGTTAAACGCGTTCCATCGTAGACTACATCATTGTTTAACAAATTGTAGATTAAAAAAGCAGTATATCACTTCAGCTTTCGAATAAAAAACCACATCAAAATCTGTCGATCAGTTTAGGCGCTACGTAGGAACAAAAATGTGCACAAGTACTGACGTCAAATTTATAACGCCCCTCTTTTTTGTCGGGTGTTAAAAATGATTTTAAATATTGTACATACGGCTACACATCAAGCTATTCTCCAGTATAAGGTGATCTCGCACTGTATAGGATTTCCGTACAACGAGAGGTCAGCTTATACTGGATTGCTATGTAGCTGTGGATAGTAGGTATGTATAATTAAAATCACATTGACGTATCGTTACTGTGAGTAAAATTCACTATTATTTAGTTTTATTTGTGTGTGAAATCAGGCTTATCTGATCAAGTTTACAAGTTCCATGGAAATAATGTTGAAAGTACAGTCGTATTCATAATTTCATACATGTTATTGATTAAGTACGCAATAGATGCATCACTATTTCGCTGAGAAAGAGAAAGTACCAGTAGAATCTTGAGGGTATTGCATAAAGGCCAGATGGTCTTGTCGTGAGGAGATTGGTTGAGCTCCATTAATATTATGTCTTGTACGAAGCCCAATATCTATATAATATATAAAAATCAATGCCACTTTTCGTTGTAATTATATAACTCAAAAACGGGCTCACCTATTCAAACCAAATGTTTAGGCATTGTTCGGACTATTTAGTAGATGGTTTATGTGAAGTTTGCACAAAATCGGTTGGGCGGTTCTATTTATCACATTTTTTGTAAATTGTTGAGTGGGCTGAAGCTGGGGCGGGCCGCTAGTAATCCATAATTATTTATATTTTTATTTTTAGTTCCTTAATTTATTAATATTATGAAAAGAAAAAATGATGCCAAAAATGAGCCAATAAAATATTTATTAATGAATTACTCTAGTTCCATGTATTTTCGTAGAAATAAAAAGAGACCAAAAAATTAGGTTTAAATCATAATCATATGTGTTCAGAATAAAGGTTAGGTAAAGAAAGGACGCGCAAAATACTTGCAACTCGAATCTCATTATTAACACTAGTAGAAAGAGACAGAAATAACAGTCAGGAAACAGCTGAAGCCCCCGATACTTTTTCGATTAATAAGAATTTCTGTCAGTTCGTTCCTATTACCCGTGGAAATGGCACCTTACGGTAGACCGTAAGGTGCCATTTCTACGGGTAACGGTCCTTAAGCTGTATAAAAGAACTCCAAAACTTACATAAAAATTGTACAGACTTATTTGTTTGTATGACTGTACCTATACTTAATATTTCAACCCCATAGAAAAAAAAAACAGTGCGTCGTCTGTTTTACTAGAGTACAGTTAGTTTGAGTGAAATAATACTTTTTAACTTTGGGACTTAAGTTTAAACTAAAATCTAGATTGATAGTAAAAGACATCTGGAGATTTCTAGAACTTTCTAAATTCGCTATTGCAATAATTCTAGCGCCTCGAGAGCAGCGGTGGCACAGCAGTATCGGTCTCGCTTTTGTAATATAAGGTCGCTGGTTCGATCCCCGGTCGTGCCCACTCATCTTTGTATGAATTATTTCATCATCATAAACACCGAAATGCCTAACAACTAATCATTCGAGGATATGTGACATCCACCAACCCACATTTGGCCAGTGTTTGTGGATTCAATTCTCTCAATTCGTTAAATAGTTGAGAGAAGACCCACGCTCAGTAGTGGAATACTAAAAAAGAGTTGGAGTGATGTAAATGGACCCAGAATCCCAGTTTAATAGTCTTACACGAATTGTATTGTTTCTGTCATTTATAACAAAAGGTTTTTTAAATGAAATGAAATGAAAAAAATTTTTTTTTTGAGACGCGAATCTGTATAAAAATAGTCCAATTTCTTTTCCTACCGTGCAGTGAATGACTGGCAACTACTGAGAAACACTGACAAAAAATTTCAGTAGGCTTTTTTTAAATGAAGTACTTAATATCTATTACATTTTGTTTGATTATTGTGTTGAATTAGAGCGACTTAATTCCAAGTGTTTTTATCCGTTAGATAGTTTGAAATTTTATAATACGCTTTCTTACATAACGTAGATTTTATAACTATTTTAAATTTATTTATAATATTACTCACACTTCATTTCACTTCACTTTTTAAAAATATTTGGCGTTCACATAATATTACTCAACACTATTATGTGTGAATTGTTTGACCCTAGATCGAACCCGTGGTCTTTATTTCAAAACAGAATTTGATACCGTTGCGCCACCGGTGACAGAAAATAAATTGTACATACGGATACACTTCAAACTGTACATTTCCAGTATAAGCTGACCTCTCGTTTTACGAAAATCCTATACAATCTGTGATCAGCTTATACTGGTTAATATATCTGTGTAGCCATGTGTAAACACCATTAGCAAATTTTATTACTATTATAGAGTCAGTGATGTTTGAACTAAGTGAATTTGATGAAATCTTCACCTTATCTGGGTAATATATCGACTAACTATTTACATACATTTTGGTAAAAGAAACGTGTCTAAGGGTTTACGCAAACGGGCAACTCGCAATTAACAACCAACGACCACTTTCTCATAAGTTACAAAAATCTTTGATTCGTTGCTAAGCGAGTTGGCTTTAGTTAACTGTATTCAAATCACAACTATTTTTTATTCTGTAATAGGCTTACTCTTGAACACAACTTGCCTGTTGCCACAGATAATATAGTGCTATACTGTGTTGTTAAGCAATGATGCAGTCTACGATGACGCGCTTACCCAGTAAATACCGATTCACTGGTGACTTGTAGACAGGCAGATTATAGCTATCGGGAAACAGAGATGCCGGCAGCGAATTCTATAACTTGACAGATACCCGTGGAATTTTCAACATATTTTATGTCGCACAACAGTACCTCTACTTGTCCGATGATACGGAGATGAGGGAATAAGATTATGTAATTCCAACGTACACACTCAGAAATCTATCCGATAGAAGACCGTAAGACAAGCAACTTGAATAAAAAGTGTTGTACGGTTTTCTAATAGATATAAAAAAATCTTAAAAGCAGGAAATTCGGAATCTTTGTTACGCGTAACGGCGAAGTGGCTTCCCTGATGCACGATCGCTCGTATGCAAGAGCCCTTTAGGAATTTTCATAGATTGATACTTTTACTCCAACAAACCGCTTTTAAATAACTCTTTAATCCAACTTGACACAACAAAAACATAAACATCTATAAAATAACCTCAAAAAATTCAGAAGAATCGTGCTTTTAACACTGATGTTTTATTAAATACAGTTTTAGAAAAAACCAATCTGAAAACTAAAATAATTTAAAATTGTCACTAGCAGAATTACAGTATACATAGTTAAGATTAATAAAAATCAGTATTTAAACAAATCATGGACAATAAAACGTTTTCTAAATAACAATGGAAAAAATTGTGAAAAACGTAAAATCGTGGGGTTCCAGGAAAACGGAAGATGATATATCAAGAAGTCAGTATTCTTTGGTGTCAAACGGAGAGATGACAGCCGGAGCTCTGCAGCTCTGGCTGAGTCTCCCTGATGAAGTGAAATATGATCCTGCCCTGGAGCAGTTCAGGATACATTATGAAAAACAGCAAGGTGAGTCTTTGGTTTAAGGTTTCAAATTAATTTGCTAAAATTTTGTAGTGGTATGTTTGAATAATTACTGCGAAATCCCGGGCTTAGTTAAAAGACGTTTGATAAAAGAACGTAGCAGTTGAGGTTGTAAATTGTGCTAGGCTGTTTAAAACTGCTCATCCATAGGCTGCCATAGAGTACTTATCCATCAGGGTTGCCTTAGACTGTTCATCCATCAGGGCTGCTATAGACCACTTATCCATCAGGGTTGCCTTAGACTATTTATTCATCAGGGTTGCCTTAGACTGCTCATCCATCAGGGCTGTCATAGACTACTTATCCATCAGGGCTGCCATAGACTGCTCATCAATCAGGGCTGCCTTAGACTGTTCATCCATCAGGTTATCCACCAATCACATGTAGCACAAATCTGTATTACCTGGAGATTAGAGAATGAAAAGAAAGAAAGTGTTAAATTATGTTAGGTTTTGTGCCAGGTTGAAAGTAATGGCCTTCTAATTGTTTATCTTGATAGGAATTTTTTCAGTCTTATTTTTAAGCACGCAGATTATTCTGTAAACGTTGGCAGGTTGACAAGATTTAAATTTAGTCTAGACATATTGGCTTTAGCGTATATGTAGTAGGCAGGTGATCTTTTAAGACATATTCAGACCAGTTAGTGCAGACTCACGAGAACAGACCCACCTAGTACAAATCTATGTGTGATGAGCATGATTGGTAGTTCTGCATCTGGGTGTAATTTATCTACGTACCTACTAGCGAACCCCGCAGACGTCATCCTGCCCGGTATAGCAGTACCACTTACCGGGTCCTAAAATAGATTACTGCCGACTCTCAGACTTACAAAATCAATGCCACTTTTCGTTGTAATTTTATAGCTCAAAAACGGGATTACCTATTCAAACCAAATGTTTAGGCATTGTTTGGACCATTTATTAGATGGTTTATGTGAAGTTTCCACAAAATCGGTTGAGCGGGTCTTTATAAATATCACATTTTTTGTAAATCGTCAAGTGCGCTGAAGCTACCCGGGCGAAGCTGGGGCGGGCCGCTAGTAACTATATGAGATTTCATAAAAATCAGCCGTTTCGAAAGATTTTTTTAATTTTTTTCTGAGTTAAGAACCACCCTCGTACTTCAAGGGATATTCTAAAAAAGGATTAGCGAAATCGGTGCGGGCGTTCTCGAGGTTCGAGCTTAGCAACACGTTTAGTGATTCATTTGTATTTTATAGATAATTTGCATGTATTTACAGAAATATTGAAGTATTATATCAGTTCCTAGTACCCATAACACAAGCAAATATAATTGCTTGATTTGGGACTAGATGGCGCTGTGTGTTTGTGCGAAATTATTATTATTATTCCATGCTGCATATCGTAGCTCAAATTTAACTTAATTTCGCTTTTTTAAACTTTGATCTGACGTGTGTTTAATATATAAATATTTGAGTTTTGTCGCCTGTTTACGACACAAGATAAGGACGAATGACATAATTAAAAATCTAAATCCTTGTTTAATCATTAGATATTTTAATTATGAGATAATTAGATAAATAGTAACCGTTCCTAGCACCCATAGTATAATTACTAATCTATATAATAAAAATGAATCAATGTGTTGCTAAGAGCAAAACTCGAGAACAGCTGAACCGGACTTTTTTTTAAATATTTCTTTAAGTACAAGGATGGTTGTTACGCAGAGAAAATAAAAAAAAAACTCCTGCGAAACGGCTGGGCCGATATTTATGAAATCTTATATCTATACTAGCTTCCGCCCGCGGTTTCGCCCGCGAAATTGATCTCACTAATCTTGTTTCTCCATACAAACTTTGGAACCCCATTTCACCCCCTTAAAGGGTGAGTTTTGAAAAATCTTTTCTTAGTGCACCCCTAGACTCCATAAGGAACCTATGTGCCAAATTTAGAGTCTCCAGACCCAGCGGTTTGGGCTCTGCGTTTATATGTCAGTCAGTCAGTCAGTCAGTTTCTTCTTTTATTTATATATATCTATATTGGGAAGGTCTGATAATAATCTGTCGTAATCTATTTTCGGAACCGGTTGGATGGCAGTGTTTTTTCGGGCAGGACAACGTCTGCGGGGTTCGCTAGCAGCAAATATTACTGTTTAATTTGGGGACTAGATGGCGCTGTTACATGTGTGAAAATATTATTATAATACTATAATACTCTATACATAAATATGAATTGTTATTGTATGTATTACCAAAACTCGAAAACAGCTAAACTGATTTGCCTTATTTTGATTTTAAAACATGAAAATTACGCGGTAAGAATTTCGCTGCGGCACCTAAATACCCTTACTAATATTATAAATGCGAAATTAACTGTGTCTGTCTATCTGTTTTTCGCGCTTTCACTTTTTTGGGGACTGAGTCACCTTCGTCCGCGGGAGTGCATCTTTTATCTAAATCCCCACACGTGGTCCCCGGGTGGTGTAAATCAGGTGACATTCAACTTGTAATTATGTTTATTGGTAATTAACTGGTGGTAGGCTTCGGCCGTGGTTAGTGACCACCCATCAGACAAAGCCGCACCGCCAAGCGGCCTTGCCGTGTTCCAGTGCGATGTCTGGTGACACCATTTAAGAGGGTGGGTCGAAATTAATGCCCCTTTATGGTTTCAACCTTAAGGAGCCTCATTTCACTGCCACCTTCTCACCGAAAGTCATTCGTAATCACCAGTGAATCGGTACGTTAGGCTGGCTCGTAGACTACATAATTGCTTAACATCAGGTTAGTTGTAAGCAAGTCTACTTCAGAATAGATTAAAACATACCTTTTTTAAGTCGGTTAACAATTACGTGATAAAGTCGATAGTTTGGTTAAACTCCTTGACACTGTTAATAGGCCTTGTTTTCCTTATTTAGGAGGTAATACATACACAAACATACTGAATACTAATGTTTATAGAAACAGGACTTAAGCAAATATTTAATACTACGACAGTATACCTATAAGTTGTAACAGCAGTAGTTAGAGATATTAAACGATATTTTGACGGGCAAGTGCGGTGGCGTGGTCGGTAAGATACTTGCTTTTCACGCCGCAGGTCGTGGGTTCGATTCCCACCCGAGACAAACATTAGTGATGAACATTTGTGTTTGTGTCGAGTCTGGGTGTAAATATCTATTATAAGTATATATTTACAAAAGAAAAGTATTGTATGTATAGTATATACCAGTTATCTGGTTTCCATAACACAAGCTCTGCTTAGCTTGGGACCAGATGACCGTGTGTGTATTAACACATGGGACATATTCTGGGACTAATGTCCCAGAATATTTATTTATTCACTTATTTATTTGTTTGAAACATCTTTTCATAAAACCCTGTTAAATGGTTTCGCCAGATATCGCACTGGAACACGGCATAACCGCTTGGTGGTGCGGCTTTACCTGATGGGTGGTCACTAACCATGCCTACCACCAGTTTATTGTCACCTGATTTGCACCAACCGCGGACAAAGTGTGGAGTTTCAGATAAAAAGTGCACTCCCATGGACTATGGTAAATCGGCCCTCGGTTACACAAATTCAAATGTTTTTTTAAGGTTCCGTTCCTCAAAAGGTAAAAACGGAACCCTTAGAGGACCCATATAACCCACTCCGTTGTCTATCTGTCCGTCAATCACAGCCAATTTGCTCTAAAACTACTAAAATAATAATATAGCTGGACATAACACGGCCATCTAATCCCAAACTAAGCAGAGCTTGTACTATGGATACCGGTCCCCGATTCTGACACTTCAACTTTTTTTTTTTGGACATTAACACAACGGTCAACTGATCCCAAACTAAGCAGAGCTTGTACTATGGAAACCAGATAACTGGTAATAAACTACATATAATACTTTTCTTTTGTAAATATATACTTAAATATAGATAATTACACCCAGACGCAAGACAAACAGACATATTTAAACAAATGTTTGTCTCGGGTGGGAATAGAACCCACGACCTGCGGCCTGAAAAGCAAGTATCTTACCGACCACGCCACCGGCCCGCAACTTTATCTCTTACTAGTGAACCCCGCAGACGTCGTCCTGCCCGGTAAAACAGTACCTACCGCCTACCGGGTCCGAAAATAAATTACCATCGATTCTCAGACCTATCGAATATAGATATAAGATTCCATAAAAATCGGTCAAGCCGTTTCGGAGGAGATTGTTTTTTTTTTTCTCTGCGTAAGAACCATTGAATCCTCGTACTTCAAGGAATATTCTTATAGGTGCGGGGGTATAACACCACCACCATGGGGTGCATTACGGAATGAAACCACCACACATATGTAAGCACTATATTGTCACGAGAGCACTGGTGTTAATACAACAATACAATGTAGCAGGTAGATGTTATTTACAGTGTATTATTAACGTGTTGTACATAATTATGTGATCGAGGCGTAACACATAGATTGCTGTGATATATTAAGCTCAACCGGCTAAGCCAAAGGCGCGGGAGCAATAATAATGAACAAAGGTTTAGGTCAAAACTCCGCGACCGTTAATTTTTCTTTTAGTGATGTGACAACACACTAGTGTTGTCACATAATTACTCGATTGTTCATTGACAGTTGACGTGGGCTTTTCACCACACCACCCCCCCACGGAGAGGAGGAAACCGACGTCAAAGAAAAATAACAGTTTACAAGTGAAATAAAATGTAAAGGCAATGTAAACGTAAAACAAAATATAGTGTAAAAATATACAAAAGTGTAAAAATAAGGGGGAGCAACTGCAACAACAAGTAAGGTGTTTCACACGTCATGCGGGAGCTTAAAATGAACTCTACGTCCCGAGCGCGTGGTGTATGGAGTAATAGTGGCAGGTGGCGGCTTGGAGACAACAGGCATCGGTGACGCAGAAAGTGCTGCGGGAGGTGCAGGAGCTGCGGGCGGCGCAGGAGCCGCGGGCGGCGTAGGAGCTGCGGCTGGAGCAGAAGTTGCGGGAGGATCCGAAGAATCCTCCGCAATATATGCCGGCTTTACTCTATCTAAGCTTACCAGCACCGTTCTCTCCCCAACGACGATGGATATCGTTTTGTCAGTCCGTGCCAATACCCTGTGCGGACCTGTGTAAGGTGGCCTGAGCGACGGCCTAACGGCGTCATCACGGAGAAAGACATGACTACACGTCGCTAAGTCCTTAGAGACGAAGGTCGCCTTTTCTCCGTGACGAGTCCCCAGAAAGGGCTTTAAGCGAGCCATGTGGCTCCGGAGTTCGGTAACGAATTTGGCTGCGTTACAATTACCGGCCGCTGAGGGAGCGACAAATTCACCGGGCAAGCATAATGGTTCCCCATATACGAGCTCGGCGGAGGACGTCTGCATGTCTTCCCTCAAAGCGGCACGCATGCCAAGAAGAACTACAGGTAAGGCAGAGTACCAAGAGTCCTTGTGGCACATGATAGCTCCTTTGAGCTGCCGGTGCATGCGCTCAACAAGCCCATTCGCACACGGATGGTAGCTTGTAGTGCGAGCGCGATGGGCTGAGCACAAGTCCATCAAGGCCCTAAATAGCGCAGACTCAAACTGCCGTCCTTGGTCTGTAGTTACCAAAGATGGAACTCCGAAGCGAGCTATCCACCCTCTGAAGAATGTATCGGCGACTTCTTCCGCGGTAATGCCGATCATCGGCCAAGCTTCGGGCCACCGAGTGAATCTATCCACAGCAGTAAGGCAGTACTGAAAGCCTTTGCTGTAAGGGAGAGGACCGATAATGTCGATGTGGACATGGCGGAAGCGCTTTGTAGGTGAAGTAAAAGAGCCCAGAGGAGTGTGCGTGTGACGGGAGACCTTGCTCCGTTGGCAGGCAAGACAAGATCGTGCCCAGCTGCGGCAATCCTTCCTCATGTTGGCCCAAACGAATCGATCGGCCACCAATCGTGCGGTTACTCGTACGCCTGGGTGGCTGAGGTTGTGCAGCTTGTCGAAGAACAGTCGTCTGAAAGATGGAGTAAGGTATGGCCGAAGCTTCCCCGTCGATGAGTCGCAAAAGAGGAAGATGTCTGTGCCAGGCAAGTTGATCTTTTCCAATTTCAAAGATGAGTTCCTGAGCAAAGATTGTAATTCCGGATCCGAAGCCTGCTCGTCTGCGAGCGCAATGTAATCTTCCTCGAGCCGAATCGCTTCGACCCGAGAAAAAGCGTCTGCAGCCACGTTGTCTTTCCCTTTAACGTGGACAATGTCCGTCGTGAATTGTGAGATAAAGGACAGCTGGTTTGCCTGAATTGGAGGCAACTTTTCGCGACGCTGCGCAAACGCGAAGGTCAGGGGCTTGTGGTCCGTATAAATTGTTACGTGCTGCGCTTCTACAATGTACCGAAAATGTTGCACGGCTTCATATACCGCCAGCAATTCTCTGTAGTAGGCGGGCCAAGCAGCTTGACGTTCCGTTAGCTTTTTGCTGAAGAACGCCAAGGGCTGCCAGTGGCCGCTGACAGATTGCTGGAGGCAGGCACCAACATGGCTCGATGAGGCATCCGTAAAAATTGCAAGCTGGGCGTTTAGAACTGGATGGGCCAGTAGTGTTGCTTGGCTTAGATGGTCTTTACAACTTTGGAAGGCGGCTTCTAACTCGGGCGTCCATGGGAACGGTTTGGCACCCTTAAGTTTGGACGCTGCTAAGGCATTGATGAGGGGCGCTTGAAGTTCGGCAGCTCTAGGCAGGCAACGCCGGTAAAAGTTAATAATGCCAAGAAATCTGCGGAGACCTTCAACCGTTTTCGGTAGAAGATAACTCCGCAGAGCGTCGATGCGCTCGCGCGGCGGAAACACCCCATCTTTACAAATGCGGTATCCCAGAAACGATACCTCATCCGCTGCGAACACGCACTTGGCAAAGTTAATGACGACACCGTACTCCGATAAGCGCTTGAAAAGCTGGCGGAGATGGTCCTCGTGCTGAGGAGCGTCCCGCGAGTACACCAGAATGTCGTCGACATATGCAAAACAAAAGTCAAGGCCGCGGGTAACTTCATCAATAAATCGCTGAAAGGTCTGCCCCGCATTGCGTAACCCAAACGTCATATACGGGAACTCATAAAGGCCAAATGGTGTAGTGATTGCCGTCTTGCAAATGTCATTTTCAGCAACTGGAATCTGTTGGTACGCCTTCACCAAGTCCAACACGCTGAAAATGCTGCAGCCAGCAATGTTGTTGTTAAAGTCCCCGATATGACGCACAGGATAGCGGTCCGGGACAGTACGGGCGTTCAAGGCGCGGTAGTCACCGCACGGACGCCAATTGTTGTCCTTCTTCTTTGCCAAGTGCAGTGGAGAAGACCAAGAACTGTCAGAAGGCCGTGCTGTGCCATCTCGTACCATTTCCTCAAACTCCTTCTTTGCAGCTTGAAGTTTTAGAGGCGCGAGTCGTCGTGGGCGACAAGAAACGGGAGGTCCCTCGGTGGTCACGATGTGATGCACCGTGGAGTGCTTAGTACTCCTGGGAAGGCCCGGCGGTCGCACAATGTCAGGGAATTCTAAAAGGATTTTTGAGAAGGGTGAATCGTCGGTAATAATTGTTTTGACGCTGGCTTGCTCGATCACAGCAATAGTAGTCGGTGCTGAGAGCGAAGTCGACCCATCAATGAGCCGCTGGTTGCGGCAGTCCGGCAGCAGTTGATAATGAGCCAGAAAGTCAGCGCCGATGATAGGCAAGCTGACGTCCGCCACAATGAAGTTCCAGCGGAACTCGCGCCGTAGACCTAAATTTAATGAGAGTAGGACAAGGCCGTATGTTTTTATCGGGGTCCCGTTGGCGGCGCGAACGTCGAAGCTGGACGGCGTAGTGTGGCCCTTGAGTAGGTTACGTGGGTAGCAACACAAGTCCGACCCCGTATCCACCAAGAATCGGTTACGGAGTCGGATATGAAAATGCGGCGGCTGCGTTGGTTGCAATCGGAGGCCGCCTCTACTGATTGCTCGTGGCTTTTCCCTGTAGCCACATGCAAGGGGAGATGCATTTCGCGGCTCTGGTCCCGAAACGTCGGTGGTACCAGCAGAAGCGGTCTTGACGTGGTACCGCAGAAGACCGCGATGAGGAGCGCGAGGCCGACCTGTATTCTGGAGAACGTGAGCGCTCGCGTCTATTGCTGAGAGCATCAACTCTTTTTGATAATTCAGCAACAGCGTACGTGAGCTTATCCAGGTCCGAAGCAGGGGCGCTGCTGGCGGCGGCGGAGGTGGCGTGAACGTTGGCAGAAGTCCGGGGCGTGTCCACAATGGCATCAGCGATTTCCGCGAGCTTTTGAAGGGACAGGTCAGCTTGTGCCAAGAGGATGCGTTGAACCTCATGAGGCAAACGCCGCATCCAAAGCTCACGGATGATGCTGTCTTCGTTGCCGTCAGTCTTGCCAGCCAGTGAAGTGAGGTGGCGCAGGAACGATGATGGCTTCCTGTCACCACACTGTTGCTCACTTAGTAACTGCCGGATTCTTTGCTCCCGGGAAATGCTCAGCCGTTTTATCAACTCTTGCTTTAGTGTTGAATATTTATCCTTGGCCGGAGGGTTGGTGATTATATCTTCCACCTCATCTGCTAGGCGGGCATCCAATTTTGCTAAGACATGTCCATATTTAGTGGAATCTTGTGTGATTCCAGCAATATCAAATTGTGCCTCTGCTTGTGCAAACCATATTGCTGGTTTGTCCTGCCAGAAATCAGATAGCTTAATGGAGACAGCGCTGATGCTGTGCTCCTGTGAGCGGAGGTGAGCGAGCTGTTGTGTTAGTTCCCTTACTTGTTTTTGCAGTTCCTCGGCCGACATGGTAAAAGAAACACAGTAAAAAATACACAAAAGGAATAATTTATACACACAAAACTAATAAAAGTATTATGCGAAATAAAAGTTATTAAAGTAAGGCATAAGATTAAACATGTACCTACCTAATAAAATATTTACTTACAGAAACAAAGGAACAAGTTCAAATAACCAAGTTGTACCTATATACTTGCATTTATGAGCTTGCAATTATATAACTTTCATTTAAATAAACAAAAAATTACAACCAAAAGTTACATTTGTTTAGATAAAACTTAAACTCAAACTTTAATAAAATAAGTACTATCAGCACAGTTTAAACTTATCCATTTTTGAGACAAAATCCAATGCACAGGATGATCACAGCTATTACCCGTCCCTTTTGCATCAACCAATAGAAAGTGAGTAGTAAATTAGCACAACGAAAGTTTTGTAACTATAGGTTCGTGACGAAGGTAAGCACTAGTAACGGTGCAGACAGCAGCAAGCCAAAATAACCCATAAGATAGGCAGGTTTGAAATAGGTTGATAGTACCTGCCACCTCAATTTATTGAATTGTTAGTGCATCGTGCAATTACAGTACGTCAGGCAAATCACTGTACAGTAGGTCTCGTGCAGCAGAGGGTCCGGTAGTAAGCTCGTGCAGAATGGGTTTCGGTAGCACGCGATGCTAGTTAGTAAGTTGGATGGATCTCACCAATTCCAAAGGCAGCATGCACTGATGAAAGACTGTGTATCGACCTCGTGCTTGGTGCGAGGCACGCAACATGCATGAAGGGCGCCTCCGACGTCTTTTTGGATAGCGAAGAGGACTGCGTCACTGCATCGGAATGCTCTCGGGGCACCCGCTATAAGGCGCGTTCGCGAGAGGGGTCACCATTTATAGGTGCGGGGGTATAACACCACCACCATGGGGTGCATTACGGAATGAAACCACCACACATATGTAAGCACTATATTGTCACGAGAGCACTGGTGTTAATACAACAATACAATGTAGCAGGTAGATGTTATTTACAGTGTATTATTAACGTGTTGTACATAATTATGTGATCGAGGCGTAACACATAGATTGCTGTGATATATTAAGCTCAACCGGCTAAGCCAAAGGCGCGGGAGCAATAATAATGAACAAAGGTTTAGGTCAAAACTCCGCGACCGTTAATTTTTCTTTTAGTGATGTGACAACACACTAGTGTTGTCACATAATTACTCGATTGTTCGTTGACAGTTGACGTGGGCTTTTCGCCACATTCTTAATAAAGAATTACCGAAATCGGTCCAGCTGTTCTCGCGTGATGGCGTGATGTGGGTCTTACAAAAATGGTGATTTCTTTTGTTTTTAATGATATCCGCCATGTTTTCGCCATTTGTCTATTAGAGATGAATGACAAAAGCGCCAGAATCGGGGCCCTGGTCGGTGTTTATAGTGACTGAACCTAACGACTTCGGGTACGTTTCCAATAAAGTGTTAATAATTGGCAAAGAGTCGAAAAACATGCAAAAAAAGTGGATAAACAAAAACACGAGGACATTACCCTACTATTATTCGTATGTATTTAGTTCGGGTGTACGAAAGATTTAATTTACGAAGCATGAAGATTCAATTTGAAAAATCATAATTATTTTCAGATACCTACTTTAATAATACCTTCTTTCCTTATCGGAAAACGCAACTTAAGTAATATAATTTTTGTAGGTAGTCAGTAATAATTGTGATAAATAGGTAAGTTTAAACGTCAAATACCTCAGTCCACCCGTGACCATGAAGTCTGAAAAAGCTTCTAAATTAAATTGCGATAAAATCTATAAATAAACTAGTTTTATTTCAATGTGTGATATTCGCGTAAATATAAGAAAATACTACTTACTTTATTTCGACGTGATGCCAATATTAAAATAAAAATTATTTTATTCTGTCAGTTAGCTTAAATAATATTTTTTACTAATTAAATGACATAAAACGTGTTGCCATTTATCCAAAAGAAGATTGTAACTAGGAATAAAATATGTAAATTTTTATTCTATGAAATGAGCGAGCTGCTGCTAGATACTAAGACAAACTAGCCTAGCTTTTGCAATGAAAGTTACAAATAAAAATAAATTTTATGAACTGTCCGATAAAATGCAAAACGAGACTTAATTGTGACGTTCGTGTAGCTGTTTACAGTTCATAAGATTTTGACATACTTCATTTGGAACTTAAAACTAAAAAAATGTTTGGAAACGTTATTTCAGTGTTTTTAAAAGGATTACAAACTTAAAGAAAATTATCTTTTGAAAGGACACAGCGTGAATTAAATTTAAGCAGATCACTGTTTGATGCTATTCAAAATAATTTAGCTTAATTAGTAGGTACTGTAGCCGGATTTGAACATAAAAAAGAATCCCCCTAAAATGAATCTCCGAACCAAAGCTAAACATAAAAATAGGGACATATAGAGTTGTAGATAGTAGCGTGCTTGAATTTCCGCTACTGATGTCAAATGTGCTGTTAGCCCAGCTCCAGGAGGAATCCTAGCAGACTCTTCACGTTGCCGACGCGACGGCTTCAGCGTCAGTCCTGTATCTCTAATCTAAATATATAAAAGAAGAAACTGACTGACTGACATATCAACGCAGAGCCCAAACTGCTGGGTCTGGAGACTCCAAATTTGACACATAAGTTCCTTATGGGGTCTAGGGGTGCACTAAGAAAGGATTTTTCTAAACTCACCCTTTAAGGGGGCGAAACGGGGTTCCAAAGTTTGTATGCAGAAACAAGATTAGTGAGATCAATTTAGCGGGCGAAGCCGCGGGCGGAAGCTTGTTATGTATATAGACACTGTCGTATTGAATTCGTAAACATTCCGAACGAACGCGAAAAATAGAAAGTAGGGCTTTAGATAAAATCGAGGTCGTTTTGTTGTGTGCGTGTAACTGGTTACATCTGGTTCATACTGGTTTATATATAGATTTGAACTCACCTCATTTGGAACTCTGACAAAATGCTTGAAATCGTAATGTCTCGGTGTGAAATAATATTTAGATGGTAACAATTTTATATTCGGTAGTCTATAATAGAAATTAATTAATTAATAATTAAGCTCGCCTGTGTACATGTGCTGTTTCCTATTTATTAATTGTTTATGTAAGTGTTTTGTGTACAATAAAGAATGAGAATCGTTAATTAATTGATTATTATTTCTAAATAAAAAAATAGAGCAGTAAATTGTTTTTGTTTTATTCGAAGTCGCTCGCGCTGATTAATGTTTACAATTGCGCAAAAAGCGTTATATTGTCACTATTGTAAAAAAAAACTATTAATATTTTTACGAATAAAAGTCCCCTTCTTTTATGAGTCCGATAAAAGTAACTAATTTTAAAAAAATTAACTGACCAACAATTGGATAATAATATTTTTAAACTACATTTTTGAAATTAAGTTAAATAAACATAAGCCTTTTTAGTAACCCCCGGTGCAAAAACGAGGGGATGTTATAAGTTTTATGTGTCTGTGTGTAAGTATGTCTGTCTGTGGCATCGTAGCTCCCGAACGGATGAAACAATTTTGTAAATTAGTCGTTACAGTCCATCAAATCTAAGAAGACCGTTTGACAGTTCTAAACGTAGTACATTTAGAATTTAATTTTTTGTATGACAATTGTTTATGTTATGTTAAAATAAAAATAGCTTCATAATTCAATTATTTTACAGGAAAACTAATAAAAATAGTGTGAATTACACCTCTGTAAAGCTAATTTAATAGAAAACAGTGAAACGTCAAACGGCACCTCTTAGATTTGATGGACTGTAGTGTTCTTTGCTAAAAAAAACTAAAGGTCGGTAGTTATTAAATTTTTAAAAATTTAAAAGAGTTATTTACATCGAGTTTTTACATAGATCTACGTTTTAATACAAGAAAGCTAGCCTATTAGACTTTCTAGAACTATGGTTATACTTGTTACTCGTAAAGGCTGTGTGATTATTGTGAAACGAAACCGGTTCAATCCAGTTCACACCAGTTCAAACTGGTTTGTAGCTGTATTTTGCTTGATGTGCACTCTGACTGTGGTTTTCCTGAGCGTTTTAAATGTGTCAATGATCCTTTAGCTAAGGATTTTGTTAAGCCACAGAATTTCAGATGTTCGATTACTTAAATATTTTTATCCTGCGCGTGCGATTAAGATTTGAATATACAAGCAAGTGTACGTGGAGCAGTGGTGGCGTAACGGTATCGGCCTCGCTTTTGATATACCTACTTATAAGGTCGCGGCTTCGATCCCAGGTCATGCCCACACATCTTTGTGAATTATGTTATCGCCGCTGTTCAATATCGGTGAAGGAAAATATTTCAAGGAAACCAAAATTTTGTTGAAAATTTTTGTTGTTAGACAAATATTGTCCGGGGCGGGAATCGAACCCGCGACCTCCCGGTCACATTATAGCCCAAACGGACGTCTTACACCGCTCGACTACTGAGGTCGTCTCTAGAATTCTAAATAAATAAATAAAGAGTACCTCCAGACTAACGAAAAGTCAATAAAAGTGTAACTATCAATAAAAAATTGCTCTTAACAGTGACATAACCAACCAGCAGTGACAATACACATAACGACGCTGATAACACTAAAACGGAACGACGATCTCGATTTATAATTCGATTGGTTCAGGAGTACGCATTTCAATTATGTTCATGTTCGAATAGAGATTAAAGAATTAATATACTCGTAGTACCTACAATAATGTAATATTCTGGGACACACATTTATTCCAAACTAAGCACAGCTTGTACTATGGAAACCAGATAACTGGTAGGTATTATCTAAAATATCTGGATGACCGAGCCTTGCCCTTTTTTTTTAAATGACATTTTCTAAAAATGGTTTCTAGCTAGATCGATTTATCGCCCCCGAAACCCCCTATATACTAAATTTTATGAAAATCGTTGGAGCCGATTCCGAGATTCCAATTTATATATATACATTTATACAAGAAAGCTCATTTAAAGATATAAGATATATAAAAGAAGAAACTGACTGACTGACATATCAACGCAGAGCCCAAACCGCTGGGTCTGGAGACTCCGAATTTGGCGCATAGGTTCCTTATGAGGTCTAGGAGTGCACTAAGAAAGGATTTTTCAAAACTCACCCTTTAGGGGGGTGAAACGGGGTTCCAAAGTTTGTATGGAGAAACAAGATTAGTGAGATCAATTTCGCGGGAGAAGCCGCGGGCGGAAGCTAGTACTTCATAATATTAGTTTCCTTTTGTTAGTACATAGGTTTTCAAAATAAACAGGCATGTTCGTATCACAATGTCTTGTATGGGAATCGAACCCACGACTTGCGACGCGACGTGAAAAAATAGAAATTCGAATCATTTTCGGTCGTAACCCCCCCTGAAATGGTATTCCTGTAATTGTCATATTTAAAACATAAACACTTAAACGTTCGCGATACGCGAACTTGACGCGAGCGCATCTGACAGCGGTTGTCAAAATTACGAGAGTACGAAAAGGGCTGTTTTGATCGAAACTTAACTGCAACTGCAATTCAACTGAACTTATTTAATTAAGTGAATTAGCCTAGTATAATTCACGTAATTTCTTGACGCGCCGATCAAGTTGCGTTGCAGTTGCAGTTAAGTTTACGTCTTAGTGCAAAATGGTATTCTTGTAATTGTTTAGTTGTCATACCAAGTGTAAAGCGCTCGCGTGACGCGAACTTGACGCGAGCGTTTCTGCCAGCGCAGCGACTGTCATAATTACGAGAATACTAAAAGGGCTGTTTTGATCAAAACTTAACTGCAACCGAACTTACTCGTACGTGAATTAAATAGTCTACTGATTTTTGTTTTAAGTAATGCCTTAGTCGGACACATCGCGACAATCCGAACACCGACACGACACCCTTGCATTTATGAGTGATTTTCTGTGAGAAGGAGGAATTGAAGCAACTATTCTGACCCACCTCCTCAAATAGTATCACCAAGACATTGCACCAGAACACGGCAGGGCCTCTTAGCGGTGCGGCATTGTCTGCAAGGTGTCACTAACCACGGCTGAAACCTATTCCTACCAATTAATGTCATCTGCTTTCTGCCGGCGGCGCCGCGGATTCTCCCGTGTGACCTATACCATGCCCAGCTGTAGGATAAAAATGAAGTTATAGCCTTCTTCAATAAATGGGCAACAGTAGGAGTAACAAGACTAACAGTACAAGATTTTTTTTTAATCGGACCAGTATTCTCTGAGAATTATTCAAACAAAAACAAACTCTTCAGCTTCATAATCTCAGTATACATTAGTTAAATATCTATCTACCTATTTTGCTCAATTAACTCCCAAAATCAAAGTTAATGATAGAAAAGTATCGTAATTTTGATAAAAATTGCTCAATTTGTGATTATTGCCTAAGTATAATGATGCTTATATTGCGTATACGCGTAAAAAATTACACAGCGCTCATAAAAACAACTGTTTGTCTAAAAATCTTTTACAAGAATCGATGTTTCCACAATTATTATTTTTTTCATTTATTATTTATTTATTCATTCGTTGCCGGCATCTATGTTTTCCCGATAGCTATAATCTGCCGGTCTTCAAGTCACCGGTGAATCGGTATTTACTGGGTAAGCGCGTTCCATCGTAGACTGCATCATTGCTTCACATCAGGCAAGTTGTGGTCAAGCGCAAGCCTATTTTAAGATAACAAAATGGGATTACGACAACGTGTGAAATTCAGTAAGATTATAAAAAAATGTTGAAGATGGATTTTTTGCTTTATCATTGGAATAAAACAAAATGAAATTACAACACATTAAAGTTTTTGGGGAGGGAGTGCGCTCCGACATACAGAGGGGAAAAAACTAACTTAATCGTGGCGTCATTCGAAATTTTGCTTGACATATCGCCGGCATTTTTAGATCACACTACTTAAATATAGAAAAGAATTTGTAAAAGATATCTAAAATCGTTAAAAACTCCTCCACATCGATGTCGGTTGGTAGCATAAATTTCATATATTATCACTTGAATTTCCACCTTGAAAAATGTTACCCCCGTATTCATGAACGTGTTTTAAGCTAATTTCAGCTAAAATAAGTTTATAATTCGTTTGTCTCTGTCTGTCATCTTGACATTTATACTAGAAATAAAGAGAGAAAGTCTATTTTAACTGAAGAGTCTTATAAGATTTTTATGAATAAGACCGTCAGTTTTCTATAACTGGCTGATGCACAGCTGTTTTTGAATATTTAAAATAACATAGTACATATGGACATATATATTTGTTCATTTAAATATTTGCATACCTACCTATAATTTTTTATAACGGAATATGGCTGTAGGTACTATTTCTAGTTGCCACCTTTATTTTAACAGTATTCAATGTAAATAAATGATTCTCTATTTTGTTGCAGACAAATTTATTCACCCTTTATTTATATTTTATCTCGTTCTTACATTACCATTTTAACTAGTCAAAAAGAGACAGAATATATAAGATTTGTCGTTCAAGTTCAAGGTCAAATTTCTTGTCTTCAGTAATTTGTTCTAGACGGATACTCAAGATAATTACAAGGTGTTAATGAAATAAGTCTTCAAAATTTAAGGCTTTGTTGATGAATGATCAAGAAGTAACTATTTTGAAATAAACTAACGTTTCAGAGATATGCAGTTATTTGCATTCAGTGTAAATGATAATTCTATCCGTACAAATCTTTTCTATGAACCAAACAGCGCTATTGTCATCGCTACGTCAGGTACAGTGCGCGGAAAAAATTTAATTTTTTATAGATTACTTTTTTTTGTTGAAACTCAAAACCGTTCAAAATTTTTATCTCTTTCTTTCTTTATTTATTTTTTGATACCAAATACCCTAGGCAAGTTTGACGGATTAATTAATTGACTTAATAGACCTTACTTATTAGTAGCGTAAGGTCCTCAGAAGGCTGGCAGCGTTGCCACGTTTTATGGCAACGTTTAATCTATGGCCAAGGTGTAGGCCAGCGCTTACACTTCAACCCTTTCTAGTGTGCCACAGCTAGGCACGGGTCTTCTCCCAATTATCTTACGATTTAAAAATTTAGGCCTTAATCCACACACGCTGGCAAAGTGCGGGTAAGCGGATGTCACATGTCCTCGAATGATTAGTTCTTAGACATGCTGTGTTCTCCACGATTTTTTCCTCATGATGTTCCTACATTTTTTCTATAATTCCGTAATAGTTGAGAGAAGACCCGTGCCCAGCCGTGGGATACTAAAAAGGGTTGACGAAACAAATAACTTTTTATATCCCTACTGGACAGGGAACATGCTAACTAAGCTTTCTTTTTTTTCTCAGGTTGTCTGGACAATATCTCTCTAAAATTGAAGTCTACTCCTCGACGCTTGCCTTCAGTCAACTCTGCTCCCCACCTTAATAATAACTTGCATGTATTAAGAGAAGATGTCGCCTTCTTATCTGAGAAGAAAGGAGTTCCAGAGGAAAAGGAAGAGAAAATGTAAGTACATAATTTAACATTTAAACTGGTGGTAAGCTTTGGCCGTGGTTAGTGACCATCCACCAGAAAAACCAACGTCGTAAAACGATGTCTAGTAAGTGTGTGGCGGCTGAGGTGTCTTCATCCGTTGCACTTTTAATCTTAATCCCCTCACGTGATCCCCGGTTGGTGCAAATCAGGTGACAATCAACTAGTAATAGGCTTCGGTCGTGGTTAGTGACCATCAACCAAACAAAGTCGCACCGCCAAGAGGCATTGCCGTAGTCTGATGCGATGTCTGGTAATACATTTAAGAGGGTAGGTCGGAATTGTTGCTCTTTTATGGTCTAATCTTAAGGAGCATTATTCTACTGCTGCCTTCTCAATAAAAAGCATTCGGAATCACGAGAGAATCAGTATATATGGCAGGCACGTTCTATTGTAGACTGGTTTCCCTTTACACAGGAGGGTCACTACCACCCGATCCTCTAGTCCTCCAAAGACTACATCATTGCTTGGCATCAGGAAAGTTGGGCAAGGGCAAGCCTATTCTAGAACAAAAAAATATCTCTAATGTCACCTTATGGGAGGGTGGGTCGGAATTTGCTTTGGAGTACCATATAAAGTATCACTAAACTTCCATTTTCTCACCCAAAATCTTATTCATAAAAATCTTATAACTCTTTGGTTACAATGGACCTTTGTCTCATTCTTACTAGTATAAATGTCGGGATGACAGACAAAGACAAACGAATTGTAAACCTATTTTAGCTATAAAGAGCTTATAACATGGTTAAGAATACTGGGGTAAGGCTTTATTGAGGCTTGATACAAAGTCCCTGACTAGATTTTTCTCATCAGCCTAGGCTGACACTTGCAAAATCTTGCGCCATCAGTGGAATAAAATTGGTTTCATCTTTTCAGATTTGAAGATGCTCCTTCATCCCAACACCTGTCAAAAGTAAGTTCTTGGCTTCAAGAAGATTATTATAATCATTCGCATTAGGTCTACCTATGAAATTGCCGTTTTTAGTTGGAGTTCTATGTAAAAGAACGGCATTTTAAAGACTCAAGTTGCGCTCGTTGACGTTCCCTATTTATAATATTATTCTTTTCTTAATCATCTTTCTTATTTTTCCTTTCTTTTCTTATTATTCTTTCTTTTTAAAAACGAAAAGTTAAGTTAAGTTAAGTTCCTCCTTCTCACCAGAAATCAAGAGTAATCAAGAGTGATTCAGTATATTGGGCAGGCCTGTTCTATTGTCGACCGCATCATTGCTCAGCATCGGCAAAGTTATAGTCAAGCTCAAGCTTATTTAAAAAAAAATTCCGGAGATTGTGGAATTCACTTTTTATTTTGAAGTCCCAACAGTTTTCCAGGGAGACAGTCAATGCACTTCCGATCTCAACGAGATTGCTGTTGTTTTCTGGATTAGAATCGATTTTTTACTGGGCTGGGTTCGAATCTCGAAACCCATGGTTATTACTTCTGGACTAAAGAGGCAGCTAAGGAACAAAATATGTTAAACTTCTTTGCAGATGACACAAGCATACCACTTAGTGAAGATGACATTGCTAGTAGCTGCTTGGATGTTCTTTACAATCATCTTCATGATGTATAATGAAAAGGAAGAAGTCACCAGGCACTCTGCTATAGCTCCTGCTGAAGTCAAAAGTAAGTATTCATCAATTATTTCTAGAAAGAGCTTTGGTTTGAAAACATCCTATTTCTTTTACCATGCAGTGATTGACATGGAAACTACTGAGAACACTGCTAAAAAACTGAGTAGACTTTTTCAAATGTAGTGCTTATTTTTTCTTCATTGTGTTGTATTAGAAAGACTTAATTCCAAGTGATTTTATTTGCTAAATAGCCTGAACTTCTCACAGGACAAGCCAATTTTAGAAGTAAGTAGTTAGGTAATATTGTTTTCTTTCACTTAAGTTACATCTCCATTTTGTCAGTGTTCTACTCCTGACAATCCGTACATCTGATCCTGTGGGAGTGTAGTCTCTGGTAGAATGAACGTAATATTATGCTTGATAATATCACTTCAACCCTTTTTATTGTCCCACTGATGGGGCACGGGTCTTCTCTCAACTATCTTATGAGTTGAGAGAGTTTAGGCCTTAATCCACACACGCTGGCCAAGTGCGGGTTGGTGGATGTCACATGTCCTCGAATGATTAGTTCTTAGACATGCCGGATTCCTCACGATGTTTTGAGCAGCGGAGATGAAACCATTCACACAAAGATGTGTGGGCACGACCAGGATTCGAACCAGCGACCTTATTTTTCTAAGGCGGACCTGTACCGCTGCGAATATATTTCTTTTTCAGATTTCCCACTAAATTACAATGATACAGGTTTATCAATATTACTTAAGTTAACTGGTCCTTTTATGAACGAGCAGAATGAGAGAAAGCTAAACTCCACTATGAAAGAGAAAATGTCTAAAATGCGAGTGTGGTTGGAACAAGGGTTTGGTGAAGATTTCCACGTGCTACAGGTAATATTAGTATATCGGCGAGCTCATAAGCCTTTGCATCTCGATGGGAAACAAAATTACCCCACAGAAAGCTAATTTATATCTCTGCCAATGATTACAGCACCTCCTTAATCACAAATATTCACAAAATGTTTGGATGGAAATAGATTTCTTTTTTGTGCGGACAGATTCGGTTTGCACACACCACGTGCTCACCCAACCGACCCCATAGACATTCTCCCCTGATATAACAATGACAATCACAGACGAGCGACCTGAGTGACATTGACGTCTTATACGTTTGACAACTGACAGGCCTATGCTATTACAAGTGACGGAAGTGATACCTAACCGTCTGTTTAAGCAACAGCTTGTTACGTTTATAGGTTAAGCGATACAAGTATTTTTTTTTAATATTCTGTGACATTAACACACTCGGTCATCTGATCCCAAACTAAGCAGAGCTTGTAATATGGAAACCAGATTATTTTTATACTATACTGTTAAATAAATAAATAATAAATAGATAATTACATCGAGACAGACATGTTCATTGTTCATGCACATAAATGTGTGTCTCTGGTGGCAATCGAACCCACCACCTGCGGCGTGAAAAGCAGGTATCTTACTGACCACGCCACCTGCCCGTCAATGTCCCAGAATCTAATTTCACATTGCTTGAAAGCTGGACAAAGGTTTTTTAGTCTTCCGGAATCCTGACAAATGTCATATAGCATCGCCATGTCCAAAAGATGAGAAAGACATGTCATGACACGTGGAGTGGTGTCAACTGTCAACTTACAGGGTTGCCCACTGCTAGGCGCGGGTCTTCACTCTACTATCTTACGAGTTGAAAGAGTTTAGGTCTTAATCCACACACACACCAAGCGCGAGTTGGTAGATATCAAGTGTCATTAAATATTTAGTTTTTCGACATACCAGTTTCCTGACGATGATTTCCTCTTTTTATTAATATTTTCTTTTTTTTCAGTCCTCAGACCCATGGAATATAATTTTAGACCCAGACGACAAAATAGATTTCACAGAAGGAGAAACCAGACAATCTGTTCTAAAAATCCCCTTTAACTCAACCGGGAATCGCACTGGGTACCGTCTAAGAATGACCACAAGTACATCCACTATTACACCTTTCACTATAGTTTATACTTTGAACCCATTGGATCTGGAAACTGGAGTAATCTATGCGAGCGTGTTGCTGTGTGCATTGTATGTGCTGATTATCTTTGAGGTAAGTATTTTTCCACATGATTAATCTAAATATATAAAAGAAGAAACTGACTGACTGACTGACATATCAACGCAGAGCCCAAACCGCTGGGTCTGGAGACTCCAAATTTGGCACATAGGTTCCTTAAAGGGTCTAGGGGTGCACTAAGAAAGGATTTTTAAAAATTCACCATTTAAGGGGGTGAAACGGGGTTCCAAAGTTTGTATGGAGAAACAAGATTAGTGAGATCAATTTCGCGGGCGAAGCCGCGGGCGCAGGCTAGTACTATCATAAAAATAAAATCAACCCATTGTTGTATAGATTACAAGTATGATTTCACCATTTGTGTTGTCACATAAATAATTCAACACGCGTTTGTCATACATAATTCATTGCGCATTTCTATGTAACCTTGTTATTCCAGTCAATATTTATTATTATTGTAACGATAAGTTACAGTGTACTAAAGGTATAATTCAATTAACCGCGACTGGTCGCAGTCGCGCGCGATTAACCTAAGTCAACATCAAGTCTGTCGCAGTTCTTGAAAACGGCCCCATACATTCTCTTAGTCTGCAGGGTTACCCGTCTCCGCTCCCGTCCGTCGAAATGAGTATATATAATTTACTATGCGCTGCAAATAAGAATAGGACTGGACTCGCGGCTAACTTCATACCAAAAACTAAGCAAAAGTAGCGTCAGCATAAAATATCAAACCACAGACAATAATATTATTTTGAAAAATATATGGAAAATTAATTTATGTAAGAACTTTAGATAAGGATGTAGTTACAATGCAGCTACCTACATAAGTAAATTTACGCTCGAGGATACCACAAACTTGTACGCAAATTATTTTACACGCATAAAAACACACTTTTAACTTATAGCACCAATTTTTGTCGTCCGAAGTTAATAAAATATGTTACGAGTTGCTTGAATGAATCCCGTATTTATCGCTGCGTGGACTGCGAGCAGTCACCTTAGATTAGGGCGACGCGACGCGACGTTCAGTTGGAGAGGTACAAAGCAGAGCCGTCTGTGCTATGACTTTTAGACTGTACCACAAATGACAAAAATATTTAGTTGGGTTGCTTTATTTAGCGCGACGGGATTGGCGTAAATTGCATACAATATAAAGTCTCACCACGAACCAAGATGAAACGATGTCGCATCAGCCGCGCGCGTCTTTCGCACGGGTCGGATCGACCGCGATGCACGGAACCGTACCCTCAGAGATAAAAGACTAGACATACGGAAACATATTTACATATAAAATTCTGACAAACAAAAACAATTAGGTACTTAATTAGTGACATAGTAACGTCTCAGTAGATAATAAATTAAGGTAGTAGTTTGAGTCAGACGTGTCCTTGAATTCTTTCCTTACTATCGGTCAGGGGGCTAAAGTTGTTAATATCAGATCTAGTATTGTCTTAGATTTACGCGAATATCACACATTGAAATGAAACTACTATTTAACTGATTCTATCGCGGTTTATTTTAGATTTTAGATCCCGACGTTTCAAAGTCTTTTCAGACTTCATGTTCACGGGTGGACTGAGGTATTTGACGTCCAAAAATATTAATCACAATTATTACTGACTACCTTCAAACATTAATATTTAAGTTGCGTTCCGACTTAAGCAAACTGAGCTCACAGTGTCTTCAACTCAGAATTCAAGACACTGTGAGCTCAGTTTGCTTAACCACCCGTGAACATGAAGTCTGAAAAGACTTTGAAACGTCGGGATCTAAAGTCTTACCACAACTGCTTAAAACAATTCTGTTGGTGCTGCGGAAGAGGGATGCTTTTGGTTTGTGTAACCTAGACATTACGGCGATATGTTGCAAAATCTCAAATGACGTCACACCTAGTTAAGTTTTATACACCTATGTATGACGTAGCTCACTCCCACTCCTCAACTATAACGCGTTATAACTTAATAATTTAACGTTTCGTTTCAATGTTACAGCAAATAATTTAATACGTGTCTAACATTTTTTTATAACTATACCTACTTAGGGACTAATTGACGACCTCGTTAGTCGAACGGTGTAAACCGTCCGATTGGGGTATACAGTGCCCTGGTCGCGGGTTCGATTCCCGCCCCGGACGATATTTGTGTAGTAACAAAAATTTGTTTCGGTGTCTGGTTGGTTGAGGGACTACCCTCCGTGCCTCGGAGAGCACGTTAAGCCGTCGCACCCGGTTGTCATTTAACACATCTATGACAATCGTTACATGTAGTCAGAAGTCAATATAATCTGACACCTGGTCTAACCATCTCGGCTACTGGTTCCCTACGGGTTTCGAGGTCTGACGGCAGTCGCTCGTATAATTCTGGTAGCTAGCCGCATCAGGTTAGACTGGGAGCCGACCCCAATAGAAATGGGAAAAAGGCAAGGGGAATGATGATGATGATACTTAGGGACAAATTAAAAATACGATTTTTCATGCTTTTTCATCATCTCATTTGCCGATAGTAAGATATTTATGTTCGTGACTGTACCTTACCAGTATACCAGTATAGAGCGAAGAAAGTGTCTATGCCTTAGCTAGCTTTTTTTTTATAAATCCAACTAGCGGACCCCGCAGACGTCTTCCTTCCCGGTAAAGAAGTGCCATCTACCGGGTCAAAAAATAGATTACGACCGGTTCTCAGACCTATCGAATATAGATATGATTCCATAAAATCGGTCAAGCCATTTCGGAGTATTGTGATTTTTTTTAATTTTTCTCAGCGTAAGAACAATCCTCCTCGTACTTCAAGGAATATTCTAAAAAAAAAGGAATTAGCTAAATCGGTCCAGCCGTTCACTCGTGCCCAAGGAAAATAGGGATTCATTTTTATAATAATAACTAACTAGCAAACCCGGCGAACTCCGTTTCGCCACCAGATGGCTTCGTTTTATGTAACATTTTCCCGCTTTTCTGTTGAAAATTTTCCTGAATTTTCTTCGCTATAAACCTCACGGAGCCCGAGACCTTTCCAACGAATGCAAAACCGTGGAAATCGGTTCGTGCGTTACGGAGTTATAGCGTCAGGAAGGAAAACCCGACTTATTTTTATATACCTAGTAGATAATAATAATAATATCTTTATTTCAGATTTTTTTTACATCCATTTTTGTTAGTATGTTAGTAACAATTGAGCTTAAATCCTAGTATTAGTATTTGTTAAATTTATATTAATTATAATTATGTAGAACAAAAATTATTATTTTATAGATGTTTGATTTCCACAAAAATCCTTATTCCAGGTCATCAACAGAACTATGGCGGCAGTTCTAGTCTCAACAACATCGCTAGCAGTTCTCGCTTTAGTTGGTGAGCGACCATCTCTCCCGGAGCTGATCTCCTGGTTGGATGTAGAGACTCTGCTCCTACTCTTCAGTATGATGTTACTAGTATCGATAATGGCGGAAACTGGACTGTTTGATTTCCTAGCTGTTTTTACGTTTCAGGTAAGCCTTAATTCAAAGTCAGATTCAATATGATTTATTTATTTGAGAATGCAAAACATGAAATGGCTATGGGCGATTTTGTATGAACCCCGTACCCACCCTACAACAGTCATATGGGACTTAAAAAAGCCTGAGGTATCTATGTTAGTTTAAAAAACTATTAGGTTAATTTTTTTTAATAGAAATAGGCGGATATGTATTTATTTTTAAACAAAAATATTTTACAAACAAAAAAGCATATTTCATGTATAAATTATAAAATTCTATATAAAAAAAATACTTACTCCTCAAACTGAAAATCATTGAATAAGTAAAAGCCTCCGCTGCTACGCGACCTGAAACAGGTCGCGCCAAAAATCACTTATCCCCTACGCAATCTAGACGCTTCAAATGACACATTTCAAATCTGTTGGATACTGGGGACGTTTCTTTTCATCGTCCTTTTCAACTTGTGGCAACTAAATTTGAGAGTTAACTCAGTAGGAATAGTATTCTCTTAAATTCACGCGAGTATCACACATTGAAATAAAACTATTTTATAACGGATTTCATCGCGGCCAATTTAAGATATGAAATCTCAACGTTTCAAAGTGTTTTCAGACTTCTTTCTTCTCTTTTTCCACCCGTGACCATGAAATTCGATATGAAATGGTTTTATTTCAGTAGGAATACTTTTGTACGTTACTGCTGCACTGTGGCTGCCGAGATAACTCGTTTTATTGTATGTGCTCTTACACACGGTAGGCGAGATGACTTATTGTTTTCCAAAATCTGTATTTACAGACAAAAAAATCAAAATCAAAAACTGCCTCAACTATATTTGTTTGCATTCTTTTTGCGTCGTGGTTTAGCACTGTTTTGATAGATAAATTTTTGACGACAATGGGCGAATTACTCGAACTCTGATATTTGTGGGATATTTTTACTTGACTACATTTATCAGGACACTTTCTCCTCTACGAGTTATCTCGCCTCCCACACGAGGTAGCAACATAAGTTATACATACATACTCCTCATAACCCTCCTTCCAGCGCAGTCGCAAACCTAATAATATCTAGGTGTTATTAACATAATAGGCAGCGGTAAAGTACACCTACATTTCCCATATGTAATAAACGCGTCCATTGCCGTTCATCGTAAACAATAACCAACTTCAAGCTAAGATTTTTCTACTTATGTATTTTATAGGCCGACCGTTTAACTCGCGTATCGCCTATCGCCAAGATTCTGACTCCTCAAGCTGCACACACAGTGATGATGATTCAAGCGATATGGATATCAGTGACGAATAGTCTTACATTACTTTTATCTGTGGTTAAATAGTTCTATTAAGAGATTTAATTAACGTTTTATGACTTTGTACCTCAGATGGCGATACGCGAGTTAAACGGTCGGCCTATAGGAACGTATTTCCCAATTACTTCCAAATTGACACTATAATTTTGAAATGTAATCAATTTTCTTCTCTGTTTCAAGGTAACAAAAGGCATGATTTGGCCTCTGATCACTCTCCTCAGCGCCATCACCGCCATAGTGTCTACTGTGTTGGACAATGTAACTACTGTGTTGCTAATGACACCCGTCACTATAAGGTATTTCTTCTTTCTTTCTTTCTTTCTTTCTTTCTTTTAAATTGTTACTATTATTTCATCCTTCTTCCTACTATACGAATGAATATTCACATTAAAATTATTTTACCACTCAAAGTCGTTGTCACGTAAAACTTTCGCCCGTATACCGACTTTACAGTCAACTGCTATTTTTTTTATGAAATATTATCGTGGATATTATGATATGGGTTAAGACCCACGACAAAGAAAGGTGTTGTCTGCTTCGCAAACATTAGCGAGACTTGTTTTTTTATTGTAAATTAAACCCGAATGTGAATAAAAACTTGATTTAAAATAAATTTAAAAACTTGCGAGAAAAATAGTAATGAATTTATATAAAAAAAAGTTAGTTGGACGGTAATTCTGACATTTTAACTAAACGCTAAGATGACCCACCACTTATAATCAAACTAGAATAATTATTCTAGTTTGATTATGTGTTAAGAAATAGGAACATATTTTCAAGCCTACAGTCTTCAATATTTTCCTCAGGCTTTGCGAGGTGATGGATTTAGACCCCATACCGATGCTGATGTCGATGGTGCTGTTCAGCAACATAGGGGGCACTATGACGCCCGTGGGTGACCCCCCAAACGTGATAATCGCTTCTAACAAAGCTGTTATACAAGCTGTAAGTTATTTTTATTAAAATTTTTATTTATTTATTTTTCTTTACTAATATTGTAAATGAGAAAGTGACTCTGTCTGTCGCACTTTCATGCAAAAACTACTAAACCGATTCAGATGAAATTTGCTATATAGATAGATTGAGACTCGGAGAAGGACGTTTTAATTGTTTTTATCCGACAGTGCAAAGAGTTCGTTTTTTATTTTGGAATAGGCATGCACTTGGCTACAAATTTACTGATGTTAAGCAATGATGTGGTCTACTATGACACGCGTCACTCGTCATTACGAATGAATAATGGTTAAGCGCGATAGCAGATATACGCACGGGCGGAAAGCTATGTAGTTTGAAATAAAACTACTTTATACCGGATTTTATCGCGGTATAATTTAGATTTTTTTTTAGAGCAGCGGTGGCGCAGCGGTACGGGCCTCGCCTTAGAAAAATGAGTTCGTAGGTTCGAATTTTGGTCGCGCCCACACATCTTTGTGTGAATTGTTTCATCTCCGCTGCTCAATATCGGTGAAGGAAAGCATCGTGAGGAAACCGGCATGTCTAAGAACTACCTAATCATTCGTGGACATGTGACATCCACCAACCCGCACTTGGCCAGCGTGTGTGGATTAAGGCATAAACTTTCTCAACTCATAAGATAGTTGAGAATAGACCCGTGCCCAGCAGTGGGACACTGAAAAAGGGTTGAAGTGATAATTTAGATTTTAGATCCCGACGTTTCAAAGTCTTTTCAGACTTCATGGTTAATGCCCACCCTCTATGGGACCTAAACATAGCCGGCGAAAAGTGGGTGGTATTCACCTCTGCCTACACCTACGGATAATACAGGCGAGATGCTATTTACATTAAATCTATGTCTTTTTCAGGGCATCAACTTTACAAATTTCACTCTACACATGTCTATTGGTATACTTTTAGTGTGTGTACAGACATACTTCCAGTTCCGGTTTATATATAGAGACTCAAAGAAGTTAAGGAGCAATGAGCCCAGAGATGTGCTAGGTAATACATATATCTTTAATTTTTATTCAAACACAACACACACACACACACACACACACACACACACACACACACACCACACACGCACGCACGCACGCACGCACGCACGCACGAACGCACGCACGCACGCACGCACGCACGCACGCACGCACGCACGCACGCTCGCACGCACGCACGCACGCACGCACGAACGCACGCACGCACGCGCACACACACACACACTTTTAAAACAACAATATTTAGTATATAACGGACGGATGAATGTCCCTCATACCAGAGATCGGAGTAGGTAGAGCTATTTTGTGTACTTGCCATATGTAAGAATAATATGGATATCCCGGGATTTGCTTTTGAAGTAGAAAAATAATAAAAAGCTATTTACGCCTCAGGAAGTAATGTAAGAAGATACTTTTTCTCCGAAAGGTAAATACAATGACCGGTTTAAGGATAAGTAGTAATATTAATTATAATGATTAAAATCCCAGAGTATCAACCGAAATCTCGTAGAATATCCATTTTAACATCAATGTTTGCGGTCAATGAACCTAAATAGCTCTACCTACTCCGATCAGTGCTCATAACACAGGATCTTCCTAGCATGGGGGACATAAATCTTGTAGCTTGAAATTTGTTTTTTAAAAGTTCTGTTTACGTCATCTTCTGTACTTTTATGTAATGGCAAACAAACATTATTATTATTTTATAGTTTAAAAGAAATTTTATTTTAATAAAAACATAGGTATACCTTCCATTGGCGAAGAGTTCATACAAGCCGATTCCGATCAGCTTCCCTTTAGGGGTCGTCCATAAATTACGTGAGGTGTTTTTTTAAATTTTCTGCCCCTCCCTCCCCCCCTGGTGAGATGTCGTGAGATTTTATTCCACTCCCTCCCCCATCCCCCAATCTCACGTGAGATTTTTTAAAATGTGAGTTTCTTACGTAAACGCGTTGGATTGTTATTGTAAAAAGAAAAAACAAATTAATTCGTGCTTTTATTTACGACTAGTTAAGACTAGTAATTACTGAGAGTTTAATTAAAAGTGTAATAAAAATATAACAATAGAATTTTTTTTTTGTTTAAATCACAAAAAAAATTGCGTGATATTTGCCGAGACCCCCCCTCTCTCCAACGTAAGATTAGATGAGATTTGACTCGACCCCCTCCCCCCCTTAAACACCTCACGTAATTTATGGACGCCCCCTTAGGAATTGATTAATATCGTTTACTTCATTAAAATTATGTAACGCCTCGAGGTGTATATAATATCAAAAATAAGTACCTATGTAAAGGTGGTGGTCACCATAGAAACATCAGTAACGGTATTGAAGAGATATATATATATTTTTAAATAAGAACTTTTTTGCTCCGGCTTCCCGTTTTTAGATTTCCAACCTTCGTCACTGGTACTTATACAAAATGTCAATCACATATGAACATTAAATTAATAGTAACATTACAAAGTTTAACATCACCACCTAGGTATATAAAGATAAATACAACTACATTTTTTGATAAATTAACTCACGCTAATTATTCATTCAGACTGTGTTATTTATTACTAGCGACCCGCCCCGGCTTCGCACGGGTGCTATGCTGATACTAAATATATAAATAAATAAATATTTTGGGACATTAACACACACGGTCATCTGGTCCCAGGCTAAGCAGAGCTTGTGTTATGGAAACCAGATAACTGGTACATACTATACATATAATACTTTTCTTTTGTAAATATACACTTATAATACACACAAAAAATTTCATCAAAATCGGTCCAGTCGTTTAGGAGGAGTTCAGTCACATACACACGCACACAAGAAATATATATATATTAAGATTTACACCCAGACTCGACACAAGCACAAATGTTCATCACTTTTGTTTGACTTATTGATGTATATTTACAAAATGTCCCTTTATACAACGTTTACAGCTTTTTTGCCATTAGACAATACAAACAGCACGCGCCGCGCGCGACCGGGCCGGTACCGCCCCCAAAAAATATTTACTTACCCGTTTCAAAATCTTAAAATTCCTTTTTTTTTCAGATCTTCGACATCAGATCTCGATATGGCGGAGGGCGGAAGAATCCCTTCCTCAGTTGAGCAGAGACGAGCAAGTTGTTAGAGACAGATTAAATAAAAAAGTTAAGAAGTTAAAAGTGAAGCTGGATGAGCTGTTGAAGGAAACTAAGAAGAGGGCTTGTCCAAAGGAGAATTTTGAGAGCATGCTATCTGGTATGAAAGATAAGGTAACCTAGATGTTACAATGAATTGTAAAACTATTTCACGTCAACCCTTTTTAGTGTCCCACCGCTGGGCACGGGTCTTCTCTCAATTATCTTACGAGTTGAGAGAGTTTAGGCCTTAATCTACACACACTGGCCAAGTGTGGGTTGGTGGATGTCACATGGCCTTGAATGATTAGTTTTTAGACATGCCGGTTTTCTCACGATGTTTTCCTTCACCGATGTTCAGCAGCGGAAATGAAACAATTCACACAAAGATGTGTGGGCACGACTAGGATTGGACCCCATGACCTTATTTTTCCAAGGCGAGACCTATGAAAAAAAAACACATTTAAATAATACTAGAAATAAGAAAAATTAAAAAAAAGTAAGATACATTCATTCGTAATCTCAAATAAGTTAAGAAATGATGCCAAGTCTATTTAAAAAGCCTAATAAAAAAGGTTATCCTACTAATATTATAAACTCCAAAGTTTGTATGAATGAATGAATGTGGGGATGTATGTTTGTTACTCTTTCACGCAAAAACTAGTGGACGGAATCGGATGAAATTTGACACAGAAGTAGATTATGGTGTGGATTAACACATAGGCTACTTTTTATCCCAATAAGTAAAAGGCAAAGCCATGGACGGGACGGAGGCCAGTTTGAATTAAAAAATACTTTAATAGTTTTTTTATACCCCCAGTACAAGATAAGAGACAAAATGCTGCTCATCAAATGTACGGTCACCATAACATTTGTGGTCACCGTGTTCTTCCTACACTCTATACCTGACTTTAGTAAGTAATTAAAACACATATTTTTGCTCTAGAATTAAGAACCTTAGTCGTATCACTACAACCCACTTTAATGTCCCACTGCTGGGCACGGGTCTTCTCTCAACTATCTAACGAGTTGACAGAGTTTAAACCTTAATCCACACACGCAGGCCAAACGTGCGGGTTGGTGGATGTCACAGTCATGTCCTCGAACAATTAGTTCTTAGACATGCCTCACCTGTTTTCCTTGATGTTTTCCTTCACCGATATTGAGTGAAAGATGAATTATGAGATGAAACAATTCACACAAAAATGTGTGGGCACGACTGGGATTCGAACCCGCGACCTTAAAAGGCGAGGCCCGTACCGCTGCGCCACCGTTGCTCTTATAGTCATAAAATTCATAAATGCCTTATGAGCTCATTATAGCTTAAAAGGCATTAATAAAATAGATTGGCACGACCCAGATTCGAACCCGCGACCTTATATTTCTAAGGCGAGGCACGTACCGCTGCGCCACCGCTGCTCTATTCTTTAACTTATACTTTTAATATCCCAAAAAAATTTTTTTCGAAATAGATCGTGTATCCCTTGGTTGGACGGCACTTCTCGGAGCACTACTGCTCCTCACGCTGGCAGACCGCGAGGACCTGGAGCCAATTTTGCACAGAGTCGAATGGTCTACTTTGCTGTTTTTCGCTTCGTTATTTGTGTTGATGGAGGTAAGTTAATTTAATTATTAAAATTAAATTTAAAGGCCCTCTATTCACAGCGAATATACCTATATACTTTTAAACATTCGCGTTGCATTATTAATATTTTTAATAATCATAACGGGCAATTTTTTTTTTTTTTATTTATTTATTTATAAGCAACAGTAGATACATATTTCATAATGCATTCTTCTGCCAAACTGCATTGCAGTTTGTCGGCAGTATTCTCGTGGATACAATTTAGCTGTATACTTACTATATTATTAAATATCATTATTTATGTTTTAGTTATAAAGGTATCTACTAACTATCAACAAAAACAAAGGCACCTGCATACATAATGGTTACATATTGATGAAAGGTCTAATTTATCGCTAAGGACATTTAACGCGCTTACCTTTAATTTGGCATTACGTTTCGTATCAACGGAGTTCTTTCGCTGGATGCGATTTATTGATTTATTTCGTTATTTTTTTATATCCGTGCGGATTGAGGAGCCACTTCAGATTTAAAAAGGAAGCTCGCCCCCTTATTTAGTAGGGAAGTTAATAATTTTGTAGGCCGAATTCTGAAATTTGTCGTAAAACAGGTTTAAAATTATATTAATGTTAATGTGGCTCCTCGATCCAAACATCTGAAATGAGGAGCCACCTGAAACACGGAAAGTACCTACTTACTTTAGTTTCATGTATAATTTTAAAAAAATTGTATCATTTAGTAGCAATCGTATTGGTAGTAATAGTATTTTTTTCACACCTGTTGTTACATTATCGAAGTTTTCATACGGATCCCTAATCTTTTTTAACATATAATAGCTTATGTTACTCAGTAAAGATGTAGTTTTCCAGTGGTGAAAGAATTTTTGAAATCGGTCCAGTAGTTTTTGAGCCTATTCGTTACAAACAAACAAACCAACAATCAAATCTTTCCTCTTTATAATATTAGTATACATATATTTGCAAGCTCTAAGCCCTAATCTAAACGCTGCTTTACAAAAAAATTTCGAAGATATCGCATACCTAGATCTAGAAACTAAAATGGAAGTGGGCTGGGCACGTAGCGAGGCTAAAGGAAGAGAGACGGACCAGCAGAGTAACAACGTGGAACGGTCCAATCGGCAGACGTCTCTAAAGCAGACAAGCTTCTCAAGACCTTATTTTTTAATTGTTGTTTTTTTTACAGGCTCTATCGAAACTGGGTTTGATTGAGTTTATCGGAGGAATTACTGAAAATATAATTCTGAAGGTGGATGAAAGTGCGAGGCTTAGTGTAGCGCTGTTGCTTCTGTTATGGGTAAGAATGAACATACTTTCACCCGTTTTAGTGTCCCACAGCTGGGCACGACTTTTCTCTCAACTATCTTACGTGTTGAGAGAGTTTTGAGGCACAAATCCACACATGCTAGCCAAATGCGGGTTGGTGGATGTCACAAGTCCTCCAATGATTAGACATGCCGGTTTACCTTCACTGATATTGAACGGCCGTGATGAAACAATTCACACAAAGACGTGTGGGCACGACCGGGGATCGAACCCGCGGCCTTATATTTCAAAAGCGAGGCTGAGACCACTGCGCCACCGCTGCTCTATGGTATGAACATACATATTCACATACCTATACACCTGTATTCATAAACGTATTTTAAGCTCAATAGAGCTAAAATAGGTTTATAATTCGTTTGTCTTTGTCTGTCATCTTGACAATCAGCGAAAGGTGAATGATGCCGCCGCACGGTGACGTAGCGGTGCGCGGGCGCATTCGTCCCTCGTCTCCGCGCCCCCTCCCTTCTGACGTTAGTGTCTAGACAGAAATCTTTGTTCTAGTAGACCAGTAATTCCCAAAATAGTCCAGGTGGACCCCCAGGGGCCCACGGGAGACACGACGAGGGTCTACGTTGGGTGTGACAAAAAATGGTCTACAATCGTGAGCGGGGGTGCATTAAAATTAATTTGGTTTAGATTGTGAAGAACTAAAATGTTAGCTTCACTTCTATCAATATAAATAGGCAGACAATATTTTTAGAAGCTCGGCGACTGTTACTTGTAAAAACTTGCATACTCCATATAGAACGGTCGACGGGCCGGTGGTGGCGTGGTCGGTAAGATACTTGGTTTTCACGCCGCAGGTCGTGGGTTCGATTCCCACCCGAGACAAACATTTGTTTAAATATGTCTGTTTGTCTTGTGTCTGGGTGTAATTATCTATATTATTTAAGTATGTATTTATAAAAGAAAAATATTATCAGTTATCTGGTTTCCATAGTACAAGCTGTGCTTAGTTTGGGATCAGATGACCGTGTGTGTTAATGTCCCACTATATTATTATTATTATATTCAGTTCAACGCGTCTAGACTTGTCGTTGTGACTTTATTATTAAATTATTAACCCTATCAAGCTAGTTGTAGCCTTTTTATTTCGAAAACTTCTAATTCGTCGTTAAAACTCAGCTACGACATAAGTTTTCTAATTATAGCTCTAATCTTCACTTTTTTTTTCGATATTTAGAAATTGTAGTAATGTAGCTGCAAGGGGTCCACTGGACTCAGCAAAATTTTGAAAGTGGTCTATGAAAAAAGAGTTTGGGAACCACTGCTCTAGACCTTCAGTTTGGGCGTTGCGTTTATGATTTTAGACAACTAAACTAGGACTTAATACTATAACTATATATTTTGCAGGTATCTGGCATAACATCAGCGTTTGTAGACAACATACCTCTCACTACAATGATGGTGCGAGTTGTGACGTCACTAGGCTCTAACCCAACACTTAACTTGCCGATGGCGCCGCTAGTGTGGGCACTGGCGTTCGGAGCTTGTTTGGGAGGTATTATTATTTCTAATTTTTATATAGTTTTTCTTCGATTTCCACCCGAGACAGACGAGTCGGTAAAGCAGTGCCACCTACCGGGTCCAAAAATAAATTACGACCGAGACCTATCGAATATAGATACGTAAAAGATTCCATAAAAATCGGTCAAGCCGTCTCGGAGGAGATTGTTTTTTTTTTTTTAATTTTTCTCCGCGTAAGAACCATGCTCGTACTTCAAGGAATATTCTAAAAAATAATTAGCGAAATCGGTCCACCCGTTCACTCGTGATGGCGTGACCAAGGGGAATAGGGATTCATTGTTATATAAACAGACTAGCTGACACGGCAGACTTCGTATTACCTCAATAAAATAAAATGAAATATTTTTTTCTCACCTTTCAAACCTTCCCTAGACCTCCACGAACATTTCAAGACCAAGATAAGATAAATCCGTTCAGCCGTTCTCGAGTTTTAGCGAGACTAACGAACAGCAATTGATTTTTATTTTTTATTTTTATTTTAACTACGTCTGAAATGGAATGCGGCAAGTCAGAAACGCGTCAAACATAAAACAAATACTTACTTTGAATTTGGAAACTTCTTTCAAAATTTATCATCACTTCACTTCAACCCTTTTTACTGTCCTACTGCTGTGCACGGGTCTTCTCTACACTGTCTTAAAAGTTGAAAGAAACACGTAATACATGCTGGCTAAGTGCGAGTTTGTAGATATGTAACATGTCCTCAAATGATTAGTTCTTAGACATGCCGGTTTCTTCACAATATTTTTCTTCAGCTATATTGAGCAGCGGCCATGAAATTGACACGACCGGGAATTGAACCCGTAACCTTATATTTCAAACGCGAGGCACATACCTAGTTTAAAAAAAATAATGTTTGTATTTTTTTTTCAGGAAATGGCACTTTAATCGGTGCAAGCGCAAACGTTGTGTGCGCAGGAGTAGCAGAACAACATGGATATCGGTTCACATTCTTACAGTTCTTCAAAATTGGTTTCCCTATTATGATTGGACATCTCATAGTGGCTACTGGCTATCTTCTGCTATGTCATTGTGTGTTCACGTGGCATTAAATATGGCCAAGATCTCCAAGAGTCTCCAAGGAACGGCCAAAATTTTCTCTGGCCTTAAAGGATTTGAGTAATTCTGGTTTCTTATTGAAACAATAAATGCTCTTTTTGAGATGTAAAATGGGCTTAAATGGGTGTAACCAGAGGAGTTTTTGGGGTTAAAACTAACCCAGATATGCAAACTTTTTTTTAAAATATTGAGATATACCGAGGACACCATATTTATTTATTCTTAACATAACATAGCGTCAAGCCTGTATTACTTGAAGGTATAGGCAGAGTTGAATATCAACCACTTTTTGACGGCTATTATTATTTTTTCTTATATCCAAAAAAATTATGCTTATATTTTTAAAGGGATTGTAGAATATATTTTTTGTCTATGTATATATTTGTATATGCCTATTTCTATATCTATATATTTTGATATTGAAATATAGTGTATTTTCTTACGTAGGTATACCTACGAATTTAAGATATTTAACAATTTGTTAAAATTTGTTGCTGCCTAGTTAAGTTGCTCTTGTTAAAGTATATAATATCTAACAGTATTTAAAACTATGGACCATATCCTTGTTCATAATAAAATTGTAAGCATACCTATCTTAAAATACCTAAAAAGGTATGAAACTCGTTTGCCTTTGTCTGTTATCATGACATTTAAGCTTATCACACACTACGCAGATACGGTAAATTATCTATATCTGAGCGTATATATTTTAATATCACTCTATGTAATTCATCTAAATATATAAAAGAAGAAACTGACTGACTGACATATCAACGCAGAGCCCAAACCGCTGGGTCTGTAGACTCCAAATTTGGCACATAGGTTCCTTACGGGGTCTAGGGGTGCACTAAGAAAGGATTTTTCAAAACTCACCCTTTAAGAGGGTGAAACGGGGTTCCAAAGTTTGTATGGAGAAACAAGATTAGTGAGATTAATTTCGCGGGTGAAGCCGCGGGCGGAAGCTAGTATAACATAATAAATAACACACACAGCGCATATAATTTATATTTTATCGTAAAGTATCTGTGGGCACCGACGTAATAATATATCTAGTTGGTGAAACTATTATCTTTGTAAACAAATACCTATATCTGTACAGCCGATACAAATATGGCTTTATTTTACCTGCAAAATAAATGCAGTATGAATGCGATCTTCTGACTAGCTGTCTACTAAATTCAGAAGCAAAAAACGTCTCATTGTATCACTCTGTATCTGTAATTTTGGGTAATTAAGTTTTTATATGCAGATATAATATCACTATATCTACGTAGTGTGTTATTAGCTTTATACTATATGCGTTTTTCCTTGCGAAGGAATACTATAAGTTATGAATACGATATAGAACAAAGTTTACTCTGGTAAGTTATTTTTAATCAGTTTTGTACAAAAGTGAAAAAAGGATTGTGTGGTTTTATGAAACCACGGTAAAAGTGAAACATTTGTTACATTAAACACTGACAAAAACAAACAAAATAGTGTGGAGCACTGGTACAAATGAGTAATATTCTATACACTACACGGTCAGCTGCGAACTATAGGCGCCGCCATATTGGCCTTGGCTGCTTTTACGAGCGCCTTTCACATTATCCCTACTCCGCGACCGACCGTCACCCTACATGCAACACACAGACGAAAAAGTTTGAGACGATGTAATAAAAGTTTCACTTTAAAATGTAGTTAATTATTTTGATACAATATAGTATTATTTGTAAAGCAACATTCCAATTTGTTGCTCGTATTTATTTGTGATGTTGAGATAATAATTAGTATTTGATAGAATTTCTAGTTAGTATAGTTTCGTATTTTTAATAATTTATGGTAAAAAACTTAGGTAAAATTCTTCTTGTGTATGTATATTGTGTGTTACCCCTGACTACAGAGACATTATTACATAAGTGTCTAACCTAAAACTGCGTCCGTGTTTCAAAATTTAAAAATAAAATGATAGATAGTCTAAGTATAAACAGCCTTGCCAGTAGGTACCAGAATGGGAAAAAATAAATAATATATTTATATTGGAATAATGGAGAGTTGGGCATTTGGAAGATATGGGCATGGATGCCCATATCTCCCGACTGCCAACTCTATGAAAATGTTATATTCAGGTTATTGTCATTATATGGATTGTTACTCTCATACCTATATATCACTTCAACCCTTTTTAGTGTCCTACTGCTTGGCACGGGTCTTCCCTCAACTATCTTACGAGTTGAGAGAGTTTTGGCTATAATCCACACACGCTGGTCAAGTGCGGGTTAGTGGATGTCACATGTCCTCGAATGATTAGTTCTTTGACATGCCGGTTTCACCGATATTGAGCAGCGGAGATGAAACCATTCACACAAAAATGTGTGGGCACGACCAGGATTCGAACCCGCGACCTTATTTTTCTAAAGCGAAGCCCGTACAGCTGCGCCACCGCTGCTCTCATATCTATATATCTATCTATGTACATAAAAGTGAATCCCTATTATTTCCCTTGGTCACGCCATCACGCGTGAACGGCTGGACCGATTTCGCTAATTCTTTTTTTAGAATATTCCTTAAAGTACGAGGATTATTTTTCTCTGTACGACACAATGAAAAATAAAAAAAAATCACCGAAATGGCTTGACCGATTTTTATTCGATTTTTACTCTCTGCTACTGCCGTAGGTGGCACTAATTTACCAGGCAGGCAGGACCGTCTGCGGGGTCCGCTAGTTACGTATAAATACTCAAGCGGGTTTTACTTAATATTTTTATCTGATATTCATAAAAACATTTATGACAGAGTAATATTGACTGTTATGTGAGTATTATGGGTTATTTTTAATGGGTTCTAGTGTAGGTACATAATTTCTTCACTATTTGTTGATATTTTATCAAATAGACGAAAAGATCATTAAAAAATGGACTAAGATTATGATTTGTAATCAGCTCTGTTTTTTTTTAATATAATTATATTATTCCAGAAATAGGGGCTTAACCTACCACCTCTATCACTGTTACTCCTGTAAGCCAGTATCGACAGCATATTGCCAAGTCCCAGTACACGTAAAATGTCTTGAATTGCGCACGAGTTGGAAAGTTATATTTTCCGCTTCCCTCCAGACAAAGCGGGATATAGAAAAAAAGTGATTAATCCAGAGATATATGTATATCTTATACAAACTCTAAAGTACATACAGTCGTTTTTTAATGTAGACTGTTTCCATTGGCCATGAGGCTGCCCTAACAACACTTGTGTCCCACAGCTGGGTATCGAGCAAGAGTCTTCTCTCAACTACCTATCTTGAGTTGAGAGAGTAACAGTAAAATAGTGTTTTAATAATAAAAAATTATAGACTTGATAAGTGTATTATTAAAAACTTTTTGTGATATTTTGTACAAGGTTATTATTGTTAATATTATTTAATTTAAAGCTACACATCAAATTGTACATTTCCAGTATAAGCTGACCTCTCGTTGTACGGAAATCCTGTACACTGTGAGATCAGCTTATACTGGAAATGTACAGCTTGTATGTGTGACCATGTGTACTTATAAAATTTTGATTAAAAATTACAATTTATTAAAAAGTTGGCATATAAATTGTAGCGACTTTTTGTTTAAATTTTAATGAATTGCGAATGCCTATTTAAACACCTATAGTTTAATTTATATTTATGTTTACGACGCATCCACACCGCAGTTACTTTTTGTTGAGCAACATTTCCAAATGTTACTGAGCAACACTCGATAGGAATAAGTTATTCATTGTTAGTAAATGTTGCCGTGTTAGTCAATGTTGCTCTAGCAATCGATAACATTGTTAGATAATGTTACCTCAACAATGCCTGTCCGTTGCCTGCAGAAGTTAGAGGATATATGTCGTGCTCGATTGTTGTCGAAAGTTATTCTTTGTTATATTTTGTTGAGCAATCAACAATTAGTAACAACTAGTCTCAAAAGTTAGAGATTGTTATTTTATGTTACCGTGTTCCAAAATGTTGCTCAACAAAAAGTAACTGCGGTGTGGATGCACGGTTAAATAGATAATTTATATTAACAGATATAAATGACGTAATTAAATTATAAGATAAAAATAAATTTATGATTCTGTATAGGGTTTTTGTTTAATTTATATAACCTGTGTTAGGAAAATATATAAGGTGACTGGTAATTAATGTCAAATACTCGACCACGTGGTAGTGCTCGTGATCACTAACAACTTTCGAGACAATTAATTTGAGAGAAAAATTGTTTTAAATTAATTTAATATGCTGTTTCAAATTGAGAATAGTATGAAAAGCGCAGTAGAGAGGATGGTAATGGAGTGTAGGCCCGTATTTATAGACAGATACGTTTTGAGTACGCGCTAATGATGACAGAAGGTAAGTTTTAAAATATAACATTTTATTTAAGATTAATTTTACGAAATAAATCGTCATTTCAAGTGACATCAAAGCTTAAAAGCCCTTACTCAAAGCTGAAATCTATGTAAAAGTTTATTGGCAAATAATTAAATTTAGTTTAACATGGGACTGATTCTTCGTTTAAGCAAAATATGCCTGTGTTGGAAGGATCTGCTCTTCAATATTATGTATAATACAAAGTGTGTCTGCGTGCGTGTGCATGTGTGTGTGTGCGTGTGCGTGTGTGTGTGTGTGTGTTTTATTAACGCTTCAGTTTCAGTATTAGATACGGGCCGTGGAGTACGTAAGAACAAGGTGACGTCCCTCAGCGTATCACGCCGTCTTGGTAATGATCGTCTCTATTGCACTACTGACATAAGCTACTTTTTATCCTAATGTCACACGGGTAAAGCTGCGAGCAAAGGTTAGTTTCAAAATAAAATAATAAAACGTTTTTATTTATTTATTTATTATTATTTCTGTTAGTTACAGGTAAATAGCTTAAAATAAAATTAATATTTATCACAAGTTATGTACTTATATTTATATTGTATACAGGGTGGGAAGGAAGCCCTTCACAAACTGAGGGGGTGCATTCAGCTCCTTATCTAGAATCATTTTCCATCGGAGAAATCCGGATCATTTTTTCTAAAATAAACTCTTTTTTGCTTTATACCAATTTACAATTAGATACAATTTACAATTAGATTCAATTTACAATTAGCACGACCTCGGTAGTCGAGCGGTGTAAGCCGTCCGATTGGGAAATACTGTGCCCGGGAGGTCGCGGGTTCGATTCCCGCCCCGGACAATATTTGTGTAACAACAAAGATTTGTTCGGAGAGCATGTTAAGCCGTCGATCCCGGTTGTTATTTAACACATCTATGACAATCGTTACATGTAGTCAGAAGCCAATATAATCTGACGTTCGACAAAGTTCCGACGGGTTTCGAGGTCTGATGACAGTCGCTCGTATAATAATTCTGGTAGCTAACCGCATCAGGTTAGACTGGGAGCCAACTCCAATAGAAATGAGGAAAAGGCAAGGAGACTGATGATAATGATGACAATTAGGTACTATTTTGTCCGCAGCACTCGATTTGAATAAAAGACAGTTAAAATAAAACTTCTATCAATGCATGTTTAAGGAACGATGCGTGAAATGACGTGGCGTGAATGCTTGGTAATAAGGACTAACCCCATAGTGGAAAATATGGTCATTCCCATTAAAGGTTTTCCTTAGGGCAACGAGACATACCCATTTCTAGATTATTGGATACCCATTTTTTTTATAGCCTGTAGTGCCCCACTGCTGGGACAAAAGCCTCCCCCATAGCCTTCCAACTGTCCCTAGCTAGCTTCTTCCGTCCAAGTCACGACAAACGAGCTGATATCATCGCACCATCGTTTCCGCGGTCTCCCTCGGAGACGACGACCGTCTCCAGGAATCCACTGCGTTGTGATACGGGCCCATCTGTCTCGATGCATGTGACAAGTATGACCAGCCCAATCCCATTTCAACTTTGCGGACTTGTTGGACTTGTACTTGGATAAAGTTAAAGTTAAGTTAAAGTTCCTAAAATAATTTCCTTAACCAATTATCCCAGTATGATGTACGGATCTCACCCTATCAGTTTGTGGAGGGCGGTCCCTTCCACCTGTTAATTTTAATATAGACAAATTGATTTACTTATAATTATTACATCACAGATTAAGCACTAGGTATATGAGTTTACTGTCTAAATTCAACAACTTCTAAAACGCATATAGAAAAACTTTTTTTACCAGTGCGATATTTATTTTTTGTGGATTTTTACCAGTAAAAGAACACATTTCCCATTATTATTCAATTATTATTATTTTTTTCAACATAAAATCAGCCAATTATGGACAATCTATTCGTAATAATATTGATAAATGCGGCGTTAATTAGCGGTTATTGACCCTAGTGAGTGCACAGCTGATACGAAGCGCGACGGGCGCGCGGCTGACATTACATTATTGATCAATAGTAAAAATTGTTCATTAGCAATTTCTTAATTTTTTAGTAGGTAATATGACATCAATATTTATATTTATCCCCATTATGATAAATATAAATATTAATAATGCAACACGAAAGTTTTTATGACATATCAAGATAATTTGTCGTCTATTACAATTTGTTAAAGATATATATTTTTTGAAATTTACGCACTGTATAAAAAGTTTTCCTGTATAGAGTGACTGGTAATGAGTGTAAAATACTTAAACAGGCGATAATACTATTATTAACAAAAAAACTTCAAAAAATAATATTTTTGTAACTTTTTTTTGCAATTGTAGGCTAATTCACGTAATTAAGTAAGTTCAGTTGCAGTTAAGTTTCGAACAAAACAGCCCTTTTCGTACTCTCGTAATTTTGACAACCGCTGTCAGATATGCTCGCGTTAAGTTTGCGAGCATTTCAGCGGTTATGTGATTTTTATGACAATTAGAAGATTAAATAACATTTTGTACTAAGACGTAAACTTAACTGCAACGTGATTGCAACTGCACCGCGATCGGCGCGTTTAGAAATTACGTCAATTAGCCTACTGATCGAGTGAACACGGCTAAGGAGTTGATCAACTTGAAGATTATTAATATTATTATTGTATTGCTGTTATCACAACATATTTGTACTTACGTTTCTAAAGTTATACAAATCAGTATTTTGACTAACTATTGTAATTATAGTGAGCAGCGGTATCGCATACGCTTTAGTAGGTACGCCGAAAAGTATTGTAATGCGCAGCTGGCTGTGGGTTGGTGGATGTCACATGACTTCGAATTTTTAGTTCTTAAACATACTGGCTTCCTCATGGTGTATTCCTTCACCGATGTTGATCAGAACGACGAAAAAATTTACACAAAGATGTGTGGGAATGACAGGGGTCGAAGCCGCGACCTTATATTGCAAAGACGAGGCTGATACCGCAGAGACATCTCTGCTCTTACATTCTACCCTTAGAATATTTAACACGGAACTGGTATTGCGCGCGATCCCTTTGCCGAGATACATGAACAATTTGTACGCATAAAATGTTCATGTTTCGCGTTTGTGTGTAGCTTTTATTTACGCGTGCATTTGTAAAGACGCTTCAACTTTTACATGTGTGCTTTACGTGGTTACCTCCCCTCTCCCATAAACAGACTAAACAATTTAGTACTAGAAGTTGCGTATAACACCTCCCGTGTTAAATGTTCTAAGGCTTCACCAGACCCTTTTACGATTTCATCAACTATCAATGCCAGGTGAAAACACAATGGCATACTAAAAGATAGCCAGTGGCGACTATTAAATGCCCAATCATAATCGGGAACCCGGTCCAAAAGAACCGCATAAATTGTATTCTATACCCGTGTTGTTCCGCAATACCTGCGCAGACGACGTTCGATGAAGCGCCTATTAGTGTCCCATTACCTTTAAATAAAAAATTGGTATTAACAACAAAATCTGTACTGCAAATTCAAATAAAATGGGGTGATTTCGCAACAAATCTTTTCAATGAAAAATATGTTTTATTTGCACAGGGTGACTTCAAAGTCGTGGAGTAGAACATGTTTTAAAGTTGTCAGAGAATAAAAAGCCCTTTATTTGTGAAATACCTTACCTTATTTTAGAAAATATAAATAAATAAATAAAATAAATATTCTGGGACATTAACACACACGGTCATCTGGTCCCAAGCCATGCAGAGCTTGTGTTATGGAAACCTTTCTGTAAACTTTTCTTTTGTAAATATATACTTAAAATAGATATTTACACCCAGACTCGACACTCGGGTGGGAATCGAACCCACGACCTGCGGCGTGTAAAGCAAGTATCTTACCGACCACGCCACCGGCCCGTCATAAAATAATATAAAATTAAAATAATTAAAATTAAATTAATAATTATACTTAGTAAATTAGTAATTTTAAACGTAATATTTAAAAAAGATACATAATATGTTGCGTACCAAGGACGCAATGAAGATCAAAATAAAAGGGATTTAAAAAAAATAGAAAAATAGTTACAGCAGTGGGTAGGAACTTTAGGGTGAAACAGGAAGTTAGAAAAATCGACCTAGCACTGCGGTGGATAGAAATGGAATAGGGTTTGTTACAATTATAACTGACAAAAGTAGCAGCAAATAAACTAGTGCCTTTAAAATTAAACAACAATTTTGCCGACCGTTTAACTCGCGTATCGCCTATCGCCAAGATTCTGACTCCTCAAGCTGCACAGACAGTGATGATGTTCAAGCGATATGGATATTAGTGACGAATAGTCTTACATTACTTTTATCTGTGGTTAAATAGTTCTTTATGAGATTTAATTAATGTTTTATGACTGTGTACCTCAGATGGCGATACGCGAGTTAAACGGTCGGCCTATAATATAAATGCACAGGCCCAAACAACATAGGTACCTACAGTTTTTTAGGTGCAATACACATTATGATAGAATATATCACGAATATTTTTTTCACAATTACTTTAGAGTATTACGCATAATCTTCGTGATGAAATTTGTAAAAACATATCTATAAAAATGTAGCTACCTTACTTTTTATGTTACATACACATCAAGCTATTTGGGGGCTGAGTCACCTTCGTCTGTGGGTGTACACCTTTAATTGAATCCCCACACGTGGTCCTCGGGTGGTGTAAATCAGGTGACAATAAACTGGTGGTAGGCTTTGGCCGTAGTTAGTGACCACCCACCAGACAAAGCCGCACCGCCAAGCGACCTTGCCGTGTTCCGGTGCGATGTCTAGTGACACCATGCAGAGAGGGTGGGTCGGAACTGTTGCTACTTTAAGGTTTTTAACCATATGGAGGCTCATTCCACTGCCACCTTCTCACCGATAATCATTCGTAATCACGAGTGAATCGGTATACTAGGCTGGCGCGTTCCATCGTAGACGACAACATTGCTTAACATCAGGCAAGTAGTAGTCAAGCGCCAGCCTATCGCAGAAATAAGAAATAGCTATATATCCAGTATAAGCTGACCTCTCGTTGTACGGAAATCCTATACAATGCAAGATCAGCTTATACTGGCAATATATAGCATAATGTGTAACCGTGTGGACAGCAATAAAGACAACAAAACAACAAGAATAAAGGTTCGTGTACTGTACAAATGTGTGTATCTCACCTCCTAAACACACGCCGAACGACAACGCCCACACTAGCGGCGCCATAGGCAAGTTAAGTTTAGGGTTTGTGCCTAAAGACGTGACCACACGAATCATCATTGTTGTCAACGGCACGTTATCTACGAAAGCTGATGTAATGCCGGACACCTGGAAAAAGTAGGGTATATCATTAAAAAAGTTCTAATTTCCACCCGTGACTTTGCCCGCCTGGTTCAATGTCAATTCTGAGCATCATTGGCAGCACTTCAACCCCTTTTAGTGTCCCACTGCTGGGTACTGCTTTTCTCAATTATCTTACGAGTTGAGAGAGTTTAGGCCTTAAATCACTCACGCTGACCAAATGCGTGTTGGTGGGTGACACATAATCTCGAATGATCAGTTCTTAGACATGCCGGTTTCCTCACGATGTTTTTCTTCGCCAATATTTAGCAGCGGAGATGAAACAATTCACACAAAGTTATGTGGGCACAACTGAGAATCAAACCTGCGACACTGCTGTGTTAGTGCCATAATTAGCATAATTTCGACCATCAGCGTCAATGTAAGAACACGACAACTCACCCATAACAATATAACCAGGGCCACCATCAATCTGTCGCTCTCATCCACTCTCAGTATAAGTACTTCTGTCCAACTGCCAATGTACTCTATTAGACCTAGTTTCGCTAATGCCTAATAAAAAAAAATTAAAAAAAAAATGATTAAAAAAAATAATGATAAAAAAATAATATGATTATGATTATTATATTATTATTACTAGCAAACCCGGCGAACTCCGTTTCGCCACCAGATGGCTTCGTTTTATGTAACATTTTCCCGCTTTTCTGTTGAAATTTTTCCTGAATTTTCTATGCTACAAACCTCACGGAGCCCGAGGCCTTTCCAACGATTGCAAAACCGTGGAAATCGGTTGGTGCGTTCTGGAGTTATAGCGTCAGGATGGAAAACCCGGCTTATTTTTATCATTATTATTATTATTATATATGATTACGCTAATGATAAAAATTCAAACAATGATAAAGAAATAAAACTACTTTCTAACGGACTTTAATGGTTTTTTCAGTTCCCCGTGACCATAAAATCTTAAGTCTCATTGCACGATTGAACACTGCCACCCAAAATACAAACATTCCCTTTGTTTGAGAGAGCGTCAATTTCTAATGTACACTAGCCGACCCGGCAGACTTTGTACTGCCTCAATCGATAATAATTTAGAGATTTTCCGGCAATTTTTAGAATTTATATCACCTTTTAAACCATCCCTAGACCTCCACGAACATTTCAAGACCAAGATAAGATAAATCCGTTCAGCCGTTCTCGAGTTTTAGCAATACAAACATCCGACATATCATTTTTATATAAAGATCTAAGTAGATATAGAAATATAACTAATTAATACCTGTTACTCATTAATAACTGTTTACTCAAAGATAGTCATACCACAAAATACCAACCTGAACTATAGGCTGAACGAAAGGCTATTCTATAATTGAAAGCTATTCTTCAGGTCATTATCATTACTACAAATTCATTGTTTTTTCATTCTTCATTTGTGAAGTCAGAAAGTATCTAAAGGACATCATTCAAGTCTCGAACATTTTGTACCCAAAAATGAAAGTGCCGGCCAGAAAAAAAAAATACTAGATTCTTAGGCGAAATAATGTCCTGAAGATTTTTTACTATTACAAGAATCGTCTACAATTAACCCCCAGGCTGCTATTTGAATTTGAAAATACAAAAAATAATTCTTTTCCTACAATGTTTGGAGCATCACATCACGCTTAAAAGTTGACAAACAACCTAGCTGAGTAGCTACCCGCTATTGTGTTATCTCGCACGGCCGCACCCCGGCCCCTTCACCACGTACCCCCTCCTCCCCGTGTCCGTACGGCGAACGCAAGCAAGGACAATGCACAAGTTACAAGTTAGTTATCCGTGCGCATGCGCATCCATGGTAGGTAGTAAAAAATAACAACAAAAAGATTGGGGGAATCTTTTATAATTATTTAATATACATGTTTTTACATTTCTGTAGACCTTATTATAACACTTTCTAACCCTATTGCGGGTGGACTTAAATGAGGTTCGTGTCTTGCGAAGCTCATATACCATACCAAACACATTGTGTGAGAGCAGCAACCGACGGTTCGCTTGCCTACATTGCAAGTACAATAATAATGTCCTATGGCTTCCCGACCACTTAATCTTGTATTCCAGCCAATGTATACATAATATGTTCTGGCTCTCACATGGCGAGACTGAATTCTTCCCCTTATTATTATTACATTTTCACCCAACTCTCTGGCATGATCAGTGAGAAGTCCGCTTCCGATTTCAATAATAAACTCTCCATTTGGGTTTAAATGTTCGCCGTAGTAGCTCCTCGCTTGTTTTATCTGGTATATGCCAAGACTAAATAGCACCAAGTCTTCTTCCGTTAGCCTCGGGAAGTCATTTAATTCTGGCACATCTGCTGATAGTGAACGAAATTGTACTCGCCTTCTATTATAATTATGTCTTATGACTATATCTGCCAATATGTTTGTAAGAGTCAATCTTTCGTTAATTATATTTAAAAATGTCTGTGCATGAATATTATCATCTATTAACCTGTGATAGGCATTTATTAAAGCGGCAGCTATTTTGAAGAACTCAAACATATAGTATAACGTTCGGTTTATATATATGTTTCTCAGAAGCCGAAAGTCTCGTTTAAAACGTCTGTTCACCACCTCAACAACCCATCGGCAAATAGTGATTAAACGGGATTTGTTTGCCTGGTCTGTAGTGAGTTGTGTTTCATTTAGATGTTTGCTTTCTGGCATATGTACTGAGTAACCATGTTGTTGCATGGGTACAACCGAGTCTCTGAAACCGCGGTCCAAAATAAAAACATCACCATTTCTGTAGAACCAATGAAAAACGCCATCGCCACTGTCTTCTTCATTGTCTATAACACTATTCATTACTTGAGCATCTGATGTAGTGGCAGCATGAGGTCCAGACACTTCTATTATATGTCCGTCACAACACACAAATAAGAATGGTTTTAAGAGGTTTCTGTATTTGTGATTACTGTATGATTTTCTTTGGAAGAAGTAATTGGAACTCTTCTGAATGTATATGTATGTGCCATCACAAATCGTTATCGCCTTTCTTTCATTAGATGGACTATCTGGATTGCCAAAGAGATTATCTGGCACTGTGAGGTTTCTGCGAGCTACGTCTTCCCTGCTTAAGTGATCAAAGCCCAAGTGCAGCGGGACAAAATCTTGCATCAGTGCAATGCGACCAGTTTTAAGCATGCGGGCAAAAGAAGATTCACTCGTTCTAAAAATTGTAGCTAATCTCGCATTTGAATCTCCTGTCCGCAGTTTCACAAGTACAGCTGCCAATATTACGTCTATCGTTGAGACTAGGAGTGTTTGACAATAAATCTGTATATTGATCGTGAGTAAGGCCAGTCCAGGTATGAAACTCGTTTGGACTTATTGTCTGGTATTGGGCGAAGTTCAAAACATCAGTAGTTACATGCCTGGTTAATATCGACAAGGCTCGTGCTATATGGGCAGCTGTAAATTCCGAAATGTTGTTTTGTTGTACGGCCAGCACATGCCATAAGTCTTCCTGCAGATGTTCATTACAAACACGACTGTTTTCGGATATAAGAAGATTATAACGGCCTAGCATCCTAAGTACAATATTATTCGGTATTTGGTACCTTGTACTGTTTTCGCAATGTTGGAAAACACACGTGCGCCTAGTGTCCGGAGTCCGCACATAACCAGGCAAAGTCATCTGAACTGGTTCTCCGCTTGCAACTGGCTCCGCAGAATGAACATCAGCGGCGTCGTCTTCTTGACGTGCTTCTCGTATGTTTCGATGGTACGTTCTTTCTGCCCTTTGCCAACAAGGTCGACAAATGTATTCCGTAGGCTGAGCCTGAAAGGTAAAATAAACGTGTGAGACGAATTACATTCAGAATTCGTTCTAAAAACTTGAACAGAGACGAATATGGACTACTTCTACACAATAAACTGAGACTACTGTACATAATTATTATAAGAGAGCGACATACTCTTGTGAAACAGAAACAATAACCCTACAACAAAACGTATGGTACATCATAAATAGGTACATACCTGCTGCTCCAATATTTCTTGAATAACAATCTGCGCTATTTCAATGTGCTGCTCCTCTCGGGAAGCCCAAGTGTATCTCCTTCTATTCACAACAGATTCATGACACCATGTACACAGTAATTCCGCCATAATAATAACAGCAAAATAAAAGCACAAGTAAACTGAATAGTAGCCGTCCGATGTAACATAAGTCGCATGGATAACTAACTTGTCCTTACTTGCGTTCGCCGTGCGGACACGGGGAGGAGGGGATACGCGGTGAAGGGGCCGGGGTGCGGCCGTGCGAGATAACACAATAGCAGGTAGCTATTTGGCTAGGTTGTTTGTCAACTTTTAAGCGTAATGTGATGCTCCAAACATTGTAAGAAAAGAATTATTTTTTGTATTGTCAAAGTGAAATAGTAGCCTGGGGGTTAATTGTAGACGATTCTTGTAATAATAAAAAATCTTCAGGACATTATTTCGCCTAAGAATCTAGTATTTTTTTTTCTGGCCGCGGCACTTTCATTTTTGGGTACGAAATGAATGATGTCCTTTGCATTGTTGCATTATATTTTGATACGAGTTTTGAAACTTATTTATGCAAAAATTTCGCGTCGCGTGTGGTTTTTTACTCGCACCAATACTCACAATTTACTTCCACTTTTACTGGCCAGTACTCGCGCCAGTACTCGCGCCAGTACTCGCACCAGCACTCGCGCCAGTACTCGCGCCAGTACTCGCGCCAGTACTCGCACCAGTACTCGCACCAGCACTCGCGCCAGTACTCGCACCATTACTCAGGCCAGTACTCGCACCAGTACTCGCACCAGCTATCGCGCCAGTACTCGCGCCAGTACTCGCACCAGCACTCGCGCCAGTACTCGCGCCAGTACTCGCGCCAGTACTCGCGCCAGTACTCGCACCAGCACTCGCGCCAGTACTCGCGCCAGTACTCGCGCCAGTACTCGCACCAGCACTCGCGCCAGTACTCGCACCAGCACTCGCGCCAGTACTCGCACCAGTACTCGCGCCAGTACTCGCACCAGCACTCGCGCCAGTACTCGCGCCAGTACTTGCCCAGTACTCGCGCCAGTACTCGCGCCAGTACTCGCACCATTATTCGCACTTTTACTCGTTCCAATACTCGTACTGTTTCCGGGCGATCGTACGTGCGTGCGTGCGTGAGGTGTGACACAAAGTTAGACACATTTTTTATGAAACTCATAGATTTATGGACATGCTTAGGGGAGCTTGCCGATTTCAAAATGTTGCTACACTCCTACACTACTGAACTAAATCTATAGGAGTTTCATAAAAAATATGACTCACTTCCCCAGATCTGAAACTATTTTCATACACAATTTCATCGAAACCGGTTCAGTAGTTTTGGCGTGAAATCGCGACAGACAGAGTTACTTCCGCATTTAGTATTTTTATGATTTACCTCCATCAAAACGAAGAGTGCTGCGAAGAATAAAAGGGTAGACCACTCTATCCTGTGAAGAATTGGTTCCAGGTCTTCTCTATCAGCTAGAGTTAGGAGTAACAGGGCTCCTAGTAAAGCTGTCCAGCCCAAAGATACACGGTCTAAAAACATACATTTAAAAAAAAATATTATACAGGGTGACTGGTAATTATTGTAAAATAAACACACCAAACAACATCGATGAAACTTTTTGAAACATTTTTTTAAATTCGCTTAAAATGCTCGCCGCAGTGAAAATAGCGAATTTAATAAAAAAAACAAAAGTTGCCTTAATTCATTCTGTTTTTTTAAAGTACTTTACACTAATTATTAGTCACCCTATAGACTTCATTTTAGATTTTGATTTTAATTTTTTTGACTAGTTAGTTGACGTAGTGGTTAGTGACCGTGACTGCTAAGCCGGAGCTCGTGGGTTTAATTCCCATCCGGAACAATTTTTTGTCTGATGAGTATGTTTATTTGTTAGGTGTAATTTATTTATGATATGTAAAAAAAAAACTAAAATAAAATTAAGTAAAGTTCCTAGTACCCATAACACTAGCAAACATAATTACTTTATTTGGGACTAGATGGCGCTGCATGTAAATGTGAGAATATTATTATTACTTAGGCCTTAATTTGTGGTGTGACATACTCATGCCTCAGAGAGCACGTAAAACCGTCGGTCCTGTAAATCACTCACCAGTCTTGAGAGTCAGTTCGCCTTATCGAACTCTGAGAGTGAACAGGATAGAAGGTGCATCTGTATTCGTTCGTTGTGTACATAAAATGTCTTTCTACGTCAGTTAGTCAGGTTAGATTGGCCTTTATTGCAATACAACCAGGAGATTATGGGGGCTGAGTCACCTTCGTTCGTGGGTGTACACCTTTAATTGAATCCCCACACGTGGTCACCGGTGGTGCAAATCAGGTGACAATAAACTGGTGGTAGGCTTCGGCCGTGGTTAGTGACCACCCACCAAACAAAGCCGCACCGTCAAGCGGCTTTGCCGTGTCCGGTGCGATGTCTGGTGACACCATGCAGAGAGGGTGGGTCGGAATTGTTGCTCCTTTAAGGTTTCTAACCTTAAGGAGGCTCATTCCACTGCCACCTTCTCGCCGATAATCATTCGTAATCACGAGTGAATCGGTATATTGGGATGGCGCTTTCCATTTTTGCTTAACATCAGGCAAGTTGTAGTCAAGCGCCAGCCTATCGAAGAATAAAAAAAAATTATAGTACTTACTAAACTCGGGAATTGAATGCAGGAAAAATATGACGACCACAAATACAATAGTGACACAGCATTTGATGAGGAGAACTTTGTCTTTTATTTTGTACTGGAAATTAAAAAAAAAAATCTTACGTTGAAATATATATTTTTTTTATAACGGATTTTGTTGTTTTTTTTTTTAATTTAAAATCCCGAAGTTTCAGTCTTTTCAGACTTCGTGGTCATAGGTGGAAAGTCGTCGGGATATTAAATCTAAAATAAACCGCGATAAAATCCGTTATAAAGTAGTTTTATTTCGATGTGTGATATTCGCGTAAATCTAAGAAAATACTATTCATATGTATTATTAAAAAGCAAAACTTGTTGTGATAAAATTCCTATAGAACGAATTTTTCTGTAAGCTTTTATCCAAATAACTTCATTTCAGCCCTTTTTAGTGTCCCACAATAGGGCCCGGGTCTTCTCTCAACTATCTTACGAGTTGAGAGAGTTTTACGCCTTAATCCAAACACGCTGGCCAAGTGCGGGTTGGTGGATGTCACATGTCCTCGAATAATTAGTTCTTAGACATTCCAGTTTTCTCACGATGTTTTCCTTATACTGAGCAGAACGATGAAACACTTCACACAAAGATGTGTGGTCACGTCCGGGGATCGACCCTTCGACCTTATATTTCAAAGGCGAGGCCGATTCCACTGCGCCACCGCTGTTAGCCTCCTTAGCTATATAGTAGACACAATCTGCAGCAATATTATCTTTCAGATTAAATCCGTGTAGGACCCAGTACAGTTTAGGTGTCCCGGGACTTGGCCGGGTTCAAATCCCGAGTCTCTTATCGGCGGTGCTGTTGATCCTGGTGCGCAGGAGTTGCAGTGGGGGGATTGCGGTGGTTGTTCTATTCCCATTTAAAAAATCATACCCCCGATCCCCTAAAACTAGAGTATCCAGCAACGTCCTGAGCCGAGGTACGTCCCCACATGGGGAGCCCTCATGGCAGTTGCCACAGTACTTGATCGGTTCGACCGTCCTCGGACGGCTCACCGAAACAGTCCGGTGAACCAATAAAGGCCCTTCCGGCTAATTGGGTTAGGATAACCTATCATCCGAAAAAAAATGCAGTAATATTTTTACCTTATATTTTTACCTCTCATCTCCTCTAAAGTTCTCTCATAAGTCTCTTAAGGACAAGCTCTTGTTTTAGCTTCTTTGACTTTAGCATCGTATTTGAGAGTGAGTTTATTAATTTTTCTCTCAATTCTATCTCTTATAACTATTTCATCTTTGCTAAGGTGAGGAAGAGAGTCAGCTGTACGACGCCATATTGCCATTTGACGGCGGAGTTCTGTTAAAAACAGTTTTTTTTTTAAAAACTACTTTATAACGGATTTTATCTTGGTGTATTTTAGATTTTAGAACCCGAAGTTTCAGTCTATTCAGACTTCATGGTCACCCGTGACCATGAAGTCTGAAAAGACTGAAATCCGTTATAAAGTAGTTTTATTTCAATGTGTGATATTCGCGTAAATCTAACAAAACACTAAAGTATTTTAATTATGATTAATATTATTATAATGAAACTAGCTTCCGCCCGCGGCTTCGCCCGCGAAATTGATCTCACTAATCTTGTTTCTCCATACAAACTTTGGAACCCCGTTTCACCCCCTTAAAGGGTGAGTTTTAAAAAGTCCTTTCTTAGTGCACCCCTAGACCCTATAAAGAACCTATGTGCCAAATTAGCAGTCTCCAGACCCAGCCGTTTTGGGCTCTGCGTTGGTATGTCAGTCAGTCAGTCAGTTTCTTCTTTTAAATATTTAGATAATGACGACGAGGTATGAAAAATCGTAAACAGACATAAAAAAATTCGGTTTTTTATTGTAATATAATACAAGTAGGTGCCACAAGCAGATGTTGTGAAATATCTTGGTTTAAATCTGGTCAAAAGACTCGCTTGGCAAAAACATATCTTTTGTAAGAAAATGCAACTAGGTATCCAAACAAGAAAAATGTACTGGCTCATTGGTCGAAAGTCAGCTTAGGCTTAGGTTTTAATCTTAAGACCTGTGCCCAGAATTGCAACACAAGGGAAGTTTGATATTTTAATTGAGTTCATTTGAACTAATAAATTAGTTGAATGTATACCTTCTACCTCCTTAGGCTCAGTGAGTCGTAGTGTGTTTGTGTCCCGGAACATGTACCGCAGTTGTAAGAACGTTTGTATTGCTACTAATACTGCACCCAGAGTCATATGCAGCGTGAAGTTTGTAAAATTTATACCCTGAAACATTTATTATAATATTTATACACGGTGAAAAGGGTATACCATGCCTTAAATATTATGTTATTTAAGCCATAAGCGTATTGTGACGTTTCAATTTTAATAAACCAATTAGAAAAAAAATAACCTTTACAAAATAATAATACTTAATATTAATAATACGAAGTGGGACATTAACACACACGGCCATCTGATTTCAAACTAAGCAGAGCTTGTACTATGGAAATCAGGTAACTAATAATATACTACTTAAAATACTTTTCTTTTGTGAATACATACTTAAATATAGATAACTAGCGGACCCGGCAGACGTCGTTCTGCCCGTTAAAGCGGTGCCATCTACCGGGTCTCAGATCTACCTAATATAACCAATAATAAATAATAGGTATCTAACCCGGTTTTCGGCACTTCTTCGCTTTCTAAATATTTTTTTTAAATTTTTCTCTGCGTAAGAACCATCCTCGTACTTAGACGAATATTAAAAAAAAGAATTAGCGAAATCGGTCCAGCCGTTCACGCGTGATGACGTGACAACAGAAAACGGGTTTCATTTATATATATATATAGATTACACGTTAAATAAAAATACTATTTTTGAATTTATTTTCATAAGTACAACACTAACTTTTGAAGAGACCGCCAATTTTCATTCATTTGTCACATTTTCCAAGAGAGTTCAGAAAAACAGTTATTAGGGGCTGGACACACAGAAAAGACGTAAGACGCAGACGGGGCGCGGACATTTGTCTCTTCCGCGTCCCTTTCATACAAAATGTATAGAAGCGTCGCGACGTAAAACATACAGAAGAGACGGGGCGCGGGCGCAACGCTTTTAGGTCTGCGCCTTTTGTTCAAAACACACAGGAGAGACGGGGCGAGGACGCGGCGGGGGCGAAAAGGACGCGAGGGGTGGCATGCCTGCCGACCGGTTTACTGTCGCTTGACATGATAATATTAAAACACTGTAGAGTCATTTTATACACTGTGACAAAACGATCTGGAAAATTTTGTAGTCTCCATTATTTTATAAAATCAATTGTCTTAATTGCTTAGCCATACCGGATGTACCCAGTATCGTCTAACCCTCTGTATATTAGCGAGATGCACCAGTGCTAGTACATCTTCATCTTCAGACATGTCGTCAGGTCAAAATCAGACTGTTGAATGCCGAAAATAGTCCTGACTGCGTGACTGCGTCGCGTCCGCGCCCCGTCTCTTCTATATAATTTCAAAAGTCGCGTCCGTGTCTCGTCTGCACCGAGTCCGCGACGCGTCCTCGTCTTACGTCTCTTTTGTCTGGCCTGCGCCTTAGGGATGCGCGACGCGAATTTTTTGTAAAAATATATCACAACAAAATTCGTATCAAAATATAATGCAAATTAATTTCTGACTTCAAGTATAGTATGTCTGGTTTCAAGTATAGTACAGCCTTTTCGGTTCAGGTTGATAACAAAAATGAATTATTAAAGAATTTTAGTCCACGGCTGGACATAGGCCTCTCCCAAACTGAGCACGAACCGCGGCTCATTACAATGCTTAGAAACTATCCAGGAGAACCTAGGACACCCTAAAAACCAGGACATGTCTTAGGACACCATGTGTATAGTATCAAATATTAAATTAAAAAAAAAATACTTAAAAAATCTTGTATTAATTGTATTTCTCTTTTCAATCTCTTTCATTTGATACCCATATTGTAGGGGTTGTTACGATAAGTCGCCATTTTGTACCGTCCGCCATATTGGGTTCAAAATGGCGGCATTTATAAAATCTTGTATTGTCATCATAATTAAAATATTAATTATGATGACGATATAGAAATATTGATTGCAAGATTCCAAGACATACATACTTAAATACACGTAAAGTTTAATAAAAGCTTTTAAAAATGTTTACTAACAGACATAACCACGTGCTTGTTTGAAGCAATGATAACATTTGGAGGGTCACCAACAGGGGTTGCTGCGCCCCCCAAGTTACAAAACAACACCATTAGAATCAGAATTGGTATTGGGTCTAAATTCATTTCTTCACAGAGCCTGAAAAATAAAATATTTTTAACTTCAGTTAAAATGATTCCCGCTATCAGAAGTGGGATGCGACCATAGAACATGAAAGACTTCTAAAGTGGGCTAAATTTTAATATATTTTGGTATGCCTGAGTAATAAATACCCGCACTTGGCTATTGTGTGTCGATTAAGGCCTAAACTCCTCCACTCGTAAGATAATTAAGAGAAGACCCGTGCCAAGTATTGGTACACTAAAAAGGGTAGAAGTGATTCAAACACTAAAAAAGGGTCACTTCGACCCTTTTCAGTGTCCCACAAATGGGCACAGGTCTTCTCTCAACTATCTCACGAGTTGAGGAGTTTAGATTAAAGTCAGTGTGTGGATTAAGGCCTAAACAGTCTCAACTCGTAAGACATTTGAAGAGTTTATGTCTTAATCCTCATACTGGTCAAGTGCGAGTTGGTAGATGTCACATGTCCTCGAATGTTTAGTTCTTAGACATGCAGGTTTCCTCACGATGATCCTTCGCAGCTATTGAGCAGCGGAGGTTAAACAACGCACACAAAGATGAATGTGCCTGGGAATCGATCCCGCGACCTTATATTTCTAAGGCGAGGCCCGTACCGCTGCGCCACCGCTGCTCCCTGTCCCTAAAAATCCCTTATTTCTTTTAATGTGATTTAGAAATTTGAGGTATAGGTAACATTGGTGAAGAGTCCATACAAGCAGATTCCCATCGGTTTCCCTCTAGGAAATGGTCAATATCACACATACTTAATAATATATTATTTATGTAACGACTAAAAGTTTTAAATAGCAACAAAAAAGTACAACAGCAAGTGTAAGAACGATCGGTGATGGTAGTGAAGAGATATTATTTTCCTAAGAGCTTTTTGGCTCCGGCTTCCCTTGTTCAGACTTCCACCCTTCGTCACTGATAGATAATAGGCAGACTTACCGTATAGTAACAGGTGTCATAAGCAGTACAGTCGTCACATTGTCCAGTAATAATGAAAATGTACATGTTATTAAAGACAGCAGTCCTATTAGAGGCCATATCTTTCCTTTAGCTAGCTAAAACAATAAAAAAAAGTGAAAAAAAAAATTAAAAAACAATCCCCACTAATATTATAAATGCGAAAGTAACTCTGTCTGTCTGTCTGTTACGATTTCCCGCTTAAACTACTGAACCGATTTGGATGATATTGGGTATGGAGGTAGTTGGAGACCCGAGAAAGGACATAGGATAGTTTTTATCCGACTGCGCAAAAAGAAGGCAATGTTTTGGCGCGATAACCGACATACACGCGGGCGAAGCCGCTGTCGGAAAGCTAGTAAACTATAAAAACAATTAAAAAATGCCTACGTACTATGCATTTCAAATAAGAATAGGACTGGACTTCGCCATCATGGAACGGAATGCGCAATAACTTCAAATTTTTTAGTACAGTGGGCAAAAACATTCCTTCAATATAATAATCATATTTAGATAAAAAATGCCTCTATCTTATGACCGTCAGAGTAAGATTTTATATTTTGAGTCAAATATTTAGGTACAAACATATTTTATTACCTTCCGAAGAAAAATTTGAAATAATATGTGAAGTGAGTACCTATAAGTATTTGTGTTCAAGTTTGTGGAATCCTAGCGCGTAACTTTACTTTGGTAGGTATCTACATACATTTCTGCATAAATCTTTTTTCCATACATTTTAAAATGATATTATTATCTGTCGTTTGATATTTTCTGCTGACGCTACTTTTGCTTGGTATTTTGTATGAAGTTAGCCTCGAGTCCTGTCCTATTGTTATTTGAAACGCTTAGTAAGTTCATGTGTCATAAATTGTTTATATTTTTATCCTATAACTAGCTGACCCGGCAGACTTCGTACTGACTCAATCGATTACCGTTTTTAGGGTTTTCCCTTTAAGGCAATTATTCGAATATTTCTCACCATTTAAACCGTACTTAGACCTCCACGAACATTTCAAGACCAAGATAAGATAAATCCGTTCAGTCGTTCTCGAGATTTAGCGAGACAACCGAACAGCAATTGATTTTTATAATAGAAGAAGAAGACAGGCTTGCGCTTGACCACAACTTGCTTGATGTGAAACAACGATGCAGTATACGATAGAACGCGCTTACCCAGAAAATATTGATTTACTCGTGACTTGAAGACCGGCAGATTATAGCTATCGGAAAGCATAGATGCCGGCAGCAAATTCCAAACTTGGCAGTTCGCACAATAAAAGCGCATATTTTAGTTAGCTTACATAGCTTAATTAGTACAGTTTGCAGTCTGCACACAATCCCCACATGTGGTCCCCAAGTGGTGCAAATCAGGTGACAATCAAACTGGTAATTATGTTTACTGGTAATTAACTGGTGGTAGGCTGCGGCCGTGGTTAGTGACCACCCATCAGACAAAGCCGCACTGCCACCGAAAGTCATTCGTAATCACGAGTGAATCAGTACATTGGGCTAGCGCGTCCCATCGTAGACTACATCATTGCTTAACATCAGGTAAGCTGTAGTCAAGCGCCAGCCTATTCAAGAATAAAAAAAAGCGGTGGACAATCGGCTTTATACAGGCACGTGTTTGTTCATTGTCCACCTATATGTAAGCCACGAGTTTAATAATAAACATAAACAAACAATAAAATATCTGAAGCGATATGACCTGTGTGACGTCACGGAATATCCTAGCAACTACTCTACTCGGACTGATATTTTATGCAACTATTCTAAACATTTTTTATACATGGTGAAAAATATCTATGGGCCTTAGAGAGAGCCACTTTTTTAGTTCATTTTTTTATAATATTTATTGTCCCACTAAACCAAGTTAGTAGTTAAACTTTAGAATCTAGACTTATGATAATAAACCACTTTCCCAATATAAATATATTTGAGAGTAATTTTTTTAAAATAAATTTCGATATTATCAATTGAGCCGCGCAGTTAACTATTTTAAATACAAATCCATTACCAGATTTTTAATAGATAACTATAAATGAAGATTCTTGTTTTTAAAAATAAATAAATTTTCTTCTAAGAAAAATATGCTATCTAAAGCATTTAAAATGTGGTTTAATTAGCTCCAAGGCTAATTGATTTTTTCACCCTGTATACGTTTACGTAATAAAACACACACGCCCACTGATCGTAGGTGACAATACCTAATCAGGCGCAAGCGCAAGTGTATTCTGCTAATTAATTACCTATACATGAGTAGTTGTATTTATTTCTGAAATTATCGACTCGGTCATAATTTACGTGGTAGTCTCGTGTAGTATAGTGCGTTTGACTATAATTGGCCTCTAAGCTATCCTTGAATGCTTCTAGCTTCTGTCAGTACTTCGCGTAGTATTCTCATCCAGCTCTTACCAGTCACCTTGCAAAGATCATCACTCCACCTAGTCAGAGGGCGTCCTATGCTACGTTTGCCAATCCGTGGTCTCCACTCAAGATCTCTTTTACCTCAACGTGTGTCAGTGTTCTGCGGCAGATTTGACCGGCCCACTGCCATCTCAGATTGCTAATCCGATGAGCTATGTCGATTACTCTGGTTCTCTGTCGGATCACTTCATTGCGTATTCGATCCTTCAGAGAAACTCCGAGCATAGCCCTTTCCATAGCTCGCTGAGTGACTTTAAATTTATAGACCAGTTCTACCATGAGCGTCCACGTTTTGTCATAACGGGAAGGCCACAAAGTTGCTTAACAACTAAAATTTCTCATCGTACTATGGAAACCATAGAATAACCGACATTCTACTCATCTTATGCCTATCTGTCACTTTTATTTGAAACGCCAATTTTCGTAAAACGGACTATACATACTAGTAATGTGTAATTTTACACAATGAGTATTAAATTAGAAGTGTAAGCAAGATTTGATACGTTGCATTCAATATTACTTATGCAGTTTTCGAAGAATATAATAATACTAGCTGCCCCAGCGAACTTCGTACCGCGCAAAATTGTGAATCTAAACCATTCCCAGATCCCCTTGAACACACACAAAAAATTTCATCAAAATCGGTCCAGTCGTTTAGGAGGAGTTCAGTCACATACACACGCACACAAGAAATATATATATATTAAGATATTAGTGGGACATTAACACACACGGCCATCTGATCCCAAACTAAGCAGAGCTTGTACTATTGAAACCAGATAACTGGTGATATACCACATATAATACTTTTCTTTTGTAAATACAAACTTAAATATAGATAATTACACCCAGACTCAAGACAAACAGACTTGTTCATCACACAAAGGTCTGACTTGCGTGGCTTGGAAATGCAAGTATCTTACCGGCCACCAGCCCGTCAAAATAAATAATGAAATAACATAGCGCTTACTCCTGTATTAACCGAATGTAGGAAGAGGTGGTTATCACCCACATTTTGCTAGCTATGTTTAAGTATCATACATAGAGGACGAGCCTCAGACATCGGACACAATTGACTACTTCGAGCTGATAGGTACTAACCCCGGTATTCATAAACGTCTTTTAAGCTCATAATAGCTAAAATAGGTTTATAATTCGTTTGTCTTTGTCTGTGATCATGACATTTATACTAGTGAAAAAGAGACAATTTCCATTTTAAGTAAAGTCTTATAAGATTTTTTTATGTTCAGCAACTTTTTATACAGGGTGACTAGTTATTCGTGAAAAATACCACGTTTCCCTCCCTAATCTACATTAGTAAAATATGGCTCATTAAAATAAAACTATTTTCTAACGGATTTTATCGGGGTTTATTTTAGATTTTAGATCCCGACGTTCCAGTCACGAGTGGACTGAGGTATTTGAAGTCCAAACTCATTAATCACAATTATTAAAAAAATGGCTAAATTGTGGCTCAATATAAACTAGCGAATTTAATTTAAAATAAAAGTAAAGTACAATCCAAGAAGTCGAAAAGAGTTTAAAAATGCAAATTAACTTCTGACTTCACATAGTCATTAGTAATGTCCTGAGGATTGCCTGGCTTCAAGTATAGTATAGCATTTCGGGTTCAGATTGTAGTTTTCGAATAAAAACCTTATTAAAATCGGTCCACGTATTAAAGCGCTCCGTACCAACAACACCTGTACACAGCTACACAGACACAGAGGTACACCCACACGTCTTTATAACACCGCTCTCTCTTGTCGATTTTTTTTACGTTAAGCAATGATATATTCTACAATGGGACGCACCCGCTAAATGGACTGATTTATCACTCGTGATTACGAATGATTTTCGGTGGAAAGGTGGCAGTGGAATGAGGCTCTATATAGTTAGAAACCAAGGAGTTTCAATTTCGTCCCACCCCCTAAAGTGTTGTCACCAGACATCGCACCGGAACACGGCAGGGTCGCTTGGCGGTGCGGCTTTGTCTGGTAGGTGGTCACTAACGGCCGAAGCCTACCTCCAGTTATTTACCAGTCAACATTATTATCAGTTAGTTAATTGACACATGATTTGCACCACCCGGGGACCAGATGTGGGAATTCACGGACGAATGTGATTCTGTTCCTAAACTAAAGAGTTATAAAGTAATTCTAATAATATTAATACGGAAATAGTATAAAACTAACCTGAAAAGTAACAAAAGCGAGATAATCAAAGACTCCAGTCTCCTGCATCAGTGCTACCAGCACCATCATACTGAACAGCAGTAAGAGAGTCTCTACATCCAACCAGTTCACTAGCTCTGGTAGAGAAGGTCTCTCTCCAGCGAGAGAGAGCGCGGCTAACGATGTTGTAGAGAGTAGTAACGCGGACATTGTTCTGTTTATAATCTGAGGAAAACTTATATATTTACTGGCTGACCCTACGGAGGTTGTCTTGTCTTAAGTAATAATATAAATATCCTGGTATATTAACACACACGAAAACTATGCAGAGCTTGTTACTATGGAAACCAGATAACTGATGATATACTAGGCACATTTAATACTTTTCTTTTGTAAATTCATACTTAGATATAGATAATTATTATTACACCCAGACTCAAGACAAACAGACGTGTTAATCACAGAAATATCTGTCTTGGGTGGGAATCGAGCCTACGGCCTGCAACGTTAAAAGCAAGTGTCTTGCCGACCTCGTCACCGGCCCGTTATTAAAAAGCTATGAATATACCCCTAATAAACTAATCTTAAGCTGAGAATATATTTATATAAACATATGATAGAAACTTTATACAACATATTTCTTACTGGGCACGGGTCGCCTCTTAACATTTGCGGCTTTAATCCATTCACGCTGACCAAGTACGGGTTGGTGAATGTCACGTGACCTCGAATGATGAGTTCCTAAACATACCGGTTTCCTCACGATGTTTTCCTTCACCGATATTGAGCAGCGGCGATGAAACAATTCACACAAATATATGTGGGCAAGACCCGAAACGAACCCGCAACCTTAGATTTCACCACTGTTGCTACCGCCATAATTTTACATTTAAAAAAGTTTAAACTATTAACAGCACTAAAACTACACTAGACAAGGTTCTACAACAAAACTGCTAAGCCGATTTTGATAAAAAACACTCACCTCAAACACAATGAGCCCATACAACGCACACAACAATATACACCCATAGATAAGTCCAGTGGTAGAATCCAGGGGGTCCATATTATATACCAGAGTAAACGGGGTAGTGACGTTGTTGTTAGTGGTCATGGTTATAGCATAAATACTGTTGTTGTGTGAGGATCCTAAGGTATGGGTGTATGAACGAGTTTCACTCTCCTGCCAGTCAAGAGCTGAAGCGAGTACCACGTGCCAATGGGCTGAACTCTGAAAACCAAAATACTAATATTATTAACTGGGTATAGAAATTTATTATTTATGTTGTAATTATTTTTTATAATAAATACACTTTTATTATACAGGATGATTTAATCGTAGCCAAGATGGCTAAGATTAAGTCATCCTGTTTCGATCAAAGCAAACTGAGCTCACAGTGTCTTTAATTTTGAGTTGATTTCGCTTGGGTTTAAATAAACCGCGATATAATCCGTTTTGAAATAGTTTTATTTCAACTTAAATAACAAATATGACAAGAAAATTGATCTAACTGAATAAACATCCCAATATTAACCACAAATAAATAACTAAAGTAACTAATGCCTTAAACTAACGCATCCCAAAATTTCTCTTTTGTGACTCAATTTTGTGAATTCCACCACCGCAATCACTTCTACTCCTGCGCACTAGGATCAACAGCAGCGCCGTGAAGAGACTCGGGATCTGAACCCGACCAAGTCCCGGGACAACTAAACCGTCTTGGATCTCACTCGGATTTAATCTGACAGATCATAAGAGGAGTTAGAATGTTAGACTATCCCCTTCCCTCCAGGCAAAACGGGACACAGCATAAAGAAAGAAAGGTTTTAATTGCCTCATCAAAATGGACTAAGCACCATAAAAAATTGGTTGCCTGTAAAGTCGGTATACGGGCGAAAGTTTTACGTGACAACGACTTTGAGTGGTAAAATAATTTTAATGTGAATATTCATTCGTATAGTAGGAAGAAGGCGCGTGCCTTTCACTTTTTATGTCTGTCTCTCTCGCTCTTAGGCGGGCTAACCATGCCCGAGTGGAAGGGACGCGTGCCTCTCACTCGCTCTCATTGTGAGCGCATAACGTGAGCGGAGCGTAACGCAGTTTCTTGAAGTGTCACCCGGCAAACCAATTTATAAGACGTTGTCACGTCAAAAGAACCATCTAGAAGACTAGCAGCATTACACCATTGGATAGCAATGGTGATTCTTTTCCCGAGATTATAATTTAATACTTACGTGTATTTTATAAACATCATTTTCGTCCACATACTGCTCCACGCCTCGTTTTAGTACCCATTTTTCTAACCAAACTTCCATCCTTGTCATATTGAAAATCTCACTATCATTTAATCTCTTCTGTCTCTGTTCAGATATAAAAGGCCCCGCTAACTTCACGAGTAGAGATAATTTGTGTTGATTTGTATTTAAAATATAATCTAAAACAAAAAAATGTTGACAGTTACACGGACTATCGAAAGTAGTTATTTTTATTCTGAAATAGGCTTGCGCTTGACTAGAACTCTCCTCATGTTATCCATATTATAATAAAAATGAATCACTAAAAGTGTTGGTAAGCGTAAAACTCGGGAACGGCTAAACCGATCCCGATAATTCCTTTTTAAGAATATTCCTTAAACTATGAGGACGGTTCTTACGCAGAGAAATATTGAAAAAAAAGTCCTCCGAAGCGGCTTGATCGATTTTTATGAAGTCTTATACCTATGTATATTCGGTAGGTCGAGTTTCGGACCCGGTAGATGGCATTGCTATACCGGGCAGGACGACGTCTGCGGGGTCCGCTAGTAATAAATAAAAACGAATGATTTTCGGTGACAATGTGGTAGTGAAATGAGGTTCTATATGGTTAGAAACCATACAAGAATTCCGACCCACCTGGTGTCCGGTGTCACCAGACATCGCACTGGAACATAGGAAAGGTCGCTGGCGGTGCGGCTTTGCCTGGTGGGTAATGATCACTAACCATGGCTGAAGCCTACCACCAGTTAAGTACTAATAAACATAATTACCCGTTGATTGATTATCACCTGATTTGCACCACCCCGGGACCACGTGATCATGGAAAGTCCTAAAATTCTTTTATATGATTATCCTATTAGCCTCGGAAGCAAAAAATATTCTAGTGGACAAGTGTGTGCAAACAAGGCGTATGGCCTATTTCTTTACTCGGTGGGACGGGTAAACCTACATAACCAGTGAAAGATCGGGTGCAGGACCGTAGGCTTAACGTGCTTTCTACAGCTCTGAGTCGACATGCGATTATATAGTTAACTAAAAAAGTAATTATTTTTCATCAGTAAATTATTTGACACCAGTTACCAGGCACCCTATACACAAAATATTAAATACTTACTTTTAACTTCTCCAGGAGCGATAGACGAGTGTCGACTAACTTCTGTCTTTTCGTTGTATATTAAGAATACTACCGTGAAAAATACCCACATACCAACTAGAAGCGTGACTTTGACCGTTTGTCTTGCTTGTGCTAGCTAAAAACAGTATATAACATTACATACTATGAGAAAATAAATTTAAACATGTATTCTTATAATGTACTAGCGGCCCGCCCCAGCTTCACCCGGGTAGCTTCAGCCCACTCAACAATTTACAAAAAATATGATAAATAAAGAACCGCTCAACAGATTTTGTGCAAACTTCACATAAACCATCTACTAAATAGTCCGAACAATTCCTAAACATTTGGTTTGAATAGGTAAGCCCGTTTTTGAGTTATAAAATTACAACGAAAAGTGGCATTGATTTTTATAAATATAGATTATTAATTTATTTATTTTGATAAAATAAAAAAAAGTAATCGTCATCGAAAGATGTTTACTATTGATAATGATAGTACTGTCTCTCGCGCGCCGCCGTATCTGTACGCTTACTAGGGTCACTGACCGCTAATTTTACGCCGCGCGCTTTTATTGATCTTATTAGGAATAGATCGTCCTTAATTTGCTGATTTTACGTTAAATAAAAAATTAAACAATAATTAATGAATAATTAATAAAAAATTTGTTTTCCAGCGAGTAGGAACGATTATAATTAAAATTTTCTGAAGCATAATTATTATTTAAGAAAGAGTATGTACAAACCTTTGACTTCTTTTTTGGAGTGCAAGGTTCGGGTCTGAAAATAAAAAATAATAGTATTATCTTAGATTTACGCGAATATCACACATTGAAATAAAACTACTTTTTAACGGATTTTATCGCGGTTTATTTTAGATTTTAGATCCCGACGTTTCAAAGTCTCTTCAGACTTCAAGACGGATTTTATTTCAATATAAAAAACAATGGTGAATTGTCGTTATATTTAATTATTTTTGCACTATCGTTAAATAAACGTTGTATCAAATTTACGATCACAAAATCACCCTGTACGTCAAAATTAAAAAAATTATGATGTATAGATTTTTCATGAAAATTATTAATTATTTTTCATACTTTCTTATTTTATTTTTATTGCCAATTCCAATCTATAAGCTTCAATTAAGATTTCCTGAGTAAAATAATATTATAAATCTTTTTGCTAAGCCCAGGTATCGAATCCGGGACCTCGCTTACCACTGGTTCACCGAGGCAGTATATATATTTTTTTAGCCGTATTTTTCTAGCTTCCATTTTTGAAGTTTTTATAAAACTTTAAAATTACTTACAAATTATCCTGTTTCGTTTCAACTTGAGTTTTGTGACCGTTAGTGATTGTGACGTCATCTCTATCACGACTGCTGTCGAGGTGTGGGGCAGAGTGTATTGTAGGTAATCTTTTTACTGATGCTTGGGTATACCTTGGTTTTAGTGGCGTTTCATTTATATTTTCGAAACCTGTAACAAAAAGTAAGTGAAAATTCTCTTCAAATTTCATAAGAGTTCAGAATGGTTAGGCCTTAGATATTTTCGTCATTAGGACGCCATTGTGATGTTGCCAGCGGCTCAAACCTGGCTACATCTGGTACCGAAGGTCACCAAGTTGAGGGACCATGACGTCTTGATAGTCAGTTCGTTTACGACTGCAACTGAGTAAGCGTGGTGTAGTTGACGGGCAGTATATGCTACCCTTTTGTCTTCCTGCCCTCTCCTCACTTTCTCCTCTCCCCACTCTTTCTTAGTTATTTTTTCTCCTCACAAGACTCCTCTCCAAGCTATTTTAGGTTTAAATAAAAATATACCTACATTTCTTTCATATAACAGTCGGATCTGCTCCCACACTGGGTCAACTTTAACCTCATCAGGCAACCTATGCCCCACTCTCTACTTCTTCCCACTTTCCACTGTTCCGTCTTTACTAATTATACTGCCTTTGCGCTTTCTCCCCACTTTACCCTCTCTTTACTCTCCCGGGTTTCTTTCCTCTTTTCTCAAGACTTTCTTTTCCAAGATATTTTAGTTTTTAAATAAGAATTTACCTTCATCTTTTACGTGTAGCAGTAACTCTTAAACGCTAGGTAAAATTTGCCCTCACCTGGCAAGCTATGCCATACGCTCTTCATTCTTTCCTCTCCTGTACCTTCCCACAGATCCATCTCTACTAATTCTACTGTCTTCCCGCTCTATCTTCACTTCTTTCTTCTCCTCCCAAGACTCCTATCCGACTATGTTAAGTTTTAAATAATAACTAACTTTGCTCTCCTATCATATAGCAGCCAGAATTGCTCCAACGCTGGGTCAAATTTAACCTAATTAGATTATCTATGGCACAATTTCCTTTCTCTCTCTGCTCTCCTCATCGCCCAAGACCATGGCACAGTCTCCGCTCATTTCCCTCTTTCTTTCCTCTCCTCCAAGACTCTCCTCTCCAAGCAATTAGTTATTAAATAAGAACTTACCTCCATCTCTTTCATATAACAGTCGGAACTGCTCCAACGCTGGGTCAAATTTGACCTCATCAGGTAGGCTATGCCACAGCTGCAATGCTCCTGGAGTCAGCTCAGCACTAGCTACTAGTGAATACTGGCTTTTGCATACATCTTCGTCAGCCTTAGAGCTGATGAGCTTAATGACTTGAGAGTTTTGAAAAGTCGGTTCATGGTAATAAATTTGTTATTTTTATTTCATTGCAGGTTAGATTCCCGTGTTGGTAATACTTATTTTTAATCAGCTATGAATCTTAAAGGTTGGGTAGGTATTGAATCCACTCGTATTCTACTGGAGCTGAAAATTTTAGATAAAATTAAAAAGGTTTAATTAGGTTCAGTTGATACGGGGGAAAATAATTTAATCAGTGCTCAAACTAAAGCCACGTATTATGCGTTTCAAATAAGAATAGGACTAGACTCGCGACTAACTTCATACCAAAAACCAAGCAAAAGTAGCGTCAGCATAAATATCAAACCACAGACAGTAAAATTATATTAAAATTTATGGAAAAATTTACTTAGTTAAGTAGCTACTTAAATTTATCTACCTAATTAAATTTACGCGCTAGGATGCCACAAACTTGTACACAAATACATATACACGGATGTAACTTATAACACCGCTTTTTTTCGTCGGAAGTTAATAAAATATATTCGTACCTAAATATTTTGACTCCAAATGTCCAATCTTATTCGAATTGCAATAAGATATACGCTTTTTTTTCATCTAGTTATGATTATTATATCGAACAAACATTTTTGCGCACCGTACCGAAAAATGATTGCGCGATGGCGGATTGCCAACGCATTTTGAAACGCATAGTATTTTATTATTTTAATATGTCTCAGTTTAAAGAAATTAGGAAATCTCTGATAAAAGATATTTACTATTGATACTGATTGTACGGACAGCATGCCAACGAATCAGCTGTGCGCTCGCTAGGTTCACTGACCGCTAATATTACATGCCGCGCGATTTCGTCCATATTATTACGAATAGATCGTTCATAGTTTGCTGATTTTTTTGTCAAATAAAATCAAATTATTCTATTAAAATTATTATCAAACCAAGCAGAGCTTGTGCTATGGAAACCAGATAACTGGTAATATACTACTACTTAAAATACTTTTCTTTTGTAAATACATACTTAAATATAGATAATTACATCCAGACTTAAGACAAACAGACGTGTTCATCACACAAATGTCTGATTCAGGTGGGATGTAGTGGGAATCGAATCCACGACGACAAATATTATTTAGTACGCAATTAACGCAATCAAAGGCTGAAGCTAAGATTAGGTATCATAAGTCTATTATAAACTGTGTTTATTAATGACAGTATGATTGCATAGAAACTCATAGAATAAGTACGGTACAATAATAATCGCAATTATTATAATAACGTGAACTATCTTAATATATATATTTCTTGTGTGCGTGTGTATGTCACTGAACTCCTCCTAAACGACTGGACCAATTTTGATGAAATTTTTTGTGTGTGTTCAAGGGGATCTGGGAATGGTTTAGATTCACAATTTTGTCCGCTGGCGGTACGAAGTTCGCTGGGGCAGCTAGTTGTTATATAAAAACACTGATTATGATGATCATTCTTATATGATGTTATCAGTTTCAGACAAAATTATGTTGGTTGTTATAAAAAAACATGTATTATAACTATGTATTACGATAGTGTATGATGACTGGTTTCAGACTTCCTTTTTGGAGTCCGTGGACTCTAAAAAGGAATAAATATAAATAAATAAATATAGTGGGACACTAACGCACACGGTCACCTGATCCCAAACTAAGCAGAGCTTGTACTATGGAAACCAGATAACTGGTAATAAAGGAACATAGTCTGTCAAATGAAGGTGATATTTACCCCTGCTTACACCTTTGGGTAAGGCAGGCATGAGCGATATTATGGAAAAAGAATAAAAATGTATGCACTTAGATAAAAACTATCGTTCATATTCATAAAAATCTTATAAAACTCATTCCCCTTGCCTTTTTCTCATTTCTATTGGGGTCGGTCTCAGTCTAACCTGATGCGGCTAGCTACCAGAATTATACGAGCGACTGCCATCAGACCTCGAAACCCGTAGGGAACCAGTAGCCGAGATGGTTAGACCAGGTGTCAGATTATATTGGCTTCTGACTACATGTAACGATTGTCATAGATGTGTTAAATAACAACCGGGACAGACGCTATAACGTGCTCTCGGAGGCACGGAGGGTATTCCCTCAACCAACCAGACACCGAAACAAATCTTTGTTGTTACACAAATATTGTCGGGGCGGGAATCAAACCCGCGACCTCCCGGGCACAGTATAGCCCAATCGGACGGCTCACACCGCTCGACTACAGAAGTCGTCAATTTTAAAAAATTACAATCATATAAAACTCTTTAGTTAAAATCGACTTTGTCTCTTTCTTACTAGTGTAAATATAAAGATGACAGACAAAGACAAACGAATTATTAACCTATTTTAGCTATAATGAGCTTATTTTATAAGACATTTATGAATACGTATATTACTTTAACAAATATTAACAAAACAAATATAATAAATCCGTTTTCCTTATCAAGTTAGATGTTAATATAATTTGACAATATAATTTGTTTCGCACATCCATAATAACCAAGAATATTACTTAACGCTTATTTAAAGGGATAAGTGTCTAATCACACTATGCCTAAGTTACGTGTCCGAAGTTGCGCGGCTGATTTTACGTTCCGACGTCTTCGGCTGATATGACACACTAAAAGTGCCGAACTTAAACGGCAGAAATTCAGTGGCGTTACTTGATGCGTGTGTAGTGTGTATTCATTACCGAATCGAACTTCGGTCGCGTATAATGTGTCCATTACAGCTGAACGCTACGCTGAACTTACGCCCGCCCGACCGAAATTACGTTGCGTTCATAACGCAATGTAACTTCGGCGTAATGTGCCGTCAGTAATACAAATAACATTGCAGGCGTAATCATGCCGAACTTCAGTCGCGTACGTTCGGCATAGTGTGTTCAGATACTAGATACGAATAAATTAATACAAGTAAGTAGGTACCTACTTACTTCATGTTTTTCTTTCGATTCAGTGGCGTAGGGTAGAAGTCTAAAGAAAGGTATCCGGAGCAAAAAAGTTCTTACTTAGTAAAATAACATCTCTTCAGTACGTCACCGATCGTTCTTACACTTGATGCTACAGTCCATCAAATCTAAGAAGTACCTTTTGACGTTTCACTGTTTTGTATTAAATTAGCTTCATAGAGGCGTAATTCACACTATTTTTATTAGCTTTCCAGTAAAATAATTGAATTATGAAGCTATTTTTATTTTATCATAACATAAACAATTTTCATACAAAAAATAAAATTCTAAATGTACTACGTTTAGAACTGTCAAACGGTACTTACTTCTTAGATTTGATGAACTGTAAGTATACTTATTTTTGTTGCTATTTAAAACTTTTAGGCGTTACACAACATATTAATATTGTGATATTGACCATTTCCTAAAGGGAAGCCGATGGGAGTCGGCTTGTAAGGACCCTTCGTCACTGCTTTCGATACTGTACTGTACTTTTGTAATCCCAGATCTCGGGATCCCGGTCATATATTAGTCTCGGAGTTTTCGGGATCAAATTTAAATGATCCCGGGATTTTTGGCATAGATATGTTTTTTTAAATAAGTAAACAAAAATGTAAGTCGATAAATCTGAATCTTTTGAGCCTCGTTTCATTTGAGATTATAATTTGGAGAAGACAAAAAAAATTGACGATTCCTTTAACTTTAATCGAACCTGTACCCTTTGTACGAGTTCGTCAATATGAAAAAAGTTTTCGAATACTATCTTGAACTTGTCAAAATCAGTTTTCATTTTTTTTCCTTCATAACGTTTCTTAAAAGAGAAAATGTAATGCTAGAAATAGAATAAAATGGATTGGAAACAGAATAGGTAAAATAATTTATTGATTTGTGTGCATTTTAACATATTATTATCTTGTTAGCTCGAAAATCGCTGTGTCGCCTTCGTCCGTGGGTGTAATGTTATTGAATCCCCACACGTGATCCCCGGTTGGTGCAAATCAGGTGACAATCAACTGGTGGTAGACTTCGTCCGTGGTTAGTGCCCACCCACCAGACAAAGCCGCACCGCCAAGCGGCTTTGCCGTGTTCTGGTGCGATGTCTGGTGACACCCTGCAGTGAGGGTGGGTGAATTGTTGCTCCTTTAAGGTTTCTAACCTTATAGAGGCTCATTCCACTGCCACCTTCTCACCGATAATCATTCGTAATCACGAGTGAATCGGTATACTGTAGTCTGTACTGTAGTACTGTCGAGTTGTAGTCGAGCGCCAGCCTATCGAAAAATAAAATAAAATTGATAGTACAGTGGGGACTTGGTTCCGCCATCTTGATGCTCACTGGTAAGATAGGTACTTACTTTACACGCCGCAGGTCGTGGTTTCGATTCCCACACAAGTCAGACATTTGTGTGATGCATTGTCTGTTTGTCTTGAGTCTGGTTGTAATTATCTATATTAAAGTATACAGGTATTTAAAAAAAAAGTATTCTAAGTACTATATAGTATATATCTGATGTACCTACAAAGTCTGTGTACAAGTTCTGCTTAGTTTGGGATCGGCCGTGTGTGTTAATGTCCCACGACATTACTATTATTACTCTACACTAAATGTTGAAGCATCTAAACCAAAAATTTTTTTATGCTTCGCTAAATACATTGTATTGTTCATATTAAATGGAGCATTATAAATTATGAATGTCACCTTATTGTGTCACCTTGTTTGTTTTAGAATTATGCAAATTGTTTTACAATGAAAATCATAAGTAACTACTGAGGTACCTACCGATGCTGATGATGTAATGCCTCGTATGTTACGGTAATCTGGGATAATGTTAGGAAATGGGCTGGCACGTGACTTACCAGCGCCTGCGCATTTAACCAATTCACTAATGATTACGAACGATTTTCTATGAGAATGTGGCAGTGGAAGAGGCTCTATATGGTTAGAAACCATAAAGGAGCAACAATTCCGAAACTCAATTCCATAATCCAATGTTTTGGAGCCAACCACCGCACTTTCTCATCAAAAACCTCTCGAGAGAATAATATGTAGGTACTTAGTATGTGTGTATCTTTATTATCATATTTCACAACATTACAATATTTCATTTCCCCACAAAACTGTTTCCACAGTTTGTCTGTGTATATTAGTTACTTGGTTTCCGTATATATGTACATGCTTTGCTTAGATTGGCTCTAGATGACCTTGTGTATATGTCCTATATTATTTATTTATTTACAATAGGAAAGTAGTAGCATGTGTAGTATAGCGGTTATCTGGTTTCTCCACAATCTCTGCATAGCTTAGGATCAGATGACAACAAAAAAAGTTAGGCCAAGAAAACTTCACATATCTGGGTGCACCTTATTGTATTTTCCATTCTTTGGCATTAGGTACGTACATGAGTATTAACGTTACAAAACTTAACACTATTACAAATATTTTAGAAATACAACTAGTTCGAATTCGTAAAGATGCAAATATCAGACAAAGGTATAGACTTCCGTAGTTGACAACTAAAGTATGTGAGCTGGAGAAACTTGTATAAAAAAATCTAAACAGAATCTACCAGATTATGCATGTAAAGGCTTTCAATACTTAGCACGTGAATACCTGTACAGAATGAAAGTTTCTCACGAACGCTGTGATATTTCAGCACTATACGAGCAGCTAAGCGTATTTTTGTATACAAAAAGAATGCAAGGGCTCTAATTCACGTAATTTCTTAACGCGCCGATCAAGTCGCGGTGCAGTTGTAATTAAGTTTACGTTCTATTGCAAAATGGTATTCTCTTTTTAATCTTTATTTATTTAGAGGCTTTTATTACAAAGTAATACGGCAACCCCATCGTAACTTAATCTATTACAAACAATACTATAATACTAAGTAATAGAGGTATGAGATTTTTGATGTTTAATAAGTCTAAAGCCATATGTGACGGAGGGCTCGGCAAAATGGTATTCTTGTTATTCACGACACCTCACTTTTTTAAAAAAAAATGGCGTCACCGTCTTTGACAGTGATTCTGCCAACGTCAAGTATTGTCATTCAAAGTGCTCGAGTGACGCAAACTTGACGCGAGCGTATCTGACAGTTTGTCTCTTAGTAGTCTGTGCAGTTTGTCAAAATTACAAGAGTACGAAAAGGGCCATTTTGATCGTAACTTAACTGCCACTGTACTGCAACAGGACTTATTTAATTAAGCGAATTAGTCTAAAGACTTGTGCTAGCCGGCAGCAATACGAGCGAAATAAAGGCTATCGGTCTAATTCATAAAAATCTTAAAACTCTTTAGTTAAAATGGACTTAGTCTCTTTAAATGAATGAATGAATGAAAATGCATGAATACGGGGTTACATACATTTTAGCTGCTGTGGGTATTAAAGAGAAGTGTTACATGTTTTACGTTTGCATCTTATCTAGGCGCCAATTTTTTTTATGTAACAAGTAACAATCCTATTTTTTTTTTCAATTATTCTGTACATTGCGACTTCAGCAAGTGTGCCAAACCATCATAAAAGAAATAAGACATAGACAAATTAAGTTTGGTCAGGGTTATTTACGAAGTAATATTAAAATTCTGTGTTGTATAACACCTAGTCTAAATGGCAAATGTCCGCGACGGATTAATGTATTGGACAATAATTTCACAATAGGTTTAAGAAATTAGTTCTCAACTAAATTATCTAATAACTTCACAAAATCATCCCATAGACAAAGCCCATATTCATTCACTTCACATCCTTCCAATTCTAACTGCGTAAACTCAGGTGGGTTATCCAAAGACAATCTCTTCCCTTTTCTCATCTCTTCCGTACTTTGGTACACATAATCCAATTTCAAATAACTCTCACCAGAATACTCTTCCAACCATTTCTGGAATAACACTTTCCCGCCAGCGGGAACAAGCTCATTTTGAAATTTTAGAACATATGGTTTGATACCCAAACTTTTTAATAATGTATAAATATTAGCATCATGCCCCATTAGCAGTGTTGCTTTGTAGTGTTTGTTAATTAATATATCTTTGATGAAAGTTAATAATGGATGGGCTACATCTCTAGCGATTAGAGTAGTATTAAAAATAACACTATGGTAGCCTTTACTAAGATCCAATACTGTATTCCATTGTTCTTGGGTTTTTAATAACCCCCAAGCAACTTCAGGTGCAGGAAAACCTTCATAATTTTCCATTATAAAGGAATCTATCACAGATTTACTGATTTTTAATGGTCCTTCTAAATTTGGCTTCAAACCAAAATCAGCAGTTATTTTATTCTTGTCTTTGATCATATCACAGTGGTTTTTATTTAAACAGTATTCTGAGTGATTAAAATTTAATAAATTCTCAAGCATTTCATAAGAATTATTCAGATTTAATGTATTTAATAAGTGCTGCATTTCTCCTATAGCTTTAGTTTTGAATATGGCAGAAGAATTGTGAATTACTGGATTAAAAATGACATCCTTTGCTTCATTTGTATGATGAATAGTGGTATTGCAGTTAGGAAATGCTTTATTTATAAACGCTTCAGCTGATGCCATGGTCCGTTGAGCAGTATTCGCATATACAAAAAGAGTTTCATCATTAGGACAGTTATTTGTAACAATGCCGTTAATATAAAGCCACGTTGAAAAAAATTCTCCCATGAAACCTTCGAGTAAAGCACCTTTTTCGGTCAAATATCCATTTTTTTCTTTCCACTTCGGCCAACTCCTGTTTGTATAATCAGCCAGGTTTTTAGACAAAGGAGTTCTTACATTATGTCTGCTGAATATTAAAACTTTTTGTAGCTGAAACTTTTCTACACTCACTGTTTTTGAAATTATTAAAACTATTACAAATAAAAAATGTAAAATCATTTTTAAACACTGTTTTATATGATTATCACAATATATGACTGTAATGTACTAAAGTGTGTCACATACTATTTTAAACTGTTTACAATTCACTAACATTACAAGTTTAATAACCTTGGTCAGCAGTCTAAATAAACATTCTTAGATCTAGGCATCTATTGAAAGAGAAAGGAATATAAATATTAATTTATTGATAGTCTTAATATCTATTTCTTTATTATAATTAGAGGAGTAGGTAACACTGAAAATAAATATAGAAATAATATGTAATACAGTCTACACATATTTGAAAGTCGAAAATTCTATTCTAATTTCAAATACAAATGATACTTAGGTCCCAGACTTACGTTTGGAAACAGATTAGCATATTACTGAAGTACATAATATAAATAATTAAATAGATGACTTACCATTACGAAATAATTAGATTATGTAATCCTAAAATGACTAGGTAAGTATCTACTTATATCCAAATTTAATAAGATGATTAGTCTTTTGATTTAGGATAAGAGAATAGACAGTAGCAAGTTGTTCTTGTATTTGTCTTGCCATCGTTTTTTATCTTATTACGTTTAAATTTAATATTGTTTGATTTCATTGTTGGGTTTTGGATAATCATTGTTTTTGTTTATCTCGCCAACCAATGTGACTTACACATGACAATCATGACAATGGCATTTGACGGATTCGTAACATCATACTTGTTGGCAGTCAGTGTCAAATGTTTTAATTAGTTAAATGGGCCAAATAGGCCAATAGCTTAATATTAAAGCTAAGTACATAAAATATGGTAAATAGAGCTAATATTTGGTCTGCCAAAATAAATGGGTAGGTGCAATCAACCACGACCGGGATTGGGGTGAGCAAACTGCTCTATCTCTGTGGGTTCCCTCAACATATCATCTTAATAATGTACCTACCTACACCTAAACTGTACGTACATATACACTGAACCCTTATTTACATATTTAATTATTTACCCACCCGCTAAAGTCAAGTAACAATTGAGTCTTCTGAATAACATTTTACATTATTTTTATGCCTAGGCATTACTAGTATACTATTATCTGTGCTAGGCTTCTAAGCATGCCCGAGCTTCCAATGAGTTGTTGGAGCTCGTTTTCAAATACATTCCAATACATTAAAAAAAGGATAATGTATTTTAGTGACTCATTCGGAAATTATGCGCTTAGCAACACTTTTAGCAATTCACCTTTATTTATTTATTGAATAAACATGACAAGTAATTTAAATAAAACGCAACGGACAATGTAATTATACGTTTTATTAAGTAGGTACTTTTCTTCCTATATAATTACATATGTTTACCTAAATGTTAATTAAGTAGGTAGGAACCTATCAGCGTTGCCAGTTTTTTGCCAAGTCGAGATTTTGGAACTTTTTGAGTGAAAACAGCGGAATTCTTTCGTCGAAAGCGGGTTAAATTAAAAAATACGTATATAATCAGAAAGTCTCAATTATTTATCTTTATAATTGAATTAAAATTACGTTTACGTGGCAATAGATTGCAAAAGTAGCCATAGAAAATGTATCTCAATAAAAATATATTTTCATTAAGATTTCTCTGTGCCACCACCCCCGCTTCCTAAGCACACTGCGTGCATGGTCACGTGATATCCAAAAAGCGGGACTGAGCGTGCCCACGTGGGACATTTAGTTTTGATTTAAAAATCGGGACGTCCCGCCAAAATTGGGACGTCTGGCAACGCTGGTACCTATATTCAACTTTCATAAACTTTGTTTTGGGTCTAGAAATAAGTGTGTACAAAAAACAACATTCATTTCTCCTTCATCATTATCAGTTGTAAAAGCTCATTAGTTTCATAAAATCATCCCATGGGCAAAAACCTCTGCTGTCAATTTTACAATTCCGTAATTCCAACGTAACCCTTCGTGGTGGATTATCCAGAGACAATTTATCGGCAAATCTCAACTGCTTAGCAGTTTGATAAATATATTCTATTTTTAAATAATTGCGAACGTCATCCGTCCACTTTTGAAATACAATTTTGCCGCCAACTGGAAACACATCGAATGTGTCGGGCAAGTCAAAGTAAATGAATTCTAATTCCCTAATTATAGGAGTCAAATTCGATTCATGCCCTATCAATACAATAAACTTAGGAGTTCCATTTTTGAACATTTCAGTCATAAAATTTAATAAAGGAAATGCTATATCTCTTGATACTGTCAAATTAAATCTGACATTCTGATTTTGCCTCAGAATTTTGCCAAGAAGTTTCCATTGTGAATCGTTATTTATTTTACCCCAAGCAACCTCTGTTAAGGGCAATCCTTCGTAATAACTCATTAGAAATGCATCAACAATAGCATTTCCGTCTCTCAACGGACCTAATACATTTGGCTCTTCGTTTTTGTAATTTACAACCTTATCATTTAGTACAGCAAGATCACAAACTTTATTTTTAATACAAATCTCCGAATTTTTGATATCCAGTATTGTATTTAATTCTCTATACGGTTCAGTCAAATCTGTTTCGTTTAATTTGTCTTCCATTTCATTTAAAACTAGTTTCATGAATTCATCAGTCTGATTGTGAACTATAGGATGAAATATTGGATCAAATATATCTATATTTTCGTCATGTTTTCCTGTTATATTGCAATTACGAAACGCTGATTCCGCAAACACTTTCCCAGTAGCTCTAGTTCTTTCCCTTGTGTTCGAATAAATTAGAACATCTTCTTCTTTAGGGCATCCTATAATAAAATCCTCTTGAGCCAACCATTGAGAAATATATTCCGCCATAATCTCTTCCAAAATTACACCTCTTGGACTTAAAAGTTCATGGTTACCATCTGGCCAGTTATTGGGAGAATACGCTTTTAGATTACCCACCAAAGGGAACCGTAGATTATGACGACTCAATATTAATACCTGTTTTAATCTCAACCTGTTTTCATCGACAAATTTTCCCAATGCTAACACTGTTATGCATAAAAAAATAATAGCGATAATACGCGCCATTTCGTTAACATAAAACGAAATTTGATTTTATTTTTTTCTTTACAACTATTTCTTGATAATTTTTCCAAGTTAACAAAAAAAAAATTCACGTTTAAACTACTGCGACGCGCCGAAATTTAAATAAGACTGAATTAAATGTACAGGAATAGTACCATTGGAATTAACATAACAGACAAGCAGGGCCGGTTTTAGCAATACTGCCACAGCGCCCTGTGCGAAATTGCTACACCGCCCCCTAACTACAATTCAAACTTATACCTATGTACTGAAATAACTGACCTAGTGTTATAATACTTATAATTTTTGCGTGATAATAAAAATTAAAAAGAAAAAGAAAATGCGAGCAATAGGAGTGCGAAAATTAGTGTAGGCAATAAAAAAATTGAAATTATAGTCTTAAATGTGCACGCGAGCGAAGCTAGGGCCCAATTATTCATCAGTATTATCGATAATTGTTAAAAAAAGGTTTAAAAAAACGCAAGCAAAGCGATGCGCCAAATTTTTTGTGGTAAATTACGAACACTTACAATCACGAATGTTATTCTGATCGAACGGAATGATGCCAACTTAAATGTTTCTTCACAATTTTTAGGTAGTAGCTATACAAATCCAGTATACGCAGACCTCTCGTTGTACGGAAATCCTTTACAATGCGAGATCAGCTTTTTAATAGAAATTTATAGCCGTGTGAGCAGTTATTAAAAATAGTATGTTCGGCGCCCTGGGCGGTCGCCTAACCAGGGCCCCACCCTAACACCGGCACTGCTTATAAGGGCGTCATACCGAAATAATCTTTATCACTAACTAGTGACCCGTCCTGCTTCGCAAGGATAGATTCTGATATTATTTTTGTTCTGAAGATCATGCATTTTATCGGTATTTAACAAAGAAATAAAATTTAGTAATTTTACCAAACCGTTAGGAGAATTTCCATTTCCATATGTCTATGTAGACACACGCCTCAAACTCAGAAAACCCTTCTTTTTTGTCGGGGGTTACACCAAAACCATTAGTGTCACAGTCATAGAGCGCTCCGTTTTTTAAATTTAATTTATTTAATGAATTTTAATTTTACTTTATGCTTAGTAAATTTTTTTTTAATTTTTAGCTTACTTTTTGAAGCCGGGTTTTTTTTTAACAAAATATTATCCTCATTAAAAAGGCTTTAGTTCTGGTTTCGCCACAATATTTTAGTAGTTGTGATGTTGCGCGATACGTTTGTGTTGTCCATCTAATCGAGGTTATAACAAATCATTGCTGTTGTTTGTAATAATAAAAATAAATAATTAATAATTAATATAATAATTTTGATAAAAATTGTAAGTACTTAAATCTTTTGCATGGTAAGTCCGATTTGAATAATTGATATAACCTTGAATACGAGGTGATTTATTTGAATAAGGATTAATAGTATTAAGTACCAAGGTTCGAATAATGTGGCCCAGTTTGTACCGGCGCGGCTGCGTTTGCGACAATTGCTTAAAAAAATAATGAAAACGTAGTTTTTGTAACGTAACTATAACACATATTATATAGTTAGGAATATTGTACCTCAGACTATTTTTGTGAATACTGAAGTCCTCTATAAAATTGTAGATTTTAGTACTTACATTACTTTGCTCAATAGAGCAATTATTATTGTCTTAGATTTACGCGAATATCACACATTGAAATAAAACTACTTTTACAATACCTTAGGTCATACAGTTTATAGAAAACCAACACATACAAATAGGTATCTAAACGGTGATTCGCACCACCATCCTAAACAGTTAGCTACCGTGGGCAAATCTTTGTTTCAGAGAGCACACGGGATCTGTGATGATGAACATCTTGACGCAGAGCTTAAGTACGTCAAGCAAGTATTGCATGACAACAAGCTCCGAGCACCGCGTCGCCGCAGATCACGTGTAAAACCAGCTACAGTTGAAAGGCAACCTGCAATTCTTCCTTATATAAGAGGAGTGACCGACAAGATTGGCTATATCCTTAAGCGGGCTTCTATAAATACTTACTTCAAGCCAAAAACCAAGATAAGTCAATTTTTACCATCTGTCAAGTGTCAAGTCCCTCTACAAGATGCGGGTGTTTATAAAATTGACTGTGAGTGTGGACTCTCATATATAGGACAAACAAAAAGAAGTATAGGGACCCGCGTAAAAGAACACATAGCTGATGTTAAACATCAACGCTCAACGAAATCTGCAGTGTGTGAACATACTCAAAAAGGCCCCAACCATTACTTGAGATTTGATAAAACACAGGTCCTTGTCAAAGAAAACCGGTTCCTACCAAGAATGATCCGCGAAGCTATTGAAATTAAAAAACATCCTAATTTTAAAAGAGAAAATGGTTGGAATATACCACCAGCTTGGGACCCAGTGCTTAATTTACTTGTACCAAAACCCAAGCAAAATCAACTCAGAATTCAAGACACTGTGAGCTCAGTTTGCTTAAATCGGAACGCAACTTGAATATTAATGTTTGAAGGTAGTCAGTAATAATTGTGATTAATATTTTTGGACGTCAAATATCTCAGTCCACCCGTGAACATGAAGTCTGAAAAGACTTTGAAACGTCGGGATCTAAAATCTAAAATAAACCGCGATAAAATCCGTTAAAAAGTAGTTTTATTTCAAGAGCAATTATTATTAAAAATAGTCAATAATTATTTTCCGCAGAGTACCTACGCGATATGATTTTTTGCGGTACCTAGTCTTTTTTTCTAGCTTTTGGTTAGTGTAATTATCGATATTTTTGTACAGATTGCAAATTTTTTTAATTCGTAATATAGCTGTTACTCTGTAAAGATTTAGCTCACTATTGGTGAAAGATTGTTTTAAATACGGTTCTGTAGTTTTTGAGTATAATCGGAACAAACAAACAATCAAATCTATCCTCTCTAAAATATTAGTGTAGATTATTAATTAAAAAAAGTTAATAGGTAGGTACCTAATAAATAATTTAACATGTAGGTCACGTACGGGTTATATTTAACATATAATTAAACTAGCTGTCTGACTGCGTCCACGCGTATGTCGGTTATCGCGACAAATCATGCGCAGTCGGGAAAAAAACTATCCTCTATCCTTCCCCTGGTCTCAAACTATCCAGGCCAAATTTCATTTAAATCAGTTCAGTAGTTTTGGCGTGAAAGCGCGATAGACAACAGACATACAATTATATTCGCATTTATAATATTAGTAAGGAATAAATTACTATCATTTTATAAGAAGGTAGGTAAGTAGGTGCTGTGGGTCGCCTCTAGTAGGCACTCACAGCGTTTACTGAGCAATGTCCATGTTTGACACTGATAGGTCACACTTACTCTTGTTTTTAATTGTTGTTATGTTTGTTTTTTTTTTTTCTCTTTCTCTATCTATGTGTTTCTTTTTTTTTTTTTTTATTTAATTTTGTGTGTCCTGTCGTTGTCAAATAAATGTTTTTCTTTCTTTCTTTCTTCTTTCTAGGTATAATAGATAGACCGTTCAACTCGCGTATCGCCTATCGCCAAGATTCTGACACCTCAAGCTGCACAGACAGTGATGATGATTCAAGCGATATGGATATTAGTGACGAATAGTCTTACGTTACTTTTATCTATGGTTAAACAGTTCTTTATGAGATTTAATTAACGTTTTATGACTTTGTTCCTCAGATGGCGATACGCGAGTTAAACGGTCGGCCTATAGGTGGCCAATATTATACTTTCAGGCTGCTTTTGGGGCTTTCCAGGCGCTGCAGCGCATCCTTAACGTTTGCAGAGTCACACACGGATGGCTTTTATGCGATTGTACGCAAAAAAGTGTCCTGCTTGCTGCTATGCCTTCGGAACAGTGCCAATAGCATCCTGAAAGTAATCGCTGCTAGACCAGACTGTCATACAGAGGCACTGGGTAGAGGTGGCATTCACTTCAACCCCTATTAGTGTCCCTCTGCTGGGCATGGGTCTTTTCGCAACCATCTTATGAGTTGAGAGAGTTTTAGGCCTTAATCTACACACGCTGGCCAAGTGCGGGTTGGTACATGTGGCATGTCCTCGAATGATTAGTTCTTAGACATGCCGGTTTCTTCACGATGTTTTCCGTCACCGATATTAAGCAGCGGAGATGAAACAATTCACGCAAAGATGTATGGGCACGGCCGGGATTCAAACCCGCGACCTTATTTTTATAAGGCGAGGCCCGTACCGCTGCGCCACTGCTGCTCGGGGCAGGTGGCATTAGGCCTCTAAAAATAGTAGTGTTTGTTAAAATTATAATTAATTTTAATTTTTAACAAATACTAATACTACTAACTAGAATTAAGCTCAATTGTTACTAAATATAATACTTGTAAAACTCAAAACTACTTATTACTGTTCTTAAATCATTTTTAAAGTTATTACTTAATATCTAGACCCACAAGCGCCTGCACAATTTTGATTAGCAAACAATATTTCTAAGAGTTGCTCCGATTTCAATACTAGTAACTAATAAATAGAGTATTTTTGACCCATCCACAAATATTGAGATTGTTAATAATTCTCCCTTCTATTTTACACGGCTGTGTCGTACCTATCAAATCTTATCTTATAAATGGGGCTGGTAGACCCAGAGCACTTCAACCCAGCTGGATCTTTTGTGCTTCCCCTTGATACAATAAAGCCTCGGGTATTCTTCCTCCGCACAGCTCGTCCACGACCGCTGCTAATTGTCGGGGACACATGAGGCCGTATTCATATGGAGTAGGGCGGTCCATTCCTAATGCATTCATGCATTTTCGCGCCAGCAAGTCGCATTCGTACAGTATATTCTCTATGGTTTGCTTTGCCAATGCTTAACATCAGGCAAGTTGTAGTCAAACGCAAGCCAATTACTGAATAAAAAAAAACATAAAATATAAAGCGACCAAAATAAAACACATTTGAGTAACCTCTATTTTATTAAGCACTTTCCTACATACTTTGTATAAATACCAACCTACTGTCATTAAATACTTAGGTAATTATGTATGTTCTACTTTTTTAAACTTGAATGTACTTAGTTCAAAAATAATCGGGTGTACAGAAAACAGCATCAACATTTTCTCTATCTAAATTAGTTCTAAAAGTCCATTATTTTCATAAAATCATCCCATGGGCAAAAACCTCTGCTGTCAATTTTACAATTCCGTAATTCCAACGTAACCCTTCGTGGTGGATTATCCAGAGACAATTTCTCAGCAAATCTCAACTGCTTAGCAGTTTGATAAACATATTCTATTTTTAAATAATTGCGAACGTCATCCGTCCACTTTTGAAATACAATTTTGCCGCCAACTGGAAACACATCGAATGTGTCAGGCAGTTCGAAGTAATTAAAACCTAATTCTCTAACAATTGGAGTCAAATTCGAATCATGCCCCGTCAACACAATAAACTTTGGGGTACCATTTTTAAACATTTCAGTCATAAAATGTAATAAACGACCCGCTAGATCTCTTGATACTGTCAAATTAAATCTGACATTCAGATTTTGCCTCAGAATTTTGCCAAGAAGTTTCCATTGTGAATCGTTATTTATTTTACCCCAAGCAACCTCTGATAAGGGCAATCCTTCGTAATAACTCATTATAAATGAATCAACAATAGAATTTCCATCTCCTAATGAACCTTTTACATTAGGTTCTTCATTTTTTTCATTCACAGCCCTGCTCCTTTGTTTAGATAGATCACAAATTTTGTTTTTGATACAAATCTCTGAATTTTGAATATCCAGTATTTTATTTAATTCTCGGTATGATTCAGATAAATCGGTTCCGTTTAATTTAGCTTCCATTTCATTTAAAACTAGTTTCATTAATTCATCAGTCTGATTGTGAACTATAGGATGAAATATTGGATCGAAGATATCTATATTTTCGTTATGTTTTCCTGTTATATTGCAATTACGAAACGCTGATTCCGCAAACACTTTCCCAGTAGCTCTAGTTCTCTCCTTTGTGTTCGAATAAATTAAAACATCTTCTTCTTTAGGGCATCCGTTTATAAAATTCTCTTGAGCCAGCCATTGGGAAATATATTCTGCTATAATCTGTTCCAAAATTACACCCTTTGGACTCAAAACTTCATAATTACCAGCCGACCAATTATTTGGAGAATACGCTTTCAGATTACCCACTAAAGGAAACCGCAGATTATGACGACTAAACATTAATACCTGTTTTAATCTTAACCTGTTTGCATCGACACATTCTCCAAATCCCAACACTATTATGCATAAAAAACTAATAACAATCGTTCCCGCCATTTTGTTGACGTAAAACGTCATTTATATTTATTTCTTTTCTACAACTATTTCCTGCTTATAATGCCAAGTAAAACAATAAAAACTGCGTTGAGACCACTGCGTGCGTCACACTGAAATCTTGATAGGACTGAATAATGATCCACAGAAATAGGCACTATTGCAATTTGCATCACAGACAAGCTTGTCACACCGAAATAAACGTAATCAACCGTTCGTCTGTCACTAATTTGATAATTATCTTCGATTTGTAAGCAACCTACACTGTTATTCACTTCGATGAACTCACTCCTCGATTCACGACTAATATTTTAATTTCCTCGGAATACTACAATAGGTACCTACGTATTAATTTATAACACACGTTTGCGCCTGTAAATAGTGAATAGCAATTTTGTAACACACGTTTGAAATACGAAGGATGTTGCTATTTTTGACGTGACAACGTCTTATAAATTGGTTTGCCGGGTGACACTTCAAGAAACTGCGTTACGCTCCGCTCACGTTATGCGCTCACAATGAGAGCGAGTGAGAGGCACGCGTCCCTTCCACTCGGGCATGGTTAGCCCGCCTAAGAGCGAGAGAGACAGACATAAAAAGTGAAAGGCACGCGTCCCTTCCACTCGAGCACAGTTAGCCCGCCTAAGAGCGAGATTCTTTGTATAAATTAATGTTTTAAATATAATTCTTTGTATAAATAAATGTTTTAAATTGTTACTATTATTTCATCCTTCTTCCTACTATACGAATGAATATTCACATTAAAATTATTTTACCACTCAAAGTCGTTGTCACGTAAAACTTTCGCCCGTATACCGACTTTACAGGCAACCAATTTTTTTTATTATAGGTACAACCGCTAGGTTCTCTTAGTAGTCTGTGTATAGGCATTTTAGAATACTGCTTCTCAAGCAAGTAGACTATCTGTCATTTACCATAGAGAAAAAATAAAGAATTACTTTCTAGTTTCACAAAAAAAAAAATTTTTTTTGACTTTGAATAGATTTTTTTTAATTTAACTAATGCAATGTAGTTAATTTTTGTAAGGCCTTGGATGTTCCGCATCAGTGATTCAGAATTTGAAACCGCTTGACGGTGGGAACAATTATTATTTAATGCTGCTTTTCCGACAATAACGAATCCAAAATTATCCTTGCTTACAATTAAATCCAGATTAAATATTATTTTTTAATTTAAGTAGGTAACGGGGTTGGGGAATACGATTGTGTTGGAATTACACAATCTTATCCCCCCATCCCCGTTCTTCCATCGGACAAGTAGAGGTACGGCTATGCGCCACCTTTACATGGTGGAAATTCCACGGGTACGCACAAAGCGCTTTACTTCCACTTTTATTGTGCTAACTGCCAAGTTGTGGAGTTGCGGCATCTGTTTCCCGATAGCTATAATCTGCCTGTCTTCAAGTCACGAGTGAATCGGTATTTACTGGGCAAGCGCGTGTCAAGTGCAAACCTATTATAGGATAAAAAAAAGTTGTGGTCAGGCGCCAGCCTATGATAGGATAAAAAAAGTTTAGGGCACGTTCAGTAGTCAACCACGTGATGTTTTTCTTCCTACTCTTAAGATAGTTGAGATTGAGAATAATACGCGCCTACTATGCGTTTCAAATAAGAATAGGACTGGAAATCCGCCATCTTGGACCGGAATGCGCAACAACTTCATATTTAGTACAGTGGGCAAAAACTTATCACTTTAACATACATTTTAACATACCTAATATTATTATGTGTGGTTTTATACTATGTGCTGACGCTACTTTTGCTTGTTTTTTGTATGAAGGTAATCGCGAATCCTGTCCTCTTCTTATTGAAACGCATAGTAATGAAACGCTTCAAAAAAAGTCAATAATATTCAAAAAAAAGTTTTTATAATGTTCTGAAACAACAATGTATTCACGTTTTAATGTTATAAATTGTAATAAATAATTAACTTAATTATTCATATTATTAGGTTTACAAATTTAAATCACATTTAAAATTATCACTAAATAGCTTTCTACCCGCCTGCACCTACCTATGTCCGTAGTTGATGGTGTGCCGTCTCAGTCAGCAAGTTAAGCCGTCGGTCCTGTACTGGGAATTAAGAGTGCACCTGTTGTACACATACTTGTACAATTTAATATCTCCTGCGTACATTAGTCAACTTAGATTGGCCGCCGTAGATCGAATTCGGCTAGCTCTTTTTGTACAGTAGGTTAAAACTTAATTGAATAACAAACTTGTAGTTACTTTCATAATCAATAGTATAATCCGCGCCACAATAGATTAACAAATCTAAAACACAGCGTTTACTGAGCAATGTCCATGTTTGACACTGATGGGTGACACTTACTCTTTGTTTTTTTTTCCTTATTCTTTTCAACTGTTTTCAATTATGTTTTTTTTATTATTTTATTTGATTCTGTGTCTCCTGTCTCAGTCAAATAAATGTTTTTTTCTTTCTTTCTTCAAAATGGCGGTTTGTTCTTGTAATGACAGTTTGTACTGTCAGCAAAACAAGGTAGTCAAATGATATTTTTTAATATTGATTTGATTGACGGGCCGGTGGCGTGGTCGGTAAGATACTTGCTTTTCACGCCGCAGGTCGTGGGTTCGATTCCCGCCCAAGACAAAAATTTGTTTAAATATGTCTGTTTGTCTTGTGTCTGGGTGTAATTATCTATATTTATGTATATATTTACAAAAGAAAAGTATTATATGTAGTATATTACCGGTTATCTGGTTTCCACAGTACAAGCTCAGCTTAGTTTGGGATCAGATGACCGTGTGTTTATGTCCCACTATATTATTATTATTATTATTGTGTTAAAATAAATAAGCAAGTTATGTACCTACACAAAAAAGCCAACAGAATGCTCAATGGATTTGAAAACAGCGGATTCCATTTAACGTATAAACCTAATGCATAATAATGAATACATAGTTAAAAATACAATATTATTTTTGTGTGCTGTACTTACCAACTTATGTGACTACAGACAGCAATAAAGTGCGAGTAAGAGGGAATGATTAGTGCCGCTATTTTAGATTTGTTTGTTTATTAGCGCGGGTTATACATATAATTTACTTAAACACTATATTGCATTATGAACGAGATTATAAGTATAACAAGAGACTAAATGCGAATAATACATGTTTAAGAATACAAAATCCACCATCTTTATAAAAAGGCGGAAAAACTGACATTTTAACTTTTGGTTGAAGCCCTATCTAACTGTGCAAGTTGGTGGGCCAACCGCTCTTCGCGAGCGCGCCGGGCTTGTCCTAACGCTCTCCTTTCTGCGAATTTTGATATGAACACTTCAACTGGGATTTGACCTGCAAAACAATGACAATTAATAAATTAATAATTAAATTAAACATAATATATATTATTCATTTGGCCTTCAGAAAAAATGTTAACAAAGTGACATTTCCTTAAATGTTGATGGATATTAGAGATGGCGAATATAACCCGAACTTAGAAGACTTAACAAGGAACTGTGTATGTGTGCCCCTCTGTTGTTTGTATCCATAAACTGTTCATGTATTTTTTGTGTAGCTTTTATTGCGCATTAGTAAAGACGCTTCAACTTTTTCCAATACCAATGAACTGTTAATGTTAATAAATAAATACATACATAGGCTGATAAACACATTACCACTCCTGTGCGTCGTGCAGTACAATATGATGCTATCCTGGTAACTATCATCACAATGTATTTGAATAGCTAGTATTCAAACACAAGAAACTTAACACTTACCAGTCAAAAACTCCTCTGCAATAATCTCAGAGTCCTCATCAGCCTTCATAGCTGCAGCTTTCAAGCAATCTCGGATCTTATAGGGATCATACATTTCAGCTAGTTTCTGATGTCTCCTGTTCAACTCTTCAAAGTTCATTTTCATTTGGACTATCATAGAAATACGGTCGATCACATCAGTTTTAAGTTCGTCAAGTGTTTGTTGCTTCGCAATGTTTTCTTGAGCAATTCGTTCAATGCTATTCATCAATTCTTCTGTTTCCAAGTCCATTTCTGTTAGTTGTGGGTTTACTTCTAGTATTTTGTCCTGTAAATTATTAAAGTATGAAACGAACAAGAGATTTTTTTTAGATTTGTCAAAGCGCATCGACCTAGATATTACGTGCACACTCGAAACATACAAGGCGGAACTGAATAGTTATTACTACAACAGTTAATATTTTCTGTTCTTCTTGAAGCACATTACTTCAGTTTCATTATTAAGATTAGTTTTTATACTTTGACTTTATTATAATTATGTATTATGTATAATGTCATGTTGGATTGTAGCCTAGTTATTATTATGTGATTAATATTTCCAACAATTGGAAAAGCATAGTGGGGATTGTTTTTTTACTTGATTTTTTTTAATCTATCTTTCTTTATTTGATCGTATTGGCATATTATTACTACCCACAAGGGGCGCGGTACATCTGAATGACGTTGACTTAGGCCAGCTCAACGAGACTGGTTTCCTTCGAGGCGAGGGACCCCAAGGGATCTCTGTTGGAGATCCTACTAAATAAATAAAAATAATTTTCTAAAATGGGCTTGTGCTTGACCACAACTTGCTTGATGTATATTGACTATTATATTATTCACATCATCAATAATGTATTTTTTTGTATTTGTAATTTGTAATGTGTTGTCACACTGGATGTCATTCTGCAGTTAGCTCACAGTGAAAGAAGTCTGCATCACGTGGACTGTAGAATGCGTCCAGTGTGGCAATTCCATTATAAATATAAGCGAATTGCAAATATTGATGAATTAAAACTATTTTTCAAGAGTTTATTTTAATTACTACATCCCAAAAAATTTAAAAAGAAATCTTACTGCAACAGTTTTGCAAATCTGTGAAAATACCTGAGGATATTAGACATAGATTTGGGTTTAAAACTTTTTTTATATTCATATTATTCATATTTTAAGGTTTGACCAAGCTAGTCAAATAAAGAGAATCAAGACTACACCTGTAAATCTGTATTTTCTAAGATCTCCTGCAACTCTTCAATACAGCAATCATTGAGCTCAGGGAACATAGATGACTGGCCGCTTACTTGTGATTGAGGACTCACATCAGCAGACTTAGTTTCCTCAGAATTAGTTAATGTAGGCATCGATTTCTGGAATTCTCTAATAATAGCCTGTACCACACGTCCTAAATCTGAGTGTAACGTATAGTTCAAAAGTCCTGGTGCTCCCAAAACTTGGTTCGAATTTTCCCCGACCCAAGGATGAGGTATTGGTGGATTTACAAATATTGTAGGCTTCTCAGTAGGAAATTCAGGGCTTAGAATCACTGTTAAGCTCATGTTTTTACCGTTAGAGACGAACTCCACCCGATATTCAGAGCTTTCGTTTACTTCGACGACGTGGTCGTTGAAGATTTTTAACGTATCAATTTGGCGTTTTCTTAGCTCTTGTTCATTGTAATATGGTCGAGCAAGCATGTTTGTCCTGTCTAGTTACTAAAAATTGCACTAAATATGACTAGAATTCAGTTTTTTGCTAAGAAATATGTTGGTCTTCTTTTCACTAATAAAATTAGCTTATCTTGAAGATTTTTCAGTGTTAAACAATTTTTAATGTTATCTTATTAGAAACTATAGTAGTAAATAAATTTAATTCACTTGACCTTTATAAAAACAATGTAATATTACGGAATTTTAAAGGAAAATATTAAAGAAGTCGCTCAATCTCCTTGTATTCAATTACTACAACCACAGACTAAGTAAGTAGAAATACACTACATCTAACCACAGATAATTGATAGACAGATGACTGAGCATAGATTGTTACAAGACCACAGAGCTGCACATAAGAAACTAGGCATGCGTATAATATCTTTACTGGGAATTAAGTAAGAAACCGACTCACTGATACGAATCACTAAGATGTTTGTAATGATTGGATTTAATTAAATATATTTTTTTAAATAATGTTTTTTTTAAATTAATTATAATGTCAAATACATATCATGAAATAATCATATAAAATGCTCGTCTAAAAAAGTCCGCCCCGAACTATACCTGGTGCAAAAGTACCCATCACACAGGCTGCATTCCCATATTCTACGCCCTACTTCCCCAATAAAGCGTTTCGCTTCTAAACTGTTCGATAGAGATGATGGGCTTAGGCTTCTAAGCCCATCATCTCTATCGCGAAAGGAACAAACAGATGCTGGGTCTGTAACGAAGCGTACTTGAGCCACTTCCCAGAAGCTTTGTCCTCAACAGCCGCGGCTGGAAAACGGACCGTCCGAACGAAGTTACTGGGAGCGAGAGAACTGACGCATGTGGCGTTTCATATCAGGTTCTTGTCGCTCTTCCGCGGTCGAAGTCATACCATCGCGTCTCTTGCCATCAGACCTGTTAAGACCAGGCGGCTCAAGCAAGCATGGGACATCTGCCGAAAACAAGGCCCTCACCAGTGTCGTTGAGAGCTTGGTGACGCTAGAATCTAGCTGTGATGACCATCGGTTTCCCCGATGGAACAACAGGTAGGTACATATATGGAAATTACACACCCTGCAGCCCAGGCGGAGTGCCACGGCCACACGCAAAGAGTTATCGTCCAACAAGGTGAAGGTAGCGCGTGCAGCCATGCTCCTGATATTGCTCCTCCCCGAGTTTGGCTAGATCGGCTCCTGAGGCGCTCTCCAGCAATTGAGTTAAAACCTGCCCAACAACCACGTCATCCCAAGCGCGCTGAGAATACCTAACAGCAGGGCTCGCTGCCCCCGAGCTACGGACCGCCCACTCCGACTCGGCACAAAGAAAAGCTTCAAGCTTCTTTTCTCTCCACTAGCAAGCCATTTGGGACTGAAGTAGTAAATTATGGTGTCACCTCGCCCACATCATACCATCCTATATGCCGTCAACAGGACCGCGTTTCGCGTTCCGAGGGCGCCGCTACTTGCTCCGGTCACCGCCACCAGCTCCACTGAGCCTATTTCCGTTCATCGGACACAATTCTAAAGTCCGAACTGCAGCTATGAATCTTTATGTATGTATATTACTTTTTTTTGCTCGACCCGGGGATCGAACTAAGTTATTAAGTGATTACCACTGCACCACTGAGGCTGTTGGAAATAGGCGATCTTCAATTCAATGAAACCAGAATAAAAACCGAAGTTCTTGGATGTGTCACGTGACTCCTGATTGTTTAGAATTCACCTAAACCCTTTTTTTAGTGTCCCACTGCTCCGTCACCTTCGTCCGTGGGTGTACACCGTACACCTGTAATTGAATCCCCACTCGTGGTCCCCGGGTGGTCCAAATCAGGTGACAATCAACTGATGGTAGGCTTTAGAATAATATTATTGTCTGTGGTTTGATATTGTGTGCTGCTGGCGGTACTTTTGCTACGTTTTTGGTATGAAGGTAGCCGCGAGTCCAGTCCTATTCTTATTCGGAACGCATAGTAGTCGTCAAAAATTAATAAAATTTCAGCGGTCTTGTACTGTCATTACATTAAAGTTATCATAACTAACAAGCTTTTAAATGATTTGTAATAAAAAACGTGCTGTTTAAGTAGCTTCGAGCAGTACGAAGTTGCATTACCCCTTTGACATTAGGTACCTACCACTTACTTAAAGCTTACGTCAGAGAGTGACTTGTTGCTACATCTGCACAGGCGTTTGTTATTTTTACTGGAATACATCGTATTTTACACATTAAAAGCATTAATTTAGTGAGTGACGCTTCAAAGTAGGTACTCATAATTAATAATTAATCAACTTCTACCCTCTTTTTGCTCTTACCGATGACATACGATTTTACGGAGGACTTGGTTACCAATCTTTTATAGGTATAACCGCAAAATTAATGTACAGTCACATCATGAAATGATATCAGCTACGAACACATATAGGCCGACCGTTTAACTCGCGTATCGCCTATCGCTAAGATTCTGTCTCCTCAAGCTGCACAGACAGTGATGATGATTCAAGCGATATGCATATTAGTGACGAATAGTCTTACATTACTTTTATCTGTGGCTAAATAGTTCTTTAAGAGATTTAATTAATGTTTTATGACTTTGTACATCCAGATGGCGATACGCGAGTTAAACGGTCAGCATATACACACTAACTAATGCCTGCCTGTTCACACACGCACGACACACACGCACACACACACGCACACATACTCTAACATCGTTTGAGTAAAGATAAAAGCTTTAATTTTCCTCTATTTTTTTCTGTAAATTGTAGAATCGTTTATTTCTTCACAGACTCATTTTGTAAATTTATTTGTAAAAATTGTCTGGACCATCAAGATACAGGACATGTTCCTAGTTAGAGGTCCGTTGTTTAAGAATTTGTTTGTAATCTTTTGGCAATAAACGGTTTTATTATTATTACTATTATTATTATAAAATACTAGCTTCCGCCAGCGGCTTCGCCCGCGAAATTGGTCTCACTAATCTTGTTACTCCATACAAACTTTGGAACCCCGTTTCACCCCCTTAAAGGGTGAGTTTTGTAAAATCCTTTCTTAATGCACCCCTAGACCCCATAAGGAACCTATTTGCTATGTGTAATGTAGAGTCTCCAGACCCTTCGGTTTGGACTCTGCGTTGATATGTCAGTCAGTCAGTTCCTTCTTTTATATATTTAGAAGATACGTGCAGCGGTGGCGCATCGGTACGGGCCTCGCCTTAGATAAATAAGGTCGCGAGTTCGAATCCTGGTCGTGCCCACACATCTTTGTGTGAATTGTTCCATCTCCGCTGCTCAATATTGGTGAAGAAAAACATTGTGAGGAAACCGACATGTCTAGGAACTAATCATTCGAGCTCATGTGACATTCATCAACCCGCACTTGGCTAGCGTGTGTGGATTAAGGCCTAAAGCCTCTTAACTCGTAAGATAGTTGAGAGAAGACCCGTACCCAGCAGTGGGACACTAAAAAGGTTTGAAGTGAAGTGAAAGGTGGGTTCGATTCCTGTGCCATGGAATATTTTTGGTTATGATGACTGCCTCGGTAGTCGAGTGGTAGCATGTTCGTTTAATAACCACGAAGCCCCGGGTTTGATTTTGTCGGGCAAAAATACTTTTCTATTAAACAAAGATTGTCGTTATTTTGTCTAGATTAAACACGAGAGGCTAGGCTGACACGATTTGGTTAATATCAATATTGGAATATTTTAAAAGGTGTAAGGATGGTTCGAAAGGTTAGAAATACGCGGTACGAAGTTCGAGTCAGCGTTCGAGTAGCGGCGGCCTTTCTAAGCTGATTAGCCAGGTATGCAGGAGATATTACAGTACACGAGTGTGTGTGTGCAAGTGTCATACTCATAGTGTACTCTCTATTCCCGTCACTCTCAGAGTCCCGTAAGATGACAACGGGTGAAAGATCAGGCGCAGGACTGACGGCTTTACGTGATCTTTGATGCATAGTCTGTGTTCTTTTTTTCACGTAATATTTCAAGTCTATGGTTAACACTAATTCGACCTCCTTTCCATCAAACTTTTTCTACTTGTATGATTTATGATATGACCTTGATTTTTTCGCTATTCAACCACAGACACTTGCATTGCTTTTTTTAACGGCCAAAGGCTATCCCCACTTTCGATTGTAGAGGGGACTCAGAATTTCACACTGTCGCACGGACTGTCCATTCATACATAAAGTTACTTTCAAACGTGCGCCTTCGTCCGAAGAAAGTAAAAAATCTTTGCCTCAGCTTGCTGGCTGTATCTGTAAACTTTTTAAATTCGAATTCTATTAATACAAATTCGATTTTTAAATATAAAATTTCGAATGTACCTACTTACTTTCGTAATTTTATTTAATTTTTTTTTAATATTGTTTTTTTTAATCGGGTGCAAGGAGGTAAGGATTTTTTGGGAGAGCCTAAAACTTGTCTTTGCATAATATAGCCGTAGTGCCAACGGCGATTTTTATGTAATACTATGTAACCGGGTTGCATAACAATCTTTTGGCCTCATATTTTGGCAGTTACGATAGTCTATAGCGTGCCATGGTGATAGTTGAACGCTTTCCATTAAAAACTGTGTCATTAAAAAAAAGTGAAGTGTCAAAATAGTGTGGTGCCAGGAATTTTTTTAAAAGTAAGTTTTTTTTTATTATAGCTACTTTGGGTTTTTCAGCCGTAATATATGGCCTCTTGTTAAAATTGCCTAATTTATGTGTTATTAGATAATGATTGCGATAACAACCTACTTTTTTTAAATATCATTGACGTCGATGTTGTATTAGATGTTTTTATGTTTTATTTTGTAATAAATGTAAATGAGCATGTTAATGGCGGCGGTTATTTTGTTTGAGAGTTATTTTATGCAATAGTATGAACTTGTTTGTTAAGTCTGACCTAGTATACTGACCTCAATTTGTGTAACTAAGTAAATTATATGACAAACGAAGTTTTATCGAAACATTATCATTAATCTGCAGTTTTTAAATTTACTAGTTATCCTAACGCGGCGGCTTCGCCCGTGCGTATGTCGATTATCACGCTAAACCATTGCCTTTTTTCCGCGGTCAGATAAAAACTATCCTATATCGTCCTCCGAGTTTTAAACTATGTATATACCAAATTTAATCTAAATCGTTTCAGTAATTTTGGCGTGAAAATGGAACAGACAGACCGAGTTACTTTCGCATTTATAATATTAGTAAGAATGACTGCAGTGGTGCAGAGGATAGCGTGTTTTCCTCTGGTCTCTGAGGTTACGGGTTCAAATTCCGCGGGGAATTCATTTTTTTTAACCAGTAAGGAGATTACGTGAAGCAATCGGTCCTGCATCTGATTTTTCACCGGTCATGTCATTCCATCCCACCAGCCCAAGATAGAGAGTAGTACCTGGTTAGGCAGCTTAGATCGTCCGAGGTAGTCGGAAAAATGGCTACGAGGGATGTATTTAGCAATTTGTATTCAGATATCGTAGTGATTGGTAATGTTGCTGTGGTAAGCAGACGTACGCTAGTACTTGTACATAGCATTCCGTTCGTTGCAAAACAGTTTCAAATAAAGGCACACAGAAACACCTTTTATTTTATAAAAAAACACTACATAACTTAAAAGTTATTTTGCGTCAATAATCTACATTCTATTTCTATAACTATATTTAATTTTATACTTGCGAAAATATGTAACTTCGGCTAGAAATTAAGAAATGTAACCATTCTTTGACAATCGGGTAAAAAGGCAAAGCCAATCACCAAATAAAAAAAACACAAAAAAAAATTACAAGCTAGGATTTGAATTTCGAACAAAGTCCATTTAACTATTTTATGTACTGAATAAATATAATTATAAAACGAATAATGAATTAAAAAGGGATAGGTACATATGTACTTTAATTAGAATGTCTGTCAGGATTGTCAGACATAGACATTGTTCATTAAAGGCTGTGAGTACCAGACGCAACCCACAGCACTGATTTTTAATAATGTCCATCTAATGATATCTGTTGCAATACTTGAAATTTATCTAGCCGTTAGGAAAGTACAAGGTACCTATATAATAAAGAAATTTGATAAAAATACAAGAGACCTACGTGCGAAAAACGTAACCCTTTTTTAAAGCGGTTAAAAATATTTAGATACAACCTACCTTCAATATGGCTAGGCCATGGGGAGGCTTTTGCCCAGCAGTGGGACACTACAGGCTATAAAAAAAAAACCCTGAACAAGATTTAGTCAACTCGTTGATGTCTTTTGTATGGGGTTCTCGTTAATACGAAATACTTTTGCGTTTGAAATAAAATTTAGGACTGGACTCGCGGCTAACTTCATACCGAAAACAAAGCAAAAGTAGCGTCAGCAAAAAACTCAAACATGGCTCATGGCTCCAAATTTGGGGGGCGCTGAGATCTGGGGCATCGAACATCGAAGTACATCGTATCTAGTCTAAATAATAATAAATATACATCACTCTATTCGTTTCTTTTATCCGTCTCCCAAATCTGAACATAAACTGCGTTCACATTGGGTCAGCAAAAAATTAATACTCGATAATGATTTCCATAAGTGGGAGCCTAAATATTACTGCCCGGGGTGTCAGTGGCCCTAACGCCGCTGCTGGATGTGATTATTATCCTGTACAATGCGACAGCAAGTTAAATATTTCAGTATAAGCTGACCTCTCGTCAGATTATACGGGAAATATATAGCAAGATATGTAGCCGTGTGTACTTTGCGTCAGAGCAATTGAGGGGATAGTTGCAACTGCTTAAGTAACAATGCTACGAACATTTTCCATGACATTACTACCTACTCTGACAGGCTAGTGGCGTGGACGGTATAGAATAGAATAGAATATATAGAATAGAATATAATTTTATATCGCAAATGCGGGTAATACATAATAGGTCATAAAACAGTACACAGCTTAGCCACTAAAATTACCATTCGGTATGCAAACATTTTCATTATTTAATAGCATGTCCCTTAAAATCATAATATAAGACTGAATAAAAAAAAATGTCATATAAATTAATGTTAATACAAATTAATTATAAAACACTTAAGACTGAATCAAGAATTACTTATAATACTTTACACGTCGCAGGTTGTTGTTTAGATTCCCTTCCAAGATAAATATTGTGATGAACATGTCTGTTTGTCTTGAGTCTGGGTGTAAATATCATTAAATATGTATGTGTTTACAAAAGAAAAGTATTATATGTAGTATATTACCAGTTATCTGGTTTCTATAGTACAAGCTCTGCTTAGTTTGGGATCAGATGGCCGTGTGTTATGTCCCACTATAATATTATTATAATGATTAACTCTGCCAGTTCACTTGAATTGTGCCAATTTAGGATTGAAATATTTTTTTTTAAACTTGTCTTTATATCACGAAGTTATACCCAAACAAATATATAAAGTTTATAAAAACTTTAAAGTTTTAAGAAGAAATGAAGAAGTTTTTTTTAACAATATGGTTTTTTTTCGAGCAGCGCTGACGCAGCGGTACGGGCCTCGCCTTAGAAAAATAAGGTCGCGGGTTCGAATCCTGGTCGTGCCCACACATCTTTGTGTGAATTGTTTCATATCCGCTGCTCAATATCGGTGAAGGAAAACATCGTGAGGAAACCGGCATGTCTAAGAACTAATCATTTAAGGACGTGTTACATCCACAATACGCACTTGGCTAGTGTGTGGATTAAAGCCAAAACTCTCTCAACTCATAATATAGTTGAGAGAAGACCCGTGCCCAGCAGTGGGACATTAAAAATGGTTGATGCTATTAGTTTTTTTTCGCGTAAATTTAAGATAATATTGTAAAAAATAAAGATACATATTATGTTATAATGTTTTTAATACATAATTATGTTTGTATAACCCGCATTTGCAAAATAAAATTAAGAAAAATAAAAAAATAAATTATGACAAACTTAATTCACATTTGAATTAAGCTCGCCTGTGGTACATGTGCTGATTCCTATTTATAAATTGTACATAAGCGTTTTGTGTACCATGAAAAATCTGTTATATTTCATTCTATATAAACTTTTGAATTGATAACCTCCTAAAATTTTATGTCAGTTATTAAATCCCTTTAAATACCAAACAATAGCGAGTTAGCCAATAATAATTGGTGCATAACATTCTAATTACCAGATTCTGAACATCAAAATAGGTTTAGCAATTCTCTGTTAAATAACATGTCTGTGTAAACGAACCGTGAGCCCGTGTGAAGGCTGACTTACGAAAGTTCTGCATGGTTCACACGTGCAAAGTATAATCTATACGTATAATATAAAAATAAATCGCAAAATGTGTTGGTAAGCGCATAACTCGAAAACGGCTGAACCGATTTCACTATTCTTTTTTTGTAATATTCCTTGAAGTACGAGAATGGTTTTTACGCAGAGAAAAAAATTAAAAAAAAAACTCCGAAACAGCTTGACCGATTTTTATGAATTCTTATAGTGTTCAGTTTTCGGACCCAGCAGGTGGCACTGCTTTACCGGGCAGGACGACGTCTGCGGGGCCCACTAGTCTATAAAATAAAAATGAATTGCAAAATGTGTTGGTAAGCGCATAACTTGAGAACGGCTGAACCGATTTCGCTAATTCTTTTTTTAGAATATTTCTTGAAGTACGAAGGTGGTTTTTACGCAGAGAAAAATTAAAAAAGTTCACCGATTTTTTTGAAATCTTAGGTTTAAAAAGAATTTATTTTACTCATAAAAGACAAAAGTCTACTTACAATGAGTATTAGTAAGTACTTATCATTAGGTAAGTTACATACAAATCTTATAGGTCGTATTCTGTTTTCGGACCCGGTAGGTGACACTGCTTTACCGGGCAGGACGACGTCTGCGGGGTCCGCTAGTAATTATAAAAAAATCAATGCCACTTTTCGTTGTAATTTTATAACTCAAAAACGAGCTTACCTATTCAAACCAAATGTTTAGGCAATGTTCGGACTATTTAGTAGATGGTTTATGTAAAGTTTGCAGAAAATCGGTTGAGCGGTTCTTTATTTATCACATTTTTTGTAAATTGTTGAGTGGGCTGAAGCTACCCGGGCGAAGCTGGGGCGGGCCGCTAGTAATAATATAATAAATATTCTGGGACATTATCACACACAGTCACCTCATCCCATACTAAGCAGAGCTTGAGTTATGGAAACCAGATTACTGATATACTTTACGTAAACTTTCTTTTGTAAATACATACGTGTAATAGATAGATAATTACACCCAAATTTAGACAGACATGTTTATCACACAAATGTCTGTCTCGGTGTGGGAATCGAACCCACGACGACCTCGATAGTCGAGCGGTGTAAGCCGTCCGATTGGGTTGTACTGTGCCCGGGAGGTCGCGGGTTCGATTCCCGCCCCGGACAATATTTGTGTAACAGCAAAAAATTGTTTTGGTGTCTGGTTGTTCAGGGACTACCCTCCGTGCCTCGAAGAGCACGTTAAGCCGTCGGTCCCGGTTGTCGTTTAATACATCTATGACAATCGTTACATGTAGTCAGAAGCCAATATAATTGACACCTGGTCTAACCATCTCGGCTACTGGTTCCCTACGGGTTTCGAGGTCTGATGGCAGTCGCTCGTATAATTCTGGTAGCTAGCCGCATCAGGTTAGACTGGGAGCCGACCCCAATAGAAATGGGAAAAAGGCAAGAAAGGCAAGGGGAATGATGATGATCTTTTCCGCACGTGTACTACAATTTTTTAAGCGTTCGGACTCCTAGCGTCTGAACGAAACCTTGCATAATCTATTAAGTAGGTTATGTATTTAAATAGTTTAAGTGATTATTCTGAAATAAATATGTTTTTCGTTTGGGTACAAATATTATTATTGTCAAATTGTTTGGCTGGCGTAGAGCAAGTTGGTGGATGTCACCTGGCATAGTATCCTCGAGTGTCTAAAACATATGCATAACTTGGGATCAAACCCGCGACCTACTTTAAAAATTGACTCCGTCAAATCATAATCATTACTTATAGGTATCACATCATCTTATTCTACTGGATGTATTGATCTAGTATGTTTGTAATTCTTTCAAACAAAAACTACTGGACAGAATTAAACGAAATTGTCTACCACATATAATTTACTTTTAATCCTAATAAGTAACACCCGACCAAGCAGTATGCGGAAGCTAGTGTCATATCATATCATATCATATCATATCATATCATATCATATCATATCATATCATATCATATCATATCATATCATATCATATCATATCATATCATATCATATCATATCATATCATATCATATCATATCATATCATATCATATCATATCATATCATATCATATCATATCATATCATATCATATCATATCATATCATATCATATCATATCATATCATATCATATCATATCATATCATATCATATCATATCATATCATATCATATCATATCATATCATATCATATCATATCATATCATATCATATCATATCATATCATATATCATATCATATATCATATCATATCATATCTTATATAAATATTCCAAAATATATTTACATGACCTTCGTCTAATTACAGTGTGTTTTAAGTATCAATTCATACCTGACTGGGTAATCAAACCCACGACCTCTTCTACCGTCGCTACTACTAAGCTACTAGGCAAAGAATAATTAAGGTTAATAACCTCTAAATTTTATATTTGCATATTTTTGACCATGTTATGTTCAGGAGTTTAAGAGGTCATCATGAATGACAAACATACTTATATATTTGTAAAGGAAGTTTATTTTTTGTGGTCGTGTCGACCTCAAAGACAACAGGGTCAGTTCGATTACTGAGTTAAGTAAAAATATTTGTTTTGCATAACAAATATGGTTTTTATTTTCAAACTAGCTTTCTCGCCGCGGCTTCAACTGCGTGAATTTCATTTTTAGGTCCAGCTGTAGGATAAAGGTAGTCTATAGCAATCCTCAATAAATGGGCTATCTAACAGTGCAAGAATTTATCAAAACAGTCCAGTAGTTCCTGATATTAGCACGTTCAACTAAATAAATAGTCCACAATACCGCAGTATACAAATATTTAATAAATTGCCTAACTGCATTAGAGACTGTATCACAATACCCATTTTTAAAGCTAAACTTAAATTATTATTAATAGAAAAATGCTACTACACAGTTAAAGAATATTACGAAGATAGAGAATTAAATAAATATTAAGGCTAAGGAAACAACATTAGAGAAGTGATATTATATTATATAGAGACCTATTTTATAACTAATTTTAAATTATAGAATATAGAAAGAATACATTATACTTGCTATACCCTAACAGGGTCATGTACTACTGTAATACGTGTATATGTGCATTAAATAAATAAATAAATAAATCTTCAGCTCTAAATTATTAGTATAATTGACTACACATTTTGATAACGATTTAGTCAGTAATTTGTTATTATTTTACATACAAATAATTCATAAGAATATTGGAAGACTCGTTAGTTAAAATAGACTTTGTCTCTTTCTTACTAGTATAAATGTCAAGATGATAGACAAAGACAAACGAATTATAAACCTAGTTTAGCTATAATGAGCTTATAAGACGTTTATGAATACGGGGATAGTGTTGTGTTTGTTTCTTTAGATATATTGAAGCCTCATGGTTTATTAAAAAAATAAGCGACACACATAATTTGAATACTAGAAATAAGAACGATCTTGTAGCACATCATACTCGACTCCACAAAATCAGTAACTCTTTTATGGGGCAGTGTATACGTTTCTACAATAAACTTCTAAATAATATTAGGGAAATGACTATTAACAAATTTGAAAATAACTATAAAATCTACGTTATGTAAAAAGCGTATTATAAAATTTCAGACTATCTAACGGATAAAAACGCTTGGAATTAAGTCGCTCTAATTCAACACAATAAACAAACAAAATATAATAGATTTAAGTACTTCATTTAAAAAAGAAAAAAGCCTACTGAGTTTTTTGTCAAGTGTTTCTCAGTAGTTGCCAGTTATTCACTGCACGGTAGGAAAAGAAATTGGACTATTTTCAAGTAGACTCGCGTCTCAAAAAAAATAAAGCAAAATAAAATGGATAATGAAAATGAAATGAAAATATTCATTTCATTTTCATTATCCAAAGTATAACAAAAAGTCTTTTCTGATATACATAGAAAATATTACCTACAAGGCTCACTTATTACGTAAGGGACTTCAATCATAGCCGGCGAAAAGTGGATGATTCTCATCTCTGCCTACAACTGCGGGTAGTGTGTAAGCGCTTTGTTATGTCAGTTGTTACCCCCAGTAAAAACAGAGGTTTTTTATAGGAAGGGGTAACTTATTTTAATAGAAAGAAAGAAAATCATTTATTTGACAGAGACAGGACACACAGAATCAAATGATAAAAAAAACACATGGAAAGAGAAAAAAAAACATAAATGGAAACAGTTAAAAAAGGAAAAAAGAAAAAAACAAAGAGTAAGTGTGACCCATCAGTGTCAAACATGGACATTGCTCAGTAAACGCTCTGAGTGCTTCAAGAGACGACCCACAGCACTGATTTTTACAGTTCTACATTTTATTTAGTACACAAATTTTGAAAAATTTAATTTTATAAAATACTAAACACGGTTTTTTTATTTTAATATGACTTAGTACTAAAAAATTTAGGAATCGAAATTCGAATCGAATTCGAAAAATCGAAACGAAAGACATTTACTATTGATACTGATTGTACGGTTACCCGTGTGGTGTATCAGCTATGCACTCGCTAGATATTGACGCGGGTCACTGACCGCTAATTAATTTCGTCGATATTATTAGGGATAGACAACAAATTATTGAAATGTGTTCATATAACTGTTAAAAAATTACAAAAAAACAAATTTTAGTATTACTAGCTGCCCCAGCGAACTTCGTACCGCGTATTAATTAAAAAAAAATGTTCACTTAGGGGAATGAAAAATAGATGTTGGCCGATTCTCAGACCTACTGAATATGCATAAAAAATTTCATAAGAATCGGTCAAGCCGTTTCGGAGGAGTATGGCAACGAAAACTGTGACACGAGAATTTTATATATTAGATATTATCTGTAGTTAAAGTTTACATACTTAAGTTTGAAATTCTTAAAACCTCGCAGACAAGGTTGCTAATTATAAATATTGCACGGCCGGAGAATCAAACCCAGTGGCCCATTTCTCTAACCTTGTAGAGAAGACGTAACCTGCATACTTGATGTTGCTTGACCAATACCCCTACTACGCATTTGTATTGATATCAAGATTAGTAAATTCACGTCAACCCTTTTAAATGTCGCACTGCTGGGCACGTGTTTTTCATCAACTATCTTACGAGTTGAGAGCGTTTAGGCCTTAATCCACACACGCTGTCCAAGACATGCCGGTTTCCTCACGATGTTTTCCTTCACGAAATATTGAGCAGCGGTGATAAAACAATTCACACAAAGATGCGTGGGCACGACTGGGAATCGAACCCGCGACCATATATTTCAAAGGCGAGGCTTTTACCGCTGCACCACCGCTGCTGCATTGTCACTCTACCTAGGCTGAGAGCGTACACTACGTTTGCCAGTTAACATAATATGCTAATTGCCTGATTGATACCAATTTTTTTTTCTGTAAATGTATTTCCTATACATGTACCACCCAGGGACCACATCTGGGGATTCAGATCAAATGTGCATTCTCAGAGACAAAGGTGACACAGCCCCCACTACTGTTCTCTTAAGGTTCCGCAAACCCTAGAAATGTACTACCCGTGCGCGATAAGTTAAGACTCGTCTGGAATGCAACCCTCCACCCGCTACCCCTGTAACTTCCCCTCAAGCTCCCGTATTGTACTGTAGGCGACGCTATTTTTTTAACATCTTAATCTCGGTCTGCCTTACGCCACGCAACGACAACGCGCTCCGATTTTATAAACTTACTAGCGGACCCGGCAGACAGTAAAGCAATGCCCGGTAAAGCAGTGCCATCTACCGGGTCTCAGACCTACCGAATATAACCTATAATAAATAATAAAGTATCTAACCCAGTTTTCGCACTTCTTCGCTTTCTAAATTTTCATTTTTTTTTAATTTTTCTCTGCGTAAGAACCATCCTCGTACATAAAGGAATATTTAAAAAAAGAATTAGCCAAATCGGTCCAGCCGTTCACGCGTGATGTCGTGACAACGGAAAACGGGTTTCATTTTTATATATAGATTAGATACCGTTTTGTTAGTAGTTATTAGAATTACTGCTGTATTTTATTGTTATTTTTTGTGCTAAGTTTATTGTTATAATGAAGGGTAAAACTTTACACAGTGGAGAGAGAAATCTCGTGTTAAAAGTGTTGGACTTTTTGAAAAAAAAAACGGAATAAACAATTGTGTTAACCTGATGATCAGGCAGTAAAAAGAATCTGTATGGAATTTAAAAAAAAATGGCGGAGACCTTGTTGTGATATTTTTTGTGTACAGTACAACCATGCGTCTGTGACGTCACCGCCCCCAGGTCTCAACTTATTGCGGACGGGTAGTATGTGTTAGCAAATTCAGTATAAACAGCTGAGTAGGACGTGAAAGAGCCTTGACCGCATAAATAAATTCATACATTACTATAATTATGATTATTCATTAGAATTCCTCGCAAGCGTGACTAAAATTACACATTAATTACTATGTTGTTAATTAAATTTATTTTCATCTAGTTAGCCTCTACTTGTGACTTTGTTTGTGTTAAGTCGGCCTCACAATTCAACCAACAATAAAAAGAGTTGAAATTGAAGTGACTCATATTAATAAAAGAGCAAGTCGTGGGTCCGTGGGACCCAGAAGCACGTTTACTTTTCAAGAAGTTGTTAAAACGCCATGACGACACACTTGACCAAAAGGCTGGTTTGTATCACATGCAAAGGATTAATACTATACATTTCAAATAAGAATAGGACTGGAAATCCGCCATCTTGGAACGGAATGTGCGGCAACTTCACATGTTTTAGTACAGTGGGCAAAAACGTTTAGTAGAAAAAAATAATCACTTCTAGATAAAAAAAAAAAAAAATATATGTTTCTTATAGTGGCTTGAGTAAGATTGGGTCTAGACTCGAATATTTAGGTACAAACATATTTTGTTAACTTCGGAAAAACGGTGTTATAAGGTAAAGCGTGTGTCTATCTGTGTTTCAGCTTATTTGTTTACTAATTTATGGCATCCTACCGCGTAACTTTGTTTAGGTAGGTAGCTACATACTTTTCTACATAAATCACTTTTTTATATAATTTAACATAGTATTATTAAGTGTGGTTTGATATTTTATTTGACGGGCCGGTGGCGTGGTCAGTAAGATACTTGCTTTTGACGCCACAGCTCGTGGGTTCGATTCCCACCCGAGACAAACATTGTGATGAACATTTGTGTTTGTGTCGAGTCTGGGTGTAAATATCTATAAATAATATTTACAAAAAAAAGTATTATATGTATAGCATATACCAGTTATCTGGTTTCCATAACACAAGCTCTGCTTAGCTTGGGACCAGATGACCGTGGGTGTTAATGTCCCAGAATATTTATTTTTATTTATTTTGTTTTGTGTTGTTGTGTAGCTTATAATTACGTGTGCATCTGTAAAGACGCTTCAACTTTTACATGTGTGCTGTACGTGGTTCCCTCGCCTCCTCCAAGATCTGGCAGAAACAATTTAAATACCAGAATTCACGTAGGTATACCATCTCCCGCGTTAAATGCTCTAAGAGTATTATTGTCTTAGATTTACGCGAATATCACACATTGAAATAAAGCTACATTTTAACGGATTTTAGCGCGGTTTATTTTAGATTTTAGATCCCGACGTTTCAAAGTCTATTCAGACTTCATGTTCACGGATGGAAATGTTGCTTAATTCGGAACGCAACTTAAATAATAATGTTTGTAGGTAGTCAGTAATAATTGTGATAAATATTTTTGGAAGTCAAATACCTCAGTCCACCCGCGAACATGAAGTCTGAAAAGACTTTGAAACCTCGGGATCGAAAATCTAAAATAAACCGCGATAAAATCCGTTAAAATGTAGTTTTATTTCAATGCTCTAAGAGTAGTAGGTATTATAAGTCGGTTGTCATATGTCTAAGGTACCAGTATTACAAATAAAATCGCGCGTTGCGCTCAATATATTTGCAATCATTTCGTCACAGTGAAACCAGCGTTATGTCATTGATGTTTTGAACTTGGACCGAATTACGTTCATGTTTGTATATCCCGCGTCAATAAACGAATCTAAAATGGCGGCTTGTACTTGTAATGACAGTTTGTACCGTCAGCAAAACAAGGTACTGGATAGTTGATATTTTTTATATTTAATTTTAATAATATTTCTGTTGGATTATATTTATATTCATCATAATAGAGAAATAACGCGCTCACCTGAAAATTGGCTTTACGTTTCGACACGGTTTGCATCGGCCGTGGTCGCAAGCAGACTAATCCAGCGGAACAAAAATGTTAAAAAAATATAACAAAAGAAACCAAAAAGATTTGTTCTTTCTACGGCCGCCGTTATCGGAGGTCTTTTGCTGGTTCAATCTGCTTGCGACCACGACCGGTGCAACCCGTGTAGAAATGTAAATCCAAATTAAAGGTAAGCGCTTTAGTGGACCGTTATGATAAATATATAAATACTTTCCTAGAACGTATTTAACCTAATGCCTAATACTACATACATAGTTAAAATATATTGCTTTTTTTGTGTGCTGTACCTTAGTGTGTAAAGACAGTATTAAAGTGCGACTACCCAATAATACATACTAATCTATGAGTGCGACCAAGAGGGAATTATTATAGGCCGACCGTTTAACTCGCGTATCGCCATCTGAGGTACGAAGTCATAAAACATTAATTAAATCTCCTAAAGAACTATTTAACCACAGATAAAAGTAATGTAAGACTATTCGTCACTAATATCCATATCGCTTGAATCATTATCACTGTCTGTGCAGCTTGAGGAGTCAGAATCTTGGCGATAGGTGATACGCGAGTTAAACGGTCTATATAGACTGTCGCCATTTATGATTAGTTTCTAGATTAGCGCGGGTTATAAAGTCATTCATATATTTATTTAACAACACTAAGGTTATCCCGTCGTTTTCCTTAACAATATAAACACGAGATTTAAGTATGACAATAAACAATAAACGTCACGACCTCGATAAGTCGTTTACTCAGAATTTTACAATGTAAGTTTTGCAAATAAGTACCTACAGCCAGACATTGAGTTTTAAAATTGTCTTAAACATTTTGTGTCTTCAAATAAAACTACTTTATAACGGACTAGCGACATTGCACCCAGCTTCGCACGGATGCAATGTGTTATACTCATGAACCTTCCTCTGGAATCACTCTACTTATTAAAAAAAACCGCATCAAAATCCGTAGATCTAAGTATGTTTTATACTATGTAGTGATGTTATCACGGTTTGATTATGGTTTTTATATCCAAACGTTTCAAAGTCATCTAAAATAAACCTAAAGTAGTTTTCTTTCAATGTCTGTTAATCGCGTAAATATAAGTAAATACCATTTTTATTTTGTGCATTTTTTCATTCTGAAATAGGCTTGACTACCACTTGCCTGACGTTAAGCAATGATGTAGTGTACGATGGAACGCGAATGCCCAATATACCAGTTCACTCGTGATAACGAATGATTTCCAGTGCGAAGATGACAGTGGAATGACGCTCCACATGCATAAAAATGATTAGGGAGCAACAGTTCTAACCCACGTTCAGACATCGCACCAAATCCGATACAACCAGGATTCAAATTCGCGGCCGTATATTTCCAAGGCGAGGCCCGTACCGCTGCGCCACCGCTGATCTTTATGTGTGTGCAAATAATTATCAGTCATTTCACCCAGTGCTTCAGTGACCCACTAAGGTCACTTAGCACAGTCAAGTACCGTTAGCAAAACAATAACTAGCGAAATTACACTTTTACTTTCTAAGTAAAATAACTAACTAGAAATTGGCTATTTTTTTTTAATTTGAAACACATTATTGTGATAAATAATAATATTAAATAATATTAATATTTTCACATATACACAGCGCCATCTAGTCCCAAATTATTTATATTTAATGGTGTTATGGGTACTATGAACTGATGTAATTCTTTTATACATTTTTTAAATCTCTATAATATAAAAATGAATCGCAAAATGTGTTGGTAAGCGCATAACTCAAGATCGGCTGACCCGATTTCAATAATTATTTTTTTAGAATATTCCTTGAAGTACGAGGATGGTTCTTATGCAGAGAAAAAAAACTCCTCCGAAACGGCTTGACCGATTTTTATGAATTCTTTATTTATTTATTCATTTATAACTATGTTCGGTAGGTCTGAGTTTCGGTCGTAATCTATTTTCGGACCCGGTAGATGGCACTGTTTTACCGGGCAGGACGACGTCTAGTCCGACCGCTAGTAGGTACATAAATATTATTTTTATAGACAAATTATACCCAGACACAGAACAAATAATATGTTCATCCAAGAAAGATTCGTCCGGTGGGAATTGAACCCACGACCTCCGGCTTAGTAGTCAGGCTCACTAACCGCTACGACAACAGGCCAGACATACTAAAATAGAAACCATACTAAAAACATCAATCTTTTTTTAATCTAAACTTGCTTTCTGCCGAACTACTTACATATCATGCCCAGCAGTGGGATAAAAAGTAGCCTATAGCCTTCCTCAACAAATGGGCTCTCTAACAGTTCAAGAATTTTTTAAATCGGACCAGTAGTTTCTGAGATTAGCGCGTTCAAACAAACAAACTCTTCAGCTTCATAATATAGTACCTATAGAATAAACTTGCGTTTGACCACAGCTTGCCTCTTGTTAAGTAATGATGTTGTCTACGATAGAACGCGCCTGCTCAATATACCGATTAACTCAAGATTACGAATGAGTTTCGGGGAAATTAATGATGAATGAAATGTAAATAGATTTTTTAATTTTTTTTTTGAGACAATTGTCGTGTTTACATAGAAATATGTAGTTACTTAGTAAAATTTCTTTTCCTTACGTGCATTGAATGACTGGCAACTACTGAGAAACACTGCCAAAAAACTTGGTAACTAGACTTTTTTCTTTTTGTGAAAATGTGGCAATGGAATGAGGCTCCATATAACCACAACGGAGCAACAATTCCGACCCGACCGGCGCGGCGCGGCGACCTCATAATGGTGTCACCAGACATCGCACTGGAACACGAGCAGACTGTTTGGCAGTACGCTTGTCTGGTGGTCATTACACACGGCCTAATACCTTTATTGTCACCTGATTTCCATTACCCGGTCACCACGTGTGCGGATTCAGATTGAAGGTGCATTCACGGAAAAGTAACTATTTTTTTGTGTCAGTAGTTAAAAAACAAAATGTTATTAAACATCTTGTTTATTAACAAACATGTTATTTAAATAATTAATGTTTTTATTAGAAAGTTATTGAGTTATGGCATTAAGATCATTATTTAATAACCTGCGTTTCTTAACTACATTTGCGTACCTCCATCTTCCAGTTGAGTAATGTTAAATTTATTTGTTTTTAAACATTAGAGAAGTTTTGGACAGCAGTTTAGTGTAACTATATTTTTATATAAATAATACGCGGCGACGCGACAACGCGCCGCAGCCAAAGAGCATATAAACGCTTACGCTGAAGAGGCGGGACTTCCATAGAGAAAATAAATGTATGACAATTGAACAATGGTCCATTACCAACATACAGAAATCATCTGACTGGCTTGACAACAGCAAATCGAAAATAATTGCAGAATAATTTCTGCAGAGGCCATAATTAAAAGAAGAAGAAGAAGAAGTGTTTACAGTTTGAAACGTGAAATAAACTATTTTCGTTTGAAATAATTTGGCGTGTCGGCGGATTGTAAACAACAATGGCGGAAGATTAAGACAATTTCGTTGACATTCTTTTAAGACAAAGATAAGGTTATATGTTAGAGTAGTTTAGAAAACGCAGCCATTAATCTATGCTCAAATTCCATAGATTTGAAATTGATATAGAAGTTACGCCAGACTGGCTGCAGCCGTATGCCGGATTCACATGCTTGCGAGTGAGTTAGGGAAGCTTCATATCTGACTAAAATACGTCGAGCGTATCATCGGTCGCGTCTATTCGGTCGAATGTGTCAGTTCATATCAAACGGGTAATGCGTCGAGCGTTTCATCCGTCCTGCTGTTTGGGAGGCTTTAGAACAAAACCGAAAAAGGAAACCTCGATGGTGGGTGCATCCTTTAAAATACTAAAACAATATCAAGTGGCCAATTTAATTGTCTATATACAACTTTAAGAGAGTATCCAACAAAATTTATTCAGTATTACCGCATGTCCATAGAATCTTTTGATGAACCCCTTACGATTGTAAAATGTTCCATAACTAAGTACGCCGCTCTTACGTCGACCGAATGCGTTGACGGAAACGAAATAGACCCTGTACGCTCGACGCACTAACGTATTATCGGTTGAGTGTGAACGGTTAAGTGTTTTTCAATACATTTTTCTGTTCTGGCGTTACGCGACCGATAATACGCGACGCATGTCCCGTCAGATATGAACCTTCCCTTAGTGTGTTGTTGTAATAGCGATAACTATTAATAGTAGACCTTGAAAACTTTTTGCGTGAAAGAAAACTAAACCAGAAACTGCTATTTGCTATATACTAATTTTATTTATATAAATAGACAACCAGTAGTTATTGCATTATTTTAAATGTAAATGAACTACAATGCGCATAGTTAATTTAATTTTATAAATAGAATAACAATTTACTTCACAAAAAATAAAGATATTATCAGTTAAATGTGCTGCAACCGTTTCTTAATGATGCCTGAACTTAATAAATATTTTGTTTTACAACAAATACGAAATCTCTACCTACAAGCAAATATCACGAAAATATTTTTCTAGTAATCACTCTTGAGCCCGTGCACGAGTCTCCATGGACTGAATTATAATAAATCTTTTCCTAATTTTTGTTTGATATTCATTATTTAATTTCATGGTTGTGATTTTAAATTACGTTTATATTCACAAATATTAGTCTTTGCTAGTCTTCAATAAAAGTAATAGAACAAGTTTCTTTATAGTAGGGGAGCCGAAGATGCTAAATGTGTAATTACTTGAGCGTCATCGATACTTAGTCGTCTTTAAAGATTAAGTGGTAGTAAAAAAAAGGTTACAACATGTCCACCTCTTCAGCGGTGGCAAACGGTTTTTCAATATTTTTTTTCAAGGTTTCTTTACTTCCAAAGCGTAAAAAAATTACAGTTAGTGCTTCTCCTGGCATCTTTAAATTTAATAATTTAAAGATGCCAGGAGAAGCACTAACTGTAATTTTTGTGATAATCACAAATAAAAAGAATTAACCAAACTGAAGTGGATCCAGGTGACTTGAAAGCATTGTGAATTTGTAACGCTCCCTTTTCCTTGCTCCTGGCTCAAATCGCCTGATTATTGGTATATACACTTATCAACATGTAATGTACTCATCATACATTATTCTGACGAATTCGTGTATTTTTACCTAACAAATATGTCTTAGAAATATTTTGATTGGCTACTGTAAACTCGCAGCCCTATATAAGAAGCTAAGATTTGGTGTAGGTATTCAACAGAGCGCAAGGTGTGCCCTATCTCTTAATCTGACGCGCTGGAGTAAATCCCAAAATCCCCTCTTCGGCTCCCCTACTATTATTCTCAATAATCCAACACTTTTACAGTCCAAATAAAATTTTTGAAGAATCTCGCTTGACATTAGGGGTGAGGGGGAGGGAGTTGAGTAAAATCTTACGATATTATATTCTAAGTATATATTTACAAAAGAAAAGTATTATATGTACAGTATATACCAGTTATCTGGTTTTCACAACACAAGCTCTGCTTAGCTTGGGACCAGACGACCGTGTGTGTTAATGTTCTAGAATATTTATTTATTTAATTTATTTATATCATCAAGGAGGGAGAGGGCTCGAAAAATTCTCAAACATGCCTCACGTAATTAATGGACGCTCCCTATCCTGTACTAAAACCCTGCCAAGGGTTTAAATCCCGAGTATCTTCACAGCGCTGCTGTCGATCCTGGCTTACCTACAGGAGCAGCAATCGCGTGATTGCAGTGACGAGTTAGTAAAAAATATTTGAAGAAATATAGGTAACAATCGTCACTACCTACAACTTTGTGTAATACAGGTGATAGAGCTGTTTTAAGTGTGTAAAGGTCCTTATTATATGACGTCACGGCACATCATTGCCGCCAAAGTCATCTCCTACCTATATAACTAAATAGTTATGAAAATCTCTGTAGTGTTGTGCATTAAGTCTTGCGAAGCACCCGACATTTTCGTTAATTTCCATAATTAATTAATTAATTATTATAATAACAATTTTTTTATAATTTTATTTATAATAAATTGTGTGAAGTGGTGAATATTTGTGACTTTTAGTGTTGGGAAATATTGTTTTAATATTCAGTTAATTTTAAGTAAGTAATGCAATAGTTACTATGAATTTATTTTTTGAAACGAGAGTTTACTTTATGAAGTCAATTTTCTGTTCCTACCGTGCCACTACTGATAAACACTGGCAACAACTCAGTAGGATTTATTAAAAATAAGCAACATAGATTAGAAAGTAGCTAGCGTGTGTGGATTAAGGCCTAAACTCTTTTAATTCGTAAGATAATTGAGCGAAGATCTGTGCCAATCAGTTGGACAATAAAAGGGTTGCAGTGGTGATTTAAATTCTAAAAAAGATATTAAAAATCTTTTTAATATATAATCCTCTGACATACATGAACAGTTTGTATCATAAACTGTACGTGTTACGTGTTTGTGTGTAGCTTTTATTTACGTGTGCATTTGTAAAGATTATTTACCTCTAAATGTGTGCTATAAGCTAATTTAGGTACGTATTTAAATAAGTTCAGTTGCAGTGCAGTTGCAGTTAAGTTTCGATCAAAACAGCCCTTTTCGTATTCACGTAATTTTGACAACTGCTGTCAGATACGCGTCAAGTTCGCGTCACGCAAGCGTTTTATACTAGATAACAGCTAAACAATTACAATAATACCATTTTGCACTAAGACTATGGAGGGTAGAGGTAAGGAGGACTATCTCTGTGTATGTAAAAGTGTCCGTCGAAATGTGTTTAATTAGGGTGGCGCTACAATCGCATCAGGGTAAATTTTAAAAACGACGCCAAAAGTTTTTAGATTAAGATAGAAAAGTAAACAAGGAAAGAACAACTTCCGCTTCGTTATGCTACTTCGTTATGTTACTGCATACTGTTACTAACTACTTTAGTCAACAAAAATAATAAACTTATTAACTCGGCACACTTCAATCCGTCTACAACTGCTACATTCATACCCTACACTGTTGCTACGCAAGCGCCATTCTGGAAGGTTTTTGAACTGTTACTTAAAGTTTACAGCTGGACACTTTTAACTTGTCCTCCGTACCTCTCCCCTCCATAGTTTAATAACTAAGACGTAAACTTGACTGCAACTGAACCGCAACTTGATCGGCGCGTCAAGAAATTACGTGAAATAGTACGAACCTCGCCTTGCCCAATAAGTGACAGAAACAATTTATTACTTTAAATAGACCGTTTAACTCGCGTATCGCCTATCGCCATGATTCTGACTCCTCAAGTTGCACAGACAGTGATGATGATTCAAGCGTTATAGATATTAGTGACGAATAGTCTTACATTACTTTTATCTGTGGTGGAATAGTTCTTTATGAGATTTAATTAATGTTTTATGACTTTGTACCTCAGATGGCGATACGCGAGTTAAACGGTCGGCCTATAAAAATTGCGTATAACACCAAGCTAACAGATGACCGTGTGCGTTCATGTCTCAGGATATTAATATTGAATTCCTATTCAATGCTATAAAGTCGACACACGTAACAAATACATCGTTAGTCTAATAACAATTCTTTAACCTTTGTCATAGTTTTGTAACAACACTATCAATAGTGATGTAACATCCTATTAATATTATAAATACGAAAGTTCTACAGATCTCGGTAGTCGAGCGGTGTAAGCCGTCCGATTGGGCTATACTGTGCCCGGAAGGTCGCGGGTTCGATTCCCGCCCCGGACAATATTTGTGTAACAACAAAAATTTGTTTCAGTGTCTGGTTAGTTAAGGGGCTAGCCTTGGTACCTCGGAGAGCCGTCGGTCCTGGTTGTCATTTAACACATTTATGACAATCGTTAAATGTAGTCAGAAACCAATATAATCCGACTCCTGGTCTAACCAACTCTGCTACTGGTTCCCTACGGGTTTGAAGGTCTGATGGCAGTCGTTCGTATAATTCTGGTAGCTAGCCGCATCAGGTTAGACTGGGAGCCGACCCCAATAGATATGGGAAAAAGGCAAGAGGAGAATTATGATGATGGTAATGATGAAAGTTCTACAGATGTGTGGAAACTTGATACAAAGATGTGTGGGCACGACCTGGAATTTTTTTTTTGCTGATGACCTAACCCAATTAGCCGGAAGGGCCTCTATTGGTTCACCGGACTTTTTCGGTGAGCCGTCCGAGGACGGTCGAACCGATACCTCCTGGAATCGAACCCGCGACCTTATATTTCTAAAGCGAGGCCCTTCACCACCGCTGGACCACCTAAACGGGTGGACCGAGTTATATGTACGTTTTTTTAGAAGTCAAAGTGACTCTAAACAAAAAAATACATATCAGGATTAATTGAATTTTTAACTACCTAATCATTTTATATGTATTTGTGTAAGTTTACTGCCTCGTAGCACCTGAATATTATAGATGGCCCGTTTTTAATGAGGTTTTGTTAATTTAAGCGATTTGTAATTGCGATGGTTCTAGGTATATTTATATTTTATATTTTTGATTTATCGATAAAATTAACGTGCGTTTGTGGCAATAGGCTTGTCCCCTATTATGTATGGGATCTTAGAAGCCCATGAAATATGTTCGATTTCACCTCTGCATACACCTTCACTCCACAAACAAGAACGGTATTTAATACAACATTATTTTTGTTACAGAAAAATGCGTGTGTAGTCAAAAAACAAAATGGCCGCCACAAAGCTGACAGCCGAAGACAGTAACAAAAGTTGCATCAAAAATAGTGCAGCAATTTTAGATAATAGTGCCAATGTACAGTGTTTAAATAGTGTGGATGAAAATATGAACAAAAATACAGAGAATTTAACAGAAGTGCAACGGTTTTACAACGGAAAGAATGTCCTTATCACTGGAGCTACTGGTAAGTTAACCATTGACAAAATAGACTGCATGGGGCTTAGAACATTTATAGGCCGACCGTTTAACTCGCGAATCGCCTATCGCCAAGATTCTGACTCCTCAAGCTGCACAGATAGTGATGATATTTCAAGCGATATGGATATTAGTGACGAATAGTCTTACATTACTTTTATTTGTGGTTAAATAGTTCTTTATGTGATTTAATTAATTTTTTATGACTTTGTACCTCAGCTGGCGATACGCGAGTTAAATGGTCTATCTATAACACTGGAAGTATCATGCGCAATTGCTAGTACTACATTTTTTTTCACACATACACACAGCGCCATCTAATGGGAAATAAGCAATTATATTTGCTTGTGTTATAGGTACTAGGAACGGATATAATACTCAAATAAAAAAAATAAAAAATAAATTAAAATAATTATAAAATCTACGATAAGTAAGAAAGCGTATTATAAAATTTCAGACTATCTAACGGATAACGCCTGAAATTAAGTCGCTCTAATTCAACACAATAAACAAACAAAATGTAATAGATTTAAGTACTTCATTTAAAAAAGGAAAAAAGCTTACTGAGTTATTTGTCAGTGTTTCTCAGTAGTTACCAGTCATTCACTGCACGGTAGGAAAAGAAATTGGACTATTTGTATGTAGACTCGCGTCTCAAAAAAAATAAAGCATATTTTCATTTTATAACAAATACATATTTTTTGGAACGAGGTTCCTTACGGCAGGCTTGGAGGGGATAGGGATTTTGCCGCGCGACCGAACTGAAAAAAATGTTATAGTACCTAAAACCGTAAGAAAAAATCCGTGGAAAAAAGTGCGTGGAATAAAACCGTTAAATGAGACGTGCGCAGGCGCGACAGTCGCATACACAAGCGAGTAGTGTATAATACCTTTCTCTTTCCCCTCCCTCTTTCTTTTCGTTCTTTCTACATTAGCCGAAGGAACTTCGTTCCTACCTGGTGTGCCACGACACCACATCATTTTTTTTGTAAATATATCTATTTAAATTGGTGAGGAGGTAGCTTAGAACCAGAAGAAGGACATAGGATACATTTTATCCCGTTGCGTTTTTATGTCTTTGAGCCTATTCATAACAAACAAACAAACAATCAAATCTTTCCACTTTATTATGTAGATGACAAAAGGTGACACTGACAATGCTTTATTATTTTTCTTAAGTATACCTAAGTGTCTTTCACTGCCAGAAAGGAGTTTGTATACCTTTTTAATAAATGAACGGCCAGACATGCTGTGACTGCATAGATTCTCTTAATAGCCTGTAGACTGCATCTCCCACGAAAACAGAATAAATAATAGAAATAAATAATAGATAATTTACAGAGGAGCAGCGGTGGCGCAGCGGTACGGGCCTCGCCTTAGAAGAATAAGGTCGCGGGTTCGAATCCCGGTCGTGCCCACACATCTTTGTGTGAATTATTTCATCTCCGCTGCTCAATATGAAACCGGCATGTCAACAACATGTGACATCCACCAACCCGCAATTGGCCAGCGCGTGTGGATTAAGGCCTAAACTCTCTCAACTCGTAAGATGGTTGAGAGAAGACCCGTGCCGAGCAGTGGGACACTAAAAAAAGGGTTGAAGTGCGATAAATTACACCCAGACACAGAACAGAAACAAGCTCACCGAAAAAGTCCGCTGAGTCTGAACCAATAAAGGCTCTTCCGGCCGATTGGGTTGTCATCCGCAAAAACAAACTTGTTGAGACTGTTCATGTAGTTTGATGTGTATGTACGTGTACAAGTGTGTTGTTGCCACGCCACGTAGCGTCTAAAGGCCTCTGTATACCAAAGCCGATGGAAAAGACACGGTCAGGACACGGTCATCTGATCCCAAACTAAGCAGAGCTTGTACTATGGAATCCAGATAACTAGTAATATACTACATATAATACTTTTCTTTTGTAAATACATACTTATATATAGATAATTACACCCAGACTCAAGACAGCCAGACATGTTCATCACACAAATGTCTGACTTTTGTGGGAGTCGAACCTACGACGTAAAAAGCAAGTACCTTACCGACCACGCCATTTTTTTATTCATAAACTTAAAATTTTGTTTTTGCTCTCTCGGGAAAAGAACCCGGGACCTCGCGGTTATTGACTGAACATTTTACCACCTGTACCACTGAAGCAGTTCCTCGAAAACCTTGCAACATAATTAGTTGAGAAAACGCATGCGAATTTATTTATGTCAATGTCAAAAATCACGCCTTGATGTAGGGCAAGGGTATGTCTGACTCAATGGGTTTTTTGGTATTAAAATATTAAGAAAATCATATTTGTGGTTTAGCTAAATAGGCCCAAGGGTAAGTAGTTAAGTTTTGTAACTATTACTCTTAGGCATCGCCTTAGAAAAATAAGGTCGCGGGTTCGAATCCTGGTCGTACCCATACATCTTTGTGGGAATTGTTTCATCTCCGCTGCTCAATATCAGTGAAGGAATTCATCGTGAGGAAACCGGCATGTCTAAGAACTAATTATTCGAGGATATGTGACATCCACCAACCCGCACTTGGCCGGCGTGTGTAGATTAAGGCCTAATTTAAACTCTCTCAACTCAAAAGATAGTTGAGGGAAGACCTGTGCACAGCAGTGGGACACTAAAGAGGGTTGAAGTGAAGTGACCCTTCGCAAATTTAACACGGGAGGTGTTCTACGCAACTTCTAATACTAAATTGTTTCTGCACAGTTTTTAGTAGAGGCGAGGGAACCATGTAGGACACGTACAGCAATTTTAGTAAAAGTCTAAACATCCTTACAAATGAACACTTAAATAAAAGCTAGACACAAACACAAAGCGTGAACGGGTTTTTTACGGGACTTAACCCACCATCGCAATCCCGCTATTCCTACTCCTGTGAACCAGGATCAACAGCGGCGCCGTGAAGAGACTCGGGATTTGAACCCGGCCAAGTCCTGGGACAACTAAACTGTCTTGGAACCCGCATGAATTTAATCAGAAAGATAATAGGAGGAGTTGGAAAATTACACTGTCTACTTCCCTCCAGATAAAAAGGGAAACAGCGTAGAGAAACAAGAGAGGTTTAAAATTGCTTCATGAAAATGGACTAAGCACCACGGGTAATAAATAAATAAATAAAATAAATATTCTGCGACATTGACACACACTGTCATCTGGTCCCAAGCTAAGCTGAGCTTGTGTTATGGAAACCAGATAACTGGTATATAAGTACTATACATATAATACTTTTTTTTTGTAAATATTTACTTATAATAGATATTTACACCCAGACTCGACACAAACACAAATGTTCATCACAATGTTTGTCTCGGGTGGGAATCGAGCCCACGACCTGCGGCGTGAAAAACAAGTAGGTAATCTAAGTGGACCTATCAGAGCTGATTCCAGTAATAATTATGGCAAAATCGTTTGAACGCACGGAAATCAGCACCGGTTCCAACAAGATCGGTATAATATACCGCCCCTGATAATACTGGTTGATTGTCGAGCATAATGTTACGTTCATTCTCCGAAAGACTACACTCCCACAAGATGTGATGTGCTGATTGTTCATACTGATTGTCAGAAGTAGAACACTGACACAATAGTGATGGTACTAAGGTGAAAGAGAACAATTTACTTTTAAAGTTGCCATGTCCTGTGAGAAATGGGAAACACAGTGATCAACCTCAATCCACGGTCTCGCTAAAATCTCGCGAACTGATGGAAAGAACTGGTAAAGACGACGCCTCTTAGTTGAATTGTCCAACCCACATTACGATTCGTCGAGTAAATCCTTAGTAGCATCTGAAAATTACTTTTGTAGTACTTGAAACTTCCGACTAATTTACCATAGGCCGACCGTTTAACTCGCGTATCGCCATCTGAGGTACATAGTCATAAAACATTAATTAAATCTCATAAAGAACTATTTAACCACAGATAAAAGCAATGTAAGACTATTCGTCACTAATATCATCACTGTCTGTGCAGCTTGAGGAGTCAGAATCTTGGCGATAGGCGATACGCGAGTTAAACGGTCGGCCTATAGCATCTGTATCGGTTAACAGTGTAACATCAGCTATTTCTGCATTTCCTATTAATAATAATAATAATAATATTTTTGGGACATTAACACACACGGTCATCTGGTCCCAAGCTAAGCAGAGCTTGTGTTATGGAAACCAGATAACTGGTATATACTTAAACATATAATACTTTTCTTTTGTAAATATATACTTTTAATAGATATTTACACCCAGACTCGACACAAACACAAATGTTCATCAGTAATGTTTGTCTCGGGTGGGAATCGAACCCACGACCTGCGGCGTGAAAAGCAAGTATCTTACCGTCCACGCCAATTTTATATTACGGCCTTTACAAACGTCAAATTTTTTTTTATATTCTATAATAGGTTTGCGCTTGACCACAGCTTGCCTGATGTGAAGCAATGTTGCAGTCTACGATGGAACGCGCCTACCTAATAAATACCGATTCACTCGTGACTTGAAGACAGGTAGATTATAGCTATCGGGAAACAGAGATGTCGGCAACGAATTCCACAACTTGGCAGTTCGCACAATAAAAGTGGAAGCGAAGCGCTTTGTGCGTGCCCGTGGAATTTTCACCATATTACGGTGGAAGAACGTATTAGTAACGTATATAGTATTACGTGAAATTTGGTTTCATACATAAGTCAATTCCGTGCAAGATCAAAACTTTATTAGGCTGACGCGACGCACTGAAATAACTTTCAGTGCGCCATAACTCTACTGAGTTTTTGTAGTTCTATCGTTGTTAATACCTGCAGTCGATATTTTAATAGGATTTTTGACCCTAGGACCCTAAATGTACCTAATGGTTTTTTAGAACTTTTTTGTCCTATTAAAAGATATGACAAATAATAATATAGTGGGACATTAACACACACGGTCGGTCACCTGATCCAAACTAAGCAGAGCTTGTACTATGGAAACCAGATAACTGGTAATATACTACTATAATACTTTTCTTTTGTAAATATATACTTAAATACACCCAGATACAAGACAAACAGACATATTTCAACGAATGTTTGTCTCGGATGGGAATCGAATCCACGACCTGCGGCGTGAAAAGCAAGTATCTTACCGACCATGCCACCGACCCGTCAAATGAATGATAATTGGTGATCTCTTGAAAAAGAGTTGTTTAAGAAAATAAATTAATATGTTTTTATGTTGTAGGGATGTTCTTTCCTTTTTAATGGACATATTAAAATGTCACAATACTATATAATATTGCATAAAGCTCAAATCACGTAGAATTTTAGGCAAGGGTTATCCTGTAATATTAAGGCACAGATATTATACTATATAGTTACTTACAAGATTAAGGAAAGGAACGGACAAAAGGATGCTTACGACATAAACAGGCGCCTCAGTATGTTTCCATGCCAAACATAGTGTGGCTTAACGGTTTTCCTAATGTCATTTCTTTGATACTTACTATTTATTTTGGCAGACAAAATGACATTAATTCTATTACAACAATAGAAATGATGGCATGATACTTTAACTGCCGCTTCTCAATATAAGTATTTATGACAATTTATTGTATGTATGTGCTTAAAGGTTTCCCATTTTTTCCCATGCATTGATATGTGATATTTAAACATGGCATACTTTTATTTAACCTACTAATAGTTACGCTCAATATTCAAAATCAAAATCAAAATATGCTTTATCTATTTTGAGACGCGAGTCTACATAAAAATAGTCCAATTTGTTTTCCTACCGTGCAGTGAATGACTGGCAACTACTGACAAACACTGCCAAAAAACTCAGTACCTAGGCTTTTTTCTTTTTTACGTGATGTACTTATATCTATTACATTTTGTTTGTGCATTGTGTTCAATTAGAGCGACTTAATTCTAAGCGTTTTTATCCGTTAGATAGTCTGAAATTTTATAATACGCTTTCTTACATAACGTAGATTTTGTAATTATTTTAAATTTGTTAATAGTCATTTCCCTAATATTATTTGGATGTTATTGTAGAAACGTATACACTGCCCCATGAAAGAGTTACTGATTTATTTATTAATTTATATTAATTTAGCATAACTCTTTAGGCACATTTTTTTTTAGCTTATGGGTGAATTGCACAAGAAAAAAAATACACGGCAAACCTGAGAACGGTAGTGCAATGTGCTGATTTTTAATTTTGTATGTTTTTTCTCAACAACGTAAGTACTTCTCTACCTTGGCAAAAAAACAATGATTTTTACCGTCTAAGACTTCAAAAAAAAATTACTCAAAATCGCGTGTATGAAGTTCTAATTAAAGGATTTATTATTTTACAAGAATTGGCAAAGAAATTGGTGAACGTAGCGTAGGACGCCTAAGCAGGATGGCCAGGCTAGAACTAGATGAGAGGAGCCGCGGATCGTGCTCAGTGTTTTGCTTGAAAGGCCTATGTCCAGCTATGGACTAGAATAGGCTGATGATGATGATTTCTTAAGGTCTATCAAAAACGTCATTTGACTGCCCCAATGCATAACTAAACATTGTGGTCCTTCGAGCCGGATTGTATTTAAATATCAACAAATTTTTGCGGGATATGTTTTGATCCCATACGTAATATGGGGCGAGTTTGTTACCATACATAGTACAAAATCCCATGCTTGAAACTACTGCTAAAATTTTCTACGTACCCATATTAGAAAATAGGTTGTACTCGACCTGGGAATCAAACCTCACATTTAATAATATGGCATTTAAAGCGAGATTATAATTTCCAGGTTTCCTCGGGAAGGTGCTGGTGGAGAAACTCCTGAGATGCTGTCCAGGTGTAGAGAATCTCTACCTTCTAGTCAGACAGAAGAGGGGAAAGGACATATACTCCAGAATGGAAGAAATTTTTGATGACCCCGTAAGTTAAACACTAATAAAGATAAGCCTATATGCGTTCGATTTTAGAAGTCGGTTTATTTTTGCTTTATTTTTCTGTGGTGCATATTTTACTTTCCTCAAACTTTTAGAAATTCTAACAAAATTCCTCTATAGGCCGACCGTTTAACTCGCGTATCGCCTATCGCCAAGATTCTGACTCCTCAAGCTGCACACACAGTGATGATGATTCAAGCGATATGGATATTAGTGAAGAATAGTCTTACATTACTTTTATCTGTGGTTAAATAGTTCTCTAAGAGATTTAATTAATGTTTTATGACTTTGTACCTCAGATGGCGATACGCGAGTTATTAAGTTTATTAAAAACTGAAAGTGGGGGAGAGAATGAGGCAGGAGAAAACATCTGCTTTTTTATTCTGCAATAGTATTGCGCTTGACTACAACTTGCCTGATGTAAACAATGATGTAATTAACGATGGGACGCGCCCGCCCAATACACCGATTTACTCGTGATTATGAATGATTTTCGGTGGAAAGGTGGCAATGGAGTGAGGCTCCATATGGTTAGAACTTAGAAACCATAAAGAAGCAAAAAATTCCGACCCACCCTGTTATATGGTGTCACCAGATTACCCTAACTATGATATCAAAATTGGGTGGTCAAGAAAACAGATGATCACAGTTCTAATCCAGATCGCATTTGTTTTAATTCCTTCTTTTGTATTTTCTTTTCTCCTTTTTGGGTTTTTTTTCTGAAATACTTCCCAAAAATACCCCAGGTATTAATTGTTATTTTAATTAAAGTAGGTACTACAAAACTAATAAGTACCTAATATTTATTTTAAAATGTACTTTATTTAGTTTGAGACAATGTTAAGTGCATACAATCACAATACAACAAATAACATCCTCAATAAATACACCTTGACCATTTGTGTGTTTGTATAGCAGTATTTATTTAATTATATTTACATATGGCTTCATGAAGTGTTCAATATTAAAATAAGGAAAACGAGATGCACCTATACTTTTAATTATATTTACTGCCATAACAATTTACACAATCCTATCTATACTCTGTTTTTTTCAGTTGCAAAAGATGTAAACAAAACTTCACTTTTCGTAGGTATCACTTTGGAATATCAAGATTTTATCAATCAACCTCACTATGTAACGACATTTAAATGCCTTAATCCATTGATTAACCACATTAACTATGAAATTGGCTAAAATAAAAAATAGACTATAGTATTATAAATGCGCTGTCTGTCGCGCTTTCACGTCAAAACTACTGGATCGATTTGGATGAAATTTAATATGGAAATAGTTTGAGACCTGAGGAAGGACATAGGATAGTTTTAATATGACTGCGCAAGAGGCTACCGTGTTAACATACTTACGCGCGGCCGTGCGCGCTAGTGACAAATAAATAAATCTAGGAATATTTACACACATACACACTGCGCCATCTAATCCCAAATTAAACATTTATATTTGCTTTGGATAGCTCATAATTAGAACTTAAAATTCATATTTGAATCTATGAATTATTTCATCGCTTCGGTTCAATATTTTTATAGAGACTCGGAATTCTGAGCGTTACCAATATTTTAAGACTACCAAAGAACCCAGAATATGGATGACTACATTTTTTTATTGTTTATCCGTCAGATATATAAATTAAAAATATTGGACACTTAATTTCCTTTTTTTGTGAGACCAAAGATTACAGCAAAACTCCCGAGCGAAATCTCGAAGGTTTTTTTTGCGGATGACATAACACATTCGGCCGGAAGGGTCTTTATTGGTTCACCGGACTTTTTCGGTGAGCCGTCCGAGGACGGTCGAACCGATCAAGTACTGTGGCAACTGCCATGAGGGCTTTCCATGTGGGGACGAACCTCGGCTCAGGACATTGCCGTACACTAGTTTTAGGGGACCGGGCTGTGATCTCGAATAACGTTACGCGTCAGTTTTGGACTTCTGTACGACATAGCGTACACCCACTCCATAGCTTTATTGCGTTAAGTTATAACTTAATATTGTTATATCTTATCTTACTAAAATTATAAATGTGAAAGTAATTTTGGGTGTATGAATGTGTGTTACCACATATCTCCATAACCACTTAACCGATTTTAATGAAATTTAAACTGTAAGTAGTGTTAAATTGCACAGTAAAATTATTGACCTCCAATTGTGTCACTCAAACTTTTACACGGTCGCAGCGGGTTCAACTAGTTTCAATGATATAGCAAAAAAACGTGTCTAACATTTTTTTTAATTCACTGACGGACTAATTAAATACGATTGTACATACTTGTCGTCATTTGTATTTGGCAGAATTTGTTAGTTGGATCGAAAGTCAATTAAGTTAGTGAACCATTAATCTTTAGCAGAAAAGCAATTATGTCGTAAACTCATGTTTTTGTGAGTATAACCTTAAGTTCATTGCGTTCGGCAGACGTTCAAGGTGAGAAAGTATTATTGTGTTTTCGTATGCCATTGAAAATCTCATTCTTAAAATCTGTATGTCGGTCATAGTGTGTTTGGACCGGATCAACGTCAGCTGTCAAGTATAACAGGTGACACTGCAGAGCTTTTCGACTGAGTGAAGTGTTATCTAAGTAGTTATAGCTATAACATTATGTATAATGTGCTTTATCTTTGTTAACTGTTACCATTTAAATTAATATATTGCTGGACCCCGTGCGAGTTAGACGTCCGCTGGCAAATCAGTAGACCAACTTACGAGACGCCAAGTAGAGCGGTCGTGTGCGCGGCTAATCCACCTTTTATCATAGTTTTACTTACTGAATCCCCTATGAACCCATAATAGTTTAATACTGGGGAAGGTAGGATAATCTGGGCGTTACTGTGGCGTAACAGTGTAACTACTTACCGTTTTGCATAACTAAGTTAGTATAAAAGACCACTTCCTTATATTTGACGGGCCGGTGGCGTGGTCGTTAAGATACTTGCTTTCCACGCCACAGGTCGTGGGTTTGATTCCCACCCGAGACAAACATTAATGATAAACATTTGTGTTTGTGTCGAGTCTGGGTGTAAATATCTATTATAAGTATACCTATATTTACAAAAAAAAGTAATATATGTATAGTATATACTAGTTATCTGGTGGCCGTGTGTGTTAATGTCCTGAATATTTATTTATTTTATTATTTATTTCTAAGTTCACTGTACCTATTTCTGATTGAGAGTTGGTCTGGTTAACACACCCCCTCTTATATGTACCTACACACACGGTAAAAAGGATTTATGTTCCATTTACACGAAGACAGTAACACAGGAAAATTAGCTACTGGAAAATACACTATTGAATTGTTTTTGATTAGGTATTTTTAACCATTTGCCAAATACTCTACATCATCAGCCTATTCTAGTCCACTGCTGGACACAGGCCTCTCCTAAAGTGCGCCATTGAGCACGATTCGCGGCTTTTCCCATCCAGTTCTTGATCCCTGCTGAGATTGTCAATCCACCTAGTCTGTGAGCGACCTACGCTACGTTTGCCGTTTTCGCTCGGGTATTGAACCTGCTATCTGACCTAGAATTGAAGTTCATTGTATTTATGATTATTTTTAACAATTCTATAGTTCACGGTCGTCTTGAATCACCTTTTCTCCATAAAAATAGTAAAAGGAAGTGATTACAGTAATTACTCTTAAATTTATTGTATTTTACGGACGCCATTTTGAGATGAGTACTGTTGTGATTATGACTTCCGGTTTTACTTTCTTTAAGGTCGTCTTTACAATTTATTTTTAACTCATGCGAAAATAAGGAGTGCTATTAATAATAATGAGCAGTGGTGGCGCAGCGGTACGTGCCTCGCCTTAGAAATATAAGGTCGCGGGTTTGATTCCTGGTCGCACCCACACATCTTTGTGTGAATTGTTACATCGCCGCTGCTCAATATCGGTGAAGGAAAACATCGTGAAGAAACCGTCTTGTCTAAAAACTAACCATTTAAGGACATGCGACATCCGCCAACCCGCACTTGGTGAGCGTGTGTAGATTAAGACCTAAAAAGAGAGAGTTGTCGAAAAATTCTCAAAAATGCCTCACGTAATTAATGGACACCCCCTTACCAATCCCGCCACCAGCCCGTTGCGGTGTCTATAGACAGGTAAGTGATGTATGAAGGCAGTCGTTTAATTTATAATTATTTTCATTTTCCAGGTGTTTGACCAGCTGAAGGAGAAAGTGCCGAAGTTCCGTCACAAGATCGTGGTAGTACCAGCAGACTGTGAGGCTGCGGGGCTGGGTTTGACCCTGGCTGATAGACAGATGCTCACGGAAAAAGTACGTTACTCATAGAAGTTTAACTTATTATTATTTTTATAGAAAAAAAAAACTTTTAACTGTCTCTGTGGTGCAATGGTAGGCGTATATTCGCGTACTAACCACGAGGTCCCGGGTCGAGCAAAAAACCTTTACTAATCTAATAAAAGTCTCGTGTCACAATGTTCGTTCCCATACTCCTCCGAAACAGCTTGACCGATTCTTATGAAATTTTTTATGCATATTCAGTAGGTTTGAGAATCGGCTACTATCTATTTTTCATACCCCTAGATGACTTTCTTTAATTTTTTTTGACATTTTTTTTATTTGGCATAAAAAATACATACATATCCCTAAATTTTGACCCTTGTATTCCCAACCCCTATTTTTAATAGCGATATTAGTAATTTAAAGGTGAGAAATACGCGGTACGAAGTTCGCTGGGGCAGCTAGTATACTTACAGAATCTTAGTTGCAGCTCGAAGTTTGGAATTGTGACCGATGAACTGGTCCGATTTTGATGTCATTTATTTTTGTTTTAAGCCAAGTTTAATAATTAGATATTTAATGATTAATTTAAAATTATTATTGTGTATATTACAGGTGAACATAATATTCCACTCAGCGGCTACAGTGAAATTCGATGAGCACTTGCGGGCCGCACTCACCACAAATGTTATGGCTCCACTGCACCTACTACGACTCGCAAGGGACATGAAACGACTTGACGTAAACATTATTTTATGTTTTACAATAGATAATTTATATCTAGTGAAAAAGCTGAATTATTAAGTTATAATTTAAATGAAATAAATAAAAATTAACTCCCGTATTCATAAACGTCTTATAAAATTGTTATAGCTAAAATAGGTTTATAATTCGTTTGTCTTTGTTTGTCATCTTGACATTTATACTAGTAAGAAATGAAATAAAATGGAAATATGCTTTATTTTTTTTAAACGTGAGTCTACATATAAATAGTACAATATCTTTTCCTACCGTGCAGTGAATGACTGGCAACTACTGAGAAACACTGACAAAAAACTCAGTGGGTTTTTTTCTTTTGAAATGAAGTACATATATCTATTACATTTTGTTTTTTTAGTGCTTTGAATCAGAGCGACTTAATCCCAAGCGTTTTTATCCGTTACATAGTCTGAAATTTTATAACACGCTTTCTTACATAACGTAGATTTTATAGTTATTTTAAATTCGTTAATAGTCATTTCCCTAATATTATTTGGAAGAAAGAGGCAAAGTCCATTTTAAATAAAGAGACTTATAAGATTTTATGAATAAGACCGAAAGTATCTACAATCTTACAAAACTATTTGAAATTGGAAAAAAAAAAATTAAGATACAATTAATTTTTACCAAATTTAAAACAGTTTTCAATTTAAATGTTTACAAATTTATTTATATGAACTCCGCCGCCCCCTGATCCCCTAAAACTAGAGTGTCCGGCAATGTCCTGAGCCAAGGTTTGTCCCCACAAGGGGAGCCATCATGGCAGTTGCCACAGTACTTGATCGGTTCGACCGTCCTCAAACGGCTCACCGAAAAAGCCTGTGAAGCAATAAAGTCCCATCCGGCTGATTGGGTTAGGTCATCAGCAAAAACAAATGAACTCCACCATTTATACAGATTTTGAAATTTTGTTTTGTTTAAAAGAGATTTATACTGTTAATAATAATAGCGTAGTGGTTAGTGACTCTGACTGCTAAGTCGAAGGTCATGGGTGCGATTGCCACCCAGGACAAATCTTTGTGTGATGAGCATGATTGCTTGTTCTGTGTCTGGGTGTAATATATCTATTAAATGTATGTATTTACAAAAAAAATGTTTTTAAGTATTATATCTAGAGATGGGTAAAGACTCAGTAAATACTGTCACGTGAGTAAATACTGAGTAAATACTCTTTTATACTGAGTATTTACTAAAAATCGACAGTAAATACTTTTTTTCATTTTTTATCACATTAATTGGTTCTTTCCAGGAGCTTGACATAGAAAATACGACCCATTGAGGATAGGACCCGCTAAGGATTTAATTTCTTTAGCTAATTCATACAAATGCCGAACCAATGTAACTTTTCCTTGTAATTTTTCTTAGTACCTAGTTGGAAATGTGCTTGAAAATAGATAAGTTAGCTAGGTATTGCTTAAATTTGATAATTTCGTACCCAAAAATATGAAATAATTATAACACACTAAAGTCCATATCACCAACCACACTAAGGGGCTACATATGTAAGGTTTCTTTGTTTTACATTGAAGGGATATAATGTTTTGCATAAAACAATATAAGGTATGCGACTTGCTATTAGTTTCTCTGTCACTTTTTTGAATGAAGTTAGAAAATAATAGAATGAGAGGCAAAATCAAACAAACATCAAGGACATGCTTATTCGTGTTCCTCAGTCGTAGAGTGCGCTCGTGTGAGTTTACGTTGTAAATCCATTTTGAATTAGACCAACTGATTAACCGATTCGATAAAGTAGGTAAATCTAATTTTAACACACACACACACGCACACGTACGCACACACACACACACACACACACACACACACACACACACACACACACACACACACACACACTTGCGCGCGCGCGCAAATATTTTAAAATGACAAAGTATGCAAAAAATATATTATTTTCTTTTTCTAATAGTAGGTATACTAAAAACTAGAAACCTACCTTTCCGAAATAATTAGATAGACCTTACGCGGTATGCGGAAAAGGGCGAGGCGAGGTAGCTGAGGCAGAGCAAGGTCCATCCTCTCCAAGTGACCCTCGACTTATGAACGACGCAGGCACTTACAGGCTATGCATGGGAGTTTTTGCAATTAGATACCTAAATCACCTCGGACGGGAGAAGTCACCCGAGTGCCACCAGTTCGGGGCCGAAGGGCATGGCGCTGCATACGCTGACCAAGTGCCCGATGTGGCCGTCATAGACTGGTCGCGATGGCTGGGAAACAAGAGAGGGTGGCAAACAACGTCCCGCTCCGCAGCTTCAGATGGCGTGAGGCGTGTCTATTCTCTGCTAAAAAAAAGGCCATTTCAATTGGCTCCTACTTGTCAAGGTGTATACGTGACTATTACAGACCACCTTGAGCTTCTTGGCGTCAATATGACTTCGACCCTCATTTGGCCCGTACATTGAGTCCATGGCCCAACTAGCTGCCAAAAAGCTAAGTGTCCTCGCGAAGCTGCGTCAGTACTTCAGGCCGAAACAGATGCTCGAGCTATACGAAGCACAAGTTCGTTCATGCATGTACTGCTCGCATCTTTGGGTTGTGTCAGCTAATTACCAACACGAGGCGTTAGAGTCTATAGTAAGGCGAGCCAAGAAGCTTATTGGCAACGAATCCCTCGTCAAGGCTAAATTGAAGTCTCGAGCATCGCCGCATAGTTCCTAGTCTTTCGGTCTTTTACCGGATACACTTCGGAGAGTGTGCGTTGGAATTACACAATCTTATTCCCCCATCCCCGTTCTTCCATCGGTCAAGTAGAGGTACGGCTATGCGCCATCGTTATATGGTGGAAATTCCACGGGTACATTGTGCGAACTGCCAAATTGTGGAATCCGCTGCCGGCATCTATGTGTTCCAATAGCTATGATCTCCCGGTTTTCAAGTCACGAGTGAACCGGTATTTACTGGGTAAGCGCGTTCCATCGTAGACTGCATCATTGTTTCACATCAGGCAAGTTGTGGTTAAGCGCAACCCTATTTTAGGATAAAAAGAAAGTCAAAGTAACTGAAGGTCACACATAGTATAAGTTGTTTTGGTGGTTCATCATCATCATCGGCCTATTGCAGTCCACGGTTGGACATAGATCTCTACCAATAAAATTCATTTCACCCTGTTATCGGCTTGCCGATTATCTTTCGCAGATCGTCACTCCACTTAACTGGAGGGTATGCTATACTACGCTCTTCAAAACGCAGTCTACTCAGAAAATTGCTTACTTTTTCGTTCAGTTTCGGCACTTTTTCTGCCGAAAACGGAACTGGCATAGCAGCTGCATTTTTCTGCCGAAACTTGCCGCAACCGAAACCGAACTTTTGGTCGGTCACTAATCTATCTATTTATATAAAATTGAATCCCTATTTCCCTTGGTCACGCCATCACGCGTGAACGGCTGCTTTCGCTAATTCTGTTTTTAGAATATTTCTTGAAGTACGAGATTGTTTTTAAGAAAAAAATATATAAATAAGAAATTGGGAAACGAAAATTAGAAAGCCAGAAGTTATCCGAAAGAAAAAGTCACGGCCGAAAACTGGGCGAGATATTATAGAAGGAAGGCCGAAGGAAAAGCAATTAGTACTCATGACTTAAACTGCCGTGGTTATATTTGGGTGGTTGTTAGGTAGGTCTGAAACCCGGTAGATGGCACTGCTTTACCGGGCAGGACGACGTAAACCGGGTCCGTTATTTATAGATAAATTTTAACCCAGACCTAAAAAAAAACCATCAAGCTCATCACACAAAGATTTGTTCGGGGCGGGAATCGCACTCACGACCTCCGGCATAGCAGTCAGTTCGCAAAAAAGACACTCCACTATTGTCAAAAGTATTTACTCATGCTTTAGAGTAAATACTGAGTAGAAATGAGTAAATACTCAGTTTTTACTATTTACTCAGTAAATACTAAAACAGTATTTACTCACCGCCCATCTCTAATTATATCCGTTCCTAGTACACATAACACAAGCAAATATAATTGGTTAATTTGGGACTAGATGGCGCTGTGTGTGTGTGAAAATATTATAATCATTTTAGCAAAATTATCTTGTAAATACATATTTATTTTAGTTGATTACTTTTTTAAAACTTATTTTAATCTGTTTAAAAATGAAAAAGATAATAAAAAATATTATTTTTTTAGATTAAAACAGTCTTAAAATAATTGTTTTGTTTACTTTTTGCAATAAAATGTATGTTTTTGGTATTTTTTTAAATAATTCTTCTTTCTTGCAGGTGCTAATGCATATATCGACTGCGTACTCGAACTCGCACCTGCCTTACATCGAAGAACGGTTCTATCCATGCGACGCAGACTGCGACAAACTCTACGAGATGATTGATAAGATGACCGACTGCGAGATAAATAGGATGCTGCCGACGTAAGTTGATTTGGCAGATATTTAGTGACGGCATGCGGTTTGAAATGTGGTGCTGGTGGCGAATGTGTGTTACACTTTCACGCAAAAACTACTATTTTTTGAAGTGAAAACTTCTTTAGCGGCGTTGAGCACTTTTTCTGTAATGGGTATAAAATCTTAAACTCGCGTCAGGACACGTGACCTGATCGAAAAAGCGTAAGACGGACGCAGGGCGCTTGCGCGAATGTTCGTGTATGTTACAGCGTGCCACGCGCATCCATGGATGGTGACAGCTGATGGCTCGACCGTCTGTGTAGTGATCACATTGTTGTGTATTCGTAAAGTTGATTTTTCGGAGAGATAAACTTTTTAATGTAAAATAATTGTAATAGTTTTAAAGTGTTAAATTTTTAATGTAATATAAATTGTCATGTTTGTGTACGATAGCGCAATAAATGAATATTGTATTCTACCACATAAATGATAGTACTTTTATACTGATAAAGCAATTGGTGCAAAATTATTCCCTAGCCATTCCAAAATATCAAACATGCTCAACGTTAATAATCAAGTTTTCACTTCTGCCGGCACTCCCGGAGTGCAACCCGTCGTTTTTTTTTATTCTGTAATAGGCTTGTGCTTGACTCTACAACTTGTCTGATGTTAAGCAATTATGTAGACTGCGATAATACGCGCCCACCCAATATACCGATTCACTCGTGATTACGAATAATTATCGGTGAGAAGGTGGCAGTGGAATGAGCCTTCATATGGTTAGAAACTATAAAGGAGGAAATATTCCGACCCACCCTCATAAATGGTGTCACCAGACATCGCACCGAAACACGGCAAGGCCGTGCGGCGGCGGTGCGGCTTTATCTGGTGGTCATTAACCACGGCCGAAGCCTACCATCAGTTCATTACCAGTAAACATAATACCAGTTGATTGATTGTCACCTGATTTGCACCACCCGGCGACCACGTGTGGGGATTCAGATAAAAGGTGCACTCCCATGGACGAAGGTGACTCAGCCCCCAAAGATGGATTTGGATGAAATTTGGTACAAAAATAGATAATAGTCTGGAATAGTATATAGCCATGGCGAAGGGTACATACAAGTCGATTCCCATCGGCATCCCTTTAGGATTGTACTACTTAAATATTACGCCTAAATAATATGAAAAGCCTTAAAAATAAGTACATACTTATACAACACATTTAGTGATTAATTTTTATTATTGTAAACAAATATTTATTTTTTCAGAATATTAGGACCATGGCCGAACACTTACACTTTTACGAAGGCGTTAGCAGAAAAAGAATTACGAGCGAACGCGGGAACTACACCTATTGGTATATTCAGACCGGCAGTAGGTAAGTAAATAGTATACAGGGTGTCCCCCGATCCCCTGAAACTATAGGCCGACCGTTTAATTAACTCGCCAATTATTAATACATTCACAGATGGTACTAGTTTAAATATATTAAAAAATTAAACATTTCTTATATAGTAATTAAAAAAGAACCTCGAAAGAACGAGGCGCATGTAAAAAAAATGTATATGGCGCATGTCATCATAATTTCCCTTGCCTTTTTCCCATTTCTATTGGGGTCGGCTCCCAGTCGAACCTGATGCGGCTAGCTACCAGAATTATACGAACGACTGCCATCAGACCTCGAAACTATGTACCATGTACCTCGCGTATGTATTAAAAACATATTATTAAATGAACAATGTTTTGTTATTTTAGTAATATCCACGGCAAGAGAACCGCTCAAAGGATGGTTGGACAACATGTACGGACCCACTGGTGTTGCAGTTGGCAGTGGTAAGTAAATCTTCATCTTTACATTAAGGCTTTTAAAGAGAGGTAAGTAGGTACAGAGATTTTCTTCGGCCAACTGGGGAGGTGCCACCTTACAGAATACACAGCGTGTAATAACTGTTGGTTGTGTTCCTGTGTGTGAGTAAGGTAGGCGTAAATTCCGAAAAAATTAAGTTTACGAAATTCGCCGAGTCAGAGTTAATGAAATGAAAATGAAAATATGCTTTATTTTTTTTGAGACGCGAGTCTACTTAAAAATAGTCCAATTTCTTTTCCTACCGTGCAGTGAATGACTGGCAACTACTGAGAAACACTGCCAAAAAACTCAGTAGGCTTTTTTTCCTTTTTAAATGAAGTACTTATATCTATTACATTTTGTTTGTTTATTGTGTTGAATTAGAGCGACTTAATTCCAAGCGTTTCTATCGGTTACATAGTCTGAAATTTTATAATACGCTTTCTTACATAACGTAAATTTTATAGTTATTTTAAATTTGTTAATAGTCATTTCCCTAATATTATTTGGAAGTTTATTGTAGAAACGTATACACTGCCCCATAAAAGAGTTACTGATTTTGTGGAGTCGAGTATGATGTGCTACAAGATCGTTCTTATTTCTAGTATTTATTTATTTTATTAATTAATAATAATAAGTAACATTTTTATTTAATTTTATTTGTGTCGCGTTTTGTAACACCCTGTATATTCTTCTACAGCTACGGGTATACTAAGGACGTTACAATGTGACGAGCAAGTCTCCGCAGACATAGTTCCCGTCGACTCAGTGGTGAACTGTCTTATGGTAGCCGCCTGCAGTGTGCACAACCTTTATAAAGCAAGGTAATTAAAGTGATTCTGTAACAGTCCGATACCTTAAATCTAGAGTTATCCGACATCGTCCTAAGCTGGGTTCGTCCCCACATGGGGAGCCCTCTAGACAGTTGTCATAGTACTTGAGCGGTTCAACCGTTTTCAGGCGGTTCGCCGAAAAAACCCGGTGAAACCCTTGAGGCTACTTAGATAGGCTGTCGTGACTTAACCTCAGCTGCAGTATAAAAAAAATCATAAATTATGTGTTTGATCACCGACGAAAATTGTCTATATTGTCTGTGTTCAGAAAACTTCGATTATGAACCATCGAAAGATTTTTTTCTGTTAGAGTTTAACTTCTTGAGTCCAAATTACTATCCGGAATAATTTGAATTCAGAATTTAGTATGATTTTTCAAATAGCTTCTAAACATGTTTGCCGAATTTTGTGTAGAAATGTATGTATGTTTGTCCACGCATATCTCAAAAACTAGCAATCGTATTGCAATGATCTTTATTTTGTTAAGTTATGCACATTTTAACTTACAATTTCCACTAAATTTTATTGAGATTGGTTCAGTAGTTTTTATGATAGAAGCTTAATTTAAAAATTTGCTTTTTTATTTCAGTAAACCACCTTTAGACCCGCCGATCTATAATTACGTGAGTTCCGTAGAGAATAGGATAACTTGGGGTGATTTTTTAGGTCAAAACTTGGCAAGGATAAACCATTACCCGTTTTCTGATGCCGTGTGGTAAGTATTTAACTTGTTTTGCGGGCAAAGTGGCCCATCCATATTGCAATTACCCTTGCAGACCACTTAGGTCATAGCCACTAAGAGTTACCCACTTATAAAAAATATAGTATTGTCTTAGATTTACGCGAAAATCACACATTGAAATAAAACTACTTTTTAACGGATTTTATCGCGGTTTATTTTTAGATTTTAGATCCCGACGTTTCAAAGTCTTTTCAGGCTTCATGTTCACGTCGGGATCTAAAATAAACCTCGATAAAATCCGTTAAAAAGTAGTTTTATTGAAAAAAAAATATGTGTGGCACCCGTGTCAATCTTCTTTAATTCTTGGACAGTGTTCATTTGTAAACCTCCACTTTACATAATGAACTGTGTGTTTATGAGTAAGTCTAAGTTACTTTATAAAATTAGTTCATTAACTGTCTACTTGTAAAGTTTACTAAAATGTAAGTACTTATGTACCTACTATAAAGTCTACTTTGACTCGTGTACTTAATAAACTTTCATTAAGATAAGTCGGTAAGATCTTGCTTTTCACGCCGCAGGTCGTTGGTTTGATTCCCACCCGAGACAAACATTATTTAAATAAATGTCTGTTTGTCTTGTGTCTGGGTGTAGTTATCTATATTTAAGTATATATCTACAAAAGAAAAGTATTATATGTAGTATATTACCAGTTATCTGGTTTCTCAAGCTCTGCTTAGTTTGGGATCAGATGACCGTTGTGTTAATGTCCCACCATATTATATATTACTAGCTGCCCCAGCGAACTTCGTACCGCGTATTTATTAAAAAAAAAATTCACTTAGAGGTATGAAAAACAGATAGTAGCCGATTCTCAGACCTACTGAATATGCATAAAAAATTTCATAAGAATCGGTCAAGCCGTTTCGAAGGAGTATGGCAACGAAAACTGTGACACGAGAATTTTATATATTAGATTTTTTTTTTACTTCGACCCTTTTACTGTCCCACTGCTGGGCACAGGTCTTCTCTGAACTGTCTTACGAGTTGAGTGAGTTTAGGCCTTGATCCACACACGCCGGCCAAGTGCGGGTTGGTGGATGTCACATGTCCTCGAATGATTAGTTCTTAGACATGCCGGTTTCTTTATGTTTTCCTTCACCAATATTAAGTATCGGAGATGAAACAATTCACACAAAGATGTGTAGACACGACCTTATATTTCTAAGACGAGGCCAGTAACGCTGCGCCACCGCTGCTCTTAATACTTAAATTTAATATAAGTGTGGGATCGTGGAGCGAAATAAAATGTGGCAAATGCTCAGTAACTCTTGTATTAAAGATGAATAGACACACTTTTAGCACAAAGTAATTAATTTTGCTGCGTACGTCGTCGTTCGTCGTCTTTCGTCGTCTCACCGTTACACACCTTCATTCACCTTCCCGTTCCCTCATACATTTCCTCTTCCTCACTCCTTTCATCATAGACAACCATTCACTCAACCTGCTACTGTTTACGTTCCATTTCACACATCCACACAACGTTCCGTTCTCACATCCTACATAAGTAATACCAATTTGTTTGTTTATTTCAGGTATATATCAGTAAATCTAAATAAGTCTGCATTTATGAACAAATTATATATATTAATTTTACACCTATTACCTGCGTTACTTGTTGACGGGCTAGCTGTGTGTTTAGGAAGAAAACCAAAGTAAGTATTGTGTACCAACACAGTTACTTCATTACTAAAACTTTTAGAAACACAGATTTAACCCCGTAAACGTCTTAGAAGCTCATGAACATTGCATAACATCAGGCAAGTTGTCGCAGCAGCGGCGTTAGGGCCACTGACACCCCGGGCAGTAATATTAGGCGCCCACTTTATGAAATCATTATCGAGTATTAATTTTTTGCTGACCCAATGTGAACGTAGTTATGTTCAGATTTGAGAGGCATAGGTCCATCATCTGTCCACGTTTTCATTGATTTATTCATATTCAGAATAAGTAAATGAAAACGTGGACTTAAGCACAGACTTATATCTAAGAATTCTAATTATTAATTCTTAGATGTAAGTCCCGTATTCACAATTCACAGTCGGTTAACCGACTGTGAACTGTAAATACGGGACATAGAGCACAGTATTGAGAGTACACAGCCGGTGAGCCAGTAGGCCAATGCCCCATTATGATAAGCTTGGTAAATTAAAAAAAGAGGTTTTCTACATTTCGGTTTTCTGTTGTAGGATGCTCAAGGTATACCGTAAAATCCATAAGTTCAGCTCTGTACTGTCGTACTTCTGCACAAGAGAGATCACCTTCTGTAATGTTCGGACGCGACAACTCTGGGACCAAACTTCAGAGCCTGATAAAAAGGTAAGAAATTGTTATTTGCATCTTTTTCTCTACGTATCTTTTAAAAATAAATAGTCATTGTCATTGACGCTTTTACGCGTCGTTAGCCATCCTAAAGTAAAATAAATCGTTTTTATGGCAGCCCAAAAGACTTTGTTTAGAATTCCATGTAAGTAAATCCGTTTTTGAGGCTTCCATAAAATTAGGATAGGATAGTAGATACGGTAGTAAATACGGATATGTATGCACAAAAGATCCAGCTGGGTCGAAGTGCTCTGGGTTCACCAGCCCCATTTATAAAATAAGATAAAATAAATACGGATATGTGGTTTCCTTTAAAAATCTACAAATTAGGCTTTCATTGGCATTTTTCTTGTTCATAAATTGAAGTTATCACGCGTTTTTGATGGTCATATCTATGGTCATTCAAGAGACAGTTAAATATGTCATAGCAATACTGATCTCTCTAACAAAGTTTCACAGACGATTAGCATATACGAATATAATCTTTGGCTGGATGCTTTCTCTAATCTAATACTCACAATCGTCATACATTGTATCAATTATTTTTGTAGACGCTTTAAAGCGTCATTAAGTGACGCTTTACGTCGTCATTAACTGACGCTTTACGGCGTCATTAACTAACGCTTTACGGCGTCAACCTCAACTTACTTGAATTTTCCCTCTTTCTAGTTGTACCCATTCAGTATGGCCGAGATGGACTGGGACGAATATTTCGAAGAGTACCTCGCTGGTATCCGGCGGTATCTCTTCAAGGAGAGCGATGACACGCTGCCACAAGCCAGGATTAAGTGGAAACGGTAATATTATTAAAACTCGACTGCTGAAAAGTAACTGTTTATTGGGTTTTCAGGCTTAAATTCCTAATGGGTTTCACAAAAATTTTCCATTCACTCTCAAGAGTCCGATGAATGAGAGCTCGTGCGCAAGATCTACGGCTTAACGTGCTAACCGGATACACATCGAGTTATACATTTCCAAAATCTGTTATAAAGTAGGTACTTTTATTTCAAAGTTTCTTACAAATATCCTGAATGTATTTTTTTGTTACAGATTATACTATCTTCATAAGATAGCAAGATTATTTTTCCTCGTCTTGGCGATTTACGCGCTATGGTCGACATTTTCGCTTTTCTGGTAGATACCACCATTGTAAATAATATAATTATGGTAGTTTCTTATTTAATTTACACCAGATTCGGCTTGTTGCGTCTACGAACGATTTACATATGAATAAAATATATTTTTTACACTGAAATTGAGTTATTTTATGGTTTTAATTTTCTATGATACCTACACACTTTTGAAACTAGTGTTTTTGTTTGAAATAGTACGTATGATTGCCGCTAGGGGCGTTGTACTGCTACTGCAGAGCGTCTCTATAACGGAACTATTGGAACTAAATTTGTTAGAACAGAAGTATTTTTTTACTCGTTATCGAGCATTGAAAGCAATAGGAGTATCAAAAGTGTGAATTATGTCATAAACATGATGTGTTACGTCTATCGAGAACGTATAAACATGCCATTTGTATAAAGAAATGTAATTTAACCGCCTAAGTCGCATAGATGCGACAAAAATGCATGCTTTTTGTTCCATTTCCATCCATTGCACCTAGTGCCTGTAGCACTTGATCACAACTCAATAGACTTTTTGTCGGTTTAAATAATAATAATAATAATAAAATTATAACAATTTATTTCAGGCTAGAAGGCCCTTATAAAGTATAACACTATGAACAAATACAATATTGAATTTCATCTAATCTAAATACTATAAATACAATGCAAAATGCTTTATTTTTTCCTCGCTGCATCGTGAGTGTTTTGCGTGGTGTCAGCGCCGGAACAAGACACCTTGCGGCCAAAATTCTTTTAAAAGCTTACTATTTCACAGTTTAGCTAAATGTCATTTCGCACAATTACTATATTTTACGAATCAATAAAATATGCCTAGATTCAATGGATGGATATGGAACAAAAAATATGCATGTTTTTGTCGTATAAATAGGACACGGGCGGTTAAAAAGTTGGTAACCGCTAGAGGCACTTAATTTTTCTTTAAACATAATGACAGCCTTACGTGCTCACGGTATCTAGACGCATTTTACGATCTATGTTAACTACTCAGAACTCAAAGCCATATCAATAAAGAACAAGTATGAAAGTGTGCTTTAAATATGAAACGGATTGAAACTGAAGTTTAGGTAGATAGTCATCTATTCTATTTTGATGCCTACGACCTCGCTGTGGAGTTCGTCAAGATTATAACCAATGTAAAACCACTGTATAAAATAGGTATTTAACATTCTGGGACAATAACACACACGGTCATATGATCCCATACTAAGTAAAGCTTGTGTCATGAAAACCAGATTATTGATATACTATACGTATACTATGATCCTAGTATATGTAGACTCTTTAGAAATTGTTTTCTAAGTTTTTAATAAAGTTAGGTACATATAAATTGTTACCAAATCTTTAATAGGTTTCATTAATGAATAGACATGTTAATATTATGAATTGTAAATTCTGATTGTAATTTAATATAGGTAAGTATAAATATTACGATATAATTATGTGTAGTTAAGTTTGAAGTAATTGGTGCTAAAAATGAATATTAAATATGTTTGCAAAGTTTTAAAAGATCTCTATCAAAAACTGAGGTACAGAGTATCATTACAGGTCTCGGTGTCTCTTTAACTTTTTAATGGCCCGTGTCGCATTCATGCGACAAAACATACATTTTTGTTCCATTTTCATCCAATGCAGAATTCTATACACAGTAGAGGTATTTTATCGATTCGAAAAATTTCGGTGTAACGGGTCGATTAAAAGGTTAGGGTGAAGTGGTTTTCAAGGATTTTTACAAAAAACTTGTATATTTGTATCGAAATAAAAATGACAATATTTTAAAGCAAATGCTTACGTAGTATTTATTTTTGTTGCAGACAGCTTCAGTTTTTAATGTTAAGAGCATAAGACTCGCATTTTATACGAACTAAAAGATCGTTTTGCAAAGGCAGTATGAATGGGGCTTTTTAATTTTTTAAACGAAATTATACGCCCAATATTTTTGCCGATTGCGTATTTTTTTTTATTTTAACCCACCACTGCAATCCCACAACCGCTACTCCTGTAAGCCAGGATCGATCGTATCATGAGAATCGAGATTTGAACCTGGCTAAGACTCGGAACACCTTAACTGTCTTCGCTCCGGCACAAATTTAATCAAAGTAAATAGAAGTTGGAAATTTAGTTGCCGAAAACGTGTGCGGGATAAAATGCTAATCTGAAATCGCTCTAAATGTTATTTTTCTAGATTAATAGATGCCTACCAACCACGGGATATTTTTATTTTTCTTACGTGATTTGTGCCAAGTTAGAGAATGGCATTAAGTAGGTACAATTGTTTATATGTAGTATTACTAAGATTTTGTAACAATTATATGTTATCAACAATGATTGGAATAGGTAGTGCAATTTGCGGGATTTCATGACAAAATTCTAACATGGACATGCCAACCGCCCGTGATTACTATTTCGATAACAGCTAGTCACACTAAAGATCATCGTTCCCCTTGTATTTTTTCCATTTCCATATTGGAGTCGGCTCCCAGTCTAACCTGATGTAGCTAGCTATCAGAATTATACGAGCGACTGCTATCAGACCTCGAAACCCGTAGGGAACCAGTAGCCGAGATGGTTAGACCAGGTGTCAGATTATATTGGCTTCTGACTAGATGCATACTAGATGTAACGATTGTCGTAGATGTGTTAATGTAAAAAAATACAAATATCCTTTTATGAATGTTACTGTACATTGTTGCTAGTACTATTTTTAAAGAGAAAATGTATTTTGCATGTATAGAAAACTTCATTAATCCCGTAATCTCGTGAGCATATCAATAGTAATATAACGTCTAAGGTCACATAGTGTTGTCTTAGATTTACGCGAATATCACACATTGAAATAAAAATCCGTTAAAAAGTAGTTTTATTTCAATATGTCTATGGTCGTTAATTGCATTACCTATTCCGATCTCTGGTAATCAAAGACAATAAAAAATATTTTTATATTTTTGTTTTTTTTTCTAATACACACGTTTGTTCTCGATTACATCTGTGCTCACATTATGAGTTCATTATGCGTACAATCGAGTATATTTAACCTTTTAACCGCTCCGTCAAAAATCAACTGCCGGTAGCTGCTATGGATGAACATGGAATAAAAAGCCATGCATGTTTTTGTCGCTTAAATGCGACACGGTTGATTAAAAGGTTAAGGTACACGGATACTCATCAAGCTAAACATTTCCAGCATGTTAATCTCGCATTGTATAGGTACAGATAATATAATACTATATTAGTAAGAATTTATAGTTCTATGTGTAGCCGTGTGCACAGCGCCGCTAGCGAGTACTAAATGTAGGTACTTAACTAAAACAGTTTATACAAAAACGAAATTTTAATATTGTTAGTCTAATACTCAGTAATCAGCATGGAAGACTTGTAATATGGACACTGGAGGTATAGATAGACCGTTTAACTCGCGTACCGCCTATCGCCAAGATTCTGACTCCTCAAGCTGCACAGACAGTGATGATGATTCAAACGATATGGATATTAGTGACGAATAGTCTTACATTACTTTTATCTGTGGTTAAATAGTGCTTTATGAGATTTAATTAATGTTTTATGACTTTGTACCTCAGATGGCGATACGCGAGTTAAACGGTCTATTTATAAACAACAATGTTGGACGGCGGTCCACCAAACCCTTTCCCATATACCACATAATTCCGAAAACTGGTAAACCTCAACACCTAAATGTTTACAGAAGTAACCTACATTAATATAATTCAATAAATAAAAGACAATTTTTTTACAAAATTTCATTTATTCAAACAAAAAGCTGCATTTTACAAAGTAAATGTCGTGAACTTAAAAGCTCGGAGGAGTGGGCTCACATAGAAACTTACAGTTAAAATTTGTATAATTAGTGTGCTTTGTACGCTGACTATCAGCACTGACTGGTACGCTGACATGTCAATAAGTTAATAGCTGCGCAGACGGTCAATACGCTGACCATCAGCATTCATAGGAAAATACGCTGACCGTCATCGCTGACAACACGTTGACTATCAGCACTGAGAATCCAATGTCAGCCATCAACGCGGATAGAGCATAGCATTTACACGAGGCCAATAGAAAAGATATTCTAAATCTAATGCTGTCGTGTCATGAGTATTTAAACGATTATGAGACTGTTGAAAGAAAGGGATGCGGTATTACAATGCGAATATCCGCATCCCTTTCTTTCAAAAAAATCACAATTGCTATTAACACTTATAATAGGGCACCTGCACTGAATTGCCCTGTCCCACATTATCTTGGTAATTGGCTGGGTGTCAGTGGCCCATTGCGTTGAAAGTCAGTTCTATATTACGAGTTCTATACTATTATATTCTGTGAGTGTATTATAAAATTATACTAGTTATACAAAAATGTAAAATATACATAAATAAACTTAAAAAAAAATTTTTAGTCTTCATATTTGGATGGAATTTGACGTAATTGTCTTGATCTCTCTAAAATTAATATTCCTTTGTAAATACAACCTTCCTTATACATAGTAAAGAGTGGAAAGTAAGTTGTTTTCATACAAACGCATCGCGCGAGGCTTGTGTGTGCGCCATAGTATCTATGCGTCGCCGCACGCACACACAAACAAATCTCGGACGCGGTCGAAATAACGACGGGTCGAGATTTGTATATGTATAAGTATGTTGGCACATCTAATTTTCAATGCATCAGCTGTCATTTTATACTGTCATCGCGTCCGTCTTTGAAGTCAGCTGTCACTCGAAAATGTCAATATGAACGAACGAATGAACACCGAGCACGGTGATGCGGCCATCTTAGAAAGGCTGATACTTTGTGATGGACGGTTGCATCGTCGGGAAGTGCGCACGCAAACACGTGCTCGGTGGACGTTACGCTTTAACCCAATGTAATCTTAAGGATCTGTAATTATCTAGTAGAATTAATGATTGTGCTATCGAGAGATCGGGATATTTCCGTAGTTATTTTATTGAAATACCGTCTTATTACCCGGTTATTCACGTCTACCTAAAGTTGTCTACTAAATCCTTCAAAAGCCTTCATGTATGGGACACATACAAGTAACAATGGTCATTATTACAACAGCAGATAATATAATGAATTATTTTTCCGTTATGAAAAAACCATTATTGAAAAACAGGCCGTACTGTTATCCTGTTCTTTTCGGTGTGCTGTTGCTGTAGACAATCGCCGCTTGGCCGCATGTTTGCGATGCACTGACTGTTTCGTTTGTATGTGCGGAGCGAGACGCGACTGCCGACTTCGCAAATGTATGAGCGAGAGAAAGCATGCCGTCGCCACGTTGCCAGTCCGGCCAGTTTCAAAAAAGCCATTACACAAACCGCGCGCGATGAGTTTGTATGAAGATAACTTACTTACCCACACTGTCTACTATGCCTCAACCAATTTCATTTGATTATGAGTGAGATTTTAGACTCACTAGAAGAAAATTTCCTTCAGAAGCGTACCGAAAAAGTCACATAGCGAAGCGATAAACCAAACATCGAAATGAACGTTAAATTGTTTAAAAACATCGCATTGACATCAGATTAGCTGGCGTGCGTGTTAACACAGTAATATTATAAGTCTATGGAATTTAATTTGGAATGTAATAAACCTAAAATACATTTAATTCCAACACAGCGTGATGGATTAAGGTCTGATCTCTCAACACTTAAGATAGTTGAGAGCAGATCTTTGTCTGGATCGCTTTGGGATTTTCCTCTACTTATTATTTACTTATACATAACATTAATTGATTGATAAAAGAACATAGATAATAAGTTATTCATTAGATTTATCTTTACATTGATTTTCAAATATTATGAAAATTAAAAATTAAAGACCTTGCGTTTGCGTGTGTGAAGCGTTCGGATTACTTCGGATAGACATGCGCAAGAGTTTTTTTGACTTGAGATTCTTTTTCAGCAAAATTCAAACCAGTATTAAGTCGAATATGTACGTAGAAGTAATAACATCTACTTCTTCACATGCGCAAGAGTTTTGCTCGAGATTTTTGACTTGAGATACTTAATTACTTAAATTCACACAAGTAGAAGTCTAAGGTGTATGCAGAGGTAATAACATCCACTTCTTAAGTTAAACACTACATTTAGATCTCAGACCACCCTAATACCTATCAAAAAGTACAAAAAACGATACTAAATCGAAACTGATGTTTCATTTCAATCAATAATAAAGTCTCTTGTCTTACATCAGCAGTGGGTGTCTTTCCGTACTAGCTTCCGCCCGCGGCTTCGCCCGCGAAATTGATCTCACTAATCTTGTTTCTTCATACAAACTTTGGAATCCCGTTTCACCCCCTTAAATGGTGAGTATGAAAAATCCTTTCTTAGTGCATCCCTGGATTTCATAAGGAACCTATGTGCCAAATTTAGAGTCTCCAGACCCAGCGGTTTGGGCTCTGCGTTGATATGTCAGTCAGTCAGTTTCTTCTTTTATTTTTAGATTTTCATGACCAAGGCTGGTTCGGAACCGGGGTGAATCGGGGTTCCTAAGTTTGTATGGAGAAACAAGATTAGTGAGACCAATTTCGCGGGCGAAGCCGCGGGCGGAAGCTGGTTTAAAATAAATAAGGATTTAAATAATAGTAATATAAATTACAACAAAGCTAAAAAAATCATTGATTTTAATTTATTACCCCCACATTCAGCTTAACCAGTAAATGTACGACAAAAGATGTGAGATGAATCCTACCAAGTCAAATATGTTATATAATTATGCTTATTTTTACTAAAAATCTTAAACTACGTGTTTAAATATATAAAAATATTACAAAATACACACACAACTATTCGCAGGTACTAACACTATTTATACACTATTAGACGACCTCCACGAGTGAGAAAATCTAGGCAATATTATCATAAGGTTCCTAACCATATGAAGGCCCATTCCACTGCCACCTTCTCACCGATAATCATTCGTAATCACGAGTGAATCGGTATACTGGGCTAGGCTGGTATTTCTCGTGTCGCGTATTTCTATACACTCTAAGAGCCGAAATACATAATCGCGTTGCGGCAACGCACCGTAACGCAGCGCTCATAGTGCTAGTACATTTTGTTCTATGTAGAGGCGGGCGGCACTCCCGATTCTTGCGGTGCAGCGCCGCAACGCCGTAGTCTTTCGGTCCTTAATCGCGATTCTCTCGGCGAATCAGAGAGCGTTTAAAAATACGTTGCAGACGATATTATCGCCACGATTATTTCACTCGTGGAGACGGTCCCTATAATATTGTATTAAGTAAAAGAACTTAGATAAGTTTATCCCAAGCGGAATATAAAACTGTTTTAGAAGTATTCTGGCTACGATGGCCTATCATCACTTGACTAGCCATAAACTCAGGAGATTTAATAGTGTACGCTATACATTACTACCTAATGGGTATTACTCAAATATTTATTGTAAGAAATTTGTTATAGTCAAAAGTTGGCAAGGATTCGGGAAAGATAGGTCATTTTGATTAACAATAAAAAATATGTTGTGGTCGGATGAAACCGGTATGTCTAAAAACTAATTATTCGAGGACATGTGATATCCACCAACCCGCACTTGGCCAGCGTGTGTGGATTAAAGCCTAAACTCTCTCAACTCGTAAAACAGTTGAGAGAAGACCTGTGCGCTGCAGTGGGACACTAAAAAGGGTTGAAATGAATTAATAATAATAATAAATATTCTGGGACATTTACACACACGGACATCTGGTCCCAAGCTAAGCAGAGCTTGTGTTATGGAAACCAGATAACTGGTATATACTATACATATAATACTTTTAATATTATAATAATACTTATACGAATTTAATATATCATAACTGGGGTAAGTAATCATAGAATCATGAAAACCCAAATCTTATATCTTTATATGAGCAATTCTTGTATATATCGCTCCTTGAATACAAAAGGGCCACAAATAAAAAAAAAGTGAAAATCGTTTTATTGCAAAAATGATACCTAAATCGACTATATTTTATAGTAAAAAAAAAACTCCCATCATTTTTGCTTATATTATGGCTACACTGACTTACTGCCATTTTTGCATTGGAGCACTTTGGCAGGTAACGTCAGTGCAAAACAGCCATTTTTTTTGTTGCGCCCCGAAATTCAACTCGAATGCACGTCGGTTGCGTGCAAAAGTGCCACAATCCAGAATACGTCTGTGTTGCATTCCCAACTTCAGGTAAGTCTGATTATATTTTATAATACAAAAGTGCCATATTTTGTAAAACGTCCGTTTTGCATTCTAACATCAAGTAGTTGTAATCATAATATTTAATACAACACTGCCATATTTGAAATGTGTTCGTTTTGTATTCAAATATTAGATAAAGTGTAATCCTATTTAGTAATACAACAGTACCATATTTGAAATGCGTCCCTTTTGCATTGAATTTTAATGGACTAAATTAATATTTTTAGGGTGATAAAATGGAAAGCTCAGAAATATGGCCGTTTTGCATGAAAATAATTGTATTTTTCGTCACATTTTTTAGAAATCAAAATTACCATTTTGATGTTAATTTTGTTCTGTTGTTATTACTTCAGTGATTTTTTACTATAAAACTGTACAAATGTGTTTACTTATTGTCTGAATTTTAAAGCAATTACTTTTTGATTTAATAAGATAAATAATATAAACTAAATTAAAACCCCCTCACTGGTATCACACCTTACTAACTTAAAGTTTTTTGACTAAAGACCGGATGAGTATTACCTTTAATAATATGGGTAGGTTTAGTAAATAAGACATATTGATTCAGTTTCTGTGAATGTTGTATTATAATGCATAACAGTAAATTATTATTGGAATCTTACTTACAGCGTAAGTGCTATGTTATGATGTCATACTAGGGATTGTATGTATAACTGTATTTGAGTTAAAAAAAACTTTACAGTTGTTTTTTTTATTACAGACTAAATACCTAATGAAAGAGCCCGAAATTTTTTGACTAAGGTAACCTCCATTCAAGAATAAGAACAAGGAACAACCATTACCTGCCCACAACAATAATATGCAATATAGATATTCTGATACTAATAATAATTGTAATAATATTTAGAATAGTTAACTTTGAATGTTCCCTTTGTTAAACAGTCCTTATAAATTCAATAAAACCAATCACATAGCAATAATAAATAACTACGATTCTAAATTACTATTCTTTATTATAATTTAGGTTTGTTAACTTAAAAAGTGTCTTAAACTGTTGAAAACTATGATTTTGTAAGATTTTATATTGTTACTGTGTACTATTATTATAAGCTATATTATTTTGATACTGAATTCCGTGTCATTAGAATTGATCTCGTATTGTGTATCCTAGTTATAGTTTCAGAGCTAATGATAAAGTTTTGAGAGACTGAAATGAGTGTCGGCTGTTGATTTTTTATAAGATTTTATAAATAATACGTTTATTTATGAATATTTTGATATGATTAACATAGTTTTATCTCTTTGTTTGTTAGAATTATACGAATAAATAATACAATAGTTTTACAGAGACGTTTCATTTGACTAAATAATAATAAAATGAAACGTACCAAGTTGATCTCAATTATATTAATAATAAGTTAAAGTTTTGTTGAATTTTTAATACAGTATTTTACTGGTGTTTTACTTATGTTTTTATTTAGTAATAAGATTAAACTTTTTAATACATTATTTTACCATAAAGGTGCACTAAACCATTTATGTTTGTAAAATTGCGTTTATTTTTTGAAATATTTTTTATGATATTGATATATATTTTGAATGCAAAAGGGACTTATGTGCTTTTTTATCAAAATTAGTCACAGCTATTACAAAGCTTATGTTGTACACAAATAGAGCTAAAAAATACGCATGTAATGATATACTAACATCCTATATTTAATAAATAAAAGTATGAAATATTAAAAAAAAACGGTTTCAAAAGTTTGTTTTGCTCGTCCTGTAAAATTTATGAATTTCGACTTGTGTCTTTTTTGTATTCAAGGAGCGATATGTATAATTGGAATCTCGGAATCGGCTCCAACGATTTTCATAAAATTTAGTATTCAAGGGGTTTCGGGGGCGATAAATCGATCTAGGTAGGAATCATTTTTAGAAAATGTCATTTAAAAAAAAATACCGAGCAAAGCTCGGTCATCCAGATAATAATAATAATAATAATCTGGGACATTGACACACACAGTCATCTGATCCCATACTAGGCAGAGCTTGTGTCATGGAAACAATGTACCAAATGAATTGGTTAGACACTGGGACGCGATATAACTTAGTAAAAGCTTTTTACAGTTGACTTATCTTCAGTTTTTTACTTTATACATCATTAGTTAGGTATAAAATGTATCTGGGTTACTGGTAAATATAGGTAAGTCTTATTTCTAACATTTTTGGGTCGCGAAACATTATTTAGATCAATAATAATTTTATAAAAATTGTACGTTCCAAAAAAATCATTAAATAGTCGCAGCAATATATAAATAATCGCAAAAAAGTCAAGACGGTCAGATTTCACTATGTCAGATAAATCTGACACGCGAAAACGAACAAAAAAAATTATTAAAAATACAACGGATAATCAATTAATTTAAAATTTTATTCATAAAGTTAGAGATTTCATTAGAGATTTGCAATGGTCAGATTAGACTCATGTCAGATTAATCTGACATGCTAACCACGAGAAAAACAAATGTCGTATAAATTCCACAGTGTTACAAAACTTAAGCAAGTATAAAATATTGGAAATAGCGGCCAAAGATGTTAAACTTATACTATAAGTTTAAATATAGGTCGTATTATGGAAGTCAATTCTGAATTGATGTTTGAACAACACTATTTCCCTCGGCCATTTGATCCCAACTAAGTAGACCTTGTACAATGGCAATAACTGATATACTCAAAGAAGTATGGCATGGCGATTGTTGCTCTAATGGCAGCCTGAGTGGAAAGGTACCTTTACCTTACAGAAGACACGTAGTGTAATATCTGCTACTTGTTGGTCAGCAAAACGCGAGCGAACCATTAGGGCCCTAATTCACGTAATTTCTTGACGCGCCAGTCAAGTTGCGGCGCAGTTGCAGTTCAGTTTACGTCTTAGTCCAAAATGGTATTTTAATAATTGGTTTGCTGTCATAACTAGTCTAAAATGCTCGTGTGACGCGAGCGTATCTGACAGCTGTTTTGATCGAAACTTAACTGCAACTGCACTGCAACCAAACCTATTTATTTACGTGATATAAGCCTACAGAATCTGGTACTAGATAACTTTAATAACGTCCTATGTTTAATAAACCTTTCTATAATTATAAATGCACTTGCAGACTTATATGAAGATTGCAATGATCTCAAAGCTCTCTTTCGAAAGCTATAAGTTAAAGTGAGATGGTAGATTTTTTTGTATATTTTTGCAAACACTTTTATACATCTGAGTAAGTTTATGTAATTCTATTCAATGAGATTCAAATAAGTTTCATGTTTTGTATAAAATAAAATCTACTACAAAATTATTCCATAAAGTTCAATATAAAGGAGCGGCTACGCTAGACGAGTCGAGAGCGAGCGGTTATGATTTGCTTTGATTAACAACAATAATATTAATCATTTTTAATAATAATTTTTGAGAATCGCCATTATTTCTTTTTTATAATAAATACCTAATAAAAAATGAAGTCGCTTCCGTTGTCTGTTCGCGATATATACAAAAACTACTGAACGGATTTATATGCGGTTTTCGCGATTTTTATGGGGTAATAGACAGAGTGATCCGTAAGGAAGATTCAAGGCTACACTAAATCGTGCTCAACTTATACTCCGCTCGTAAATGTAGACGCACCTTTATATGTACAATTGATTTTAGTTGACCTATAATTATCAAATCTCAAACATATACAAAAAAAAATGTGCGTGTACTTATGTACGCGCGTGAGAAGTTATACTTCTTTGGCATCATTAAATAAGCAGACAGCTTCATACTGTTAATTTTGTGTCACAGATGCGCGCGCATCTTAAAATTTCACTCTCATCATTTTTTCATAACGCGCCTAAAGAAGTATAACTTCAAAAATAATTTTGAACCAATTTTTTTTATTTTAACCTTTAAACAGAGTGTCACATTTAGGCGAAAAAAACCCACATGTATTTTTTGTTTCATTTCCATCCATTTTATTTACATAAAATGTTATATGTCGAAGTGAATGAAAATGAAACAAAAAGTATGTATGTATATTATATCGATTCGTAAAATATTATGGTCAAGCACCAGAGGCACGGTAATTGATTTTTGACGAGGCAGTTAAAAGGTTAAACGAATTATGTTTCAAAAGTAATAACATGAAACTTGGCACTTCGACTTACATTATCTTTTTTAAATAACAACATACTTCAAAGTTGCTTTCAAAAGCTGCCTATGATAAGCTAAAGCTTTTACAAAACGCATTTTTTAACTTTTAATTTGTACAGACATTCGAGATCTTTTTAAACTGACTTCAAAAAGATTATCAGTCCCGATGTTTTTTTATGTTAGTTCGGGCGTAACTCCGTCGAAGTAAATTGTAGTCTTTTAAATTGTAAGATATTTTATTTATTCGTAAATTGTGATCTTTATAAATAAAACAATTTATTATTATTATTATACAAGATACTTTTTAACCAGTGAACAAATTTTGAGAAGATAAACAAACAAATTTTAATAAAGATGTTGGCACATCTGCTTCTCAATACATCAGCTGTCACTCGAAAAGGTCAGCACGAACGATTTTTTCAGTTCACTGATAAATTTTGAAGTCAGTTAATTTTAAAACGTTATTTTTACTGCAAAGTTGTTGTTTGTAAAAACTTTTATAGGAAGTCGAGTAGAAGAAGAGATATATACAAGATATGTGAAGTTTGCTTTACCGCGTTATTAGGGTCGCCGTACACTAGCGGGTCGTACCGAAGGCCTGAGTAGTTAATGTCCGGTATTGGCGACTCTGTAATCACAAAAAAAAAACGAATTAATAACCTTTATTACTGTTTACCACGGACCAGATAGCTACAGACACCGCATAGCTGAGCCCAACGCTCATCTAACCTTTTTTTGACGGGGGGAAATGCTTTACTCATACCCTCACCCCGGATGGGCACAGGGTGAGGGATATGTGGGACTCCCGTTGTCGACCCGGGCGAGCGAGAACCCGCAGGGTCTCCAACTACAAGCGGCCGGGCCAGGCCTACCCACTGAAACCCCCCGGACGTTGGACGTTGTTCCGTCGGACACCTGTTGTGCTGGGCTGCGGGCCATCAGGCCAGTCAGGTATAATGGGTATCAAATAAAAGGGCTTGATGAGAATATCTCGAAAAATATAGTGACTTTACTTTGTATTTAATTTATGGACCTATAGCGGGTTTTTTTATTCATTATGATTGACTTTATTTCGCGTGTAAAATAATACCGACACATTGACGTAAACTATAATAATCTGCGATAGATGAGTAAAATATAAGTCAACACTACTTAAAAATATTACATTTAACAAAATGCATTCAGAGGCCAAAAAACTTTATAATTTAACAAACAAAACAGTCAAACAATGCCAAAATATGCAAAAAATCTACAGTAAATAATGCATTACACGATAAGAATTAAACCAGGCAATTAAAAAAATGTTTAAAGAGTATTAAATTTTTGAATTTTGTCAGACTGTCGGTATACATTGACAGTCAACAAAGACTAAATACTTACTAGACGTTACTTATCGGGAAGATAGCTAATTTTGATTGGTTTGTACAAGTTTTTGTCCTTGAACGAGCCAATAAAACTTATCTTGTGGTCGGATAATATGTAGTAATAACACATAAGTTAAGCGAGCTCGAGTGCCTAGCGCTGTCTATACGAATCTGCTTGGTGATTGTAATAAACCAAAATTATCCTATTCTACAAATACTATAAACGCGAAAGTTTGTAAGAATGTATGGGTGTTTGTTACTTTTTCACGCAAAACCTACTAGACGGAATTTGATGAAATTTGGCATAGTGATAGATTATAGTCTGGATTAACACATAGGCTACTTTTGATTCCAATTTGCTTCCGCCCACGGTTTCGCCCACGTGGAACTTCCACGTGGGCGAAAGCAAGTATTTTAGATAAAATTAAAAATGTATTAGTTTCTTGATATCCAAGTATAGGGCTCTGCATATTAGGCTTTCCATAGACGAACCAGTATAATACCCGGTTCTCTAGAATCATTTAAATATATTATTCTCAAAAATGCCTCACGTAATTAAAGAACGCCCCCTTACGAAGCGTCACAAAGCGTTCCACAAACTTGTTTATTGGAATTTCTGCTTTTCAGTTGGTAAAAAACATTACTGTTTGTTACTAAAACTAGTCTTCCTAAGTACAAATATAGAAAACAAGAATTAATTTAATCACTGTTACTACTAGCTTCGTCTACACTTACCTCCTCACGACGTAAACCACGTAAAGGGTAAGCAGCGACATTAAAGTAGAAGCAGAGGGCGCCAGAGTCGCCGCCCCTCCATACCCAGCACGAGTTCCACAAGCAGGCGGACATACAGGAATTATTGATTCTAAACAATAAATAAAACAAAATAATAGCGGTGGATACGTCAAGCTGTCGGTACCGGCTGTAAACACATTTTTTTTATTGTGCGATGTTAAGCAATGATGTAGTCGATGGAATGCGCCAGCCTAGTATACGGACTCACTCGTGAGTACGAATGATTATCGGTGAGAAGGTGGCAGTGGAATGAGCTTGCATATGGTTAGAAACCATAAAGGAGCAACAATTCCGACCCAATCTCCCTGCATGGTGTCAACAGACATCACACCGGAACACAGCAAGGTCACTAACCACGACCGAAGCCTACCACCAGTTGATTATCACCTGATTTACACCACCCGGGGGCCACGTATGGGGATTCAATTAAAGCATGACAGAGGTGTAAGGGATTTCAGTAGACACCATTTAACCGCCCAGGCAAAATCAATGAGGATGACACAGTAAAAAAAATCGTGTTTTAATTAGTCCTTCAGTAAGATTATAAAAAAATTTTGACTGACAACAATCGGTTTAGATGCGTGTAGAATATAGTTTGAGAGTAATACATTACAGTGGCAAAGAGTATATATATAGAGTAGTAAGAGTATATAAACACAAGTCCCACCGACTTCCCCTTAGGAACTGGTCCATATATTGTACTAAATCAAATAACATGTAACGCCTAACAGTTTTTAATAGCTTCAAAAACGTAGTACACATTGGTTAAATATGTAGTTCTATATGAGAACTAAATTAATGTTTTATGACTTTGTATATCAGATGGCGATACGCGAGTTAAACGGTCTATCTTTAGTATAAATGTCAAGATGACAGAAGACTAACGAATTATATACCTATTTTAGATATAATGAGCTTAAAATACGTTTATAAATACAGGGGTTAATATTTGTTTTTCTCTTTTATCTGTTTAAATGTGTACTTCGTCATTGGCGTATTGTGAAACTTGTTTAATTACCTAAAACTTTCTCTGTATGCTGTGAAGTTACCATTGAATAAATAAATAAATATTTAAATCTCAATCCACATCCTCTAATAGCACGCTTGGTTGTTTAATCGGAGTAATATTACAAGTATTGGTGAAGCCAATCTTGTTAATACTGTTTTACTCGGTATTTCGACTATTTTCGAAGATGTTATTATTTACCATCATTAAACTATTAATGTTTGCTGGTAGAAAATTCATATTTGAATTAAGCTCGCTTACGGACATTGTTGTTTCATATTTATAAAAATTGTATATGTCGGAGAAGTCATTAGTACGGGAGCAGACTTGACAGCGAGGCGGCAGCGCGTGACGTCACACTTCGACAGTCTAGCCTGAAGTGCGCGGGCGACGAGTGGCGACCGTCGCTACACGAACTGTCTCCAGTTCTCTACAGACATCCGTGTAACCAACATCGGTCTAGGAACTGTATTACCACTAGTTGTATTATTTTTACATTTCATAACAAATTAATAGTGTGATTAAGTTAACTTTGTTTGCTGCTCGTAACCGCACCCACTTATTAAGTTTTCTGGCGAGAACTATAAGGACTATTATAAAAAAAATAATATTCATGCATTTTTAACTTTTACACACAGTAAAAAAAATAACTAATGAAATCTAATTAAATACCTACCTATCCCAAGCTCAATATCGTCATGCATTTTAAATAGTTAATACAAAAAATCTATTTAGTAATGCCTAAGTTCTACATTAACATGCACATCAAACTTGCCAACTTATGCCCGTTTATATATACAATGCGTTTCAAATGAGAATAGGATTAGAAATCCGCCATCTTGGACTGGAATGGGCAACCACTTCACATTATGACTTGACGGGCTGGTGGCGTGGTCGGTAAGATACTTGCTTTTCACGCCGCAGGTCGTGGGTTCGATTCCCACCCGAGACAAACATTTGTTTAAATATGTCTGTTTGTCTTGTGTCTGGGTGTAATTATCTATATTTAAGTATATATTTACAAAAGAAAAGTATTATATGTAGTATATTACCAGTTATCTGGTTTCCTTAGTACAAGCTCTGCTTAGTTTGTGATCAGATGACCGTGTGTGTTAATGTCCCACTATATTATTATATTATTAGTACAGTGAGCAAAAATGTTTGTTCGACTAAGTAATCACGTCTAGACGAGAAAAGATAAAAATGCGTATATATTATTGCCGTCTGAGTAAGATTGGACATTTGGAGTCGAATATTCTAGTACGAACATATTTTATTAACTTCCGACAACAAAAACCGGTGTTTTATTTTAAAACGTGTGTTTTTATCCATTGATGAATATGTGTACAAGTTTGTGGTATCCTAGCGCATTAATTTACTTAGGTAAGTATTGTAACTTACATACTTATGTAAAGTTTTTACATAAATAACTTTTTCATACATTTCAAACTAATATTATATTATTATGTGTAAATTGAAATTTTGTGCTATCGCTACTTTTGCTCGGTTTTTGGTATGAAGTTAGCCGCGAGTCCAGTCCTATTCTTATTTTAAACGCATATACAAACTTTAACACGAAACTGACTGCGCGCGTTCCCCTCTGCCGAGGTACATGAACAGTTTATATGCACAAACTGTTCATGTTTCGTGTTTGTGTGTAGCTTTTATTCAAAGAAGGACTTTTTGTAAGAAAACCTATTAATGGGAGCCGTTTAATATAATTTCCATACCAAAACGGAACTCAGTCATCCAATTAGTAATTAATAATTTGCAGAGTAGGTATAATTAAGTAAAGATATTCTTCACTTCAACCCTTTTTAGTGTCCCACTGCTGGGCACAGGTCTCCTCTCTACTATCTTACTAGTTGAGAGAGTTTAGGCCTTAATCCACACACGCTGGCAAGTGCGGGTTGGTGGATGTCACATGTCCTCGAATGATTAGTTCTTAGACATGCCGGTTTCCTCACTATGTTTTCCTTCACCGATATTGAGCGGCGGCGACGAAACAACTCACACAAAGATGTGTGGGCACGACTGGGATTCGAACCCGCGACCTTGTTTAAAAGGCGAGGCCACTACCACTGCGCCACCGCTGTTCGGAACCTACGCTGTCCGTAAATAAAGGATATTGAATTGAATTACTCAAATCCTAATATTTCTGGGACCAGAAATATTCATATTGCCTTCCGCACACCAGGACACATTCTCGTCGGCGAGTTAATAAGACGAGTTATCTCGAGTTTCGTGAAAGTTGACACTAACAGCGAAAGGGCTATTGATATAGAAATCGGGCTCTACAGTATAAAAAAGGCGATGATTTGATTACTGCACTAAAAATGATATTTAAATAGTAAAAATTAGACATAAGGGTTTGTACATACCGACTAACTCGACCTGTCCCTCATCAGTGCCCAGTTTGTTCTGCGCCTTACATTTGAAAGTACCGTACTGACGTTTCTCAATAGTAATAACCCTTATTGTTGTGTCGGTAAACTCATCAGCTGTAGCAAAGTGGGAGATTCTGGAATAAAATTATAAAATTGTAATAATATTCCTAGGACATAAGCTTTAGCTAATTTGTTATATTTTTTTTTATCGTATAATAGGCTTGCGCTTGACCACAACTTGCCTGATGTAAAGCAATGATGCAGTCTACGATGGAACGTGCTTTTCCAGTACTATGCGTTTCAAATAATAGGATTGGAAATCCGCCATCTTGGACTGGAATGCGCAACAACTTCATATTTTTTAGTACAGTGAGCAAAAATGTTTGTTTGTTATTATAATCACATCTAGATGAAAAAAAAATAAAAATGCGTATATCTTATTGCCTTTTGAGTAAGATTGGACATTTGGAGTCGAATATTTAGATACGAACATATTTTATTAACTTTCGACGACAAAAATCGGAGTTAAAACGTGTGTTTTTATCCGTGTATATGAATTCGTGTGCAAGTTTGTGGTATCCTAACGCGTAAATTTACTTAGGTAGGTAGCTACATTGTAACTGCAAACTTGTGTAAAGTTTTCTTATAAATCACTTTCCCATACATTCCAAAATAATATTATCGTCTGTGGTTTGACATTTTGTGCTGGCGCTACTTTTGCTTGGTTTTTGGTATGAAGTTAGCCGCGAGTCCAGTCCTATTCTTATTTGAAACGCATAATAGATACCGATTCACTCGTGACTTGAAAACCGGCAGATTATAGCTATCGGAAAACATAGATGCCGGCAGCGAATTCCACAACTTGGCAGTTCGCACAATAAAAGTGGAGGCAAAGCGCTTTGTGCGTGCCCTTGGAATTTCCACCATATATCGGTGGCGCATATACCTCTAGTTGTCCGATGGAAGAACGGGGATGGGGGAATAAGATTGTGTAATTCCAACGCACACTCTCCGAAGTGTATCGGATGAAAAACCGAAAGACTAGCAACTATGCGGCGATGCTCGAGGCTTTGCAATTTAGCCTTAACGAGGGATTCGTTGCCAATAAGCCCCTTGGCTCGCCTTTCAATAGACTCCAACGCTTCGAGTTGGTATTTAGCTGACCCATTCCAAAGATACGAGCAGTACTCCATTCATGAGCGGTGAATTTTGATGTAAATTACCTGTAATGCTGATTGTTGGACAGTTGGACTTCATCTTTGAGCCAAGAGATAGCTGGAGGTGGGTACGCTTCTACATGACACTCGAGATCCATATCATATTGTAACGCCTAAAAAAAATTTTAAAATTAGGATATTTTTAAAATTCTAAAATCAGCTTACGTTTTACTACAACTTGCCTGATGTTAAGCAAAGATGTAGTCTACACTGAAACGCACCTGCCCAATATACAGATTCGAGACTGGTGATTACGAATCGCTCTCACTGAAAACCATTCGTAATCACGAGTGTAGGTGGCAGTGGAATGAGACTTCATATCTGCCCACCAGACACTAAAGTGCAGTAATCTAAATATATAAAAGAAACTGACTGACTGACTGACTGACATATCAACGCAGAGCCCAAACCGCTGGGTCTGGAGACTCCAAATTTGGCACATAGGTTCCTTATGGGGTCTAGGGGTGCACTAAGAAAGGATTTTTCAAAACTCACCCTTCAAGGGGGTGAAACGGGGTTCCAAAGTTTGTATGGAGAAACAAGATTAGTGAGATCAATTTCGTGGGCGAAGCCGCGGGCGGAGGCTAGTAGGTAGATAAGGTGGTGCAGTAATTCGCGCCAAAATAGTAAATGGCCAATAATAAATTCATTTATACCTAAGGATATATTCTCTTTTATTGTTAAGACGTGTGAACCTACGCCCATAGAACATTTCTGCATTCATTTTTTTTATATTTATACGTCTGCTTATTGACGTGATAACGTCTTTAAAATCGTTTTAGTCGGGTGACATGTTCAGAAACTTGTGTCACACCAAAACCTCACGAGCGCGATCGCAGGTATAACGAGAGAGAGACGGACCGATCTCCCGTCTCATCTCGAGCGCTGCCAGTCATTCCGTGAAACTTGTCACGCGGAATCCTCACGAGCGGAGGCTGGCATAGCGTTCGAGTGAGTGGACCGATCTTCCGTCTCTCTCACTCTAGCGGCAACAATATTAATTCCTTACTTCCCAAAAACTTATATCACCAATAAGACGTTATCACGTAAACATCTCGATCGTAAACCTACTTTACAAACAACCATTTTTTTTTTTATATCAAATTCTTAACTTTAAATGGCGTTTGCTCACAATCGTTATTTTGCGGTTACTGCACTTTAGTGTCTGATGGGCAGACGGTTAGAAACCATGTAAGAATAACAATTCCGACCCACAATCTCTGCATGGTCTCAGCAGACATCGCACCGGAACACGGCAAGGCGCTTGGCGGTGCGGCTTTATCTGGTGGGTGGTCACTAACCACGGCCGAAGCCTACCACCAGTTTACTTTTAACTGATTTGGACCACCCGGGGACCACGTGTGGGAATTCAGATTAAAGGAATTTCCATAGACGAAAGTAACTCAACCTCCGAAACTCTCTCTATGGCTTTGACGTCTATTACAGACGATTTAAGCTATGTTCTGTAAGAGGCACCTTTTCTGACTAATAGACCAATCCGATAACAGCACGATCATCCACACAGTGAACAAGGAAGCGACACACAAGCGATGTTCTGATTTTTCCTTTTTTTCTGTTCTATCAGATATCACAAACAGCCTTCCAACTCCCATAATGAACATCCCTAAGCTCCACTCGTTTTAAAATGAATTATCAAAGGCCGAATCACTGTCTTCTTATAATACAGGTTCCCCTAGTGTAAGAGGCAGGGTTTACATTTTTTTGCACATAGATTATTTAAGACTATTTAATAGATTTAAGCATCACGGTTCTGTTAAACTACAATTACTACAACCTGTTTTCCTCTTGTTTCTGGTATCTATGTATGATTGGTGGCAAATAAATACTTTTTATTATTATTATTAACTATTTATTATGTGGGAATAAGGGCTGATGGACCTTAACACAGGTTGCTTTGTAACCTAGCTATGACGTCAGAGTCTTTTCGTTGTTACTATTTTATTTTATGCGATCCCAACTGTAAAATTCGTGTGTAACAGACTGGACCTTACATTAATGGAAATATACATTATTATTATTATTATTTCACCAGTCGCAGCACACTCCTAGCTCCCAGACTATACAGAATGATACTGTGGTGTAAGACCCTCACCTGAGCTAATCGAGGTCTTGGTACAGTCACAACCGGCGCGAACTCCACTTCCAAATTAATATTTCTCCTTGCACCCTTTCCAACACCGTTTTCTGCTACACAGTAATACGTGCCCCGATCTTCTTTGTGGACCGATGCTATTTTGAGAATATTACCCCTATAATAATAATAAAAAAATAAACCATAAAAATAATTATCTCACGGGTCGGTGGCGTGGTCGGTAAGATACTTGCTTTTCACGCCGCAGGTCGTGGGTTCGATTCCCACCCGAGACAAACATTTTTATAAATATGTCTGTTTGTCTTGTGTCTGGGTGTAATTATCTATATTTATTATAGGGACAAGATAATAGGTCACTTTTGACATTTCATCAAAATTCAACAACGTAACCTTGTAACGGCGGGCATAAAATAAGAACTGCACAATTGCTTAACTTTTTTCAATTACGTTTACATATTTATTGTAATAATGACCGATACGAGTAATTTTACGATTTGCTTTCACTAATAAACCATTCTAAACATAATAAACAATTTCTGATCTAAAGAACTGAACGTCGTTACAATGTTGCGTCAGTCAACCCTATTTCTTTTTAAACACTAGGGATGTTACTCTAAAAATCGAAAGCTGATAGGATTGTAAGTTGAATCGAATGCAATGATTACTTGTGAAGAAAAATCACCATAAATTTATAACCACGTTGTGATTATAATAAAACCTAATTATACATATTTATTATCTAACTATAAAAATGCAAAAAAATAACTAAATAGAAAGGTCATTGATGTTGGGTGCAATTTAGGTGGATGTTGCTGGCAACACCAGTGCCTGTCGATGACGCATGTCATGTCGCCATTACATGATGATGACGCAGTCTTTTGTTGTTGTGCGAAGTGACTGTGCATTTTTGGTGTGCTCTCTGTTATTTTCTTCTGATCTGGCTTTTTCATTTAACCTGATCTTACTGACTACGTTTACCTGGCTATAAATTGGACTCCGATTGCTTAACGATTATTAAACAAGAAAAACATTACAGTCTTACTATGTCGAAACGGGGGAAAACTCTAAACAGTCAATCTCGCGAACTAGTGCTGAAATTGTACAATTATTTTGGACGTGAATCAGTTAACGATGGGCCTCTTTTACCATTGAAACCACCGAGAGAACGCGTTGCCGAAGCATTGGGAATAGGGAAGAAGACAGTAACTCAAATTCTGAAAGAGAAATACGGACCATCAGGCTCAGAAGATAATACTTTACGTACACCGAAAAAACGAAAGAGGGACAAGAAAATTGTTGACGTTGATAATTTTGATGCTGCTGCAATTCGCAACCACATTTATGGATATTACTCGAGAAAAGAATATCCTACACGGGAAAAGCTATTGAGTTCGTTAAAAGGCGCAGGCTTATTTTTTGGAGGCAAATCGTCTCTATCAAAGGTTTTGAAATCGATTGGCTTTAGATTTAAAAAATCCGACAAGCGGAAAATCCTGCTAGAACGCTACGATATTATTTTGAAGAGAATATCATTCTTACGTCAGGTAAATAAAATTACGGATTGGGACAATGTCGTGTTTATTGACGAAACATGGTTGAATGCGAACCATACGGTTGCGCGGACATGGACCGATGATACAGCGGCCTCCACCTCAAAAGTTCCATCGGGAAAAGGAGCCCGACTTATTATATGTCACGCGGGATCAGCTTCTCAAGGTTTTATTCCAGACTGCCTCCTCGCATTCGCCTCTAAAACTACAACAGATTACCATGAGGAAATGAACTTTGATGTTTTTAAAGAGTGGTTTGAGAAGCTGCTAGTCAGCTTAGAAAACCCTTCGAAAATTATAATGGACAATGCTCCGTATCATTCTGTACAAGTTGATAAACCACCAACTCAAGCAAATAAAAAGCAAGAAATTGTCTCGTGGCTGGTAAGAAATGGTGTGGAGGCAAGTCCAACTTTATTAAAAGTTGAGTTGTTAAATCTGGTAAAAGCAACTAAGCCGTCCAAGCTCCGCTATGTAATCGATGAACTAGCCCTAGAACATGGACACGAAGTTATTCGATTGCCTCCCTACCATTGCCAGTATAACGCCATCGAGCTTATTTGGGCACAAATAAAGGGTCATGCAGCGCGGAACAATACTGAACCACCCTTCAGTACTGCTAAAATGATGACTCTGCTACAAACTGCATGTGCAGAAGTCACTACAGAAGACTGGCGAAAAGTCGTGGAGAAGACAAAGAAAATAATTTTACAAGATTTTGAACGAGATGTGAGAATAGACAATATTATTGAAAATGAATTAATAATATCTCTGAGTGCTGACAGCAGTGATGAAGATAGCAGTTCCGATAGTTCAAGTGAATAAAAGCAATTTTTTTGTTAAATTACGTAGGTACTTGTCTTATTTTGCTCCTTTAATTTATGAAAGAAAAAATAATAATGGGACAGGGATTCGCATGGTCATTTTTAAATTTCACATATGTTTCAAGTCTGTATCGATTCATTCGATTCATTCATTTATTCATTTGTTTTTAAGCAGGTCACCTCACTATGAATATAAAACTGACATCTGTCAAAAGTGACCTATTATCTTGTCCCTAGTTTAAGTATATATTTACAAAAGAAAAGTATTATATGTAGTATATTACCAGTTATCTGGTTTCCATAGTACAAGCTCTGCTTAGTTTGGGATCAGACGACAGTGTAGTGTGTTAATGTCCCACTATATTATTAATTATATATTTGGGACTAGATGGCGCTGTGTGTATGTATTTTTACACATACACACAGCGCCATCTAGTCCCAAATTAAAACAATTAATTTGTTTGTGTGGTACGAGAAATGTCATACACAGCTGGCCTTATAAATAAGCTCAAGGCCACTCAACTGGCCATGCAGAGAGCGGTGCTAGAATTTGGAACCGACAACCGCTGGGGAATAAAGGTACTCGAGGGAAAACAACGCGCAAGGCGCCGCAGCGTCGACACAACAACCCGAAGGTGGACTGATAACATTATTAAAATTGCGGGAAGCCGATGGATGTTACCGGCCGGGAACCGATCGCTGTAGCGTTCTAAAGGGGAGGCCTATTTCCAGCAGTGGACGCCCCCAGGCTGATAATGGTGATGGGTACTAGGGACAGTAGTAGTATATTACTTAAATACATTTGTTTTTGTAAATAGGCACACAAAGATTTTTCCTAGGAGGGAATTGAAGTACACCACCTGCCTATCTCTCCCGACCGTGAGTTTGGTTCACGATTGACCGATTTTTTACATTGTATCTTTAATTTACCTGTATATAGATCCGCCAGTAGGAAGTATGGCGTTATTCTCACGGCGCCAGGAGATCTTCGGCGGTGGGAAACCGCCAGCATAGCACTCCATTTGAACACCTGTGGTGTTACACAATAGTTATTAGTCTATAGGGGCCCTTCATTTATTACGTAAGACTGTTTTCGATAGTATTTCACGCTCTCCCTTCCTATTTTAAGAAAAAATAAGAATAGGCCTACCACCTCCTACCTGTATAATATTTATTCCGTAAGAATCTAAAGGAAAAAATTAATACATGTTTGGCAGTTAGTGCCCTGGAGAACGCTCTAATTCAACACAATAAACAAACAAAATGTAATAGATATAAGTACTTTATTTATAAAAGAAAAAAGCCTACTGAGTTTTTTGGCAGTGTTTCTCAGTAGTTGCCAGTCATTCACTGCACGTAGGAAAAGAAATTGGACTATTTTTATGTAGACTCGCGTCTCGAAAAAAAATAAAGCATATTTTGATTTGCGATTTTTTATTCCAGTACATATCATAGGTAACTTTATGTCTTATTACCGGACGAAGCCGCGAGCAGAAGGTACAATAAAAATATGATCACTTACTCTCTCCTTCGCTAGCGACAAGAGACCTTGTGGAGTTATCAGAGATGATAGGTGGTCTTCTCACTTGCAACTCCACTTCTGCTGTGATTTTGTTCGTAACCGACATGAGTACTTGGCACTGGTACCAACCAGCATCGTTCTCTTGAATATCTTTTATCTAAAACAAAATATAATAAATATTATTAACGACCCTTTTACATCCCACAGCTGAGCTCAGGTCTTTATTCAACTATATTATGCAGGTTGTACACCATCTGTTTAACCCGCATGACAATGTCGATTGGATCACTTAGAACTGACCGTGTGTGTGCGTGGATCTGCTGTGGTCCTCCCTAGTGATGCAAATTAATGCGGATTCTTATAAATTTCATGAGCATGTGAAATCATTAGTCTTAGCACACATAGTGCTATAGCTAAGCTATAGGCCGACCGTTTAACTCGCGTACCGCCTATCGCCAAGATTCTGACTCCTCAAGCTGCACAGACAGTGATGATGATTCAAGCGATATGGATTTTAGTGATGAATAGTCTTACATTACTTTTATCTGTGGTTAAATAGTTCTTTAAGATATTTAAATGAATGAATGAATGAAAACGAATCAGTCAATCAAGGTCACTTGAAACAGTTTGTATGACATGTGGTTGCGTGCGATAGAGAGCACAATCTACCGGTCGCGTTCGGTGTTATTTGCACTCTAAATAAGTAGGTATGAAGCAAGGGGTAAATTCACTTCATATAATTTCGCAACTACATTTGTTTAAGAGCAAGAATGGAATTTCATTAGTGAAATTCAATTGAATTTTGTTGTACTTTCGTTTAATTTTGATTTAGACTTTTGTTGCAATTTTTTCCAGATTAAGCTACGAATTTAGAATGATAATGATAATTTAGAGAAAAATAAATGTTACTTTTGTTGTATGCAAAACAAATAAATATAGTTTGCTTTACAATTTTCGCAGGCGCTATTTGAGCGCTAACAACATTTAAATTGCGAAATGCTAATGAAGCATTCGCGTGCTAAAATCAATGTGAATACTAATTCAGGCCATTACTATAGGCCGACCGTTTAACTCGCGTATCACCTATCGCCAAGATTCTGACTCCTCAAGCTGCACAGACAGTTATGATGATTCAAGCGATATGGATATTAGTGACGAATAGTCTTACATTACTTTTATCTGTGGTTAAATAGTTCTTTAAGAGATTTAATTAATGTTTTATCACTTTGTACCTCAGATGGCGATACGCGAGTTAAACAGTCGGCCTGTAGTCATCCGATTCCTTTCGATTCCTTCGAAGCGTCATACCGATTCGACAATACGAAGGATGGTGTATAGCCTGAACTCGATATGAGACAGTTTAGGCACAAATCCACACACATTATAAATGTCACATATCCTCAGACTTTTTAGTTATAACATGTAGTTTCTACAAGATGTTTTCCTTAACCAATATCAAGGAGGCAATGAGTTTTCACATTAAGATATGTGGGCACAACGCAGAATCGAATCTGTGACTTTTAGACATATTTTGTATGCAGTCGGGTAAAATTAAAGGTAATTAAAAGAAAAGTAGTTTAAATAATTTATCAGTTTTTTGGTTTCCTTAACTCAAGCTCTGCTTAGTATGGGATCAGATGACCATGTGTGTTAATGTCCTAGAATATTATTATTGTTAACTAGCTTTCCGACAGCGGCTTCGCTCGCGTGTATGTCGGTTATCGCGCCAAAACATTACTTTCTTTTTGCGCAGTCGGATAAAAACTATTCTATGTCCTTTCTCGGGTCTCAAACTACCTCCATATCCAATTTCATCGAAATCGGTTCAGTAGTTTCAGCGGGAAAGCGTAACAGACAGACAGACAGAGTTACTTTCGCATTTATAATATTAGTAGGGATTAACTTACCGACAGAGTAAATGTAGCAGTGGCATCATCATATCTTAGGGAAAACCTTGAGTCCTTGATGATCAGATCAGCGTTAGTAGAAAGAGGTATGCTCTCTACTGATTTGTAGCGATCATATTTCACCTGAAACAAAATATATAGGTAACACATAATAATAATAATAGCCCGTGTTTCCGAACTGGTAATAGTCAGTTTGAACTAATATTTTAAACCCTCAGTTCGGGGTGTCTTTTGACATAGACCTCCTCCAACTGCTTCCACTGTACTTTATCGGTTGCGACTCTGGTCCAGTAAGGTCCCAATGTTAGGCGGAAATCGTCTTCTCACCTTCTTGCCTCTTGGGCCACCCCTCTAAGATGTATCGGACCAAAAAAATCCCAATTTAGTATGGCGAGACATACTGAATTAGCTTTTCTGTATTCTGTAATAAACCTCGATAAAATGCATTATCAAGTAGTTTTATTTCATTGTTATAGGGTCAAACTTACAACACTATCTTTTTCGTCAGGGGTTAAAAAAATGATAACCCTGAGGTACGAAGTAATGTCTAAAGCACAGATAATATAATACAAGTCTAAAGTGACATTTGGCGCACGATGGACCACTGTAAGTTTTCTTACACTGTGCTAGTGCTGAGAAATTGGACAAATCCCAATAACAGCTGAATGGCTACCAAAACTATATAGGTAGAAATATTCGACAATTCCTTACCCATATAACTGGAAAATCTTGGGCATAGTGGACAGAGCAGTCCAAATCCACCTGTCCCCCTATATCCCGGATCTGTTCTTGAGTAATGTGGGAGATTGTGGGAGTCCGTTGGCCTGATACTAGAAACAAAAATACATTATGGTTTTAACAAATTGAATCACAAGTTCCAGTGGCACCATACAATCCGTTCTTTAAGAAACTTCTGAAAAAAAAGCAGGAGGTTGTTTGTACCAAGACATATTATTTTTTATTTATTGTGCAGGTTATCAGTTCTCGACCTCTGTAGTCGAGCGGTGTAAGCCGTCCGATTGGGCTACTGTGCCAGGGAGGACGCGGTTTCGAATCCCGCCCCGGACTTATTGGATACTAGCTGTAATACCCGGCTTCGCTCGGGAGTTGATATGAGGTTACGTGGTAGTTGAAATAAAAAAATAAACTATGACGTAAAAAGTAAAAAATATATATATATTGAAAACATATATATTTACATGTATTTACATTATCATGGACATATATATTTACATGTATATTTAAACATATATATTTACATGTATTTACATTTTCTCATTATTTATACTACTTGTTTATAAACAACATTTTTCATTTTATTGTCCGGGGTATATATATATAAATTTTTCGAATTTCCTACTCTTGAGCAAGCTACATAAAGCTGACCGTGAGAGAAGCAGGATTCTTTGAGGTTGATGCCACAATATTTTAAAGTTTGCCCTTGCGCTTTGTTAATTGTAAAACTAAAGGCTAATTTAATTGGAAACTGCAATCTTTTAAATTGAAATGGCAATTCAGAAGAGATCAGTGGTATTCTAGGTATAAATACTGTGTGTCCTTTGTTCTTTCCAGAAATAAGTTCAGCTTCAATGATATTATTCGATAGCTGTTTTACGATCATCCTCGTTCCATTACATAGTTTTGGGGAGTTGAGATTTCTAAGTAGTATGATTGGAGATCCAATTTTCAGACGAAGGCAGTGTAATGGCATTCCTGGTACTTGTAAAGAGTTTAGAAATTCAGTAGGGAAGTTGACACTTTCTTCAATGGTTACCATCGTGTCGATCGATTTATATACTTTCTCTTCACCAGGTATTTTCTTTAGAATATTAAAATTGATATCGTCAACAATATTATTTTTAGTGGCCAAAATTGCTCTTTGAAATAACCACTCTACGTTGGTATAGTTCTGAATAATATTTGGATAAATTTTGTCGATTAGTTCGTTTTCAGTAGTGGCTATGTTACAGAAATCACTATTGAGTTCAATGAGACCGGTCGTTTGGTCAGTAGGATATGTACCTTCGCCTATTTGTAAAAGCATTTTAGCAAAATGTGCTGTTGTTTCATCTTTTGATAATTCAACCCTCATGTTTTTTGTTAATTGCAGTATTTGTACTTCTGGCCAGAGATGTGACTTTTTTAAGCATGCATTGATCTCGTCTGCTGGTGTTGACTTGGGAATAACTGGAAGTGTTTGTCGAAAATCTCCTGAGAGTATGAGTAGAGCTCCTCCCATTATTTCAGAGTTTTTTCGCAATTCTTGTAATGTTCTGTCCATGGCTTCTAGTGATTTTTTATGGGCCATGGTGCATTCATCCCAGCAGATAATTTTAGCTTGTTTTAGAAGTTGACCCCGTCCAGATGCTCCTGAGACTTTACATACCGGGAATTGTTGTTCGGCTATATTCAACGGTAGTTGTAAGGCAGAATGAGCAGTTCGTCCTCCTTCCATAAGTGTGGCTGCAATGCCGGATGATGCTAGTGCCAGTGCGATGTGTTTTTTAGCACGTATTTCCGCCAGTATTAGATTTATTAGAAACGTTTTACCGGTGCCTCCTGGTGCGTCCAAGTAAATAATTCCACCAGTGTTGTTATTTATTCGGTTCATTATAACGTTGTAAATTGTTTTTTGATTGTCATTGAGGAGTGGTTTATTGTGAGCAATGTATTCAAGTAGTTCATTGACGTTGTAGCTTTTTTCCTTTGTAATTTCGTAGTTTAGCATACTGAAAGCATTTCTTTGTGGTGCTGGCATTCCAAGTTCTACTAAGGTCCGGTTATTTATTGCTAAGCATTTATCTTCTAAGCGAATGAGTGTTTCATTGAAGATGTTGTCACTGAATTCTATAGTCAGTTCTGGATTAGCTTGTCGGATTTGGTACAATATATCATCACTCATACTCCTTTTGAAAGAGTCCCATAGCTGTTTTGGGTTTGATGGGTTACATGTTGTTAGAATTATGGCGAATAACTCTCGAATTTGTTCAGCTGAAGCTGTGAGTGTGGCTTCTTGTAGTGTTAATTCCCAGTGGTTATCGTTTTCCAATAATCCTAAGCGTTGACATGCTTCTCTGTACGTCTGGCATAGGTAGCCGTCAATAGTCCTGAGATCTGTGAAACTTGTTGGTCCTCGTATTTCGTGTAACAACATCCGGAGATAGAAACATTCGGCATTGTTTGGATGTACAGTGTATACTCGACCTATTGTGTTGGTTTTCATTATTTCTGGATGACCCTCTTCTGGCATTCCTTGTTTTCGTCGTTGAAAAATTTTTCTTGTTTTGTCCCACGTATAATAAATAGGGACGTCGACATACAGTAACGTCTTTGCGAATGGATCCGTTTGGCAAAGTTGGAAAAAAGCTGTTAATGTTGTGTTCTGAGGTGGTTCGCTTGCAATTTTTCTAGCCGAGTCTTTTGTGAAGTAAACTCTCTGTCCATTCTCCAAATGTACTGCTAGATGTTGCACAGCTGGTTCGCGTTCGTGTATGGGAAAACTAAAAATCCTCCACGCTGCTTCGTTACTGTTGATGTATCTTCCCATTTGGTACATGAGTATCTCATCATTTCTGTTATTTTGTTCGCTATTTTGGACTATTTGAAATACTGCCATATCACTACCTTTGTTTACGTACTTACATATATATTTAATAGATTTTACTGAATTGCAATATTCAACGTTTATGTGTGCTTGGAACATTTTAGAAAGTAGTGGGTTATATGGTACTACCCATTGATTATCTATTTCCAGTTCATCTCTGCCTTGTATTCGTATTTTTGCTGTGAAACCACCGTTTTTCGGTGATCGTCTTCTATATTTGGGATAGCCGTCATCTTCAGTTTTTGTATCGTCTACGTATGGTTTTGGATATTTTTTTGTACATTTTCCATCACGCATGCATGGCGCATTAAAGTTTAATGGTCCACATGGTCCGTGAATCATGTTTTTCACTACTATGCTGTATAGTTCCGGATCTTTTTGTGGATTGGGAAATTCAGCTTGGATGATTTTGTCGATATCCGTGAGATAAATTTTATCGTGTAGCCATATGAGATTGTGTGAGTGAGGTAATCCTCGTTTTTGCCACTCGATTGTATACATCCAGCATCTAACGGTTCCAAAGATGTGGTATTTTGTGATGACTTCAATAAATCTTATTTGTTTTTGTCGAAAAACTCGGGCTATTATGTCGTGTCGATCCATGGAGGTTTGTCCATATTTTAGTTGTTCTTTGATTTCTGGCCATGATGAGTTGCATGTAAATGTTATGAAGAGATCAGGTCGTCCATATTTTCTTACGTAGGTCATGGCATCTTGAGTATATTCGTGCATATGTCTTGGACTTCCTATGTATGATGAGGGTAAGATTACCATTGTTCCAATATCGTCAATATTGCCGTCATTTATGATCGCATCTCGAAGGTGGATGTATTCTTCTGTGCGTAGTTTCTTCTGATTCAGTCTTATGTAAAGCATCCGTTCTGCTTCTATTTTTGCGTACATATCTACCAGAAATTGTTGGAATAAACGGCGAGTGTTGAGAATGTGATTGTATATTTCATTGTCTCTGATCATTAAGCGGTAAGCATAGAACTCCTTGGAAGTGACTTTTTTGTTTGTTTCTATGCCTGTTTCAGGATGAATTTGTTTTATATTGAAATGATAACCGTCCTCTCCGTGCAGAAATATTAAAGGATATTGAAGAGAATCATATGAACGGTGTGTCTCTGCAATGCGTTGTAGTCCTTTTCTTCTTCGTTGTAAAATTATGTCACGGCTTGTATTTTCATTGTCCACAATTACGATGGCGACTTCATCTATCTGAGGTGCATTAAATCTACGTTCGTGTTCTCCACGTGGTCTTTTATCGGCTCGAATCACAATTTTATAGTCATCAGAAATCATGCGATCTAGTGTTGTTTTGAATATGTAAATCAGTTGATTGTATTTGTGTAAGATCCTCTGTACATCTTGGATTATTTCGCGTTTCAATCCATTAAAATGTGTACTTCGTTGATCAATTTCTTGTTCTTCATTTCCAATGAAATATACTTGCAGAAATTTATAGTCATCGTTAGGCATTGGTAGTAACGATCCTATTTTGTGATAAATTTGCCCTTGAATTGAAAATACATATTCAAATTCATCTCTATTAGTGTTAGTCGAAGTAACACCGAAAGAAGTCATTTGAAAGCAGGAGTTGTATGATCTTATATTTTGAAGAAAGTGTTTTGATTCTGGTGTTTCCCCGGTCATGTAATGTAGAAATTCCTGCGGAGGTGCTTCCAGTGGTGGTAATCGAATTTTTCCATTCATGCAACAGAGACCTGGTGTTTCTTTACTGAATTTTTTCGCGTGGCAAAATTGGCAAATGTTATTCATTTTTCCGATCACAACATATTTATGATTGTAATATTTCTTCGTCGATTCGTAGTGGAATGCTTCCTTTGTTAGATTATCTTTTAAAATTCTCGATTCTTCAATAGTTTTATTTTCGCTTCTTTCTTCGCTTTTTCCGCTTCTCAGGGTGCTCATTCTGGTTCGTTGATTTTGTAAACGTGCTTCGCGCTGTTCTTCCGTTTCATTTCTTCGATATTCTTTTTGTTTCCGCCGTTTCGCTGCAGAACTGGCAAGATCTCCACCTCTTTTACGTCTAGGCATTATATTCTGTAAAATATAAATTAAATGAACATTTTATAGACAAATATATTATTACGTAAACGTGGGGCACGTTGAGACAAAGAAAACAAAATTATTTAATCTTCAAGCGGTCGCGCGATATTTTGTTTACGGCCAAAGTATATCGATTCAACGCCGCGCGACTACTTGAAAGTTAAGGAAATTACAATTAAAAGAAAAGAAAAAAAAACCATTAGAATTAATTAAATACATTATTAAAAATACTCACATTTAATATTTCACAATAAAGGCTCACAGATAACTTTTTTTTTTCTTCACTTCAAGATCATGAATTAATTAAACACACTATTAAAAATACTCACACGTGATACTTCAAAATAAAGGCTCACACAGGTAACTTCTTTCTTTTTCGTTTCGAAGTGGCTTGTTCCGCTGTTCAAATCGAATTAATTCTGGCGGGCGACACCGGGCTCTTATATATTCAGAAAGCTAGGCTCTAGGGTATTCCAGAAAGTTGGCTTTATGGAGACTATACACATGAAGTGTATAGTTGGCTCTAAGATATTCGAGAAAGATGGCTCTAGGATATTCAAGAAAGTTTGGGAATATTTACTTTCTCACACCTTCTAGGTATAGAATGTTCTCGACGTTATCGTTCGCCGTAACAATAGGTTTTGCAGCTGTAGCATACGCAGTAAAGGCGCGAAATTTAAAAACTTAAATTTTAAAATGTTTTCAGAAGTAATTTGAATAACTAAAATGATATCGCTTTAACTCCAACATATAAGTTAGCTACTGCTGTATAAATACACAAAATTTAATAACTTTATTATGGTAACAAATGTAATTTAAGACTTTATTGAAATGAGAATTTTAAATTTCGCGCCCCAAATAATCGTTCTTTTAAGTCCATATTGTGTACAATGAATGAAGTTCAACTATTTGACAACAGATGGCGCGACTACACTTACTTTCCAAGTTGAAGGGTTGGAAAAGCCCTTATATCTTTAAAAACACACCCTTTAGGTTAAAACGGGAACTTTCTTGTTCGAGGGGGGATAAAGGGTTATGGTAACAAATGTAATTTAAGACTTTATTGAAATGAGAATTTTAAATTTCGCGCCCCAAATAATCGTTCTTTTAAGTCCATATTGTGTACAATGAATGAAGTTCAACTATTTGACAACAGATGGCGCGACTACACTTACTTTCCAAGTTGAAGGGTTGGAAAAGCCCTTATATCTTTAAAAACACACCCTTTAGGTTAAAACGGGAACTTTCTTGTTCGAGGGGGGATAAAGGGCTATCACACTATATAAGTCCCTTTATCGTGATGGGACTCCTTTTTAAGTTTTATCGGCACGCACATTTTATCAACTTAGTTTTATTATATATAATGATTTGTGTAACAATAAAGATTTTTTTCAGTGTCTGGTCGGTTGAGGGACTACCCTTCGTGCCGGTTGTTAACACATCTATGACAATCGTTACATGTAGTCAGAAGCCAATATAATCGACACCTGGTCTAACCATCTTGGCTACTGGTTCCCTACGGGTTTCGAGGTTTGATGGCAGTCACTCATATAATTCTGGTAACTGGCCACAATATCGACTGGGAGCCGACCCCAATAGAAATGGGAAAAAGGCAAGGGGAATGATGTGCAGGTTGTCAGTTTTAGTTCATGAGATTTGTTACAAGGCCACAAAACGGATAAACAATTAAAATATGTCATTGTATCGTAAAAGTAGAGTGGAAAGCAAGGAATGAGGGTGAGAAGAGCAGAAGGAATGTGATTCAATCTTTATGGAATCTACAGCTCCATATTAATTGTTACAACTATCACACACAAAGCTGGCAGCTAATTTTCTGGATTTTGTGTGTTTCCAGGAGTGACAAAGAATACTGACGTATTGTTTGTCACCTTTATGCGACTTCAAACGACTTTTAGGGGCTGAGTCGCCTTTGTCAGTGGGAGCGTACCTTTCATCTGAATCCCCACACGAGAAAATCAACTTGTAATTAATTGGTGGCTTTGGCTGTGGTTAGTGGCCACCTACAACACAAAGCCACACTGCTAAGCAGTCTTGCCATATTCCAGTTTCTAACCATGGAGGCTCAATTTACTGCCACCTTCTCGCTGAAAATCATTCCTAATCACAAGTGAATCGATATATTGGGCAGGCAGGTCCCATCATAGACTAAATCATTGCTTAACATCAGGCAAATTGTAGTAAGTGCTAGACTATTTTAGAATTAAAAAAAACTTCTCTAATAGAGTTCCATCAAGATGTTGATGGTTGTGGGTTACATGGAAAATTTCCAAGGGTTCCACCTAGAATATAAATAAAATTTTTAATTGCACTTGATATGAGTAAGTGCAGATAAAGTTACTGAACTCAATTATTTCTGATATCAGTTATTTTTCTCAAGTTATTAATATTGTTATTGTTAATGATAGGAAAATACCCTCTTAACCTTACATCTTATCTTACACTTGCTTTCACTCGTTGCATTGCTCGCATGGTCCTTTTTCACCCCTTAGAGATTTTCCAAAACTCACCACAAGTTTTGGAACATCTTTTCCTGGCACCTCTAAAACTCCTATACATAGTTCCTATGTGCCAAATTTTGAGTCTGTATACCCAGCAGTTCAGTTAGTTTAGTTTTTGGGCTGTGTATAAAAAATAAATAAAATAATGCTATATACCATGAACCTCTTTATCTTATAAGGAAAGCATGAGAATAGTGGTTCTAACTATCTCCATACCAAATTTCATCCAAATTGGTTCAGCAGTTTGTGTAAAGGCATGAGTTACTTTCACCTTTTAAATATTGTTAAGGATATCAGTTGTTTTTCTTGAGTTGTAAATATTATTATTGTAATAAATACCCTCTTCACCCTTAATCTTATCTTATTCTTGATTCCACCTGCAACTTTGCCCTCTATGGTACCAATTTCACCCCTAGGGGGTGAGTTTCGAAAAATGCTTTTTTAGTTCATCCCTAGAAGCCTAGAACTTTTAAAGAACCTTTGTACCAAATTAGAATTTGGACTAAGAAAAAGTATCCATCAAAAATTCTTCTGCATACAGTACCTGATGAGCAATGCGATGGTGTGCATGCTGTTTCGTTCATAGAAAGATTTGTGTACGGATAGCATATTAATAATTTACATTTAATGCAAATTCTTGCATTTCTCTAATACAATGGGTTATTTAAAAAATTGTAATTATTTATGACATATTGAACTAAACCATCTTTTAATTTTGAAGTCTTATAGCCTTATTCATAAAAAAGTTATGAATCTTTAGTTAAAATGAACTTTAGTCTCTTTCTTACTAGTAGAAATGTCAAGATGACAGACAAAGACAAACAAATTATAAACCTATTGAATATTGGTGTTAATTTATTAACATAACATGGAACAATACCATAATAAATGTTAATTTTTTGTAACTTTTGTTAGTTTTAACTGCCGCTAATGCAAATTTTAAGTATATCAGAAGTCTTTAAGCTCGACCCGGAACTCACACCTTGCAATTATTATACGAACACGCTTACCAAAGAAGCGTTTAAGTGGGTTTTATTTCATAATTAACTATAATTCGCGAGTAATTCCGTGTTTGTTGTGTTGGACAGTAGTTTTTAATTTCGTCAAATTATGAGATTAAACTAAAAATAACTTAAAATAAAACGATAATCTCGGAATAGAAACTAGTTTAAAAACGTTATTAACTATGTCGAACTGGAAAAAGCTATGAAATTAATGTAAAAAATTGAACGCATCTTGGGTGTGTCTCATAGAAGCCAATCTAGCATTTATTTTACCTCTGATTGTACACTTATAACGCCTTAAATTATAAAAGAAATAATTTAAAAGTTATTTAATTATGTGATTTTACTCACCAGTAGTACAAATAAATGCGAACAAAGTTAAAGAAATTAAATATTTAAACTCCATTTTAACTGCACGCATCACCGCTATTCAACAACAATAACTGACTGACCACAGACTACTAAGAGAACCTAGCGTGACTGACTGAATGAAAATAAAATACGAACATGAACGACAAAACGAGTGAATGAATTAAAGGCCTGACGAATAACGAACTTTGACCTGTTAGTGATGTACTGATTTATAATTTATCGTTTTTAATTATTACTGATACTAATTATTAAGGTACTAGTTATGGTTTATTTTACAAAAACAACATTTATTAAAAGGTAATATAATTGACAATAAAATTGTCCTCACTGAATATCAATATCAACATTATCCTTCATAAAAAGCAAAAGTAACTTGTTTTCTCTGTGAGGCGCTCTCATTGATTATACATACACTCTTCTGTGTCACCCTGTAAAATAATACGTCAAAAAATTTATCCGCATCGTCTCTGTCTGTCAAAAATATTTAAGAATGATCTGCAGTGAAGCACAGTTATAAGAGATGACTTTGAAATAGGTTACGTGATTAGTTTTTGTATTGTTGCCACTGGTGCTCATGATTAGTAGAAGTAAATGTACTTAATGAGGAATAATAAAACATATCTTGGATAAAACTTTCGTAGACATAATTTTACTATACCCGCACTTGACTTACTCGCCAAACTTACCACTTGACTTTATAATGTTAACGACAATACATTTTCAAGTTATGATATGGTGTCAATAAAATTTCAAAAAGTGATTTAATTTTATTCCATCGTGAATGTTTATATTTGCCATCAATCGTGCCAACAATGTAGGTAGGTATAATAAAAAAAAAATACTGAAAATTCGGGTGTTTAAAAATGTGGGAACATTGAGGAAAAAAAATTAATTGTCTGGATCGTAAATATTGGACATCCCTAAATATTCTGACATTTGACAAAAATTATTTACATTTGACAACCTGTTATTCTGACGTATATGACGTATGGAATTCCCACAGACTAATAAGAGGTGAGAACTTCAAATTCTGAGGTCAACCTGTAAGCGATTAGTCTGTACAATATTTTGGGTATCATCAAAATCCTCGGTGAGCCGCAAGGTTCTCTTAGTAGTCTGTGGTGAGCCGGGCGGTCGGCTGCTCTGTAGGTATATTTGTAACTACCTATAATAATATTATTCTGATAGGATTTTGGTAACCTAATGAAATCTTTTACATTTATTTTTATTTAAACAAGTTGGAAGACAGCCTTAGCCACGTTTCCAGCTTTAAGGTCTTTAATAGCTTGCTCGTATTCAAACAGCTTGTAAGTTCTTACTCCGAGCTTTTCATAGTCCAGGTATCTGAAAAAAAATATTTTAAGATTTATTTGTTACTTCTCTCGTAAAATTGGAGAGCAGGACCCTTTTTAGTGTCCCACAGCTGCTGAGCATCGGTCTTCTCTCAACTATCTTACGAGTTGAGAGAGTTTAGGCCTTAATCCACACACGCAGGCCAAGTGCGGGTTGGAGGATGTCATATGTCCTCGAAAGATTAGTTCATAGACATGCCAGTTTCTTCACGATGTTTTCCTTCACCGATATTGAGCAGCGGAGATGTAACAATTCACACAAAGCTGTGTGGGCACGACAAGGATTCGTACTCGCGACCTTATTTTTCTAAGGCAAGTACCGCTGCGCCACCGCTGCCGCGCTGCTCTTAAAGGATGAATGCGCTGGTCTTCTTTGACGAGGACTTAGAAATGAGACTCCTGTCTTCAATATTAGGTTTAAATGTAATTTTCAAAATAAATTATGCAAAAAAAATAGAGATGACTGCTTCGGAGCTCACAAACGCACTGGTGGCCATTGAACACGTCAATCTCACAGGTTGAAGCGTTGCGATTTTTATTGCGCAGGCGCCGGAACATATTAGTTCGCTTTGACAACATTATTAAGCCTTATGCAATAGTATTGCGACGTTTAAATTAAAAAAAAACAATTAGAAAATAATAAAGAATAACCTACATAACAACCCCCGTATTCATGAGCGTTTTATAAGCTCACCATAGCAAAAATAGGTTTATAATTCGTTTGTTTTTGTCTGTCATCTTAACATTTATACTAGTAAGAAAGAGACAAAGTCCATTTTAACTAAAGTCTTAAATATTTTTATAATGACCGTAAAAATATTGTTTTCTAATTTAACTTCTCAGATAACCATAACTTTTGAAGAGACCGTTAGTTGTCATTCATTTGACACATCTTTTATTAGGTCATAGAGAATGAGCACAGACTACTAAGAGAACCTAGAGAGAGCAAAGAGCATATAACCGCATATGCTGACAGAGAATTTAGAAAAACAGCTGTCAGGGTTGTGGGACGCGAATTAAAAAAAAATAGAACATTAAAAATCATTGAAATGAAACTAATTTAAGTATAACGGATTTTATCGCGGTATATTATAATAATTGTGGTTGTTTTTATTCTGCGAAAGGCTGGCGCTTGACTACAACTTGCCTGATGTTAAGCAATGATTTGACGGGCCGGTGGCGTGGTCGGTAAGATATTTGCTTTTCACGCCGCAGGTCGTGGGTTCGATTCCCACCCGAGACAAACATTAGTGATGAACATTTGTGTTTGTGTCGAGTCTGGGTGTAAATATCTAATATATTATGTATATATTTACAAAAGAAAAGTATTATATGTAAAGTACCTATATACCAGTTATCTGGTTTCCATAACACAAGCTCTGCTTAGCTTGGGAGAAGATGACCGTGTGTGTTAATGTCCCAGAATATTTATTTATTTATTTATTATTATTTTATTAATGATGTAGTCTACGATGGAACGCGCCAGCCTAGTACCTATACCGATTCACTCGTGATTACAAATGATTATCGGTAAGAAGTTGACCACCAGACAAAGCCACACCGCCAAGCGGCCTTGCCGTGTTCCGGTGCGAAGTCTGGTGACACCATAAAGAGAGGGTGGGTCGGAATTGTTGTCCTTTAAGGTTTCTAACCATATGGAGGCTCATTCCGCTGCCAGCTTCTCACCGATAATCATTCGATAATAATTGTGATTAATATTTTTGGACGTCAAATAGCTCAGTCCACCCGTGACCATGAAGTCTGAAAAGACTGAAAGCTCGGAATCTAAAACCTAAAATATACCGCGATAAAATCCTTTATAAAGTAGTTTTATTTCAATGTGTGATATTCGCGTACATCCAAGATCTTTTAATTAATTTCTGACTTCACATAGTCATTGGTAATTACCAGAAGAATGCTTGGTTTATTTTATGCGGATGACCTAACTTATTGGTAAATTTAGTGGTTCACCGGACTTTTTCGGTGAGCCGTCGAACCGATCAACTGCCATGAGGGCTTCCAATGCGGCCATTTTCAGGCGGTACACGGTGTTGTGGGCTGCGTCCATTTTGCCCATACCTATCTATATATTTTATTTTGTAGGTACTGGTATTTTAATAAGTACATTAAATTGTTTATGTATTGTTCTCTTGTACTAACATAGTTTTTAACTTCTTTGTCTTATATTACTAACAATACCTATGGACTGTGTTGTCTGAAAAAAAAAATGATGTGGTGTCGTGGGACACCAGGTAGGAACGAAGTTCCTTCGGCTAATAAAGAAAGAGGGAGAAAGAGAAAGGTATTATACACTACTCGCTTATGTATGCGACTGTCGCGCCTGCGCACGTCTCATTTATCGGTTTTATTCCACGCACTTTTTTCCACGGATATTTTCTTACGGTTTTACTATCACATTTTTTTCAGTTCGGTCGCGCAGCAAAATCCCTATCCCGTCCAAGCCTGCCGTAAGGAACTTCGTTCCAATAAAGTATTTTTATTTTATTTTTACTTTTTTTTATTTATAATGTAGGGACGACCCTCGGCTCAGGACGTTACTGGTCACTAAGTTTTAGAGGATCGGACTGTTAGAGAGATGACGTCACAAATGCTTAGTTTTAAGTGAAGTATCTAAAGTTATTCCGGTTGAGGTTGTAAAAGTGTTTTACCTGTCACCCATAGCTTGAAGTAATCCTATGGCGTTGGGGAAGCTGAATGGATTGATCTTGACACCGATTACTGTGAGCTCCTTGCTGTAGATTTGGTTGGGATTGATTCTGAAAAGAAAAATAAAAACTAAAGATTAAAAAAATCGCGTTGAAAGATGTCGGTTACAAACATACAAACATAAGGTGAAACCACAGATATTATAATACGTGAAACTAACAAAAGCATGTTAAAACCGAAACTGCCTTGGGCTAGTGGTAAGCATGTCCGATTAATTGATCAAAAAGACATTTCTAGAATACTTTTTTTTTGTAATTACATCACTACATATTATTATAATATAAACAAAGTCGCTTTTTCTGTCCCTATGTCCCTATGTATGCTTAGATCTTTAAAACTACGCAACGGATTTTGATGCGGTTTTTTTTAATAGATGAAGTGATTCCAGAGGAAGGTTTTTAAGAATATCACATTGCACCCGTGCGAAGCTGGGGCGGGTCGCTAGTACTTAAATATAGATAATAACATCCAGACTCTAGACTCGCTTCTCGCGCCGCAGGTCGTGGGTTCGATTCCCATCCGAAACAAACGTTAGTGATGAACATTTGTGTTTGTGTCGACTCTGGGTGTAAATCTCTATTTTAAGTATATATTTCCAAAAGAAAAGTATTATAATAATATGTATAGTATATACCAGTTATCTGGTTTCCATAACACAAGCTCTGCTTAGCTTGGGACGAGGATGTCCCAAAATATTTATTTATTTATTTTTAAGGACATTCTGAAGTAGGTAGGTATATTTAGCATCAGCATTGCACCCGTGCGAAGCCGGGGCGGGTCGCTAGTAGTGCAACTGAAGACAGCAATAAAGTGCGAGCAAGAGGGAGTGATTAGTGTCGCCATTTTGGATTCGGTTTTTGGAAGATGTTCCAACTTACGTGGCAGTGTGTGTGGATGGGCAGCATCCGAAGAGCACGTATTTGCCTCCTTGGTTCAGGTAGTTTAAGTTTATCTCCAACACCTTGCCCACGCCTGGAACATGTTTATCAATGGAATTGGAAAAGGATCGGCAATACCTTAGAACATTTAACACGGGAGGTGTTATACTCAACTTCTAGTACTAAATTCTTTCTGCCAGTATTTTTTAACCACGTACAGCACACATGTAAAAGTTGAAACGTAATTACAAAATGCATACATAATAAAACCTACACACCAACATAAAACATTAAACAGCTTATTATACGTCATGAAACATTAGTTAAATCTCATAAAGATCTAGATAAAGGTAATGTAAGACATATAATATGTATAATACATATAAACTGTTCTTATTGTACTAAGGCAGAGTGAAACGTGCACTTTACTATACGCCGACCCTTTAACTCGCGTATCGCCTATCGCCAAGATTCTGACTCCTCAAGCTGCACACAGTGATGATGATTCAAGCGATATGGATATTAGTGACGAATAGTCTTACATTACTTTTATCTGTGGTTAAATAGTTCTATAAGAGATTTAATTAATGTTTTATGACTTTGTACCTCAGATGGCGATACGCGAGTTTAACGGTCGGCCTATACCTAGTTCCGTGTTAAATTTCTAAGGGCAATTAAATGCAGGTGATGGGCCTGCTTGTTATTTGCCAAGTTAGTATTTGTAGAGCTGTGTTTTACCTGTGCTGTCAATGATGACGTCGAACAGGACATTTTCTTTAGCTAACACTTCAGGTTTAATTAACCTGTATCCTGTATCTGAAAATTTTAAAGTTTTTAGTGTTTGAAGTCTTACAATCAAAGGTCGGAATTAGATAGAGTTATTTATTATTAGATAGAGTTATTTTTATTAGTTATTTCAGGTCGCAGGTCGTGGGTTCGATTCCCACCCAAAACAAACATTTGTAAACATATGTCTGTTTGTCTTTTTTCTGGGTGTAATTATCAATATCTTAATATATATATTTCTTGTGTGCGTGTGTATGTGACTGAACTCCTCCTAAACGACTGGACCGATTTTGATGAATTTTTTTGTGTGTGTTCAAGGGGATCTGGGAATGGTTTAGATTCACAATTTTGTCCGCTGGCGGTACGAAGTTCGCTGGGGCAGCTAGTTTAAGTATATATTTACAAAACAAAAGTATTATAAGTAGTATATTACCAGTTATCTGGTTGCTATAGTACACGCTCTGCTAAGTTTGGGATCAGATGACCGTGTGTGTTAATGTCCCACTATATTTTTTTATTTATGTATATTTATTCTAGTTAAACAGGAAAGGGTATTTCATGCCTTAATATCTACATTATTTTAGCCTGCATTATACATGTATTCAGACAAAAATTATTGCAACCTTTACAAAAAAAAAAAAATTTAGAAAACCTTAACTTAGAGACCGCCAACTGTCATTCATTTGTCACATCTTTTATTAAGTCAAAGAAAGTTACATAGGTTGAAAGTTGAAACAGGGTTGCACTACGCGAAATTTTTGCAGAAATTTAGCACATCCAAACTCATCCCTACTAATATTATAAATGCGAAAGTAACTCTGTCTGTCTGTCTGTTACGCTTTCCCGCCTAAACCACTGAACCTCTTTGGATGAAATTGGGTATGGAGGTAGTTTGAGACCCGAGAAAGGACATAGGATAGTTTTTATCCGACTGCGCAAAAAGAGGGCGAAGCCGCTGTCGGAAAGCTAGTATCAAAATATAATGCAAATTAATTTCAGTAATTCACCAAAATATAATGCAAATTAATTTCAGTAATTCACATAATGACCTGCAGAGTGGTTTCGAGTTATTGTTAAAACATTGAAAACGGTAATTATTATTTTTTAAATCTGAATGAAAATGAATGAATGAATGAATGAAATGAAAATTTGGTTTGGTAAATTTTTACCTGTAAGTCTTGTGGCAAATTTACTTACCTAATTTTTTTACGATATCCAGTCTTGTCTGGTTGATTTCGGTAACTGTGACGTCCCTGTGTCCCTGATGATGTAGGGCGGTCACCCATACGTTACCTAGAATAATATATAAGGTGACTGGTAAAAGGGACGGCGATATTTTTTGTTTTGTCCGTCAGATACATAAATTAAAAATATGGGACACGTATTTATCTTTTTATCGTGTGGTCAAAGATTACGGCGATACACGTCACTCTTAGGTAAGTTTTATATCTCTGTATTACGTATCGCACTACCACTCCATAACTTTAATGCTTTATTTCATAATATTGTTTCATATCATTGATAAAGTAAAAAATACGTATATGTGGCGAACGGAACGTTGCCACTTTATGGCTATTTTGATTTTGATTTTTGATTTTGATTTAGTAGTAGAATGTTGAGTAGGGAGGGACAAGGGTCTTGGTAACTATTGTATTCTCTACTTCGCGGCTCAATACCTATTTAATAAAGAATTTAATAAAAAAAAGCTGCTCAAAAATGTTTGTATTAAGGAAACTTGTTTATAGTCATGAGCACTACGCCCTATAATAATATCTACATCATTATCACTTCACTAATAGATATTGAAAAGAGGAACGATTTCATTGCTTGTTACGATTTAACTCCAAAACTACTGGGCCGATTTCAAAATTTCTTTCATCATAAAAAGCTACATCTTTACCAGGTAACACAAAATAGATATAATACTTATACAAAAATAATTAGGGAGCCGTATAAAACCTTCACTAATGTAACTCAAGGTGTGTCAAAAACAACGGAAAAGATGCGGAAACTATTGATAAATAGAGCAAAGTACCTAATACAGTTTTATAGAAGACATGAATACCAACAAAACTGTCCACGGCACCGTCGGTACCATATACCTAACTATTATAGTTAAGTGACAATATTTACTTTTTACAATTTATTTTATTTAGAATTCCTACAGATTTTGTAAGACCACCAATGGGCATCAGGGTTGAAGCATTGTCTGCTAGGACACTACTGTATAAATTTAGTTAATTACATAAAATAGTACATTTCTGTATTATTTTCTTGTGTTTGTTTATCAAATTATCACAAAGCTATAAGAAATATTAAGTAAGCAATAACGATAAGAATACATACATATTATGTAATGATGACTTCGCGTGATAAAAATTATCAGGATAACATAAAATACGTGTATTTGTATTAACCCGCGTAATAAACTGCGTGTGTGCAAAATTTATTCTACTTTATCATCCTCCGTTTCACTAATACTAAAAGAAATACAGTCTATCAAATCTAAGAAGTACCGTTTGACAGTTCTAAACGTAGTACATTTAGAATTTTAGTTTTTGTATGAAAATTATTTATGTTATGTTAAAATAAAAATAGCTTCATAATTCAATTATTTTACACGAAAGCTAATAGAAATAGTGTGAATTACACCTCTGTAAAGCTAATTTAATAGAAAACAATGAAACGTCAAACGGTACTTCTTAGATTTGATGGAGTGTAGTATGCCTATCATCTAAATCTCTTTAGAAGTTTTGCACGAATGAGAAATCAATCCACCATTGAAAGTAATATTAATAATCGTAATATTAATAATACGACGTCAAATACCACTCCACCCGGGACCATGAAGTCTGAAAAGTCTTGGAAACGTTGGGATTTAAAATCTAAAATAAACCCTAATAAAATTAGATAAATAATAGTTTTATATTGTGTGATACATTCGCGTAAAGTTAATAAAATACTATGTCTATCCAATATTTAGGTAATAGTCTGAGAAAATGAAATTTCTTATTCTGAGTACAAAGAATCAACACAATTAGCCGCTGCGCATAACCCTCTCCAAAAAGCGGAGTAGTAGCTTATACATAAAGCGCCATTTCACCCTGTCTTCGTATCAGTTCGACCATCCTCGGACGGCTCACCGAAAAAGTCCGGTGAACCAATAGAGGCCCTTCAGGCTAATTGGGTTAGGTCATCAGCAAAAAAAAAAATCCTGTCTTCATCATGTTGCATCCAGCTATTGCCGGTGTTCTTTCGCAGAACGTTACTCCACCTAGCTAGAGCGCATCTTACACTACACATGCACAGACGTGCATCACAAGACGAAAAACTATACTCACCAATAATACCAGCTCCTACAACGAGGATCTTCTCTCCAACATGGAGAGGGGAGGCGCGGTCCAAACCGTGAGCTACACATGAGAAAGGCTCACAAAGGCTACCTGGAAATAAATCCAGTTTAACGACACGGCAGATTTACTAACTGATTACTTAGTATGTGGAAAGGTATTTGGACAAGTTCCCGACAAGAACAGCCCGTTCTCCTAAATCTAAAGTTGTCCGACAGCGTCCTGGACCGAGGTTTATCCCCACATGGGGAGACCTCAAAGCAGTTGTCACAGTACTGATCGGCTCTACCATCTTCGAACGGCTCACCGTAAAAGTCCGGTAAACCAACAAATTTCCTTCCGGCTGATTGGGTTAAGACGTTCGTTAAAAAAACCCGAACTGTAAGGGACAGCGGCCGAATATCACACCTTGCTCTGCCGAAAGACCATTCCTTTTCACTGGAGGGTCATTACCACCCGATCCTCCTGCCTCTACACAAGAATAAAGAATCAAATATTCGACTTTTTTAATGTTGCCATAGAACGCCAACGGTAATTTATAGAGTGTGCTAGGATTATTTCTGGAACTTGGCTGACAGTAGCAACGCCAGACACATCACACAAAATATGCTAACAAATTGAGGAATAGTTCGAAAATCTAACCTTGTCTGCAGCCTTCATATATTAGATCAGAGTATGTGAGTTAAGGTCTCCTTCAACTGTTTTATAAATCCTGTAATAGGCTTGCGCTTGACCATAACTTGCCTTGGAATGCACTTGCCAAATATACCGATTTACTCAGGATTACGAGTGATTCTAGGTGAGAAGGTAGCAGTGGAATGAGGTGCTATATTTTTGGAAACTAAAAGAATGTAGCAACAATTTCGACCCACCCTCTCAAATGGAGTCACCAGACATCGCAATAGAACAAGACAAAGCTGGCGGTGCAGTTTATTGTCACCTGATTTGCATCACCAGGAGACTACGATTGTGGGGATTGAGATTGAAAGTGCACTCCAGATGAAGGTGACTCTTCCTTTCCGGATTAATTCTGTTCTTACCTTGCTTTGTGGTGAGCCCATCAGGTAATGCAAACACTTGGTTCTGTGGCGCAGAAACGTATTCAGCCCAGCCCCCGTCCCTCCAGATACCGATGGTGTTGTTATTGCCAGCTACAAGGCAGTATTGGTAGTTTCCTTTACGGCAGGCATCACACAGGCTGCATGCACTGTAGGAAAATAATAAGTTAGGTAATAATTGTTTTTTCAAAGAAATGAAGAAACGCCTTCTAAAAAGTCTGACGGCCAAAACAAATATTGCCATCATTCCTGCTTATGGAGAGGCATAATATGCTAAAAGAATACTAAAAATAGTCTAAAATTATAACTATACATCATTCTTAAAACCATACAGAGTTTATGCATATAATAATAATAATCACTCTATTACTGACAAGGTCTATATAAAATTTAAATCTAAAATAATATCTTAAATGTAGGGGTAGGTCCTATAGCTGTTTATTGCCTATACTAGGTTATATTAACCTGTGCTACAGGCGGTAGTAGAACATAAGGTAAACGCAGCTATTACCGACCCTGTTAAGACAATTTTAAAATCGATGATAACTATTAAGAAACGTGATTGGTTTCACACCAATGTTTTATTTTTATATGAAACTCTTGTTTGTCTAGTTTATATTAAAACCCCTAAATTGCTTTTATCAGACTATACTCTTAAAATAAAAAAATAATTAAGTGAACATGTCCATTGTTTGTATTACCGACCCATACGTAAGGCTATGAAGCTATTTACCGATTTTATGAACCTATTACCGAGTGTAAAAAACATGAAGAATATATAAGCAGGTATTTTGTTTAAATAAGAAGAAACACCACGTGGAGTTATTGCAGAAAATTATGTAGGCTTGGTCTAAGTCCAATACAAATACAATTCCTGACTATACTTCATAGAAAAAGTCACTCAGTTACCCTGGTCCATGCTGTTTGACGAAGACATTATTGTCGATGAATATAGACCGAAGATCCTGAGAAAAGTCGAACACTTCACTCAGGATCTAGAATTCTGACTTGCCAAGATAGTGAATCCAGTCAACAAGCTGTTTTATTGCTTCCAGTGCTGCAGTGAGTTGTGCTATGGTGTAAGCTTTCCTTTGAATTCGCCGGTCCATAGTTCTGCTAAAAGAGATTTTAAATGTTTTGTCTTCAACATAATTTTTTTGGTAATAAGCTAACATTTTAAATAACTATTTAACTACTGTAATGTAAGCATAAACGACCACGATTTGTATAGAATCGGTAATAGCTTCCCGTACTTGCTATCACCGACTCATATAGATCGGTATTAGTCGATATATACACAATTACGAAAATGTATCGCCGACTCATAAAAAGTAGATAATATGTATTTATTTGATCTTTGTTGTCATAGCAGAGATTTTAAATAAATAAAATAGCAAATTATATTAGTTATTGCACACATTGTTATCCAATAAAAAGTAATTTTATAATGTTGCTTTATAATAACAATGAATGATTAAAGTTGTAATTCGTATTAAACATAAAACGATAAATTAAGTGAACTAGACCAAATAGTATAGATCGGTAATGGTGTGTTACAAACTCTGATAGTATTGGATTAAAATGACATATTAAAATAATTGCTTTACTGTCACATATCGACGAGAAAGAGTTAAAACTAAATTTAATATGCATCGCAATCACCGACCCATGAGTCGGCAATAGCTGCTACTTTTAAAATCATTGAAGGTATTACCGCTCTATGTAAATGTGAAGTTTTATAATATTAAATTAATTAAACTTTATGAAAGACTATACGAAATTAAGACCTAACACCTAAATTGACACATTCAATAATACAGAACATTCATAGGTTTCATATATTTCTTTGAAAAGTCTTAAAATAAATTTTGATGCGCTTATCTGTAAGAACAAGGACTTGTACCACACGACCGACGAGTTCACTATCGTCACAGAAATTAACTAATTTAGGCTCTTTCTCGCGATGCCACGTACACTAACGTAAGTATTTGCGATACTCAATGAACAAATGTGTGTATTTCGTAAAATGTCTCTAGCATAAACCGTTCTGGTAACGTAAAATTTGCAGTTTAATGGAATGGGTCGGTAATACCCACGAATTTTCGATGGGTCGTTAATAACTGCGTTTACCTTATCTTTAAATATAAAAATCACTTTTTGTTGTAATTTTATAAGTCAGTTTAGGCATTGTTCGGACTATTTAGTAAATGGTTTATGTGAAGTTTGCACAAAATCGGTTGAGCGGTTCTTTGTTTATCACATTTTTTGTAAATTGTTGAATGGGCTGAAGCTACCCGGGCGAAGCTGGGCGGGCCGCTAGTTTATTATAATTAGTCATATAATATACTAGGAAATAATTTATAAAATAAACATACAATTGAATTAAAATTTAAAGTATATTTACCTATTAGGATCAATAACGACTCTCTGTCCGACTTTGAAGATGGAGTTCTCGCCAGCTGCGTGGACTACACCGCATGTTTCATGGCCGAGGGGGAAAGGACGAGCTTTGGTGAATCGGAAATTACCCTGAAATAAAAATAATAAGTAAGCCGTCCGATTGAGCTATACTGTCGGAGTCGTTACATGTAGTCAGAAGCCAATATAATCTGACACCTGGTCTAACCATCTCGGCTACTGGTTCCCTACGGGTTTCGAGGTCTAATGGCAGTCGCTCGTATAATTCTGGTAGCTAGCCGAATCAGGTTAGACTGGGAGTCGACCCCAATAGGAATGGGAAAAAGGCAACGGGAATGATGATGATGAATAGAACTATTTAAAGAAAATAATAGATTTAGAACTACAGACAGGTACACCTACAGGGAATTTGGGGAACAGGTAATTACCAGTAAACTACTAATTAATTACCAGTTGATTGTAACTTGGATCTGCACCACCCGGGGACCACGTGTGGGGATTCAGATAAAAGGTGTACTCCCAGAGACAAAGGTGACTAAGCTCGTTGAGTTTCACTCGTTTTTGACCGTTTTTTTTATATAATAGGACACGCTTATTCAGTACTAGCTTTCCGACAGCGGCTTCGCCCGCGTGTATATCGGTTATCGCGCCAAAACATTACGTTCTTTTTGCGCAGTCGGATAAAAACTATCCTATGACCTTTCTCGGGTCTCAAACTACCTCCATACCCAATTTCATCCAAATCGGTTCAGTAGTTTTTGCGTGAAAGCGTAACAAACAAACTTACATTCGCATTTATAATATTAAGTGTAGATCTATGTCGATTTACTCATGATTTCTTTATTTATTTAATTGGCACACAAAACAGAATACAGTTTAAATTACAAATACAAAAGAGCGTGTTACAAAGGTTTAGTTCAAAACGGTATTCCAAAGCATGTTTACACAGCATGACAAAAGATAAAGTACATAGATACTGTGTTTTTTGTAGAAGTAAACCAAAGAAAAAGTAAAACTAAAGTGAAATAAGTTTAAACTTAATTAGAGAGAAAAAGAAATAGTTTTTACAAAATACAATATTAGAATTAGGTAGATAAATTTATAGTGATTTTTGACATTATGTGTCTAACTTTACGCCTAAAAGTGGGCAATCTGAGGTCGAATATGTCCAATTCGGCGCTATTCTGAGGTAAAAGTTCAGTATAAAGGCGACACATTCTGACTACCGGGTTGTAAAATGACGTATGATTATAGAGATATTTTATTATAGATAAATTTACCCCGAGGATGTGAAGATCAGTACCACAGATTCCAGAATAGTGAACTTTTATAATAACTTCATCATCATTCTTGATGGTAGGAATTGGGTAGTCCAGCTGGTGCTTCAGGGACAAGGTATTGCCGTCGAATACTAACGCCTCCATGATTCTCTGTAACATAATATAGGTAGGTACACAGTGTGCGGTTTTGGGCCGAGGATAATATGACAACAGACTTTCTGTAGTATTAGAATTTCTTTCTGAAAAGATTCAGGTTAACCAAAGCCCATTTCATCTTGTGCCTCTTCACTCTTCATTATTGGGAATTAACTTAAGTAACCCTTTTAATTAACCATCTCAGCTACTGGTTCCCTACGGGTTTCGAGGTCCGATGGCAGTCGCTCGTATAATTCTGGTTGCTAGCCGCATCAGGTTAGACTGGGAGCCGACTTACGATATTGAGAGTGGCGATGAAACAATTCACACAAAGATGTGTGCAGGATCAGGAATCGGACCCGCGACTTTCTATTTCAAAGGCGAGGCCTCTGCTGCGCCACCACTGTTCCAATTGGTAATAATGTAGTTAAATTGTACTTACATCTGGTTTCATCGAAGTTCACAGCTCAAATAGTCAATTTCATTCATTAGTGTTTTATGTAAATAGGAGTAATTTACGAACAGATAGATAGTCCAAAATGCAGATGTACACACAAATTCTTGATATAAATGTTAGGTTAACCTTAAATACGGCTTATGTCAGGATATTAGTATTTAATCGCCTAGTCTAAAACCAATTGCTGTGACTGTGGCGCGATGTCTTTTTGTCTAAGATTCCTCAGAGCCTTCAGACAAAAGTATTTAACCAGAGTGTGTTGCCAGTTATGACATATGGAACCAAAACTTGGTCCTTCACAGCTGGCCTTATAAATAAGCTCAAGGTCGTTAAACGGGCCATGGAGAGAGCTATGCTTGAGGTTTCTTTACTGGATAAGATCCGTAATGAGGAAATCCGCAGAAGAACTAAAGTCACCGACATTGCGATCAAGGAAAGCAAGTTGAAGTGGCAATGGGCAGGTCACATCGCTCGTAGAACCGATTACCGCTGTGGATTATAGGTTCTCGAGTGGAGACAACGCAATGGTCGCCGCAGCGTCGGCAGGCCTTGGCGTGGACTGACGTCTGATGACTTTATTAAATTGTGGGAGCTGATTCATGTTAACGGCCGGCATCCGATCGCTATGAAGTTTTAAAGGAGAGGCCTATGTCCAACCGTGGACGTCCCCAGGATGATGATGATGACTAAATTGCAAAGACTCGAGCATCGCCACATGGTTGCTAGTCTTACGGTCTTCTGTCGGATACATTTCGGACAGTGTGTGTTGGAATTACATAATCTTCCCTATCTCCGTTCTTTCATAGGACAAGTAGAGGTACGGCTATGCGCCACCGATATATGGTGGAAATTCCACGGGCACGCACAAAGCGCTTTGCTATCACTTTAATAGTGCGAACTGCCAAGTTGTGGAATGCGTTGCCGGCATCTATGTTTCCTGCTATAATCTACCTATCTTCCAGTTACGAGTGAATCGGTGTTTTCCTAAGGACATCGGTACAAGCTAACAGATATAATAACATTCAAATCGCTTACAAGATTAGTTAAATACCTATCTAAGAATAACATTCAGTTTCGCTTGATATTACTACACCTGCGCGTCACATTCTACATAGTCTTAATAATTACTAGCGACCCGCCCCAGCTTCGCACGGGTGCAATGTGTTATACTTATAAACCTTCCTCTGGAATCACTCTATCTATTTAAAAAAACCGCATCAAAATCCGTTGCGTAGTTTTAAAGATCTAAGTATACTTAAGGACATAGGGACAGAAAAAGTGATTTTGTTTTATAAGTACTACTAGCTGTAATACCCGGCTTCGCTCGGGAGTTGATATGAGGTTACGTGGTAGTTGAAATAAAAAAATAAACTATGACGTAAAAAGTAAAAAATATATATATATTGAAAACATATATATTTACATGTATTTACATTATCATGGACATATATATTTACATGTATATTTAAACATATATATTTACATGTATTTACATTTTCTCATTATTTATACTACTTGTTTATAAACAACATTTTTCATTTTATTGTCCGGGGTATATATATATAAATTTTTCGAATTTCCTACTCTTGAGCAAGCTACATAAAGCTGACCGTGAGAGAAGCAGGATTCTTTGAGGTTGATGCCACAATATTTTAAAGTTTGCCCTTGCGCTTTGTTAATTGTAAAACTAAAGGCTAATTTAATTGGAAACTGCAATCTTTTAAATTGAAATGGCAATTCAGAAGAGATCAGTGGTATTCTAGGTATAAATACTGTGTGTCCTTTGTTCTTTCCAGAAATAAGTTCAGCTTCAATGATATTATTCGATAGCTGTTTTACGATCATCCTCGTTCCATTACATAGTTTTGGGGAGTTGAGATTTCTAAGTAGTATGATTGGAGATCCAATTTTCAGACGAAGGCAGTGTAATGGCATTCCTGGTACTTGTAAAGAGTTTAGAAATTCAGTAGGGAAGTTGACACTTTCTTCAATGGTTACCATCGTGTCGATCGATTTATATACTTTCTCTTCACCAGGTATTTTCTTTAGAATATTAAAATTGATATCGTCAACAATATTATTTTTAGTGGCCAAAATTGCTCTTTGAAATAACCACTCTACGTTGGTATAGTTCTGAATAATATTTGGATAAATTTTGTCGATTAGTTCGTTTTCAGTAGTGGCTATGTTACAGAAATCACTATTGAGTTCAATGAGACCGGTCGTTTGGTCAGTAGGATATGTACCTTCGCCTATTTGTAAAAGCATTTTAGCAAAATGTGCTGTTGTTTCATCTTTTGATAATTCAACCCTCATGTTTTTTGTTAATTGCAGTATTTGTACTTCTGGCCAGAGATGTGACTTTTTTAAGCATGCATTGATCTCGTCTGCTGGTGTTGACTTGGGAATAACTGGAAGTGTTTGTCGAAAATCTCCTGAGAGTATGAGTAGAGCTCCTCCCATTATTTCAGAGTTTTTTCGCAATTCTTGTAATGTTCTGTCCATGGCTTCTAGTGATTTTTTATGGGCCATGGTGCATTCATCCCAGCAGATAATTTTAGCTTGTTTTAGAAGTTGACCCCGTCCAGATGCTCCTGAGACTTTACATACCGGGAATTGTTGTTCGGCTATATTCAACGGTAGTTGTAAGGCAGAATGAGCAGTTCGTCCTCCTTCCATAAGTGTGGCTGCAATGCCGGATGATGCTAGTGCCAGTGCGATGTGTTTTTTAGCACGTATTTCCGCCAGTATTAGATTTATTAGAAACGTTTTACCGGTGCCTCCTGGTGCGTCCAAGTAAATAATTCCACCAGTGTTGTTATTTATTCGGTTCATTATAACGTTGTAAATTGTTTTTTGATTGTCATTGAGGAGTGGTTTATTGTGAGCAATGTATTCAAGTAGTTCATTGACGTTGTAGCTTTTTTCCTTTGTAATTTCGTAGTTTAGCATACTGAAAGCATTTCTTTGTGGTGCTGGCATTCCAAGTTCTACTAAGGTCCGGTTATTTATTGCTAAGCATTTATCTTCTAAGCGAATGAGTGTTTCATTGAAGATGTTGTCACTGAATTCTATAGTCAGTTCTGGATTAGCTTGTCGGATTTGGTACAATATATCATCACTCATACTCCTTTTGAAAGAGTCCCATAGCTGTTTTGGGTTTGATGGGTTACATGTTGTTAGAATTATGGCGAATAACTCTCGAATTTGTTCAGCTGAAGCTGTGAGTGTGGCTTCTTGTAGTGTTAATTCCCAGTGGTTATCGTTTTCCAATAATCCTAAGCGTTGACATGCTTCTCTGTACGTCTGGCATAGGTAGCCGTCAATAGTCCTGAGATCTGTGAAACTTGTTGGTCCTCGTATTTCGTGTAACAACATCCGGAGATAGAAACATTCGGCATTGTTTGGATGTACAGTGTATACTCGACCTATTGTGTTAGTTTTCATTATTTCTGGATGACCCTCTTCTGGCATTCCTTGTTTTCGTCGTTGAAAAATTTTTCTTGTTTTGTCCCACGTATAATAAATAGGGACGTCGACATACAGTAACGTCTTTGCGAATGGATCCGTTTGGCAAAGTTGGAAAAAAGCTGTTAATGTTGTGTTCTGAGGTGGTTCGCTTGCAATTTTTCTAGCCGAGTCTTTTGTGAAGTAAACTCTCTGTCCATTCTCCAAATGTACTGCTAGATGTTGCACAGCTGGTTCGCGTTCGTGTATGGGAAAACTAAAAATCCTCCACGCTGCTTCGTTACTGTTGATGTATCTTCCCATTTGGTACATGAGTATCTCATCATTTCTGTTATTTTGTTCGCTATTTTGGACTATTTGAAATACTGCCATATCACTACCTTTGTTTACGTACTTACATATATATTTAATAGATTTTACTGAATTGCAATATTCAACGTTTATGTGTGCTTGGAACATTTTAGAAAGTAGTGGGTTATATGGTACTACCCATTGATTATCTATTTCCAGTTCATCTCTGCCTTGTATTCGTATTTTTGCTGTGAAACCACCGTTTTTCGGTGATCGTCTTCTATATTTGGGATAGCCGTCATCTTCAGTTTTTGTATCGTCTACGTATGGTTTTGGATATTTTTTTGTACATTTTCCATCACGCATGCATGGCGCATTAAAGTTTAATGGTCCACATGGTCCGTGAATCATGTTTTTCACTACTATGCTGTATAGTTCCGGATCTTTTTGTGGATTGGGAAATTCAGCTTGGATGATTTTGTCGATATCCGTGAGATAAATTTTATCGTGTAGCCATATGAGATTGTGTGAGTGAGGTAATCCTCGTTTTTGCCACTCGATTGTATACATCCAGCATCTAACGGTTCCAAAGATGTGGTATTTTGTGATGACTTCAATAAATCTTATTTGTTTTTGTCGAAAAACTCGGGCTATTATGTCGTGTCGATCCATGGAGGTTTGTCCATATTTTAGTTGTTCTTTGATTTCTGGCCATGATGAGTTGCATGTAAATGTTATGAAGAGATCAGGTCGTCCATATTTTCTTACGTAGGTCATGGCATCTTGAGTATATTCGTGCATATGTCTTGGACTTCCTATGTATGATGAGGGTAAGATTACCATTGTTCCAATATCGTCAATATTGCCGTCATTTATGATCGCATCTCGAAGGTGGATGTATTCTTCTGTGCGTAGTTTCTTCTGATTCAGTCTTATGTAAAGCATCCGTTCTGCTTCTATTTTTGCGTACATATCTACCAGAAATTGTTGGAATAAACGGCGAGTGTTGAGAATGTGATTGTATATTTCATTGTCTCTGATCATTAAGCGGTAAGCATAGAACTCCTTGGAAGTGACTTTTTTGTTTGTTTCTATGCCTGTTTCAGGATGAATTTGTTTTATATTGAAATGATAACCGTCCTCTCCGTGCAGAAATATTAAAGGATATTGAAGAGAATCATATGAACGGTGTGTCTCTGCAATGCGTTGTAGTCCTTTTCTTCTTCGTTGTAAAATTATGTCACGGCTTGTATTTTCATTGTCCACAATTACGATGGCGACTTCATCTATCTGAGGTGCATTAAATCTACGTTCGTGTTCTCCACGTGGTCTTTTATCGGCTCGAATCACAATTTTATAGTCATCAGAAATCATGCGATCTAGTGTTGTTTTGAATATGTAAATCAGTTGATTGTATTTGTGTAAGATCCTCTGTACATCTTGGATTATTTCGCGTTTCAATCCATTAAAATGTGTACTTCGTTGATCAATTTCTTGTTCTTCATTTCCAATGAAATATACTTGCAGAAATTTATAGTCATCGTTAGGCATTGGTAGTAACGATCCTATTTTGTGATAAATTTGCCCTTGAATTGAAAATACATATTCAAATTCATCTCTATTAGTGTTAGTCGAAGTAACACCGAAAGAAGTCATTTGAAAGCAGGAGTTGTATGATCTTATATTTTGAAGAAAGTGTTTTGATTCTGGTGTTTCCCCGGTCATGTAATGTAGAAATTCCTGCGGAGGTGCTTCCAGTGGTGGTAATCGAATTTTTCCATTCATGCAACAGAGACCTGGTGTTTCTTTACTGAATTTTTTCGCGTGGCAAAATTGGCAAATGTTATTCATTTTTCCGATCACAACATATTTATGATTGTAATATTTCTTCGTCGATTCGTAGTGGAATGCTTCCTTTGTTAGATTATCTTTTAAAATTCTCGATTCTTCAATAGTTTTATTTTCGCTTCTTTCTTCGCTTTTTCCGCTTCTCAGGGTGCTCATTCTGGTTCGTTGATTTTGTAAACGTGCTTCGCGCTGTTCTTCCGTTTCATTTCTTCGATATTCTTTTTGTTTCCGCCGTTTCGCTGCAGAACTGGCAAGATCTCCACCTCTTTTACGTCTAGGCATTATATTCTGTAAAATATAAATTAAATGAACATTTTATAGACAAATATATTATTACGTAAACGTGGGGCACGTTGAGACAAAGAAAACAAAATTATTTAATCTTCAAGCGGTCGCGCGATATTTTGTTTACGGCCAAAGTATATCGATTCAACGCCGCGCGACTACTTGAAAGTTAAGGAAATTACAATTAAAAGAAAAGAAAAAAAAACCATTAGAATTAATTAAATACATTATTAAAAATACTCACATTTAATATTTCACAATAAAGGCTCACAGATAACTTTTTTTTTTCTTCACTTCAAGATCATGAATTAATTAAACACACTATTAAAAATACTCACACGTGATACTTCAAAATAAAGGCTCACACAGGTAACTTCTTTCTTTTTCGTTTCGAAGTGGCTTGTTCCGCTGTTCAAATCGAATTAATTCTGGCGGGCGACACCGGGCTCTTATATATTCAGAAAGCTAGGCTCTAGGGTATTCCAGAAAGTTGGCTTTATGGAGACTATACACATGAAGTGTATAGTTGGCTCTAAGATATTCGAGAAAGATGGCTCTAGGATATTCAAGAAAGTTTGGGAATATTTACTTTCTCACACCTTCTAGGTATAGAATGTTCTCGACGTTATCGTTCGCCGTAACAATAGGTTTTGCAGCTGTAGCATACGCAGTAAAGGCGCGAAATTTAAAAACTTAAATTTTAAAATGTTTTCAGAAGTAATTTGAATAACTAAAATGATATCGCTTTAACTCCAACATATAAGTTAGCTACTGCTGTATAAATACACAAAATTTAATAACTTTATTATGGTAACAAATGTAATTTAAGACTTTATTGAAATGAGAATTTTAAATTTCGCGCCCCAAATAATCGTTCTTTTAAGTCCATATTGTGTACAATGAATGAAGTTCAACTATTTGACAACAGATGGCGCGACTACACTTACTTTCCAAGTTGAAGGGTTGGAAAAGCCCTTATATCTTTAAAAACACACCCTTTAGGTTAAAACGGGAACTTTCTTGTTCGAGGGGGGATAAAGGGTTATGGTAACAAATGTAATTTAAGACTTTATTGAAATGAGAATTTTAAATTTCGCGCCCCAAATAATCGTTCTTTTAAGTCCATATTGTGTACAATGAATGAAGTTCAACTATTTGACAACAGATGGCGCGACTACACTTACTTTCCAAGTTGAAGGGTTGGAAAAGCCCTTATATCTTTAAAAACACACCCTTTAGGTTAAAACGGGAACTTTCTTGTTCGAGGGGGGATAAAGGGCTATCACACTATATAAGTCCCTTTATCGTGATGGGACTCCTTTTTAAGTTTTATCGGCACGCACATTTTATCAACTTAGTTTTATTATATATAATGATTTTAGTTGTTCTTTGATTTCTGGCCATGATGAGTTGCATGTAAATGTTATGAAGAGATCAGGTCGTCCATATTTTCTTACGTAGGTCATGGCATCTTGAGTATATTCGTGCATATGTCTTGGACTTCCTATGTATGATGAGGGTAAGATTACCATTGTTCCAATATCGTCAATATTGCCGTCATTTATGATCGCATCTCGAAGGTGGATGTATTCTTCTGTGCGTAGTTTCTTCTGATTCAGTCTTATGTAAAGCATCCGTTCTGCTTCTATTTTTGCGTACATATCTACCAGAAATTGTTGGAATAAACGGCGAGTGTTGAGAATGTGATTGTATATTTCATTGTCTCTGATCATTAAGCGGTAAGCATAGAACTCCTTGGAAGTGACTTTTTTGTTTGTTTCTATGCCTGTTTCAGGATGAATTTGTTTTATATTGAAATGATAACCGTCCTCTCCGTGCAGAAATATTAAAGGATATTGAAGAGAATCATATGAACGGTGTGTCTCTGCAATGCGTTGTAGTCCTTTTCTTCTTCGTTGTAAAATTATGTCACGGCTTGTATTTTCATTGTCCACAATTACGATGGCGACTTCATCTATCTGAGGTGCATTAAATCTACGTTCGTGTTCTCCACGTGGTCTTTTATCGGCTCGAATCACAATTTTATAGTCATCAGAAATCATGCGATCTAGTGTTGTTTTGAATATGTAAATCAGTTGATTGTATTTGTGTAAGATCCTCTGTACATCTTGGATTATTTCGCGTTTCAATCCATTAAAATGTGTACTTCGTTGATCAATTTCTTGTTCTTCATTTCCAATGAAATATACTTGCAGAAATTTATAGTCATCGTTAGGCATTGGTAGTAACGATCCTATTTTGTGATAAATTTGCCCTTGAATTGAAAATACATATTCAAATTCATCTCTATTAGTGTTAGTCGAAGTAACACCGAAAGAAGTCATTTGAAAGCAGGAGTTGTATGATCTTATATTTTGAAGAAAGTGTTTTGATTCTGGTGTTTCCCCGGTCATGTAATGTAGAAATTCCTGCGGAGGTGCTTCCAGTGGTGGTAATCGAATTTTTCCATTCATGCAACAGAGACCTGGTGTTTCTTTACTGAATTTTTTCGCGTGGCAAAATTGGCAAATGTTATTCATTTTTCCGATCACAACATATTTATGATTGTAATATTTCTTCGTCGATTCGTAGTGGAATGCTTCCTTTGTTAGATTATCTTTTAAAATTCTCGATTCTTCAATAGTTTTATTTTCGCTTCTTTCTTCGCTTTTTCCGCTTCTCAGGGTGCTCATTCTGGTTCGTTGATTTTGTAAACGTGCTTCGCGCTGTTCTTCCGTTTCATTTCTTCGATATTCTTTTTGTTTCCGCCGTTTCGCTGCAGAACTGGCAAGATCTCCACCTCTTTTACGTCTAGGCATTATATTCTGTAAAATATAAATTAAATGAACATTTTATAGACAAATATATTATTACGTAAACGTGGGGCACGTTGAGACAAAGAAAACAAAATTATTTAATCTTCAAGCGGTCGCGCGATATTTTGTTTACGGCCAAAGTATATCGATTCAACGCCGCGCGACTACTTGAAAGTTAAGGAAATTACAATTAAAAGAAAAGAAAAAAAAACCATTAGAATTAATTAAATACATTATTAAAAATACTCACATTTAATATTTCACAATAAAGGCTCACAGATAACTTTTTTTTTTCTTCACTTCAAGATCATGAATTAATTAAACACACTATTAAAAATACTCACACGTGATACTTCAAAATAAAGGCTCACACAGGTAACTTCTTTCTTTTTCGTTTCGAAGTGGCTTGTTCCGCTGTTCAAATCGAATTAATTCTGGCGGGCGACACCGGGCTCTTATATATTCAGAAAGCTAGGCTCTAGGGTATTCCAGAAAGTTGGCTTTATGGAGACTATACACATGAAGTGTATAGTTGGCTCTAAGATATTCGAGAAAGATGGCTCTAGGATATTCAAGAAAGTTTGGGAATATTTACTTTCTCACACCTTCTAGGTATAGAATGTTCTCGACGTTATCGTTCGCCGTAACAATAGGTTTTGCAGCTGTAGCATACGCAGTAAAGGCGCGAAATTTAAAAACTTAAATTTTAAAATGTTTTCAGAAGTAATTTGAATAACTAAAATGATATCGCTTTAACTCCAACATATAAGTTAGCTACTGCTGTATAAATACACAAAATTTAATAACTTTATTATGGTAACAAATGTAATTTAAGACTTTATTGAAATGAGAATTTTAAATTTCGCGCCCCAAATAATCGTTCTTTTAAGTCCATATTGTGTACAATGAATGAAGTTCAACTATTTGACAACAGATGGCGCGACTACACTTACTTTCCAAGTTGAAGGGTTGGAAAAGCCCTTATATCTTTAAAAACACACCCTTTAGGTTAAAACGGGAACTTTCTTGTTCGAGGGGGGATAAAGGGTTATGGTAACAAATGTAATTTAAGACTTTATTGAAATGAGAATTTTAAATTTCGCGCCCCAAATAATCGTTCTTTTAAGTCCATATTGTGTACAATGAATGAAGTTCAACTATTTGACAACAGATGGCGCGACTACACTTACTTTCCAAGTTGAAGGGTTGGAAAAGCCCTTATATCTTTAAAAACACACCCTTTAGGTTAAAACGGGAACTTTCTTGTTCGAGGGGGGATAAAGGGCTATCACACTATATAAGTCCCTTTATCGTGATGGGACTCCTTTTTAAGTTTTATCGGCACGCACATTTTATCAACTTAGTTTTATTATATATAATGATATCAATTAAATAATGTTAAATTGAGGAATGCGTGTATTTTATGTCGTTTAAAATTACTCTAAATTTTCTAAATAACTGTCCTTATCCATCGGAAAATAAGTCCAATGCGTGGTTTTATCTGTTTTATTTATTTATTCAGTTAGAACCATATAATGTCTTTTTAACTAGTATTTGTATTATCAATTTCTTGTTTTCTGTTCAATTAGCTTAATTAGTAATTATGTAATTTAGATAATAAATTGAATTAACATCACTTTAACCCTTTTTAGTGTCCCACTGGGAGCACGGTTCTTTTTTTTACTATTTTACAGAATCAAAATCAGTATCAGATTTTTATTTGCGAAACATGGATATTATCACAGTAGGTGGTACATGAAAATTAGGGCGCCATGTTTTATCTTGAGACATACAAATATTCTATACAGCTAAAATATATTACATTAACAAAAAAATCATTATAAAATGATTTCAATACAATTATTATAATTTGTTTAATATTATAATTATAAGTACACAAAGTCAAATTATTACATTTACAAATTATTATTACGATTACAAATTATTACAATTATTATATTATTAAATATAGTCAACTATGTACTAATTATATATTTGAGCCATTTGGGGTTGAAACTCTTGGACCGTGGGGCCCGAGCGCCCGAGCACTTTTTAAAGAAATCTCTAGGCGGTTAATAGACTCTTCACGTGACCAGAGGGCTGGCTTACATCTTGGTCAAAGAATTAGCATTTCTATACAACGTGGCAATGCTGCCAGCCTTCTGGGCACATTCCCCAAGGCCTCGATTCGGAGGAATTTTATGACGCCTTATAGAATTTTAGAATTAGTCTTTTTACTTTCTCATATTTTATGTAAATACTGTTTTAATGTTATAGAATAAATTGTTTCTTACAATTACAAATTATATGTACACAAAGTCAAATTATTACAAGTTGAGAGAGTTAGCTGGTCAACTGCGGGTTGGTGGATGTCACATGTCCTTGAATGATTAGTTCTGAGAGCCGGTTTCCTGGTGTTTCCCTTCACCAATATTGAGCAGCGGTGATGAAACAATTCACACAAAGATGTGTAGGCACGACCGGGACTTGAACCTGGTCATATATTTCGAGGGCGAAACCCGTACCGCTGCTCAATCCGAACCACCAATTAATTGTCACCTCTGCTCTGCTCCATCCGGGGACCACGTGTTATACTTCTCAAAATTCCCGCGGACAAAAATTTTTTTTCGGAGCTAGTGTCGTAGACATCATCATTAACATCATTGCTTAACATCAGGCAAGTTGTAGTCAAGCGCCAGCCTATTATAGAAAAAAAATAGTTTCTTGTTTAACATTATCCTTGCCATGATTTAGATCTGTACCTATATCGTCACCAATATATAGATGCGCATAAGCATTAGTAGCGCACTAATTCTCTACATTTTTATTAAAACGTATTAAGGAAAAGAATGACGGAAAAATTTAATAGCAATAACCTGTTTACACTTGAAGGGCGAAGTTAGCTATAGTATGATACTATACATGGTGAAAGGGACAGTCCTCCACAAACTGAGAGGGTATATTCAGCTCCTTATTTAGAATTATTTTTCATCGGAATATTTTGTGAAAATTTATTTTGTTATTTTTTCCTTTATTTCAATTTACTGTCACTATGCTGTATGCAGGACTAGATTTGAATGAAAGATAGCTAAAATAAAACATCCGTCAATGTTTATGGCATGATGTATGACGTATATTAAGAGAACGTACCCAGAAGGTTACCAGCATTACCGCGTTGAATGGCAATACTGATCCTTTGCCCGAGATACCTATAGACCAACCTTATGGTTCAGTGTGTTGTCAACCAAGCGTTTTGTCGTTAACTTTGCAAGGAGTTGTCAAACCCACAGACTCAGAGACGACATTTTTAATAGTATTTTTATTTTTTTTATTTTTAATATGCAATCTGATGAGAGGTGTGGTGACTGTCGTAGTAAATGCGAGGTATTACTCCCACTAGGTATGCTGTGCTGATTGTTTGATTGTCGAGCGTTAAAAGTAAATGAGAATGAATTTATTTTTAGTTTCCATATCCTGTGAGAAATAAGTACTACTTTTACTACCTGATGGGGTTTCCGTCAGTTCCATCAGTTCGCGAGAGTTTAGCAAAACCATGGATCAAGGTTGAACAATCTGTCGCCTAATTTATCTAGTAAAATATTCTCTTTCATCGTAGTCATTATAGATCTCCATTATGTCAGTGTTCTACTCCTGACCCTCAATATGAATCAGTCAGTCAATCTGGTTTGGTAGAGTGAACGTAACATGATGCTCGATAATGTACCTACAAGTGGTACATTGGTGGTAGGCTTCGGCCGTGGTTAGTGACCACCCACCAGACAAACCGCAACGCCAAGCGGCCTTGCCGTGTTCCGGTGCGATATCTGGTGACACCATGCAGAGAGGGTGGGTCGGAATTGTTGCTCCTTTAAGGTTTCTAACCATATGGAGGCTCATTCCACTGCCACCTTCTCACCGATAATCATCCGTAATCACGAGTGAATCGGTATAATAGGCTGGCGCGTTCCATCGTAGACTACATCAAGATCCAAGACAGTTTAGGGGTTTAAAGACTTGGCTGGGTTCAAATCCCGAGTCACTTCACGGTGTCACTGTCAATCCTGGCTTACAGGAGTAACAGTGGGGGGATTGCGGTTTTTGATGAGGTAATATGCCTTTATTTCGTGTTTGCCTGTGCCCTTGAATGATAGTCGCAGAGATAGTCGATACAAACAAACAAACATTTTGTAAACATTAATAGATAGGTACTTGTAGAGATTTTATTTCATAATAATATACCTAGATAACTCTAATCAGACGCAGATAATGTAATACTATAATACTAGTAAAAGTTAGGGTGACATAGATATTTGTAAATATTACAATCCTATCCAACTAATATTATAAATGCGAAAGTATGCGTGTGTGTATGTTTGTTACCACGTATCTCAATAACCAATCAACCAATTTTAATGAAATTTGAAGTGTAGATAGTGTAAACCCTAGAATAGGACAAAGGCTAATAATATTTTCAAAAATTATACCCCAAGAGGGTTAACTAGAGGGATTAAGTTTGTACGTGACGTTTTATTTCTTGGTCATATACCCCTACAATTTGTTACTTTATAAGTATAAATTTTAATAAAATTCGTTTTTGCCCTCTGGTAAAGAAGCTTTCCTTTATTCTATGTCGAATCTTAATCAAAGTTTTTAATCTTATCTACTTAAGTGGGAATTTAATAAAGTATCCTACCCATAGGTTATGTTTGGGGTCACCCTATCAGCTCTGTAGACTCGTGGTGTATATTATCTACTAGTACTATTAGTGTATGTCGTAGTTATATGTCCAAACTGGTCATTTTATAATACGGCATCACTTAAATTCTTTTGAGTGTCCTTCTAGCTTACGAGCTGATTTTGGTAGATGTTATATGTTCTCGAATGATTAGTTTTTATACACACTGCTTTAACCACTATGGTTTCAGGATTTTATTACCTATATTGAGCAGCGGCGGTGAAATTATTTACACAAAGGCAGGACTGGGCTTCGAACCTTATTTTTCGAAGGTGAGGCTGATAACGCTGCGTTACCGCTGCTGCAGTATGGCTTAATATGGCCTATACTATCTATAACAGCGTTAGAGCGAACGTCTGTATTACCCAAAGACATCTTCAGGCAGAAATATAACAAATGTTTGGCTATTGTAGTTCATCTGGCACAACAACAAAATGTAAGCTGATACTTTCTTTAATATTAATAAAATATGCTTAAGAAAACACTTAAAAAATATATAGGTACTACGATTTTCCTAGTTATGTAACTTTTTTTCTCGACCCAGTATGTAAACCTTTGACATGAAAAATACTTGTTGTCACATCTACTTCTCAATGTATCGGCTGTCATTTTATACTGTTATCGCGTCAGTCTTTGAAGTCAGCTGTCGATCGAAAATGTCAATATGAACGAACGAATGAACACCGACCAGGGTTGAGGCCATCTTAGAATGGCTGACACTGCGTGTTGGACCGTCGTGTCGTCGGGAAGTGCAGATGCAATAACGAGCTCGGTGAACGTTACGAGTTAATCCAACGTAATCTTATCGATCTGTAATTAACTGGTAGAATTCGTGATTGTGCTACCGAGAGATTGGGGTGAAGTGATATTTGCCGTAGTTATTTTATTGAAATACCGTCTTCTTACCCGATTATTCACGCCTACCTAAAGTTGTCTGCTAATCCTGATATTTTTAGCCTAAAACCCTTCAAAAGCCTTCATACTTAAAAAGGAAAAAAAATATCGTCACCCCTATTATTGTTAATATTGACATCATCGGCAATATAATAAAATGACTAATTCATAGTTCTAGCAACGACATAATATTTCACATAAATATTCATATAAGCAAGTATATAATGAATGTTGACCATTCATTTGAGCTCTGGACCTCGGCGATATAAGACGTAAGTACCAACCACTTATTCCTTTTCTTCTCTTCTTTAATTGTCTTATCATAAATTGACTGGCCTATTAGTGTATTGGTTAGTAACCCTGACAGCAAAGTTGGAGGTCGTGGGTCCGATTCCCACCCATGACAATTCTTTCTGTGACGAACATGATTGTGTATTTTGTGTGGGTGTAATAATTATCTGCTATGTATTTACAACAATGTATTTAAATAGTATATCTGTTCCTAGTACCCATAAGACTAACAAATTAATTACTTAATTTGACATTAGATAGCGCTGTGAGTATGAGTGAAAATGATTTAAAAAAAGAAAATAAACAAATATATTACCTAGTGCAAACAGTAATAATAATACACGGTCATCTGACCCCAAGCTAAGCAGAGCTTAAATAATAAATAAATAAATAATTTGAATTTGTATTTAAGTAATAAATAATAAATAAATAAGTAAATATTCTGGGACATTAACACACACGGTCATCTGGTCCCAAGCTAAGCAGAGCTTGTGTTATGGAAACCAGATAACTGGTATATACTATACATATAATACTTTTCTTTTGTAAATATATACATATAATAGATATTTACACCCAGACAATACAATATAATATTTTTCTTTTGTTTTTTCTTTTTTTTTTCTTTTGTATATTCTGTTAATATGATATTATCAAAATCATTGAGATAAGACGGTCAATTTGAACCAGTTTTGGTGTGCTTTTATATGTAAAACTAATGCTTTTTGTTCCTTACGTTCTTTGTTTACAAACCATATAAAGACAAGTACTTATAAAATAATTAATTAGCTACAGGTAATTTACATTATATGACATAATAATAATATTTTAGGACATTAACACACTGTCATTGTATCCTATACTACGCAGAGCTTGTGTTATGGAAACCAGACAATTAATATACTATACATATATTATATTAATTTTCTTTTTGTAAATACTATACTTATAATATCGGGTGGAAGAGACCGCCCTCCACAAACTGATAGGTTGTAATCACTACATTATACTGAGATGATCGGTAGGTATGTGAAATTATTTCAGGATCTGGGTATCTAATAATGATGCCTTGTTTTGTTAACGGATACTGATTTAATGTCGTTACCTTAGGAAAACCCTAATAACGAACGTCCAATCTTTCCACTATGGGGTTAGTGATTACTTCCAAGCGCATAAGCGCCACGCGCCGCGTCATTTCTCACATCGTTCTATAAACGAATGCATTGAGGATGTTTTATTTTGGCTTTTTTTCAATCAAATCGAGCGTAAAGGGTGGCAAATGTTGCTTATAACAACGCAAATTTAACATAAAAAATCAGTTCTGGAAATAATTCTGATTTAATTCTCAGTTTGCGGAGGGCTCTCCCTTCCACCCTGTATAAAATTACACCCAGACTCGAGACAAACAGACAGAACACATTCTGTGTGATGAGCAAAATAATGTTCATCTATCGTCACGTCTATCTTGGGTGAGAATCGAACCCACGACCGGTGTTATGAAAATGTGCATGTGTCTTACACACAAACACAAATATTTATTAGCGCACTTAGCGGAATAATAATAATCTAAAATTTAAAAAAAAAAGTCCGGAGTCAGGAAAGTTGTTGGTGTAATATTCCCGTGCTAAGGAGAGCACTTAAAGCCGTCGGTCCTGGGCCCGATCTTTCACCGGTCGTGTCGGTCAATCTGATAGTGTAGGGAATAGAGAGTGTACCTGTGTTCGAGCACACACTTGTGCACTGTAACATCTCCTGCGTACTTCGCTAGTCAGCTTAGATTGAGAAAACGACAAGGGAATATTATTATTACTCTTTTGTAAACAAATTAGATAAGATTAGCTTAGTGTCTAAATAATTATTAATTAATAATGATTACCTACTATCATCATAACGTACTTATATTATGAATGCGAAAGTGAGTGTGTGTGTGTGTGTGTGTGTGTGAATGTTTGTTACCTCATATCTCTATAACCACTCAAACGATTTTAATGAAATGAAAAATCTATATTATTCTAGTTTTCTTCCCGCGGTTTGGTCCGCGTGGTATTAGGATAAAAATAACCTATGAGCTGTCCCAGACTATAATCTACCTCTGTACTGAATTTCATCTATACTGTACTGAATTCCTGAATTCCTCTGTACTGAATCCGTCCATCAGTTTAAGTGTGAAAGAGAAAAAAATTATCCATCTACACACGTCCGTACAAACTTTCATATCATTACATAGTATTAAACAAAGTCGCTTTCTCTGTCCCTCTTTCTATATCCCTATGTATGCTTAAATCTTTAAAACTACGAAACCAATTCTCATGCGGTTTTTTTATCATATAGAGTGATTCAAGAGTAAGTTTATATATATAATACATGCATAATATAAAAGGACATTTTGTAAATATACCTCAATATATTTTGTATCAGCATTCGAAGCCGGGGCGGGTTGCTAGTTCATAATATTAACTCATCTTGGGGTAGTTTTTGGAAAAAGCAAGTGTTTGATATTTTTTTTTAAGGTTATGTGGGTTGTGTGAAATTTGGAGTGAATCAAACTTAGGTCTATTTGTTTTACGGATTATTTGTACCTAAGTTTGAATGAATCGGAGCAAGGAATTAAAAATCCATAGAATCTAATCCCCACTATCCCTACTAATATTATAAATGCGAAAGTAACTCTGTCTGTTACGCTTTCCCGCTTAAACTACTGAACCGATTTGGATGAAATTGGGTACGGAGGTAGTTTGAGATCCGAGAAAGAACATAGGATAGTTTTTATCCGACTGCGCAAAAAGAAGGTAATGTTTTGGCGCGATAACCGACATACACGCGGTCGAAGCCGCTGTCGGAAAGCTAGTTTTTATATACTTGTAAACTTTCGCGTTGCATTATTAATATTTATATTTATCATAACGGTCAGTCGACGCGATCAGTCTGCTTGCGACCACGACCGTTGCAACCTGGGTCGGAACGTAAAGCCAAGTTAAAATAATAATAATTATACAAATATACTTATTTAAAATATAATTCTAATATAACTAGCTGCCCCAGCGAACTTCGTACCGCGTATTTATTAAAAAAAAGTGTTCACTTAGGAGGATGAAAAATAGATGTTGGCCGATTCTAAGACCTACTGAATATGCATAAAAAATTTCATAAGAATCGGTCAAGCCGTTTCGGAGGAGTATGGCAACGAAAACTGTGACACGAGAATTTTATATATTAGATATTCTACCCAATAACTTATAAGTAATTAGTTTTTTTTATTTTTATTTTACAACTTCGAGTAACTTTTCCGTATCGGCATAATTTAGCTTTTTTCAATAATCTGACTGAGTAAATAATTATGAAACTAAAATATATCTATTACTAACAGAGAATCATGGAAGCGGTAGTATTCGACGGCAATACCCTGACCCTGAAGTACCAGAAGGACTACCCGATTCCTACCATCAAAAATGATGATGAGGTCATCGTCAAAGTCCACTACTCTGGAATCTGTGGTACAGATCTGCATATCATCCAGGTAAGATAAGCAGCGTTGGCACAGCGGTACGGTCGCTTTAGTAATATAAGTTCGCAGGTTCGATTCCCGGTCGTGCCCACATCTTCGTGTGAATTGCTTAATCGCCGCTGCTCAATATCGCTGAAGGAAAACATTGTGAGGAAACCGGCATGTCTAAGAACTAATCATTCGAGGACATGTGACATCCACCAACCCGCACTTGGCCAGCGTGTGAGGATTAAGGCCTAAACTCTCTAAACTTGTAAGATAGTTGAGAGTTTGTTGAGAGACAGTAGTGCGACACTAAAAAGGGTTGAAGTGATTCCATGGGTACGCACAAAACGCTTTGTTTGCAGTTTTGTCAGAAACTGCCAAGTTTTGTAATTCGCTGCCGGAATCTGTTTCCCTTACAGTTATAATCTGCCTGTCTTCAAGTCACGAGTAAATCGGTATGTATTGGATAAGTGCGTTCCATCGTAGACCACATCAATGCTCAACCACAGGCAAGTTGTGGTCAAGCGCAAGACTGTTATAGAATAATAAAAAAAATGATTTTTATCACCCTGGAAACACTATACGCCGACAGTTTAACTCGCGTATCGCCTATCGCCAAGATTCTGACTCCTTAAGCTGCACAGACATTGATGATGATTCAAGCGATATGGATATTAGTGACGAATAGTCTTACATTACTTTTATCTGTGGTTCAATAGTTCTTTATGAGATTTAATTAATGTTTTATGACTTTGTACCTCAGATGACGATAGGTACGCGAGTTAAACGGTCGACCTGTAGCGGAGAATCGAGTCTATAAGTATTTTTCCAAGGAGTTTTAGTATCATGTTTTGACTTCAGGGCGAGTTCCCAGTCACCAAGGTGCGTCCCATAGCTCTTGGTCACGAAACAAGCGGTGTTGTCCACGCAGCAGGCAAGAACTCCATCTTCAAAGTCGGACAGAAAGTCGTTATTGATCCTAACTGGTAAATATTAGTATTGTCTTAGCTTTACGCGAATATCACACATTGAAATAAAACTACTTTTTAACGGATTTTATAGCGGTTTATTTTGGATTTTAGATCCCGACGTTTCAATCCCAAAGTCTTTTCAGATAAAATAAACGAATAAATAAAAATTAAAAAAAATATCTAGTATTCTAGGTTTCATCAATCAATCATCTAAATATATAAAAGAAGAAACTGACTGACTGACATATCAACGCAGAGCCCAAACCGCTGGGTCTGGAGACTCTAAATTTAGCACATAGGTTCCTTATGGGGTCTAGGGGTGCTCTAAGAAAGGATTTTTCGAAACTCACCGTTTAAAAGATTTTTATGAATAAGGCCGTTTAAGTTTAGGTGGAATACTAGCTAGTTTCCTAGCTAGGTTATACTTATCTTCTATACGAGACCTCCATTCGATGAACAGTATAAATAAATACACACATATGCATAAAAATAAGTGATAACTAGCTTCCGCCCGCGTCTTCGCCCGCGAAATTGATCCCATTAATCTTGGTTCTCCATACAAACTTTGGAACCCCGTTTCATCCCCTTAAAGGGTGAGTTTTGAAAAATCCTTTCTTAGTGCACCCCTAGACCCCACAAGGACCTATGTGCCAAATTTAGAGTCTCCAGTCTCAGCGGTTTGGGCTCTGCGTTGATATGTCAGTCAGTCAGTCAGTTTCTTCTTCTATATATTTAGAAGAAGAAGAAGAAGATTAGAAAATCGAATGTATCACATTAATTATTAATAGAAATAAGCCTATGCCTATTTTGCTCTACATAACAAAATATTTTCCAACAGTGCGTGCGACCTCTGCGACTTCTGCCGTAAAGGACGTTACCAATACTGCTTAACTGCTGGTATCAACAGCACCATCGGTATCTGGAAGGACGGAGGCTGGGCTGAGTATGTCTCCGCTCCCCAGCAACAAGTGTACGCGTTACCTGATGAAATCACCACAAGTCAAGGTTGGAACTAACAGAATTTATTGTATATCTCAATTTTCTTCCACCAAAATTAATTTCGATTGTATTATATTTTCCAAAGACAATTTGAGCAGCACTAGCCCAGCTGTATTGGTTATCAGAAATATAAGGTCACGGGTTCGAGCCCCGGGCCTGCTTACACATTTTTGTGTGAATTGACAAAATATCGTGAAGAAACAGGCATGTTTTAGAAATAATCATTCAAGGACATAATGTGACATCCAGCTCCTGCATTTAACCATTGTGTGTGGACTAAGGCTTAAACTATCAACTCATCAAGAGAAGAGGCGTGCTCCGCAGTAAGAGACTAAAAAATGGGTTGAAGTGATGTGAAGACTGTCAAATACTTTTTCAAACTCTTAGGGAGCGTTTCCACGAGTGAGAGAAACGCGGCGATATTATCCTTGTGCCACGTATACACTCTCAAATTCAAATTCAAATATTTATTTGCGTAAAACATGGTATACAAAGGTGTTTCAATATGAGATCATTCATGTTTTGCTTACAAACAAAGTATGCAAAATAGTCACGTAATTAACATCATAATTTATGTTCTAAATATTCCATAAAACTATAAAAATTATCTCTCAAAAATATCGTGTCTTCACGAGCGCGAAAATCGTGATTCAGAGACAATAATATCGACGCGATTCTCCCGCTCGTGAAGACGGTCCCTTAGGAATCAGTTGGTGATCGTGTGACTTAAACTAAATTTTTTTCCAGGTGGTCTCTGCGAGCCTTACTCTTGCGTAGCTCACGGTTTTGACCGCGCCTCCCCTCTCCTCGTTGGAGAGAAGATCCTCGTTGTAGGAGCTGGTATTATTGGTGAGTAAATTTCTACTATCCTACAGTTGAATACGAAGATAAATATGCTTGACAACCACGTGTTATTAGGATAAAAAGTAGCCTGAGTGTTATCCCGGACTATAATCTGTCTCTGTGCTAAATTTCATCAAATTTCGTTTGGAAGTTTTTGCATGAAAGAGTATTAAACATTCAGACATCCATTCATATATAGAAGCTTATATTTTACTATCTGTTTCGCTCAAAGTAAAACAACCTCATTCCCCCATCCCCGTTCTTCCATCGGAAAACTAGAGGTACGGCTATGTGCGACGGATATATGGTGGAAATTCTACGGGCACGCACAAAGCACTTTGCCTCCACTTTTATTGTGCGAACTGACAAGTTCTGGAATTAGTTGCCGGCATCTCTGTTTCCCGATAACTATAATCTACCTGTCTTCAAGTCACGAGTGAATCGGTATTTATTAGGTAAGCGCGTTCCATCGTAGACTGCAACATTGCTTCACATCAGGCAAGTTGTGGTCAAGCGCAAACCTATTATAGGATAAAAAAAAATAACTGAACGAATTTAGAAAAAAATTGGCAGGCATTTAAGTAGTAAATTTATTTACAATGTACAAGCATTATCTGGGGCGGTATACAGTGCTGGTTGCACTGTACTAACCTAACCTAACCTAACCTAACCGGTGCGAATTTCCGTGCAAACGATTTTGCCAGAATTATTACTGGAACCAGCTCAAATAGGCCATCTTAAACTAGTACGTTTCTAAGTTATCCGTGGTTTTCCATTTTGATGAGGTAATTTAAACCACTCCTTTATCTACGTGTTGTCTCCCTCTCCCTGGAGGGAAGTGAACAATCTTTCTTGCCAACTCCTCCTATTATCTTTCTGATATTCGTCGCGATCCAATACAGTTTAGGTGTCCCGGGACTTGGCCAGGTTCAAATCTTGAGTCTCTTGACGGCGCCGCTGTCGATCCTGGCTTACAGGAGTAGGTACCAGTGGAGGGATAACGGTGGTTGGTACCTAAATAAACTTAGTATATGGTACTTTTTAGAGAAATTCTTTTCTTTTAAGAATGAAATAAGAAAAAAGAAGAAAAAAAGAAAGAAATTCTTTTCTTTTTCGCGTAATATAGGTTCTCTTAGTAGTCTGTGCGTAATATTAGTCTTGAAACATTATGCGAATGATGTCGTGCCTAAAAACTATTAATTTTATAAACCGGATTAACACACACGTAGAATATCATATCCTGATAAATTATTATCACCCGCAGTTATTACTTTAACAGAGTTTACATAATAATCTTATCATTATTTACTTACTGAACAAATAATGTTAATAGTCTTTTGATAAACAAAGTGTGCAATAATAATTATAATATAAAACATTGACGTAAGCACATTTTTATGTTATCAACTCTACAGTCCATCAAATCTAAGAAGTACCGTTTGACGTTTCACTGTTTTCTATTAAATTAGCTTTATAGAGGCGTAATTCACACTATTTTTATTAGCTTTCCCGTAAAATAATTAAATTATGAAGTTATTTTTATTTTAACATAACATAAAAAAATTTCATACAAAAAATAAAATTCTAAATGTACTACGTTTAGACCTATCAAACGGTACTTCTTAAATTTGATGGACTGTAATATGATCCAGTGATAGTATAATGGATAATGTCCATTGTTTTCAAGCTTCTAATAGCTGGGTTTTCGGGGTGTACCCTCGAATATCCAGCTTCGGAAGAGGTGACTGTCACCCACCTTCCGCCTTCTATATTTAGGTCTGGTATGTTATAGAAAACGACCCTACTTCTGGTTATGTGGGACAATCTATTACCTCGAACTGGGGTCACACTGTGGGAATATGGACATTGCTGAAAATCAGTGCTGTGGGTCGCCTCTAGTAGGTACTCACAGCGTTTACTGAGCAATGTCCATGTTTGACATTGATGGGTCACACTTACTCTTTGCTTATTTTTCTAATTTTTAACTGTTTTCATTAATGTCATTTTTTTCTCTTTTCCTGTCTCTTTCAATTAAATGTTGTTCTTGCTTAACCCAGGGATCGAACCTGAACCACGCGGTTAAAAGTCTATGAGCCTGACCGTACAAAAACTTAACCGGATTGCGTCGTGCGGTGCTTGTTTAGTATATTCGTGCGGGATATAACACAGTTTAGGCGTGACTGGGCTGTGTTCAAATCCTGAGTGTCTTCATGGGGCTGATGTTGATACTGGCGTACAGGAGTACCAGTAGTGGGATTAAACATGTTTTTTATTTAACAGAAATATAGCAAGGTCACAGCGTCCCTAGACCCTGCACTATGGTTCCCTCTGTCCTAGGGTCTACTCTCGTTCATTCCGGTGTCACTGACATGAGGCCAACCCAGTTAAATGATGGTTGACCGCATCCGGTCAACTAATAGTGCGTTTACGCTCACACGCTTAGGTACCTGTACTGGACTGACTAGGTAACGGTGGGGAAGGGTGGAAGTCTGAAAAAGGGAAGCCGAAGCAAAAAAGTTCTAACTTAGGAAAATAATATCTCTTCACTACCGTGACCGATCGTTCTTACACTTGATGCTAAACTTATTTTTGTTGCTATTTAAAACTTTTAGGCGTTACATAATATATTATTAAGTACTTATGATATTGACCATTTCCTAAAGCGAAGCCGTTGGGAATCGGCTTGTATGGATTCTTCGCCACTGGTGGGTAGTACTTGTCAACGAGTTTATTAATCTGATTATCCTAAAGGTAACCTGTGGATGACCACTCTGCACCTTCATGGACACAGGGACGTCACAGTGGCGGAAGTCAATAAGACCAGACTGGATATTGTCAAAAAATTAGGTGAGTGGGACAAACGGAACAATGGATTCAGCCAGAGAAGGGTTTAGAGGGCAGGGGTCCTACTCTACTTACAATGTTGTATATTCCAAGTTTTTTCGATGTGAGAATTTTACTCGTTGAGATATCAATTAGTATTAAGTACGTATTCGACAATACGAAAAAAAAATTAGATTATTATGGTGAAGTTGCAGAAATCTTTATTTATTTATTTATTAATAACAATTTGCATTGTGTTTGATTTCCAACAAATATTTTTGACGTGACAACGTCTTAAATTAGGTTGCGGCTGGGAGGCACTTATGAAAAAGTGTAACGCTCGGTAACGTTACGATGAGTCACCGAACGAGAGAGAGGCCCGCCGAATGCCTTGCGTCTCTCTCCCACTCAACTATGTTTCATCCTTCTTCCTACTATACGAATGAATATTCACATTAAAATTATTTTACCACTCAAAGTCGTTGTCACGTAAAACTTTCGCCCGTATACCGAATTTACAGGCAACCAATTTTTTTTTTTTAATTAAACAAAATAAAATTTTAATTTAGTTATAACAATGATAATAATATTCTTTGATTTCATTTATAGTTCCTCCAATGAATAGAAGCTTTCATCCAATAAAAATGCTTTGTATAACATTGTTTAGACTTAGACTTAAAAGTGCTATGGTATAAAATTTTTTTTTGAATCGGCTGGCAGTCTTTAAATATTTGTACCGCTTGGTAGTGAGAGCTATGCTTTGTTACATTTAAATGATGTGCAATCTCATTTTTAAAGTCCATTCTACGAGTCTTTTCCCTAGCTGTTCTTTCCTCGTTACACTCGAATTCATGTATATGTTTTTTAATCAGTTATCAAATAACTCAAAACTTACTACTATTTAGTCAACTAACATATCTATATAAAAAGTTAAAAAATGAGATGCTATAAATAAATAACTCGACCGCGTGTGATTTACACTGATTCTATGACTGATTTCATCAACTCAAGGCACACGCGTTGAGTATGTTACAAAAAAATTGGTCATGAAAATCGGCGGAAAAATCGGCCGTGTTCAGGCAGCGATGCCTAATGCTGTACACAATCGATTTTTCCACTGATTTTGTGCAATCCAATACGACCAGGTGTTGATCGGTCACAATATCGGTCATAAAAGTCGGTCGTGGGCGGGCAGCCGAATCTTTGTTTGTTCGTAAATTTAAGACTCCGTAATACATAAATATTTTAATGTTTTTCAGATACCGGGTTCAGATTAATTACCCCTGATGTGTTGGCCAAAGAAAAAGTGTTGTATGACGTCATCATTGACTGCACAGGTAATAAATTAATAATTCTACTTTCTTTAATATATTATTCGTGAAGATAATGCTCCTGAAGGTGAATAGAACATACGGAGAAGAACGATAATATTGTCGCGATTCTTTCGCTTGTGGAGACCGCCGAAGTGTACATAGTGAATACTATGGGGCCGTTTCTACAAGCGAGAGAATAACAGCGAATTAGCGATAGTGATGTACTTTACATACATTCTGTAAAGGGCCGTCTCCACGAGCAAGAGGATTGTTATTCAGAGTATGTTTAAGTGACGTGAAGATAATACAACACATTACACAAAATGTATTAAATATAAGTATATACTTACCGCAGCGGTGGTGCAACGGTACGGGCCTCGCCTTAGAAAAATAAGGTCGCGGCTTCGAATCCTGGTCGCGCCCACAGATCTTTGTGTGAATTGTTTCATCACCGCTGCTCAATATCGGTGAAGGAGAACATCGTGAGGAAACCGGCATGTCTAAGAACTAATCATTCGACGACATGTGACATCCACCAACCCGCACTTGGCCAGCGTATGTAGATTAAGACCTAAACTCTCTCAACTCGTAAGATAGTTGAGAGGACCCCGGTGTCCAGCAGTGGGACACAAAAAAGGTTGACGTGATATACTTACCTAATTTAAAGCAGAAAAAAAACCTAAGTACTGAGATTTTTCGGCAATGTTTCTCAGTAGTTGCCAGTCATTCCCTGCACGGTAGGAAAAGAAATGGTACGATTTTAATAACGACACGAGCCGCAAAAACAATAAAGCATTTATTTTCATTTCATTTCATAATATCGCAGAGATTTTCTCGCTCGTGGAGATGGCTTCTTAATATTCAACTTCTCTATTCCAGGCGTGGGTAAAGTTATGGAGATAAACTTCAACTACATGAACCACGGAGGCAAATACGTGCTCTTTGGATGCTGCCCACCTACACACACAGCCACGTAAGTTGGAACATCAGTACTGATTATCCTCTTAACCGTATACCAGCTATTTTGGCCAGATTTCTGACTTGCTGCAGTACGTAGGAGCTAATACAGTGCACAACGTTTTTATCCTGCAATAGGCTTGCGCTTGACCACAACTTGCCTGAGGTTAAGCAATGATGTAGTCAACGATGAGACGCCCCTGCCCGATATACCGATTCACTCGTGATTACAAATGATTTTCGGTGGAAAAGTGGCAGTGAAATGAGGCTCCATATGGTTAGAAACCACAAAGGAGCAATAATTCCGACTCCCCCTTTTAAATGGTGTCACCAGACATCGCACCGGAACACGGCAAGGTCGCTTGGCGGTGCGGCTTTGTCTGGTGGGTGGTCACTAACAGCCGAAGCCTACCACCAGTTGATTACTAGTATTCATAATTACCATTTGATTGATTGTCACCTGATTTGTACCATCCGGGGATCACGTGTGGGGATATTATTTTCAGTAGGTACGCAGAAAACAGTGGCATGGTTGGTAAGATACTGCTTTTCACACCGCAGGTCGTGGGTTCGATTCCTACCCAAGACAGACATATTTGAACATAAACATGTCTGTTTGTCATTAAACTGAGTGTAATTAATTCACAAAAGAAAACTAGAATACGTAGCTATAGTAGGTAAATCAGCTATCTGGTTTCGATATCACAAGCTCTGCTTACTTTGAGATCCGTGTGTAATAATGTCCTAAAATATTAAAAAGAGGGGTGTTATCTTTGAAATTCGTAACTGTATGTCTGTGTATTTGTCGCATGGTAACTCTTAAACAAAATTGAATCCGTTTATTATGAATCCGCCTATATTGACCAACCGGTTATTATGACGTCATTACACTACGAAGTTTGGTTTTCATATAAACTTCTTTATAAAAAAGTCGGTTAAAATGACTTTCCTTACAATGACATGTCGCTTACCCATTTTTAATAAATTATGTCCGGTTATAATGACTGACATTATATATACATACAGTACCTCCGGGTACTCGGTAATGTTCGTTGATTCCCGACGACGTTCGGCACGTGTATACAAATATTGATGCTGTTTATTATTTGAAAACTGAAGTAATGTAGATAGTTCTTAACTCGGTGAGATGATTCAATGCTATTTTTCTTTTCAGGGTCAATCCTTTTCAAATTTACGACAAAGAGATCACGGTGATCGGAGTCAAGATCAATCCATTCAGCTTCCCCAACGCCATAGGATTACTCAAAGCTATGGGCGACAGGTAAAACATTTTACTATTTAGGAAATCGTCCAGACCAAACGTCTGCTGTCCTGTTAATAGAACGCAGTTACGCAAACTGATTTATGTGCCCGATGCAAGGCCAAGTTAGCCATGTGGGACGTAAAAATAGCCTTCAGAAAGTGGGGGATATACTCACCTCTGCCTACACCTTCGGGTAACACAGGCATGACACTATGTTATCTAACTTCTCGTTTATACCGACTGAATACCCAAGATGGCGAAATAGTTATTTTGGACGCACTCCTACAATATGGGCATCAAATGAATGATTAACGAGACTTTTTTGTATGTATTTAAAACTAGCGGACCCCGCAGATGTCGCCCTGCCCGGTAAAGCACTGCCACCTGCCGGGTCCGAAAACAGAATACCACCTATAAGATTTCATAAAAATCGGTCGAGCTGTTTCGGAGGAGTTTTTTTATTTTTCTCTGCACAAAAACCATTCTCGTACTTCAAGGAATATTCTAAAAAAAGAATTAAAGAAATCGGTTCAGCCGTTCTTGAGTTATGCGCTTGTCAACACATTTTGCGATTCATTTTTATATTATAGAAGATGTAACCCCCGCATTAATTCATAAACGTCTTATAAGCTCCATATAGCTAAAATAGGTTTATAATTCATTTGTCTTTATCTGTCATCTTGAAATTTATACTAGTAAGAAAGAGACAAAGTTCATTTTAATTGAAGAGTAACTTTTTTATGCTTAAAGACGTTATTTTTTCTTTCCAGATATGTTGACTATGATAAGCTCGGAGTAAAAACTTACAAGCTGTCTGAATATGAAGAAGCTATGAAGGACCTAAAAGCTGGAATCGTAGCTAAAGCTATTTTTAAAGTTGTTTAAAAATACAGTAAAAGATTTATAGGGTATGTATTTGTAATAACTTAAAAGAAACGTGTTTATATATAGTTGAGGAACGAGATGTGAAGTTTATTTATTCTGTAAATAAATAATTAACTGTACAGCTTTGATTATTTTATTAGCTATGTTAATTTAATTAATTTAATTTAATTTTAATATAGGGGGCTGTCCATTAATCACGTGATCTTTTTTTTAAACATTTTTTAACCCCCTTCCCCCTTGGTGATACATGGTGAGGGTTAAGACTACCCCCCACCCCCTACCCAACATCACGTGTATTTTTAGTATCTACAAAAAATCTTAATTTTTTTTTTTAATATTTTAGAATATTATCATAAATACAGGTATAAAGTATAATCTTATTTTATTCTGAAATTAAGGACCATGATAAAATGTGTAGACAGAAAGAGTGCAGGTTGTTTCGCGCGTTTGATAAAATAATAATAAAATAAATACACGTGATATCTTTCTACACCCCCCTCCCCCCTTGTAACATTTCGTGATTTTTGTCAAACACCTCAACCCCCCTTTTTCAAGATTCACGTGATTAGTGGACGGCCCTTAGTGGGACATTAACACACACTTTATTTGGTGGAACAGATTGATTATGGTGGATTCGCAACACATTTTGCTATTTTAGGTATAAAAATTGAAGAAAGAGTAGATAATTTTTGATGGCCAAATAATGTTAGGTTAAAAAATATGTTCCAAATTGTTAGTAGTGGACTTGTTTATATGGCGCATTTTAGATATTTCATGTCGAGTTCGAGATAACTGTCTATACGCCGACCGTTTAACTCGCGTATTGCCTATCGCCAAGATTCTGACTCCTCAAGCTGCACAGACAGTGATGATGATTCAAGCGATATGGATATTAGTGACGAATAGTCTTACATTACTTTTATCTGTGGTTAAATAGTTCTTTAGGAAATTTAACTAATGTTTTATGACTTTGTACCTCAGATGGCGATACGCGAGTTAAACGGTCGGCCTATAAATCGCGACAATCAGGGTCCGGCGCAGTAAATAGGCCTACTATTATTGAATGAATAGCCACTTTCTCCGAACTATTATAGATAATAGATAAATTGAATTGTTTAGTTAATATGTGTGTCACTATGTCTCAGACAATAGGAGGCTGTGATCTACGTGTGGGAGTGAGGTCTTTATCCTCTAAAGAGGTACCATATCATCTAAGTACCGAATACACTACGCAACACAAGCACGATTTTTATTTTTTTAACTTTTTATGTTCTTTTGTTTTTATAAATATGAGGCTTCATATTATTGCAACCTGTAAGCTAATTCACGAATGAATAAGTTCAGTTGCAGTTAAGTTTCGATCAAAACAGCCCTTTATAATGTTCTCGTAATAATGACAACTGCTGTCAGATACGCTCGCGTCAAGTTCGCGTCACGCGAGCACTATACACTAGTTATGACAGCTAAACAATGACAAGAATACCATTTTGCACTAAGACGTAAACTTAATTGCAACTGCTCTACAACTTGATAGGCGCGTCAAGAAATTTTTCGTGTGTCCAAACGATTTTGCCATAGTTATTACTGGAACCAGCTTACCAGCTCCAATAGATTCACATAGATTACATTACCCGTGGTGCTTCATTTCAACCCTTTTTAGTGTCCCACTCCTGGGCACGGGTCTGCTCTCAACTATCTTATGAATTGAGAGAGTTTAGGCCTTAATCCACACACGCTGGCCAAGTGCGGGTTGGTGGAAGTCACGTGTCCTCGAATGATTAGTTCTTAAACATGCCGGTTTCCTCACGATGTTTTCCTTCACCGATATTGAGCAGCGGAGATGAAACAATTCACACAAAGATGTGTGGGCACGACCAGGATGCGAACCCGCGACCTTATTTTTCTGAGGCCCGTACCGCTGCGCCACCGCTGCTCGTAGTGCTTAATACATTAAAAAAAAAATGATGACGCAATATACCTCTCTTTCTCTCTATGCTGCCTCCCGCTTTGCCTGGAGGGAAGAGGATAATTTAACTTTTTAAAAACCTATTATTGTTCTAATTAAATTTGTACGGGATCCAAGACGATTTAGTGCCCCGGGACTTGGCCGCGTTCAACTTCCGACTCTTTTCACGGTGTCTCTGTTGATTCTGACTTATAGGAAAACAGTGGGATGGTGAATTAAGTCCCAAAAACCTTGGTCATCGTTGATCATCCATAATGAAATCATAAAGGAGCATTTATTCTGACCTAATTGTCGCTTGGTGGTGCGGTGTCGTCTGGTGGGTGGTCACCACCGGTAACTTTAATTAGTAATCTTACACAGAACCCTCATTGCATTTATTTCGAATTTTGCAGGGTTTTTCACAATGTACTGCAGATTCCTTTAAAAACTGATTCACAAAATGACATTTTAGTAATATTCAAACTAACTGTTATGCAGATATGACATCGAATACGTTTGCATCAATTTTGCATACAATAACAATTTGTGGCAGGAGTTCGCAACATTTTCTATAAGATTTAATGTGAAAACTTCTTAAGCCGCATTGAAATTTGAAACGTTCGAAATTGCGCTGTGAAAACAGGTACAAATTAATAAATAATAGTAATAAATATTTTGGAACATTAACACACACGGTCATCTGGTCCCAAGCAGAGCTTGTGTTATGGAAACCAGATAACTATACATACAATACTTTTCTTTTGTAACGGTACGAGCTATTAAGATTATTAATAATTTTCTTAATAATGTCCAAGACGCCGACATTAATTTTGATTCTATTAGTTGTATTTATAGGCATTTAATATTTTATTTAAGTTTATCATTGTGAGCGTTTTGGTTCGTCTGTTAGTCCACAATTGTAAAATTAATAAATAAATAAATTAAATTAAATATACTTAAAATAGATATTTACACCCTGTCTCGATATAAACACAAATATTCATCACTAATGTTTGTCTAGGGTGGGAATCGAACCCACGATCTACGGCGTGAAAAGCAAGTATCTTACCGACCACGCCACCGGCCCGTCAAATATTCGATTCGGTACAATTCGTCAATTGGGTACAATTTTTACAAATATTTATGAAAAATAAACATGCATGGGCATAGTACGTGGCATTCTTATTTTTAGTGTAAAATCTTCTAGATAGCTAGCTAAACATCGAAATATGACTTTTTACAATCGTAAAAGTCATTTTACTCGCATTTCCTCAAGCGAACACTTACCACTGGACAAGCCTCCTTTCTCCCGTAATATTTATCACCAAATGTTGTTAACTCCTGCCAAATGAATCACCTCCTTTCTTCGAACGACAAATTTATCATATATTCTTATTATATCATGTTGTAAGTAGGTACTTGCTGTGCTTTACGATTTGTAATTCATAATCATTGAGAATAATGAAAAAAATGGAATAAATAATTAAATTAGTAACTCTTAACACAATATTGAGCAGTGGTAGCGCAGCGGTAGTGGCCTCGCCTTTGAAATATATGGTAGAGGGTTTCTATTCCCGATCGTATCCACACATATTTGTGTGAGTTGTTTCATCGCTGCTGCTCAATATTGGTGAAGGAAAACATCGTGAAGAAACGGCATGTATAAGAACTAGGTAATTACTCGAAGAAATGTGACAACCACCAACCCGCACTTGGCTTGGGTGTGTGGATTAAGGCCGAAACTCTTTCAACTCCTAGGATAGTTGATAAAAGGTTCGATAAAAAGTGAATTGCAGGAAGCCGATGGATGATATCGGCCGGCGACTGATCGGTGTAGGGTACTAAAGGGAAGGCCTTTATCCAGCTATGAACGTCCCCAAGGTTATGATGAAGTATCAACGGCTACTGGAGTAACTGGAAACGCTTATCATCCAACTTTCCAAGAATTTATCTACTTAATTCATCTTCGTCTGGAGATGGTGGAACATTTAAACAAGGTAAACTGGAAAGGGTATTACTTCAACCCTTTTTAGTGTCCTACTGCTGGCCAAGTACGGGTTGGTGGATGACACATGTCCTCGAATGATTAGTTCTTAGACATGCCGGTTTCCTCACGATGTTTTCCTTCACCGATGTTATTAAAAGGGTATATTATGCCTTATATTGTAAGCTACTACTTGAGTATTGTGACGTTTAAATTTTAATAAACCAATTAGAAAAAATCTTACAATATAAAAGGAGTAGGTATATCAAATCATCTCATAATATTTTTTTTAAATTTATTTTCATAAACAACCCTAATTTTTGAAGAGACCGCTAACTGTCATTCATTTGTCACATCTTTTATTAGCTCAAAGAGAGTTTAGAAAAAAACTGGTGTTTGCCGAATTTTTGCAAAAATGTATCACATCAAGATTCTTGTCAAAAATGATTTTTTTTTATCGTACTAATAATTACATTGTTTATAAGTTTGTGATTGGAGCCTCCCTTTAAGCGTATATTGCCTGTGTTGGGAGAGTCCGCTCTTTCGTGAGACGTACAATTTAAAAAAATAATAATTTAAGGGTGTCGGCATGAAAATTAACTGTTAATTGCACATCAAAGCGACACACATCTGTTCACAATCAGCGTTCGCAAGAGGATATAATGCAAATAAATTCCATTTATTTCTAAATGTTTAAACAAAAGATAACTTTTAATATAATAAATAAACTAATTGTAAAATTATATCTCAAAAAATCGAGGCCTTGGCTCAGAAGGCTGGTTGTATGACAATGACCAAGATGTGAGCCAGCCCTGTGGTCACGTGAAGAGTCTATTAAGCTCCTAGAAATTTATTTAAAATACAAATTAATTTCTAACTTCACTTGAAGTCTTTATAGGCCGACCGTTTAACTCGCGTATCGCCTATCGCCAAGATTCTGACTCCTCAAGCTGCACAGACAGTGATAATGATTCAAGCGATAATGGATATTAGTGACGAATAGTCTTACATTACTTTTATCTGTGGTTAAATATTTCTTTATGAGATTTAATTAATGTTTTATAACTTTGTACCTCAGTAATGACCTGAAGCATGTCTGGTTTCAAATAAAGTGGTTTTTTTTACTGTTCAGGTTATTAATCCATATTTTAAAACAACAGTTTTCTAACAGTATTGTTATAAATTATAGTGTAGCAATGATAAAATGTCACTATGTCAAGTATTGTTTGCATAAGATCTAGTTAAAGGTTAAGTTAACGGTAAACGTACGGACTGGGGCAGTGAGTTTGAGTCCAGTTACATGAAAAATGAATCATCAGGTGTATTTAACTGAATGTCAAAGATTAACTATTATTTCAAATGTAAAATTGTATAGATTACTTAAAGCTGCCCCATCGAACTTAGTACCGCGTATTTGTCACCATAAAAAATATAGGGGTTGGTGATGGAAGGGTGAAAATTTAGGGTTATATGTATTTCTTAATGCCACATTCTAAAAAAAATGACAACAAAATAAAAAAAATGTTAGGGGTGGATAACCCTTATGACTTAGGGGTATGAAAAATAGATAGAAGCCGATTCTCAGACTTACTGAATATGCTTAAAAATTTCATAAAAATTGGTCAAGCCGTTTCGGAGGAGTATGGTAACTAACACTGTGAAACGAGAAATTTATATATTAGATGTCAGGGACATCAATGACGTGTAGAATAATTATGCTGAGACCTATAAATCAGAACATGTCATCAATGACATATTCCAGTTTGACAGGAGCCTTCGCAAGTTAAGTGTCACTTCTTCTTGGTCATACGTATCCTCATGTCTGAGGGACGTGATTGTGGTGCGCAATCTGTGCAACTACCCTTCTCCAGATTACCCAATCTTGCGCCATTTGGATCGACCGTTGCAATGTGGCTCTTGTGACTTCCTGCGTAGTGTTTGTCCATCTTGTTGGCGATCTAACCCTGCCTCTTTTTCCTTCGGTACAGCCGGTTATTATTAGCCCTTCTAGACTGTCTGGGTTTCTCCTAACTGTGCCTGAAGAACTTGAGGACTCTCTGTCGACAGATTGTGGAGAGTCGTGTATTTATTTGTAGCTGCCTCAAAATTGATTTGTTTGTCCAGCGCTCGATCCAGGATCCTCCTAACATACTGCTCCAGCACCACATTTCGAACGCGTCAATCATAGAGTCACTAGGTGATAGTAAAAGAAACAAGATCTCGAGTTACCTAGTTCCTCCCCATGAGATTTTTGAAGTGAAAACTTCTTTAGCGGCGTTGAGCACTTTTTCTGTAATGGGTATAAAATCTTAAACTCGCGTCAGGACACGTGACCTGATCGAAAAAGCGTAAGACGGATGGAGACTAGACAGCTATCCCCTCTCTACGGCGCGGCGAAAATGTATGCCTGGGCCTACTGTTTCGTTTAGGCAGCGCAGGGCGCTTGCGCGAATGTTTTCACTTCTGCCGGCACTCCCGGAGTGCAACCCGTCTTTTTTATTTTTTAATATTTTATTATATTATAACAATTATATGTCTTAATCTTGTGCTTTAATTTTATGATAATTTTTTAAGTTATATACATATGTTATCATTTAATTTTTAGGTTTTAATTTTATTTTTTAAATGTATTGATTTAATTTTAAGGTTCTAATTTATGGATTCTAATTTTTAATTTGACGTGCCCGACAGGGTCCTTATTGATCTCATTTTTTATTTTTACCACCTATGTAAACACTTTGTGGAATGCAATAAATGATTGATTTGATTTAGTTAAAAGTTTTTATTTATTTCTTATTTGTAATTACCTAACCTGTACGTGGGCTGATAGGTTAGGTGACACGACCCCTGAATAGTTTTTTTTTACATACTTCTTTTGTTATTGGCAAAATTATATCTAATATATAAAATTCTCGTGTCACGGGGTGCGTAATCGAACTCCTCCGAAACGGCTCGACCGATTCTTATGAAATTTTTTATGCATATTCATTAGGTCTGAGAATCGGTTACTATCTATTTTTCATACCCCTAAGTGATTTTTTTTTTAATAAATACGCGGTACGAAGTTCGCTGGGGCAGCTAGTAAACTATATAAAATTGTATAAACTTCTTTCGTAGTTGGCTAACCTGTCCGTAGTCTGGGTAAGGCTATTGAAATTAAAAAACATCCTAATTTCAATAGAGGAAATAGTTGGAATATACCACCAGCTTGGGACCCAGTGCTTAATTCACTTGTACCAAAACCCAAGCAAAATCAACTCAGAATTCAAGTCACTGTGAGCTCAGTTTATCGGAACGAAACTTAGATAATATAATGTTTGTAGGTAGTCAGTACAATTGTTTGCACGTCAAATACCCCAGTCCACCTGTGACCATGAAGTCTGAAAAACTTTGAAACGTCGGAAAATAAAAATCTAAATTAAACCACGATAAAATCTGTTATAATGTAGTTTTATTTCAATGTGTGATATTCGCGTAAATCTAAGAAAATACTTATATATGGAGATTAAAGAACATTTACCCTAGCAGTTTCAGAGGTAGAGCTCTGAAACTGCTAGGTCCAAAATTATAATTCATTTCCCTCCCCCTTTTCCTTAGTTTTTATTGGGGTCGGCTCCCAGTCTAACCTGATGCGGCTAGCTACCAGAATTATACGAGCGACTGCTATCAGACCTAGATACCCGTAGGGAACCTTTAGCTGAGATGGTTAGACCAGGAGTCAGATTATATGATTCTTCTGACTACCTGTAACGATTATCGTAGATATTTTAGATGAATAACGGGAACGACGACTTAACGTGCTGTATGGAGCTCAAGCACGAGTTTGAGTCACTTAACTTGTCATGACATGTATTGACATATCCAAACTCGTAGAATCAAATCAAATCAGTGTTGTGGGTCGCCTCTAGTAGGTACTCACAGCGTTTACTGAGCAATGTCCATGTTTGACACTGATGAGTCACACGCCACACTTACTCTTTGTTTTTTTTTTCTTTTTCTATGTGTTTTTTTCCAATCATTTGATTCTGTGTGTCCTGTCTTTGTCAAATAAATGTTTTTCTTTCTTTCTTTCTTTAGAACAAAAGTTGTTGCTCATGGTGTTAGCTATAAGCTATCTACTCCTAAGACGTTGATGGTGTTTTTCAAATAACCCATATAGAGGTATGACGTAGCGAGATGGTCAGTTGATAAGTAACCAAAAAAACATGTTTAAACTTTTATTTGACAAATTAAAATACGATTTTATATAGTATTGTCTGAGATTTACGCGAATATCACACATTGAAATAAAACTACTTTTTAACGGATTTTATCGCGGATTTTATACCTTGTCGTCACCCTATTATCCAATATTGATAATTTTTACCTCCGCCTACACCATAACTCCTGCAGTTAGACCTAGACAGTCCTCGGTCAAGGTCCCCACCCGCTTGTTCGCAGCAGAGGATGTCTGTTAACCTTAATTACTTCCAAGTTCAAATCCAGTAAAAACCAGAAAGAATGCCTTCGTATCAATATGGCCTCGTTTTTAAAATTAGCATATTAATCTTTTATAACTTTGACCTATAATTAGAAAAATATCAGTGGTAAGCGCGTCTGCTTCATTACACTGAGGTTTGGGTTCGAGTAGGTTCAAGCACAAAGATCGCTGGTAGAAGTAGTGATGTGCCTAGTGGCAATATTTCCATTGCCAGCAATATTCCCAATGTTACCACTGCCGGTAAAATACCAATGTTGCCAGCAATATTGGCAATATTGCCAATGTTGCCTATCAATATATACAAAATTTGCTCGGTACATAATTAAATTTAAGTGTTAACGAGAGCTGTGACTTTATGATTATAATAAAAACTACTAAATTGTTATTCCAAATGGTGATTTACTGATAATGAAACATTTTTTGGTGTATTATTTGTATTTTTATAGTCATGTTTGTTATTTCCATTTTAATATTATACTATATTTAATAGATGTTGTTGTGTGATTTTGCTTGAAAGACTAGTACAATATTAAAAAAATGATTTGAATTTGTGCCTTTTATTCAGTTCACTACGATTATCGAAAATTGTGTTCTTACTTCTATTCTTTATCTTGTGTAGCAACATTAGCAATATTGCCAGTAAAATACAGGGAATATTGCCAAAAATGCCGGCAATATTGGCATTTTACTCAAAACACAATTTTATTATATACAATGTAGTTATGGCCTTTAAATGCTAATTTTAAGTGTTGTACATAGGTGAAGTAGTTAATTTGTCTTTTATTTAAACAATGTTGCCATAAATTTCCACTTACGGCAACATTGCTGGCAATGCTTCCCTTAATATTCCCACTTCGGGCAATATTGCCGGCAACGGCACATCTCTAGGTAGAAGTTTATAAATGGTAGATAGTCTCTCCCGCGACTGTCACAGCCGATTTACTCCGAAACTGCTGGACAGACTGAGGTGTAAATAGATATACATAAGAATAAGATTAAGAATATTTATTTGCATGAAACATAGTTACACGTTGTTATGGCAGAGTTGTACCTATATAAAGTACAGCATGTTTCACCTTTTACGGTGTGCAAAATTACATTAATAGTTTTGAAAAAAAAAAATTGGTTGCCTGTAATGTCGGTATACGGGCGAAAGTTTTACGTGACAACGACTTTGAGTGGTAAAATAATTTTAATGTGAATATTCATTCGTATAGTAGGAAGAAGGATGAAATAATAGTAACAATTTAAAACATTTATTTATACAAAGAATTATATTTAAAACATTAATTTATACAAAGAATCTCGCTCTTAGGCGGGCTAACTGTGCTCGAGTGGAAGGGACGCGTGCCTTTCACTTTTTATGTCTGTCTCTCTCGCTCTTAGGCGGGCTAACCATGCCCGAGTGGAAGGGACGCGTGCCTCTCACTCGCTCTCATTGTGAGCGCATAACGTGAGCGGAGCGTAACGCAGTTTCTTGAAGTGTCACCCGGCAAACCAATTTATAAGACGTTGTCACGTCAAAAAATCTGTTAATCTATTACAAATATCACATGCCAAATTATTTATCGTAAATAATAGTAAAAACAACTTATTATCGATACGAGGGTTAAACGGTCGGTCTATAGTTGTATTTACAGATTTTTTTGCTACTCGATTTTTTATTTTCAGAAAAAGAAATGATTATAAAATTCGTTTTTTTTATGTCATCACCATCATCATCATCAGCTTATAGCAGTCCACGGCTGACATTTTCATCACTTCAACCCTTTTTAGTGTCCCACCGCTGGGAACTGGTCGTCTCTTAACTATTTTATGAGTCGAGAGAGTTTAGGCCTCAATCCACACACGCTGGCCAAGTGCGGGTTGGTGGATGTCACATGTCCTCGAGTGATTAGTTCTAAGATGCCGGTTTCCTCACGATGTTTTCCTTCACCGATATTAAGCAGCGGTGATGAAACAATTCCTTGCTGTTAAATACTAATTGAGTAGGTAAATAGCTTCAACCCCGTGTTCATAAATGTATTTTAGGCTCATTATAGCTAAAATAGGTTTATAATTACTTTGTCTTTGTCTATAATCTTAACATTTATACTAGTAAGAAAGAGACAAAGTTGATTTTAACTAAAGAATCAAAACTATTTTATGAATAAGGCCGTAAGTAAAAAAAAATGTTTGAACGAAAACGAACACAGAGTTTGCTTGACTTTTATCTATATTGCTTATAATTGATGTGTTTGTATGAACGGAATGTCATTACAATAAACTACTCCTCCGTAAGGGCTGACATTGTTCAAGGTATAAATAATGTTTATTGTAACACAAGGTATTTACTTCCGGACATATCTCAAGACTACATCAAAATTTTTGACATCCCTCATATATTAATTAATCGAGTAGCGTTGGCGCAGCGGTATCAGCCTCGCCTTTGAAATATAAGGTCGCGGGTTCGATTCCCGGCCACACACATATATTGTGCGAATTTTTTCATCGCCGCTGGTTAATATCGGTAAAGGAAAACGTGAGGTATGTCTAAGAATTATTTATTCGAAGACATGTAACATCCACCAACCTGCATTTGGCTAGTGTTTGTGAATTAAGTCTTAAAACTCGCGACGAAGAAGACCCGTGTTCAGTACACATAATTTATACCTTTTTAATTGTAAATACTTACATATCATAAATATATTACACTCAGACATAGAACAAAATTAATTAATCATGCTCATAACACAAAGATTTGTCCTAGGTAGGAATCGAATCCACGACCACGAGCTTAGCAGTTAGGCTCTCTAACCACTATGCCAACAGGCCTGCCAAAAACAATATCCCAAAAAGAAAAAAAAACCTAATTTGTATTTTTATCTTAATTATTAGGGAAACTAAATATATTTAGTTAAACTTGGCTGCATAAGTCACAGTTCACCTTTTTTAACTAAACAAACCCCAAATGAAAGAGAACATACAATGCTATCTAAAGCTGAATCACGCGTTTGCTCTTTCGAAAAAAAAATACAATGAACTTCGTAACTGTCACATTTGAATATCGAACAAAAGGTTATATGCATCTTCGGATCGATCTAGTGACATACATTCCAGTGTACATCGGCATTGTGAGATGCCCATGCATGTTTTAAAAAAAATAACTCTCCGATAATTTATCATTCAGTTTTCGACTCTCATAATGAGTGGACGTGCCTTATTGTAGGATTAAATTAGTTTTAAATTTAACTTAGGAATAAAAATAAGTATTATAAAAAAAATTGTATCAATTAGTATTTTTTAATTATTTTTTAAATTAAGAATGGGAGTGATAATATTTTTAATGTTTATCCTTATTTCTTCAATAAATTGCGAGTATTTCTTAACCAGAATAAATCACATAGAGTATTATAAAAACAGAACGCGTCCATCGAAGTCGTTTTCTAGTTTTTCAACGAATTATTTCAATCAGAATTTAGTGCCGAAACCCGGGAAAACAGAGAAAGTGCAATGTGGGACAAGGACGGTGGATTTCAACCCTCAACGGCAAGGGAAGATTGTGGGAGGAAGCGAGACACCGTATGGGGCATTTCCTTGGCAAGTAAGTTTAAGAAATAAAACTTTTGCTTGAATGTTTTTTTTATTCTTGAATAGGCTGGCGCTTGACTACAACTTACCTGATGTTGAGCAATGATGTAGGCTTCGATGGGACGCGCCAGCCCAATGTACCGATTCACTCGTGATTACGAATGACTTTCGGTGAGAAGGTGGCAGTGAAATGAGGCTCCTTAAGGTTGAAACCATAAAGGAGCAACAATTCGACCCACCCTCTTAAATGGTGTCACCAGACATCGCACCGGAACACGGCAAGGCCGCTTGGCGGTGCGGTGGTCACTAACGAAGGCCGAAGCCTACCACCAGTTAATTACCAGTTGATTGTTACCTGATTTGCACCACCCGGGGACCACGTGTGAGGATTCACATCAAAGGTGTACTCCCACTCCCACGTTTATGTTATTATTTTTGTATAGGGTTTTCGTACAACGAGAGGTCAGTTTATATTGTTTTTTTTTGGTTGTCAGCTAGTTAAATAATAAAAAACATAGAAAACACCGCACAAAATTTTACAGCACGAATTCTTTTTTTCTTCCTGATAAGATGAGATAATTTATTTTTGTAAAAACATGAGTCGAAAAACAAAGGTGTTAGCTAAAAAAATAAGACCTCCATGTTTTCCATAAAATAATAGAAAATCATTTTTAAACATAGTACAAAAAAAAACAAAAAAAAATTATAAAAAAAATAATATAGTACATCAAATCACAAAGTTAAATCAGTATGGGATTATAAAAATACCAAAATCAAATTATAATTACAACAATGTCAAATTGATAAGAGAAAGGAAATCCTGAAAATGACATCGTGTCACTTTACTCACTTCAACCCTTTTTAGTGTCCCACTGCTGGGTCTTTAGACCTAGGTCTGTTTCTACACACGCTGGCCAAGTGCGGGTTGATGGATGTCACATGTTCTCGAATGATTAGTTCTTAGACATGCCGGTTTACTCACGATGTTTCCTTATATTGAGCAGCGGAGATGAAACAATTCACACAAAGATGTGTGGGCACGAGCAGGATTCGAACCCGCAACCTTATTTTTCTAAAGCGAAGTCCGTACCGCTGCGCCACCGCTGCTCTATCACTCTATATTTGTTACATAAATAATTAGTGCCTGGATGACCGAGCTTTGCTCGGTATTTTTTTTTTTAAATGACATTTTCTAAAAATGATTCCTAGCTAGATCGATTTATCGCCCCCGAAACCCCCTATATACTAAATTTTATGAAAATCGGAGCCGATTCCGAGATTCCAATTATATATTATATACAAGAATTGCTCATTTAAAGATATAAGATATTTCTACAGTGCAATGCAACCTTTGTGACGCCTGCCGTAAAGGAAAGTGGAAATACTTACTGCTTTATGGTATAAAATAATCATAAAATATCCCCTCGTGCAAGGTGTTCATCTCATAGATAGGTGTTTTCCTCAACTCTTTCTCCTTTTTTTCCTTGTAATTATGCCCCATGCAGAAATTATTCCACAATTTTGCTAATGTCAATTTTAAATGAGTATACAAGCTTTTAAAATATTTTTTTTAATTTTTTTACTATGCGATAGGCTGGCGCTTAAATACAACTTGCCTGATGTTAAGCAATGATGAAGTCTACGATGGTACGCGCCAGCCCAGTGTACCGATTCACTCGTGATTACGAATGATTATCGGTGAGAAGGTGGCAGTGGAATGGCCTCCTTAATGGTTAGAAACCTTAAAGGAGGAACAATTCCGATTCCGGTCATTACATTATAGAAAAGTTACTAGAATTTTCGAAATAGTTTATCTTTTAATATAATTAGTTAGGCATTTTTGTAACTTGTTGTAGAAACTAGCAATTAAGTTGTGTTTAGTATCATATTGGCTTAATTTAGAATAGTTAGAGAGCTGGTCTGAAACACAGGTTATTTAATAATCTAGTTCAGGCTAGCTGACACCTCTTCTGTAGAAGTAAGTAGTTATTAGTCTTATATATGTACATAGAACATAGTCATGTACTCGTAGATTATAGATAATAAATAGCAATAAGTAATTATATATAGCTTAATATTGTATCTAGCTCATGTATATGCCATGAAATTCAATAAACTTATTATTAATTATTTTTATTAAAACTATAAATAAATAAGTATACAAGCTTATAAAATATTAGCAGTAAGTAAACTAAAAAAACTGCGATGTTCTAAGACGCCATTTGCATCTCCTCAATTCTCTTTGACCGCTAGGTAGTCTTAATAGTCTGTGCTTTGACCTAGTAAAAGATGTGACAATGGAATGACAGTTGGCGGTCTCTTCAAAAGACCTTTCAGAAGAAAAAGAAAGCTCGTCGAAGAAAATAGATTAAAAAATAATATTTTGATTTTTTAGGTGTTAAGAATTTTTTTTCTCATTGATTTATTAAAATACTAGCTGCCCCAACGAACTTTATACCGCGTATTTCTCACTATTTAAACTCCTTAGACTTGTTTGAATACTATATGACCAAAATTAGTCAAATCAGTCCACCCGTTCTCGAGTTATAGCGAGACTAACGAACAGCTATTGATATTTATATATAAGATTTTTCTCACCTTTTAAACCTTCCCTAGACCTCCAAGAACATTTCAAGACCAAGATAAGATTTATTTATTTTTATTTATTTATCATAACTTACAGCTATCATTACAGGCTAGCCTAATGCGACATAGTAGTAATTCTTATTTCTAAAGTCATTAAAATCTAATTAATTCTATAAATTACAAAATTACAAAATAATTTATTTCATACTACAAAGGCAGCCTTTTTGAATACGTTCAGTGTTCACGAGAACAGATCTATCTGGTCAGACAAGATAAATCCGTTCAGCCGTTTTCGAGTTTTAGTGAGACTAACGAACAGCAATTGATTTATATTTAAATAGATAAACGTCTCAATACTATTGCTTTGCGATCGCCCGCGACCGCGAACTCCGATCCGCTGCTAGAGTAGGTAGGGACAACCAAAATAGTAGCACACAACACATGCCGAGATATCGCCCACGCCGTCGTGGGCCGCACCGCGCCCCTCCAAGATAGGCCCTCAGTCGATAACGGTTCCGGTCAGGACCGGACCGCGCAAACGCGAAATGCCCCCGATCCCCTAAAAAAACTAGAGTGTCCGGCAACGTCCTGAGCCGAGGTTCGTCCCCACATGGGGAGCCCTCATGGCAGTTGCCACAGTACTTGATCGGTTCGACCGTCCTCGGACGGCTCACCGAAAAAGTCCGGTTAACCAATAGAGGCCCTTCCGGCTAATTGTGTTAGGTCATCAGCAAAAAAAATACTATTGCTTAAGGCTCAAATAATGCAAAATTTAGAATACCACCAAACATTATTATTTAAGCTGAATTCCGATATAAGCGAACTGAGCTCACAGTGTCTTGAATTCCGAGTTGATTTTGCTTGGGTTAACTAAAAAAAAAACGAAATAAAGTAACCTAAATAATAATGTTTGTAGGTAGTCAGTAATAATTGTGATTAATATTTTTGGACGTCAAATACCTCAGTCCACCCAGTCCAGTGAACATGAAGTCTGAAAAGACTTTGAAACGTCGGGATCTAAAATCTAAAATAAACCGCGATAAAATCCGTTAAAAAGTAGTTTTATTTCAGTGTGTGATATTCGCGTAAATCGAAGATGATACTATAAATCACTTCGCTATTTTAACATAATTTACTATCCAAGGTTTGTTATTTTGTGCAGACGCTTCTTTTGCTTGGTTTTTGGTGTGAAGTTAGCCGCGAGTCCAGCCCTATTCTTATTTGAACGCATTTTAGTATTTAAAACATTTTCTTTGTAATGTTCCAACAGAGGTTACAAAACTTACCTGTCATTTAAGAAACACATTTCTTTTCAAGTTATCTGTGTCAAATAAACAATAATTATGTAACACAACCTCATTAAAACAAAGGTTTCCCGCGCAAAACTTGCAATGTCAAATTGACGTATTTTGTTCCTAAATATACAACGTATTTCTTTAGCTTTTTGGCTATTATATTGGTGCTCCTGTGTTCTACTATGAAGCTTGGTTTTATTATTACCAATGTAAAGAATAGAGTTTTCTTTTGTGAAACGCTAATTAACTGACAGGTACCTAATTATACAGCGCGTCTGTAATATCCTCTTAGTTTGTATATTGGTGCTCCTGTATTCTACTGCAGTGCCTGGTTTCACTATTACCAATGTAATAGCAAATTGTCATCACTAATAACACAACAATGCAAATTAAGTAGGTTTGCGTTTTATTATTAATATTGGTACTACTTAATTTGAGTTCATGCCCTTGTTTCATAACCACCAACAAAATAGGGAAAAGGTCTCAAAAATGAAACGTAATGCACTTTCACTGAATGTTACAAAATGGTGAGTCAATAAGCAATTTGGAGTTATAATTGAGTATTCGATAAAATTAAAATCGATTGTATCGAGTTGTAATCGATTATTCGATAATATGTCATTATTGCGTAATAAAAATTACATTAAATTACGCATTTCATAATAACTATCAAAAAAAAATTGGTATTTTTAACTTTAGTAAAAAGTACTTTGTAGAGTACTGTCAGCAAACAAATAGTCAACAAGCTCACCGGTAAGCAGACACACTACCCTATGGACCCTTTCAACACCAGAGGTATCATTAGCACATTTACCCTTTAGATGTCGAGGTACTGGCTACCTTACCCACACCCAGGTCGACATCTAAAAGGTATTACAACATTTGCAACTGTACACTTCAACCCATTTCATTCTCCCACAGATGGGCACGGGTCTTCTCTCAACTACCTACCTTACGAGTTAAAGGAGTTTAGGCCTTAATCCACACACGACACATACATACAATTGAAAAACATAACCCTCTTTCCTTCTGGCACAGTCGGGTAAAAACTTATAAAATAAAAGTAACACAAGAGGCCGCGTTCCAACCAGTCTTTAACATATGGTATACCGTAATTTTGTTTATTTCCAGGTGGAAATCCAGATGCTGGACCCCGATAAGATGGTGTTTGAGCACCATTGTGGAGGGGCTGTCGTAGCTGAACGATTGGTCGTATCGGCAGCTCATTGTTTTGACAAGGTATTAATCGTGAAGTGAATAATCTAAATTTCCGATTTCTACTATTTTTCTGATTAAGCTACTGGTACCAACTTGAGTAATTTACCTTATATTTAGAGTAAAACTAATCCAGCAGGGTATTTTAAGAGCAGCGGTGGCGCAGCGGTAAAAATAAGGTCGCGGGTTCGAATCCTGGTCGTGCCCACACATATTTGTGTGAAACCGGCATGTCTAAGAACAGCGTGTGTGGATTAAGGCCGAAACTCTCTGAACTCGTAAGATAGTTGAGAGAAGACCCGTGCCCAGCAGTGGGACACTGAAAAGGGTTAAAGCGACCTAGTTAAATAAAGTCTTAAAAACACATAATAATATCAAGTACGTCACGGGGTCCGTAGCCTCTTCGTCTGGTTTCCATTGTTTACTGAATGTTGTATTTTAGATACTATGAGTTTCAAATAAGAATAGGGCTGGAAATCCGCCATCTTGGACCGGAATGCGCAACAATTTCACATTTTCCAGTACGGTGGGCAAAAATGTTTGTCTAATATAATAATCACATCTAAAAAAAAATTAAAATGCGTATATCTATTGCCAATCAATGAAATTATTGAGTCGAATATTTAGGTACGAACATATTTTATTGACTTCGGACGAAAAAAGTGGTGTTTCAAGTTGAAACGTGTGTTTATATCCGAGTTTATGTATTTGGGCACAAGTTTGTGGCATCCTAGCGCATAAATTTAGCTGTATGTAGCTACATACCTACCTGAGTAAAATTTTCTACATAAATCACTTTTCCATACATTTTAAAATATTATTATTATCTGTGGCTTGATATTTTGTGCTGACGCTACTTTTGCTACGTTTTTGGTATGAAGGTAGCCGCGAGTCCTATTCTTATTTGAAACGCATATTTTAAATTTACTTTCAAAATTTTGTCAGTCAATAAACATTTTTCCCCTTCTAGCAACCTCTAGAACTGGATCGGCTACGTGTGGTGGTGGGTGAACACAGACTGAACATCAAGGATAAGCACGAACACAGGTTCCTGGTGGAGAAGGTGGTCCGACATCCTGAATTCAGAAAGAGTAAGTTCTTAGAAATACAGCTTCAATGGTTCAGACTACAGTTTTTAAATAACTAAGGGGTTTACAGACTTGCGGTTTTAAAAACTTACTAATATGTACTTCCAACTAATCTTAGCGCGTATGTCGGTTAGCGCGTAAAACCCATAAAACCAATACCTCACCTCTTTCGCGCAGTCGGGTAAAAACTACAACTACCTATCTCCTACCTACTATCCTATGTTCTTTCCGGAGTCTCAAATTATTACCATTCCAAATTTCATCTGATTTCGTTCAGTAGTTTTTACGTGAAAGAGTAACAAACATATATACATCTATACCTATAACTATACATCCATACATTCTTACATACTTTCGCGTTTATAATATAATACATATAATAATAATAATATAGTGGAACATTAACATACACGGTCATCTGATCCCAAACTAAGCAGAGCTTGTACTTTGGATACCAGATCACTGGTAATACCACTACATAGTATAAAACAAAGTCGCTTTTTCTGTCCCTATGTCCCTATGTATGCTTAGATCTTTAAAACTACGCAACGGATTTTTATGCGGTTTTTTTTTAATAGATAGAGTGATTCCAGAGGAAGGTTTATAAGTATAACACATTGCACCCGTGCGAAGCTGGGGCTTTTCTTTTGTAAATATATACTTAAATTTGATGATGTTAGTAGGATATTATAAAATATTATAAATAACCTTCCAGATGGTCCTCATAGCAACGATATTGCAGTAGTATTGATCTCTCGGTCGGGCAACGGTATGCAGTTCAATTCCCACGTCAGGCCAATCTGTTTACCTGATGATGAAGTGGACCCAGGTAGATGGTGTTCTGTCAGCGGCTGGGGGTTTCAAGCAGGTGAGTCCTAATCCTTAACAAAGTTACTTAAAAAAAGTTTAAAAACTGAAGTTAACTATTTCAAAAGGAGGGGGGGGGGGGAAATAGTCTATTATATTATAAAATTTCCATGTCACAATGTTTGTTACCGTACACCTCCGAAACGGCTTTTCCGATTTTTACCAAATTTTATATGCGTATTCAGTAGGTCTGAGAATAGGCTACTATCTATTTTTCATACCGTTAAGGGTTTTTCACCCTTAATTTTTTTTTTAATTTTTGGTCAATTTACATTAGTAATACGCGGTACGAAGTTCGCTGAGGCAGTTAGTAGTATATATAATTGACACTACTTAAATTACCTACTTAAATTCTAGACATATAGGTAGGATAGAATTCTGTCAATTTTTTAACCAACTTCCAAAAAAGTCCCCCTGGTAGGAACCGGTTTTCTTTGACAAGAACCTGTGTTTTAATAAATCTCAGGTAATGGTTGGGGCTTTTTTGAGTATGTTCACACATTGCAGATTTCGTCGAGCGTTTGTATGACGTAAGACCGAAAAAGTATAAAAACTTTTGTAGTTTCTCATCAGTACCTGGAAGAGTAAGTTAAGCTGTGGGTCCTGCTCCCGCAGTTTCATCGGTTGTGTTGGAGTTATATTTTCCTTGCAGTTTCCGAGATATTTAACCTCATATTAACGGATTTCCAGAAAATACTGAAAATTTTGCACCGGTTTTACGAGCAGCAGCAGTGCCTGTGCTGGACTTGACTACATGTAGAAAGAAGCAGGTGCTAGGAGGAAGGCAGCAGGCGATTCTAGACTCTATGCTGTGTGCCGGTAAGTATAAAATTGATTAAAATTTAAGTACAATAGGGGGGGCGGCAATTTTTTTTTTCCGTCAGAATAATTAAAGATATTTGACTGGACACGTATTTTTATTTTTTGAGTGACCAAAAGATTACCCGTTCAAGAGAATTCTCAAATGACGTCACACATATGTAAGTTACGTTTGTATGACGTAGCGCACTCCCACGCCCAGTGTCCAGCTGGGCACGGGTCTTTTCTCAACTAACTGTCGAGTTGAGAGAGTTTAGGCATTAATCTACACACACTGGCCAAGTGCGGGTAGGTGGATGTGTCACATGCCTTTGAATGACCAGTTCTTTGACATGCCGGTTTCCTCGCGATGTTTTCCTTCGATATTGAGCAGCGGCGATGAAACAATTCACTAAATTCTTCAGTTCTTAGACATGCCGGTTTCCTTACGATGTTTTCCTACACCGATATTGAGCAGGTGAGATAAAATCATTCACACAAAGATGTGTGGGTGCGACCGGGAATCGAACCCGCGACCTTATATTGCAAGGGCGAGTCCAATGATATTTTTATATAGTAGATTAAGTAACTCCTAAAAGTTTGAAATAGCAACAAAAATAAGTATAGCATCAAGTGTAAGAACGGTCGGTGACGGTAGTGAAGAGATATTATTTTCCTAAGTAATAACTTTGTTGCTCCGGCTTCCCTTTTACAGACTTCCACCCTTCGACACTGGTTAGTATGTAATATCTGGATGACCGAGCTTAGCTCGGTATTTTTTTTTAAATGACATACTCTAAAAATGATTCCAAGCTAGATCGATTTATCGCCCCCGAAACCCCCTATATACTAAATTTTATGAAAATCGTTGGAGCCGATTCCGAGATTCCAATATATACAAGAATTGCTCATTTAAAGATATAAGATTAATTGTTGTTCTTATGTTTCAGGAATTTTATCCGGCGGCGTGGACGCTTGCAGGGGTGACTCGGGCGGACCTTTAGCGTGTATGACAGGTGACAGGTGGCAGCTCCACGGTGTCGTGTCCTGGGGTTCTGGTTGTGCGAGACGAGCGCGGCCGGGGGTTTACACAAGAGTTGCTTCGTATTTACCATGGATTAAGAGTACTGCAGCTTTATTAGGGCACAAAATATAATGATAATAGACCTAGCTATTTATGGCGGCCTGTCTTAGCTGACTAGCCAATGCAGGAGATATAAGGCTAATAGGAAAGCCTTTGCATCGCCGCTTAGTTGCTAGTCTTTCGGTCTTCTACCGAATACACTTCGGAGAGTGTGCATTGGAATCGCATAATTGTATTCCCCATCTCCGTTATTTCATATCGGTCAATTAAAGGTATGGCTATGCGCCATTGATGTATGGTGGAAATTCCATGGGTGCCATCCTGTTTCCTGATAGCTATAATTTGCCTGTCTTCAAGTCACGAGTAAATTGAAATTTGCTGGGTAAGCAGGTTTCATCGTAGACTACATCATTGCTTAACAGGCAAGCTGGTCAAGCGAAACATCCATAATGTTGTCACGAGAGGTGAAAATAATCTTGTAATGTATAGTAAAGTAAATCTTTATTATTGAGATAATTTTATTTTTATATTTTACTAGCGGCCCGCCCCAGCTTCGCCCGGGTAGCTTCAGCCCACTCAACAATTTACAAAAAATGTGATAAATAAAGACCGCTCGACCGATTTTGTGCAAACTTCACATAAACCATCTACTAAATAGTCCGAACAACGCCTAAACATTTGGTTTGAATAGGTGAGCCCGTTTTTGAGTTATAAAATTACAACGAAAAGTGGCATTGATTTTTATATATAGAAATAGATTTGCAATAAAATCATAATATAATTAATATAAAAGAAAAACCCACGTACTAACAGCCTAAGATAAATAAAAATATATCAATTTAAAAAAAAATACCTTATCTTCATAACAGCTTGCAAGCCGACATTAGCGATGGGACGATAAAAATAAGTTTGTAAAATCACTCGAAAAATTCTTACTTAGCCGTTTGAATACTGTATAAGTGTACACCTATATCGACCTATTATATAGTTTGTTAAAATTTCACGCACTGTTATAACTATTGTTAACCTGAATGTGTGCACCCACTGACAAACTGTGGAAACAGTTTTGTGGGGCAATGAAATATTGTAATGTTGTGAAATTTTATAATAAATATACATACAATACATATAAAAGAAGGAGTCAATATCCTCCACATCGATGTCAGCTAGTGGTGCCGTAACTAGCGCACTAAGGAGGTTGGCAGCGTTGCCACGTTGAATGGCAATATTTAGGCCAAAGATCTTAATCTTTGACCTAAGTGTAGGCCAGCCTTCTTTTATGAAACCGGATGAGCCTACTGAAAGGCAACAGTGTGATAGCGGTTTGTAGATCTATGAGTTACCAGGACCGTTATTCAAGCACCTGAGGCCGGCTACCGTGTTGTTTTTAGTGGGTAGCCCGAGCCCACCAGTGTGGACAGGGACTCCTACATACCCCGCTGCACCCCCAATATCGGGGACCCATAAAGGGCTTTTCACCATGAAAAAAAAAGGCCAGCCTTCTTGTAACGCGTTGTCTTTATAATATAGTTTAATGCCAAAGATTAGTGTCTTTTATTACTCGTAAATACCGACCTTTGTCTCTCATCGTGACACTTATACTAGAAAGAAAGAGACTAAATTCATTTTCACTAAGAGTCTTATAACTAAGACCGTTTATTTCTTAATCCTCCCCCTCTTCATTTCCTTACTTCCTTTCCTCCATCTCATTTAATGAGTGTAATAGAAAATACCCGTTATTAGCTGTACTTAATTGTTAATACGTCTCGCTAAGTCGAGATATTTTTATGTAATAAATAAGTTAATAATTAAATAAGACTTCTGGTAATTTTTCGTTTTATTATTTTCTACCTAGTTTTTTTCACCCTGTTTTATGTATTTCAAAATCAACCCCTAAAGGGATAAATTGGTTAAAACGTTGGCATAGAAAAATTATAGGCCATACGGGAAAATTGTGTTAAATACTGAAAGGGGTAAAGACATTTAACTCATTAAATTCCACCCCTAAGAGGTTGAAACGTGAAAAAATAAAATCCCTTTTTTGGAATGGTTACTTATTTCAACTACAACTTACCGAACCTTTCAGGATTATTGAAAACGATAGGGTTTGAATGAAAAAATAGCCATAAAAGCACACAGAGACAGACGAGTAGCAAGACTTTAAATGTTATATTTATCAAGCATTCACCCATAAGAAGTTGAACAAAGAAAATCATTAAAATTAAGTAACGGATACTTTTGTTGTGCGAACTGTCTAGTAGTTGAAATCCACTACGGGCATCTCTGGTTCCCGATAGCTGTAATCTGCCTGTCTTCAAGTCACGGGTGAATCGATATTTACTGGATAAGCGCGTTCCATCGTAGACTAGGTACATCATTTCTTAACAACAGGCGAGTAATGGTCAATCGCAAGCCATAACATTAATTTTTACTATTAATGATTTAAGGTTTTCTCAATTTGTAAAAATCCCACCTTTTTTTTTAAAGAGTTTCCCCCGTATTAAACGTTTAATAAGCTCAATAAAGCTAAAATAGGTTTATATTTCGTTTGTCTTTGCCTGCCATCTTGATATTAATACTAGAAAAAGAAGAAGTCCATTCTAACTATAGAGTTTCATAAGATTTTTATGAGTTGGCCATTTGTATATAAAAAATGTAGGCCATATGAGCGCAGACTAACTGTTAACTAGTTCATATGAAATAATATAATTAAATGTAATATTGTATATAAAATTAGATAATAGTAAATGGTGTCATTAGTGCACCTAATTAGATAAGTTGTTTGTGTAACCGATTATATGTTTTAGTTAATCCAATGAACTCACGTTTCTCACAATTTATATCTAAATAAGTCACATGTTGGTCTAGTTTAAGGCTGCCCCACATTAGGCATGCGCGTCCCTCGAGAATGACGTCCGTTAATAATCTGAATGTGTATAATTTAAGAAACTGAAGCCCAAACCGCTGTATTTAAAGAGACTTCATATTCGGCACATAGTTTCCGTAGGATGTCTAGGGATGCATTTACAAAGGTTTTTCCTAAACTCACCCCTAAGGGGGTGAAACGGGAATCACGCTAGTGCGAGCTAGTATTAATAATATTTGTAATATTTATTTGAGTTTTCCTAGGATTACATCTATATTTGTTAGTACAAATTGCAAGTTTAGAAACGAGTGTTAGCGATGATAATAAACTAAATATATAAAAGAAGAAACTAACTGACTGACTGACATATCAACGCAGAGCCCAAACCGCTGGGTCTGGAGACTCCAAGTTTGGCACATAGGTTCCTTATGGGGTCTAGGGGTGTACTAAAAAGGGATTTTTCAAAACTCACCCTTTATGGGAGTGAAACGGGGTTCCAAAGTTTGTATGGAGAAACAAGATTAGAGAGATCAATTTCGCGGGCGAAGCCGCGGGCGGAAGCTAGTAATTACAAAATTATATGCATAATAAACACATAACACACAACCAACTCCCAATATAGCAGAGTAGCAGGTTGACTCCTCGATGATTGTGGAAAATCGCTCTACCCAGCAAGCCAGCATCGGAGAGTCCCACTAGTCCGCCATGCGCCAGCTTGCGCACGATGCAGCTGTTGTAGCTGTCGCGCGTGCGTCGCATAATAGAAGCGCACCATTTGCGCATGACTGCTGCAAAGCTTTCAGTATCAGCCTATGATCAAAATATCTGACAAATTTTACGTGTTTGTCAAGTAATTAAATTTGTTGGCACATTACTTCTCAATGCATCAGCTGTCATTTTATACTATCATCGCGTCCGTCTTTGAAGTCAGCTGTAAATGACGAACGCATGATCACCGAGCACGGGTGAAGCGGCCATCTTAGAATGGCTGACATAGTGTGTTGCACCGTTGTGTCGTCGGGAAGTGCAGATGCAATAACGTACTCGGTGAACGTTACGATTTTATCCAACGTAATCTTAGTGATCTGTAATTAACAGGTAGAATTTATGGTTGTGTTGTCGAGAGATTGGTGTGAAGTGGTATTTGCCGTAGTTATTTTATTGAAATACCGTCTTCTTACCCGATTATTCACGACTACCTAAAGTTGTCTGCTAATCCTGATATTTTTAGTCTAAAATCTTTCAAAAGCCTTCAAATTGAATTTGAATGTCAACTGTGATGTTTATCAAACAACTCATTATAAGCACTTAGCACGATGTTAAGCCACAACACAGAGAATACCAAATATGATAAGTTAGACAAAATTTGTTTGATACTCTGCTTAACAGTATGAGATCTTATTTAAAAATATATACATAGTTTGTAAAATTATGTCGATTTTTGATAGTTTACAGGGCGCTTTAGGAAGCCATGATTTTTTAATGGGACATGAACACACACGGTCATTCTGATCCCAAACTAAGCAGAGCTTGTACTACCAGATAACTGGTAATATATTTCATATAATACTTTTCTAAATATATACTTAAATATAGATAATCACACCCAGACACAAGACAAACAGACATATCTAAACAAATGTTTGTCTCGGGTGGGAATCGAACCCACGACGTCAAAGTTTTAAGTTTTAAGAATGTTTTTACAATAAAAATAACATTTAAGTAGTTCATCAATTCTTAGTACCCGTAATAAAATAAAATATAATTTCGTAATTTGGGACTAGATGGCGCTGTGTGTATGTCTAAAAAATATCATTATTTAATTATATTATAGTTTCTTTATTCGCAAACTTACAGACACATATTAAGTACTATAAACTGCGCTCAATACTGTATTACGATGGTACATATGAGATAACATGCACGTTTCATGCGACACTAAGTTTGACCTTTACACGTGAAGGTATATACAAAATGGAGACCAATATATTGAGCTGTATGATCAGGGAACGCCATAATTGATTATAATACAAAGTTAAAAAATAATAGAAATAAGATCCGCCTTCTGAAAGTGATAAATGCCAAATCCAAGTGATAAATAATAATATTTTCACACATACACACAGCGCCATCTAGTTCCAAATTAAGCAATTATATTTTATTTTGTTACGGGTACATGTGTAAATAATTTATATTATTTTATTTAAAAATATATATATTTTTTTTATTTAAGTATTTTTTTAAAGAATAGGTAACTTTGCAAATCTAATAATATAATTTCTGGTTGACATTTTTTTATTTATTTATTGTTCTTACAGAATAGGTAACTTAAGTCTGTTACAGTTTTAAACTCGCCAAACTTAAATTTTAGCCGCGAGAAGCGGTTTTAACTTTACCTTTTACACTTAATTCTAAATATACAAATATAATGTTTTATGACAAAAGAATACCATTTTACTCTAAGACATCAACTTAGCAACCTTGCAACTGCTCTACAACTTGATCGGCGCGTCATGAAATTACGTGAATTAATCCTCAGGTACCCTTAGTAGGTATGAGTTGGTCAATACGAAACAAGTTTTCGAACACTTCTTGAACGAATCTTGAATTTGTTAAAATCAGTTTTCATATGAATTTTTTTCGTTCAAAATGTTTATTAAAAGAGAAAATGTAATGCTAGAATTACAACAAAATAGATTGGAAACAGAATAGGTAAAATAATTTGAAGATTTATGTGCATTTTAACTTATTGTCTTGACAGGTTTATGATAGTATTCGAAAACTTCTATAGACAACTTGTATTAGTATAAGAAGTTTCTCACTACAGTCCATCAAATTTAATAAGTACCGTTTGACGTTTCACTGTTTTCTATTAAATTAGCTTTATAGAGGCGTAATTCACACTATTTTTATTAGCTTTCCTGTAAAATAATTGAATTATGGAGCTATTTTTATTTTAACATAACATAAACAATTTTCATACAAAAAATAAAATTCTAAATGTACTACGTTAAGAACTGTTAAACGGTACTTCTTAGATTTGATGGACTGTAGTTGCCAGTCGTTCACTGCACGGTAGGAAACGAAATTTGACTATTTTTATGTGTACTCGCGTCTCAAAAAAAATAAAGTATATTTTCATTTTCAGAACCTGTACTCTTAAACTAAGTGACGTAATATACAAAATGGCTACCCAGAGAGCTGTATTTGTCGAATATGAACCCGATTTTGACGGATCAAAGGTCGTTGCGATATCCGCTAGGCTATCACTGTTCTAAATTCGTATAAGCTGCTTAATATTACGCATTATTACGCGAAGGTGTAAGCAGAGGACATTGATACATCGTGTCAACACATATGTACTTTACCTTTTTTTTATTCTAAAATAGGCTTGCGCTTGACCACAACTTGCTTAATGTGAAGCAATGATGCAGTCTACGATGGAACGCGCTTACCCAGTTAATACCGATTCACTCGTGACTTGAAGACCGGCAGATTATAGCTATCGGGAAACATAGATGCCGGCAGCGAATTTCACAACTTGGCAGTTCGCACAATGAAAGTGGAAGCAAAGCGCTTTGTGCGTACCCGTGGAATTTTCACCATATAACAGTGGCGCATAGCCGTACCTAACAAGGTTATGGTTAACTCTTTAGTGTCTCCCTGCTGGATACGGGTCTTCCCTCAACTAATCCACACAGGTCCACCATCACAGGTTGGTGAACGGTGGCGTAGAATGACGGCGGCCGTAGAACAACATTTTTTCGAACTAGCGTCTTTTGTTACATGGTGAGTGTAGTGTGTAGGGTCCCTATCAATAGTAAAAGTATATTACAAAAGACGTCCGCCGTCATCAATGGAGCTCTTTCGCAGGATCAGTCTGCTTGCGACCACGACCGGTGCAACACGTGCCAAAACGTAAAGCCAAATGAAAGGTGAGCACGGTCTTTCTTTCTTTCTCTACTCTCTCCTGCACTTGCCAGGTATTTTAAAAGTTTAATGTTAGCCACAGGACACATACAATAATGGATGACAATGGATCGCTATTACAGAGATGTTGGTTTATTATCTTGGCATTCCCTTCTTCTCTTTGTACAATGCTAGAAGTGAGACATTGGCCACCTTCACAACCTTAAATCTTACTCTCTTAGTATTATCTTACATTTACGCGAATATCTCACATTGAAATAAAACTACTCTTTAACGGATTTTATCGCGGTTTACTTTATAATTCATAATTCATTTATTGCGCCACAACATTACATTACATAATAGGCATGTCAGAGTACAATATAATAAAATCAATAAAATAAAATGTTAATAATTAAAAACTCAAAATGTCAATTAAAATAAAATTACAATAATTTATTAATGTCAAATAATTATAAATATAAATCGAATAAAACTAATAAAAGAGAAAAAAATAAATGAACCAATTATAAAAATAATCAAAATTAATAATAGAATCGTTACTAAAAAAAAATCATAATAATAAAAAATGTCAGAGTAAATCTAATAATAATAATAATAATCTAATCCTAGTCAAAAACAAATAACAAACAATTAATTCAATGAAACAATTTATTTATAGCAGCGGTCTATTTTAGATTTTAGATCCCGACATTTCAGTCTTTTCAGACTTCATGAACCACCCACCGTGAAAATCCATTAAAAAGTAGTATCATTTCTTATTTTTCTCCAACACCCTGTCTCTTGCGATCGAATTCCGTTACAAGGACTCCGTCGTTCTTTACATAGTGGTTAAGACAACCGTCCCAGGGCACGAAGGCAGACCTTCTTACCATTCTTGGTCAGCTGGACTCTCACACACTTACCGATGGCAGAGTTAAACTGTTTGGCCTCAACACCTGCTTTCTCCAGAACCATGCCCTTAGCGGTGCACCTCTGAAGGGGTTCGCTTTCCATCTCGTGCCCTTGTAAACTTTTTTGAACTCTTTGTCCACCCAGTGCTCTTCACAACGGTGGATCACGTCCTTGCACGCAGTTTTTTTATTCTGAAATCGGCCTGCGCTTGACTACAATTAGCCTGATGTTAAGCAATGATGTAGTCTACGGATGGAACACGTCTGCCCAATATACCGATTGACTCGTGATTATAATGATTTTCGGTGAGAAGGTGGCAGTGGAATGAGGCTCCATATGGTTAGAAACCATAAAAGAGCAACAATTTCGACCGACGCTCTTAAATGAGTCACCAGACATCGCACCGAAACACGGCAAGGCCGCTAGACGGGGCGGTTTTGTCTGGTGGGTGGGCACTGGGCACTAGCCATGGCCGAAGGCTACCACCAGTTAATTGCTAATAAACATAATTACCAGTTGATTATCACCTGATTGGCCTCAACACCTGCTTTCTCTAGGGGTTACGTGTGGGGATTTAGATAAAGGGTACGCTTTCACGGACGAAGGTGACTCAGCCCCCTAGGCGTACGAATACCGCGGGGTTTGCGATAGCGCGACAACAATCGGTATATTAGGCTGGCGCGTTCCATCGTAGACTACATTATTGCTTAACATCAGGCAAGTTGTAGTCAAGCGCCAGCCTACATTATAAAACAAAATCTCATTGTACGCTGGACGTATTAACTTTTTTTGACTACAACTTACCTAATGTTAAGCAATGATGTAAAATTCAGTGTTACTGTTGTTTAATGTTAGTAAAGGAAATGGGTATTTTGAATGAACAGCGGCGGCGCAGCGGTATCAGCCTCGCCTTAGAAACAGGTCGCGGGTTCGATCCCCGGTCGTGCCGACACATCTTTGTGTGAATTCTTTCATCACCGCTGCTCAATATCGGTGAAGGGAAACATTGTGAGAAAACCGGCACTACATCCACCAACCCGCACTTGATCAGCGTGTGTGATAGTTGAGAGAAGACCCCTGCCTAGCTGTGGGACACTACAGGGTTACTAACTGTAAGTATACCGAAGTGATGTTGTACTTGTAATTATTCGAACTGTCATTATAATGAGTAATGATAAGAATAGCTAAGTCTATTAGTATTGCAACAAATATATTTTGTAGTCTATGATCCCGGTATATGACTACGCATTTCATTAAACGCCTCAAAAAGAGGGCTTGTTTGATATATTTATATATCAAACAAGCCCTCTTTGCAAAAAAAAAAAATTTTCATAGATTAGTAGCTTTCCGCCGCGGCTACACCCGCGTGAACTACATATCATGCCCAGCAGTAGGATAAAAAGTAGTCTATAGCCTTCCTCGATAAATGGGCTATCTAACAATGCAAGACTTTTTTTAATCAGACCAGTAGTTTCCGAGATTAGCGCGTTTAAACAAACAAACTCATCAGCTTTATAAGATAAGTATAGCTAGGTCTGGAATAGGAAGTAGACTTTTTTTGTTAGGTTCTCAAACGATGTTAAAAAGTAAAAAAAGAAAAGAAAAGTACTTTAGTGAAGATAATTTGCATGGAAACGCACGGCCTGGATGTGAACACTACATTTTTTTTTCATTGTAAAAAAGATTAAATAATAAGTTAATGATTATATAAATTAATTACATATTACATAAATGTAAATAAGAATGACGTATTGTAATGGAACTTGTTTCATATTTATTTTACTACTACATTTATGTATGTTTAATTGCAATAATTAAATAAAAAAAATTATAGACCAAAAAAAAAAATGATTCAGAATTACACTTTCTAAGGCAATAAATTACTTTTTTTAATCTAAATAATTTCTTCTAATAAGTACGTTTTTTTTGACATCCAAAATACATCCAAGTATTAGTCAAAAATATTAAATGGGTAGCTATTTTTAAATTATTAAGATACCATTAATTATTCGATTACCATTCGTATGGTACTTAATTTATTAATTATAGATTAACTAGTTTCCGCCCACGGCTTCACCCGCGTGATTATTGGGTTAATAAGTATTATAGTATAGGCTTATGTGTTAATCCAGAACATATTCTATCACTGTGCCAAATGTTAACCAATTCCGTCACGTAGTTTTTGGATAGTTATATAGATATAAATTAACTTTTTGTATCAAATATTATTTGTTCTGCTATAGTGAAGTGCGTCGCGTTGGGGTGGGATCTTAGACTATATTGTTTACATTTATTGCATCGAATCTTATAATAATATAGGTACTTACTAACTTATCAGTAATTAACTGTAGTTCTGCACAAGTCGGCCGCGCGAACACGCGTAGATAATTACTAATTATAATTATAAACATAATTATTACAATTATTTTTTATAATTATTCGATTACCGAATAATTATATTGTGCTGTGTACAATGAGCGAAGTGGATTACTTTTTGGATTATTACTTGTTTCATAAAAAGTAAGTAAAGAGTAGAAATATATTAAAATTAGATATTATTTTTTAGTGATAAGTTTGCTTGTAACCTCAGTCAAAAAAATAGGGTCATTTAAGTGTCACCTGTATACTTGTGTATCTGTGAACAAATTTGTTGAAACGCATGGACCTATTTCGGACCATTATTGACCTTTTTTATCCTAAAATAGGCTTGCGCTTGACCACAACTTGCCTGATGAGTCTGATGCAGTCTACGATGGAACGCGCTTACTCAGTTAATCTATATAATATAAAAACGAAACCCGTTTTCCGTTGTCACGACATCACACGTTAACGGCTGGACCGATTTCGCTAATTCTTTTTTTTAAATATTCCTTTAAGTACGAGGATGGTTCTTACGCAGAGATAAATAAAAAAACAATTAGAAAGCGATGAAGCCGTAAACCGGGTTAGATACCTATTATTTATTATTGGTTATATTCGGTAGGTCTTAGACCCGGTAGATGGCACTGCTTTACCGGGCAGAACGACGTCTGCGGGTCCGCTAGTAACGAATAAAACTTTTTTTCGATATTTTTTATTTGAAATCTGAAGTAATTGAGTTGTGTGGACACTGTGGACAGAGCTACTCAAGACTTTGAACTATTTTCAAAAGAAATTTCATCAAAATCGATTTAACGGTACAACAAATTCTCGCGCTTCTTGCATTTTTATCTCGACATTGGTTAAAAAAAGGCGAATGTCGATTGGAAACTAATTTTTGTATTCTCAAAATTTCACGTTAGAGATAAATGACAGGCCGGTGGCGTGGTCTGTAAGATACTTGGTTTTCACGGCGCAGGTCGTGGGTTCGATTCCCACCCGAGACAAACATTAGTGATGAACATTTGTGTTTGTGTCGAGTCTGGGTGTAAATATCTATTATAAGTATTTATTTACAAAAGAAAAGTATTTTAAGTATAGTATATACCAGTTATCTGGTTTCCATAACACAAGCTCTGCTTAGCTTGGGACCAGATGACCGTGTGTGTTAATGTCCCAGAAAATTATTATTATTATTATTAAATCTCCGAGTAGTCTATAGCAATCGTCATCATGTTGATTTCATTAGGCTTCAGCCATTTTAGTATTTTCTTAGATTTACGCGAATATCACACATTGACATAAAACTACTTTATGGTTGGAATATACCACCAGCTTGGGACTCAGTGCTTAATTTACTTGTACCAAAACCCAAGCCAAATCAACTCAGAATTAAAGACACTGTGAGCTCAGTTTGCTTAAATCGAAACGCAACTTAAATATTAATGTTTGTAGGTAGTCAGTAATAATTGTGATTAATATTTTTGAGACGTCAAATACCTCAGTCCACCCGTGACTATGAAGTCTGAAAAGACTTTGAAACGTCGGGATCTAAAATCTAAAATACATAGCGATAAAATCCGTTATTATAAAGTAGTTTTATTTCAATTCGTAATTTTTTTCGACTTAATTATGTCGCATTTGAGTATAATGTTTACAGCGCGGGAATTAGTTCTGTGCGTAGTAAACGGCATTAAAAATGTTTCTGCCTTATACGGATGGAACCTGACATATCCGGTTATATGTGGATAATTGCAGTAAATTCCGATATATTCGTCTCTGCCTACACTTTCAAGTAAACAGACGTGATCATTTTAAGTGGTTTTTCCGTATCAGAATCTACATAAATACTATAGGCCGACAGTTTAACTCGCGTATCGCCATCTGAGGTACAAAGTCATAAAACATTAATTAAATCTCTTAAAGAACTATTTAACCACAGATAAAAGTAATGTAAGACTATTCGTCACTAATATCCATATCGCTTGAATCATCATCACTGTCTGTGCAGCTTGAGGAGTCAGAATCTTGGCGATAGGCGATACGCGAGTTAAACGGTCATAAAAAAGTTTAAGACTGTTTAGTTAAAATGTAGTTTGTCTCTTTCTTATTGGTATAAATGTCAAGATGACAAACAAAGACAAACGAACTATAAACCTATTTTAGCTTTAATGAGCTTAAAATACGTTAAGCTAAAGAGATTGTTTGTTTGGTTCACTTCAACTTGTTCTTTTTTAGTGTACCACAGCTGGGCACGGGTCTTCTCTCAACAATCTTACGACTTGAGAGAGTTTAGGCCTTAATCCACACACGCCACACGTCACAAATGTCCTCGAAGGATTAGTTCTTAGACATGCCAGTTTCCTCACGATTTTTTCCTTCACCGAAATTTAGCAGCAGATATGAAACAATACACACAAAGATGTGTGGGCACAACCGGGAATCGAACCCGCGGCTTTATATTTTGAAGGCGAGGCCTGTACCGCTGTGCCACCGCTGCTCTGTTTGTTTGCTTGAACGCACTAATCTCAGAAACTACTGGTCCGATTTGAAAAATTCTTGCACTGTTAGATAATCCATTTATTAAGGAATGCTATAGTCTATTTATCCCACAGCTGGGCATGTTATATAACATGTCACGCGGGCGAAGCCACTGACGAAACCCAGTGTATTTTATATCCGGTAGCAATGTTTACTTACTAGATATTTTTATTTCTACCAGGTTAACTTGTGGCATTGTTATCTTACTTTTTGATATCTATACTAATATTATAAAGCTAAAGAGTTTGTTTGTTTGAACGCGCTAATCTGTGAAAAAAACGATCTGAAAAATCCGATTTGAAAAATTCTTGCACTGTTAGATAGCCCATTTGTTAAGGCTATAGGCTACTTTTTATCCCACTGCTGGGCATGATATGTAGTTCACGCTGGCGTAGCCGCGGCGGAAAGCTAGTAATAATTATAATTTTGCCATTTGTACAGTATTTACAATATCACACATTAAAATAAAATTATGACTGGTTATATCGCGGTTTATTTTAGATTTTAGTAGCTTCCACAGCTTCGCCCTAGGTGTACTTATTGGGATAAAAAGTAGCTTATATGCAGATTATAATCTATCTCTTTGAGAGACAGGGTCACTAACTTTATTGTACAAATTAGAAATATGTACATTTTTGGAACAATAAATATATCATACTAGCGGACCCGGCAGACGTCGTTCTGCCCGGTAAAGCAGTGCTATCTACCGGGTCTCAGACCTACCGAATATAACTAATAGGTATCTAACCCGTTATTCGGCACTTCTTCGCTTTCTAAATTTTCTTATTTTTTAAATTTTTCTCTGCGTAAGAACCATCCTTGTACTAAGGGGAATATTTTAAAAAAAGAATTAGCGAAATCGGTTCAGACGTTCACGCGTGATGTCGTGTCAACGGAAAACGGGTTTCATTTTTATATATTTAGATTATCATATCATATCATCTGTGCCAAATTTCATTCAATTCCGTTCAGTAGTTATTGCGGGAAAGAGTAACAAACATCCATACATTCTTACAAACTTTCACGTTTGTAATATTATTTTATTTTATATCCCGACGTTTTAAAGTCTTTTTAGACTTTAGAAAGAAAGAAGATAGAAAAACATTTATTTAACAGAGACAGGACACATAGAATCAAGTAAAAAATACACATGAAAAGAGAGAAAATACATAAATGAAAACAGTTAAAAAGAAGAATGGCGCGTTCCATCGTAGAATACATCATTGCTTAACAACAGGCAAGTTGTAGTCAAACGCCAGCCTGTCAAAGGATAAAAAAAAAGAGTAAGTGTGACCCATCAGTGTCAAATATGGACATTGCTTAGGTAATGAGGTATTGGAAGAAATTTGGCTCAAATTAGATATAGTCTTGAAAAGGAATTAGCTTATGCAACGCGAATGAAGCCGCGAACGGAAGCCAGTTAAAAATAATCTTTGGCCATGCATAGAGGGCAAGTGCGGGTTGCAATGCCCCCCTCTGTCCCCTCCCGAGATAAAGTATTTACTGCTATATGATGTAACATTTATTTTTGACTGTAACTTCTTAAATTTACGCGAATATCACTCATTGAAGTGAAACTACCTACTTTATAACGGATTTTATCGTGGTTTATTTTATACTAGCGACCCGCCCCGACTTCGCACGGGCGCAATGCTGGTACTAAATATGTATAACAAGGTATATTTACAGAATGTCCATAATAAACAACGTTTACAGCTTTTTGTCATTAGATAATACAAACAGCACGCTCCGCAGCAGCCAGCGGTCGGGCTGCTACCGCCGGACCGCTATGTCCCTGCAATTTAAATCTGTAATATCTTCTGAAAGATTCGTTTAAATTATATGCTGTATAGGGCCATATTGATCTATATTAAATGGACAATGTATTTGTGGGTGCTTAATTGGTTAAGGATTAATGCTGTTGTACTGTTTAAAATCACTTCGTATATTAACCATTTTTTCCCGTGAGTTGTAAAGATTAGGTTAATACCTATTACGTTTTATGAGTAATTAAAGTGTAAATTTTAAGAAATAGCTCAAAATTTTACTGATTTAAAAAAAACATTTGAATTTGAGTTTTGTTCAATTTTTTACTTTTTCTGAGAACATTTACTATAGTAATGTATATATTTTACATCATCAAAAAGTAGAGATTTCAACGAACAAAAAGCCTTCAGACTTTTCCAGACTGACGCGAGAATTTTCGATTGAAAATTAGGGTGCTTTTTTGAAATTAAGTATTAAATAAGATGAAAAAATAAATATTTTAAATCAAATTAATCGCGGACTTTTTTGTTGATTTTTTTAAGGTGTACAATACTGTAGTTGGTCTCGTGGGGTTTAGCCAGCGTTTGCAATGTAAGCACAAAAGAGTGTTTATTTTCGACATCACATTAGTAACCTCTAAATTTATCAGTGTTTCTTTACAATATATGCATGTATTATACATATAAACATTTCTCTTGAATCACTCTATCTATTAAAAAAAAACGCTTAGGAATCCGTTGCGTAGTTTAGGGAGGGACTGACAGCGACAGCGACAGGACACACAGAATCAAACGATAATAAAAACATGGAAAGAGAAAAAGAAAAGGTAAAAATAAAAAACAAAGAGTAAGTGTGACCCATGGACATTGCTCAGTAAACACTGTGAGTACCTACTAGAGGCGACCTACAACACTGATTTTCAGCAATGTCCACATTCCCACAGTGTGACGTGTGTGGTTGCCAAAAGATCAAACCTGCATATGCTTATTAAAATTGTAATTTTTTTGTAATAGTTTGTATGTATTAAGAAAAAAAAATCAAATATTATCTAAACATTAACACCAACCATTAATTTTTCGTTTAAGTATTTATTTATTTATTCACAACATAACTAACATTACAGGTTGCCCCAAATCGTTAGTGTGGCCATATATTAGCAATAGGTACTTATTATCCTATTTACTCAACTCATGCAAAGTAACTTCAGTGAACTCATCAAAGAACAGGAAAATAAATCTACCCTCTCCGCGACCGTATAGTGTCATGTAATACGGATAAGTATCAAGATCAAGTGGTCCAAAACAGTGAGGGTGACAGCGAGTGTCAAATTTATGATCTAAATGTGGGTAGTTTATTTTTGTTAATCATTGTTTTGATAGGTATATTGTTTTGTGATTTGTATAAAATTATTGTAGATACTTCACATGAATGAAAACAAATTATTTTTATTCTAGTACATAATTTGGTAATAAAAGTTAATTATTTTAGTATTGTACCGTTTATATTGTGAAGTGATTTCTGTGAAATTTGTTATGTAACAATGAAAGCACAAGGTAATATTTATTTTATTCTGCATAGTATAACATTCTCGTGTCGCGGTGTTGTGTTTGTAACCAAACTCCTCCGAAACGGCTTGACCGATTTTTATGAAATGTTATATCTATATCTAGGTCTGAGACTCGGTTGTAAATCTACTTTTCATACGCCTTAGTGATAGGAGTGGTCCACCACAAAAAATATTTTTTATTTTTCTGATATATTTTTTTTATTTTTTTTTATTGTATGGTATTTGAAATGCATACAACCCTAAATTTTAAAGTTTTATACAGTGACTAGCTTCCGTCCGCGGCTTCGCCCGCGAAATTGATCTCACTAATCTTGTTTCGCCATACAAACTTTGGAACCCCGTTTCACCACCTTAAAGGGTGAGTTTTGAAAAATCCTTTCTTAGTGCACCCCTAGACCCCTTAAGGAACCTGTTGGGTGATTCCCAACGTACACTGATATGATAGGATGCTGAGGGAGATGTTAGTTCCTAAATTACTAGGGTATTGATATGATAAGAGTACAACACTTGCTAAATGATATGAAGGAGACAACCGATTTGTACGAATGCTCTTTATTGTACTAAATATGCAATGCTATGATATATGTAGATTACACAATAATTATAATAATGCGCGTGTCAAATGATAGGTACTACGTCACAGTTAGGCACGTGTAAGTACTTGGCTAATAATGTACAAGTAGCTTGTACATATTCGCCACCTAGAGAAAAGGATACAAAACAAAAATGCAAAAATGTAAGAAAAATAACATTAAAACTCTAGATCAGGGCGCTTAAAATTGATAGGCGAACACGCTTTGCTGACTCTGTTGTTTCCACGGGATGGCTGCAGGATGACTTCTTTCGAATATCCCTCGCGATGTGCTCGTGGTTTGTTGGTTGATGATGCTTGTCCTATGAAGCTGCCAGCGGTAGACTGCATCTCGATGTCTGGTGTGATAACACGCCGTCTATGTCTCCGGCATAGTCGCTGCTTCCACAGGAACACTCCTCCCACGACCAAAGCTTTTAATAAGATCAACGAGATACCAGTGTATTGGTGAATATCATGTATAGAAAGTCCATCTTCTGATTGCAGGATGCTGCTTGCCTTGATATTCTTGATCTCTTGCTGAAGTTGCTGGATAATGGAACCAAGTTCCTTGGAATCGGTGTTGTTCTCATCCTCCTCCGGTATCGATATATTGATCATGTGATTGATGTGATCAATCTTGGGTACAAACACAGAAGCGCTGACGTTGAACTGGTTTTGGTTTTGATTTTCCAAGTAAATTTTGATAATCTGATTTTAGGGGAAGTCTGACAACATATTTGCCGTCTGGCCTTCTTTTCGTCGTATTTTGGTAGAAATCAATGCATTGCTGGTCTTCTGATGTTAAACTTGACTCGTGAGATATATCTTCTATCTGCCAAAAGCGCTCTATTTGTTCTGCGTTGTTCATGATGACGTTACACTGTAACGATGGCGTCACCGCTCCACACAATATCCAACCGAGCCGTGTTTGTTGCGCGACGATCGATGTTTCTTCTGACCGACATATACCACCCTGTATGACTTCTGAGTACATTTCGGCTCCCAGTAAAATGTCGACCGATCGGCTGATATGAAATTCGGGATCTGCTAGTTGTATGTTTGCTAAAAATTCCCAATTCGGTTTGGATAGAGTTTTGCTAGGTAGGTTCTTGATAAGATTGCTCATGATATACACCTCTGTCGAGAACTCGTAGTTTTCGTCCATAGACTTGCAATTTAAAGATAATGACCCTTTGCATTGACTTTCCTTTTTGCCTACGCCAGTGATGACACCCTTGTACTTCTGTCTGGGCAACCCTAATGCTTGTGCTCCGCGTTCCGTAATGATACTTGTCTGGGAACCTTAATCAAGAAGAGCACGCATGATTTGGTACGATCCGTCACTTGTTTGCACCTTAAGCAAAGCTGTAGCAAGTAATACTTCGCAAGTGTCGAGTTTTCGTGTTACGTGTGCGTTTCCGGCGCACTCGCCTCGATCGGGTTTTGCCTTTATTGCAAAAGCGTCATGTAGAATTGTATTATGATCCCCTTGACACGTGCGGCATCTTTTCTTTGAAATACATGCTTTTCCGTTATGCGAATAAAGACAATTTTTGCACAGGTTTAATTGTGCAATAGTTTGGCACTTTTTGGCGTCCGACATTTCCAAAAATTTTTCGCAATGGAATATTCCATGATTTTGGCTACACATTAGGCAGCTGACGTAATGATTTTGCGCTCTAGCTTGATAGGTCGGGTAAGATTGCTTGAAGTGATATGCTTTGTTATACTTCGACACTGGTGATAATGAAACTTTAGGGATGTCCGATTGATAATGGCTCTTGTTTTTGTTGAAAGATGTTACTTGCTGATTTTCTGATTGGTACCGAGTTTTTGCACTCCCCGCATCTTGCTTGCGGCGTACTGATTCTAATGCCGTGAACTTACTTTCTAAGAAATGTAGAAATTCCTTTAAAAGGGGTAGTTCGCGCGAGTTGCTGAGTGATTCTACATAGTCAGTGTAGGTTTCTGTGTCTAATTTCTGTGATAATAAGTGAACTAGGAGAGGATCCCACGTACTGATGTCCACCCCCAGATTTTTGATGGCGTTTAGGCTTTCCTGTGTTACGTCGTGCAGTCTTTTGATTTGAGAAGCAGACAAAGTTGACATTGTTGGAACGCTAAGTAGCAAAGATATGTGCGAGGTAAAGATCTGCTTTTTGTTGTGGTACCGGTGTTTCAGGATATCCCAACAAACCTCATAATTGCTAGTACTGATTGGCAGATGTTGAATAAGCCTCTGCTTCTCCACGAATTTTGCTTCGAAGGAACTGCATTTTCTGCGCGTTTGATAATGCTGGATTGTTATGAATTGCTTCATCAAACAAATCCTTAAAGGACATCCATTGGCTGTAGTTCCCGGAGAAAACCGGAATATCCAGCTTAGGTGTCGATTTTTCTCGATGTGAAACCGACCCCATCTTTTTGTTCAATGCTCTTTTTAACGCAATATAGCGTTTTTCTGTTTCAAAAAACAGTGTGGCATATTTCGAGTCTGGAACCGAATATGCGTCCATTTCCCAGTGAATCTTGTCCACAGCCTCCCATCGAGTTTGAAGGCATTTTAGAGAGTCTTCGAACTCCCACTTTTCGGTGATTTCTTCAATGTCGATGTTCTCCATTGTTCTATTGATTGCTTTGATATTTATTTGCTGTTTTTTAAGAAGATCATCGTAACTGCTGTTGGTACCTGTGGTGGTAAAAAACTGCTGAATTCCAGAAGTACCTGGTTGGTTGATGCCGCTCCGTTCTTGCTGATGTTTTCCTAATTGATCTGCTTGCTCACTGTCCGATAACCGCACGGCCGACTCACCTTCGTCCGACTTTCCTAAATTTGTTAAAAGTTCCTGATAGCTTTGATTTAGTAGGGCTCTTGCTTCCTTGTAACCCTCTAGAGTTTTCTCAAACCACATATCGATAAAATATTGATGAGTTCTACTTTCCTCTGAGCACATACGGTCATGGTTATATTGGAAGTCCTCCCATAAAGAGTCCAACTTAGTTATACGTGTCTTGCAATACTCAATAGTTCTACGAGAAGCACCATCTTTTTTGAAGTTGGTTTTGATTCTCGCAATTTGTTGGGAGATCTCGATTTGACTCTCGTAAGTACTCATCTTGTAGGCTCGAATCACTACTTGTTCACTATTTGCTATTTGTTGATAATGTTGCTATGAAATCTTGATAAATGCTGACTTATTCTTGATAATTGATACTTGATAGAAGATAGGTATTGCTTGATAAATCTTGATAGCCTCAAATAAACTGCTAGTTCTTGATAGTTTAGTAACGAGTGTGTTCCCGCGTGATATTTTGCGCTGTCGTCTCAATTTAACCGGTGAGACCCGCTTGTGGGAGGCCGGCTAAACCGATTCGCTATCACACGAAATCACTAAAATCACTAAACTTTTTGCTCGAAGGAACACAATGTTGGGTGATTCCCAACGTACACTGATATGATAGGATGCTGAGGGAGATGTTAGTTCCTAAATTACTAGGGTATTGATATGATAAGAGTACAACACTTGCTAAATGATATGAAGGAGACAACCGATTTGTACGAATGCTCTTTATTGTACTAAATATGCAATGCTATGATATATGTAGATTACACAATAATTATAACTAATGCGCGTGTCAAATGATAGGTACTACGTCACAGTTAGGCACGTGTAAGTACTTAGCTAATAATGTACAAGTAGCTTGTACAGAACCTATGTGCCAAATTTGGAGTCTCCAGCAGTTTGGGCTCTGTGTTGATATGTCAGTCAGTCAGTCAGTCAGTTTCTTCTTTTATATATTTTGATATTAGTAATTTAACAATTTATGGAAGGTTTAAAAGGTGAGAAATACTTAGTACGAAGTTCGCTGAGGCAGCTAGTAATTAGCATTTTGCTAAAATACCATGTTTTTAACTGGCATAAAATTAAATACTATCCTATAAAGAGGAAATCCACAGAAGAACTAAAGTCACATAGCAATCGAAGTGGGCATGTTAAACTGGCCACAACGCTTGAGGAACCGATAAACGCTGGGGTATACTGGTTCTCGAGTAGAGACCACGCAATGGTCGCCGCAGCGTCGGCAGGCCTGTCACAAGGTGGACTGATGACATTGTTAAAATTGTGGGAAGCTGATGGATGCTAACAGCTGATAAACGACCGCTGTGGCGTTCTAACGAGACCTATGTAAAGCAGCGGACGTCTCCAGGCTGATGATGATGATGATGATGATAATGATGATGGTGATGATGATGATGATGATGATGATGATGATGAGATTGATATTGTCCCACTGCTGGGAAAAGGCGTGATTGTATGTATGTATGTAACAGTGGCGAAGAGTCCATACAAGCCGATTCCTATCGGCTTCCCTGTAGGAATTGGTTAATATAACACGTAGGTACTTAATAATTTATGTACCTAACGCCTTAAAGTTGCGTGAAAAAATAAAGTATTAACAAATAAAGTACTGATTGATACTGATTGTACTGTCACATACACGCAACTGTTCAACTGTGCGCTCGCTAGGGTCACTGACCGCAAATTTTACGCCGCACTCTTTTATCGACATTATTACAAATATATCGACAATAATGAGCTGATATTATGTCCGAAAATATAGTATTACTAGCTTCCGCCCGCAGCTTCGCCCGCGAAATTGATCTCACTAATCTTGTTTCTCCATACAAACTTTGGAACCCCGTTTCAACCCCCTTTCTTAGTGCACCCCTAGACCCCATAAGGAACCTATGTGGCAAATTTAGAGTCTCCAGACCCAGCGGTTTGGGCTTTGCGTTGATATGTCAGTCAGTCAGTATCTTCTTTTATATATTTAGATGTACATTAAACTGAAATATGATGTAAGTACCTATTTAAAATGTTATTCCACTTTTATAATAAGAAATATTGCCTAAAATGTAATCGTTAAAAATTATCTCGAGGTCGAAATACTTTAATCTAGTGCCGATTTCACAAAATTATAAACAGCTGATTTAAATGTAATTTATACTAAAATATGTTGAGTCATTGAAATAAAACTACTTTTTAAAGGATTCTATCGCGGTTTATTTTAGATTTTAGATCCCGACGTTACTCCACCCGTGAACATGAAGTCTGAAAAGACTTTGAAACACTTCACTTCACTTCAACCCTTTTTAGTGTCCCACTGCTGGGCACGGGTCTTCTCTCAGCTATCTTACTAGTTAGTCAAGAGAGTTTAGGCCTTAATCCACACACGCTGGCCAAGTGCGGGTTGGTGGATGTCACATGTCCTCGAATGGTTAGTTCTTAGACATGCCGGTTTCCTCACGATGTTTTCCTTCACCGATATTGAGCAGCGGCGATGAAACAATTCACACAAAGATGTGTGGGCACGACTGGGATTCGAACCCGCGACCTTATATTTCTAAGGCGAGGCCCGTACCACTGCGCCACCGCTGCTCACCGCTGCACCGACTTTGAAACGTCGGGATCTAAAATAAACCGCGATAGAATCCGTTAAAAAGTAGTTTTATTTCAATGTGTGATATTCGCGTAAATCTAAGACAATACTATATGTTGAGTCATTAAAGACACAATACTAAACATACTAAACAGGGCTTGTGTTCTAGAAACCAGTTAACTTATATACATGTTTATATTTTGAATGGCACACAAATATCTGTCATGATAGTCGATCCTAGGTAGGAATCGAATCCACGACCTGCGGCGTCAAAAGCAGATATCTTACCCACGCCTTAGCTTAAGTGGTAAATAGCAAAAACGACGACTTTTTTATACTATAATAGGCTTGACCACAACTTGCTTCTTGTGAAGCAATGATGCAGTTTACGATGAAACGCGCTTACCCAGTAAAACCGATTCACTCGTAATTTGAAGATAGGCAGATTATAGCTCTTGGGAATATAGATGCCAGCAGCGAATTCCACAACTTAGCAGGTCGCACAATAAAAGTAAAAGTAAAGCGCTTTGTGGGTACCCGTGGAATTTCCACTATATATCGGTGGCGCATAGCCGTATCTCCACTTGTCCGATCATAGACCGACTTCACCCCTTTTTTTGGTAACTGGGGGGAAATCCTTTATAGATCCCCCAGCCCTGTATAGAATCAGTACGGGGTATGTGGGACTCCAAATGGTTACCCAAACTAAAACCATGTTCCATCGCGCATCTTGGCTAGGGTATCACGGAAACCACAAGTGACACAACCGCAACCGTAAAAACGACTTCACCTAATCGTAGGTGACAGTGACAACAAAAATCGTACACGTGCATTCAGCGTAATATGCTGCAAATCCCACGCTGGAAAAAAAGAGTAAAGAGACTTTTCTAATTTTTCAATATCAGTGCGAAGTCAGGAAGACGATTGTGCGACACTCGTGCTGAGGCCGAAGGTCTTTCGTCAGGTTCAGAGAAAAGTAAAAGGCACAATAAAAAAAAAAAAATAGTTTTTATTTCGAACACAAAGATTCATATCATGTTAGTAACAATATGCTTAGGACTATGTTAGTAAATAAATTAATAAATATTTAAACAATATTATATTGAAACCAATTGTGTGGCTGACATGCATCTACGCACACAATGGTTCAATATAGGGGAGTCATACCTCATGGCCATAATTTGCAATATACTGTTGGGGCTGGCCCGAACTCTGCAGAGCAAGGAGGCTGTTTTTTTGCGCCAAATCGCAAAAAAGTCGTTTGTATGACTTTGCGCAAACATACCTGATGCACTGCAGAAGCGAGGCAGCCCCATCAGCATTCTATAACCATTATTATAAAGGACACGTATAGCACTGACAGCACGCTGCGTATAGTTGGTCCACAGGCTGCACGTGTAGAATACTTGGCAGTACGCTTTAAACAGTGAAATTTTTACTGCCTCACTACATCGTGCAAACCTGCGGGCCACCATGTTACATCGCACCGCCAGTGCCCTACGTTCCCTCTCGATATCAGCTTGGTCTTTGAGGTCGTCGGTAACATAATGCCCTAAGTATTTAAATCAATAACATCTCTTATGTACCTAGCTGGTCAGCTTAGATTTTTCGCCATAGCCAGAAAAACGGCTAGCAACTAATATTTATTACTATTATTTGTGTGATGTCAAGAGATGTGTTATAAATGTGACTGCGTATAACTTAAACGAATTGACCGATTTTGATGCGGTCTTCTTTATTAAAAAGCTGAATTATTATTTATCAAGTTAGTTGGAGCGGGCTGTTTTCCGTAACTCGACGTGCTGTAAGTGCACCTATTTTGCGTGATTGGGCTGGCGACGCTATTGCCAGCCCAGCTCCAGGAGGAAACCTAGCAGACCCTTTATGTTGCCGACGTCTTCCTGGAGTGACCTTGGCGATCCAAGGTGTTCCGCTCTGTTATTATTTATCCAATTCTTTATTCGGTCGGGGGTGTCATAAATTTTCCATAATTGCCGTTTAACTAGTAAATCGTCGATTAAGAGATCGGTGGAACTGGTTAGAATAGTAAAAGTTCAAATTCAAGATAACCGGGTTTAAAGTTATCATAATTATCGTTCCTACGATTAAAAAGCTGTGCAATTTCTGAGGAAACAAGGTGTATTAATAGTTTTGACTGAAAAATTGCTCACTACAGCTTGCATTCGTAGAATTTGCTGGGGATCCCCGATTCTACCATAAATGAATAAAGTGGCAAATAATTATCATATTGACGCTTGCTACACCAGAGGCATCTTATGCTCCCAACCCTTTAGGTGTCGACAGTCACTCACTGTCTACTTCACACCTAACAACACAACCAACAGTTATTACACGGTGTGTTCTGTAAGGTGGACGGTACCTACACAGTCACTGACTACCTTAGTTACACACAGGAACATAACCAACAGTTATTACACGGTGTGTTCTGTAAGGTGGACGGTACCTACATAGTCACTGTCTACCTTAGTTACACACAGGAACATAACCAACAGTTATTACACGCTGTGTATTCTGTAAGTTGGACGGTACCTACACAGTCACTGTCTACCTTACTCTCACAGGAACACAACCAACAGTTATTACACGCTGTGTATTCTGTAAGGTGGACGGTACTTACACAGTCACTGTCTACCTTACTCACACACAGGAACACAACCAACAGTTACTACACACTTATATTTAAACCCCTGTATTCATAAACGTCTTATTACTCTAGTAAGAAAGAGACATTCTTCCACTTCCATGTATGTATATTAGAGATATATGCGTATTCACTAAAAATCACATGCATTACTTTAAACTACGTAGTGAAGTTTTGTCACGGCAAAAAAGAGCAAAATTTTGCAATCTCTTATACCAACCACCATGTCATAAAGATTTATATAAGAAAAATGTATTTAATATGTGTTTAGTAATTTATAACAAAATACCTAATGAGCTTAAACTGTTACATGGAAATTTGTTCAGGACAAAATTGACTAACTGGCTTCAGAGTAAATGTTTTTATAGTGTCAAGGAATTTATGGATTTTAATTTATGAATAGATAGGGGATTGGTACCATTTTGACTTAATATATTGACATTATTTAATTGTTGTAATTTTAATTATGTTGTGTAGTAGTTAATAATAATAATAAATTTTAATAATTTTAATAATATGTTTTAATAATTTTAATACAAATATGTTTTAATAATATTAATAATAATTTGCACGCTTGCTCGCATGTAGGATACAATGACTTTTATGGACATAAGATCTGACCCTGTAAAAAATTTAATGTATTCTTAGCAAATAAATAATTGATTTGATTTGATTTGATTTGACAAAGTACATTTTAACTAAAGAGTCCTTTAGGATTTTTATGAATAAGCCCGAAAATCTTTTAGTACCAAGATGTTTTGCAGTATTGAATCCCTTATTCATTTTTTGTAGCTGACTGTACAAGTTTTGAACCGGGTGGTCGGAATGGACCGATTTCACGCAGTTTTCTTATGTTGGGTTATAGGGTTATGTAGTTACTAGCTTCCGCCCGCGGCTTCGCCCGCGAAATTGATCTCACTAATCTTGTTTCTCCATACAAACTTTGGAACCCCGTTTCACCCGTGCCAAATTTGGAGTCTCTAGACCCAGCGGTTTGGGCTCTGCGTTGATATGTCAGTCAGTCAGTTTCTTCTTTTATATATTTAGAAGATTAATATTTCGTTAATTTTTTGTTGCAGGTGTTCAAAAGGAACTGTTTTTATCACAACAATTGAAACATTTATTTCCAAATTTATAACGTAAAAAAATAAATAAATTGTTTAATCCAAGTACCAAAGAGAAAATACGTAATTTTATACAATAAGCTAAATTTAAGTTACTAAATTAAAAAAAAGTTTTTATACGTATTAAACTAGTTTAATAGTGAAAAGTATCAAAAATAGTGTGTTTTAATGTTAAACAGTGCAAAGTAGTGATATTTTTTAAGCAATATTAACACATCCAGCAAGTACCAAGATGATTTCATTTAATCGTAAGTATTGCATGAATTTTTCATATATTTTTACTATCGGCCTATGGACTTAACTCTTGTTTTAATAATATTTTCTTAAAATATTCATAATTCATAATTCATAATTCATTTATTGTTCATAAACATGGGGTTCAATAAGATGGTGACATATGATATGGACGAGTACGCCATGTTTTACCTTATGGCGTATGAACATTATAGTTAAAATATAGATTTTATAACAGTCATTATTGGACATCATGCATTAAAAAATTAAATAAATTAAAATAACAATAAAATAAATCATTCAATGTCAAAAGTATATGTAGGTAAATAAATTTATTTTCATGTCAAAATATATTATAGTCAAAATTTTAATTATTATTCATTATTATTACTGTCAATAAATTCATTAATGTCATAGAATGATTTTTCTGCAAGAAAGCCATTGAGCGCAGACTTAAATTGGATCTTATCATTATATATAATAAAACTAAGTTGATAAAATGTGCGTGCCGATAAAACTTAAAAAGGAGTCCCATCACGATAAAGGGACTTATATAGTGTGATAGCCCTTTATCCCCCCTCGAACAAGAAAGTTCCCGTTTTAACCTAAAGGGTGTGTTTTTAAAGATATAAGGGCTTTTCCAACCCTTCAACTTGGAAAGTAAGTGTAGTCGCGCCATATGTTGTCAAATAGTTGAACTTCATTCATTGTACACAATATGGACTTAAAAGAACGATTATTTGGGGCGCGAAATTTAAAATTCTCATTTCAATAAAGTCTTAAATTACATTTGTTACCATAACCCTTTATCCCCCCTCGAACAAGAAAGTTCCCGTTTTAACCTAAAGGGTGTGTTTTTAAAGATATAAGGGCTTTTCCAACCCTTCAACTTGGAAAGTAAGTGTAGTCGCGCCATCTGTTGTCAAATAGTTGAACTTCATTCATTGTACACAATATGGACTTAAAAGAACGATTATTTGGGGCGCGAAATTTAAAATTCTCATTTCAATAAAGTCTTAAATTACATTTGTTACCATAATAAAGTTATTAAATTTTGTGTATTTATACAGCAGTAGCTAACTTATATGTTGGAGTTAAAGCGATATCATTTTAGTTATTCAAATTACTTCTGAAAACATTTTAAAATTTAAGTTTTTAAATTTCGCGCCTTTACTGCGTATGCTACAGCTGCAAAACCTATTGTTACGGCGAACGATAACGTCGAGAACATTCTATACCTAGAAGGTGTGAGAAAGTAAATATTCCCAAACTTTCTTGAATATCCTAGAGCCATCTTTCTCGAATATCTTAGAGCCAACTATACACTTCATGTGTATAGTCTCCATAAAGCCAACTTTCTGGAATACCCTAGAGCCTAGCTTTCTGAATATATAAGAGCCCGGTGTCGCCCGCCAGAATTAATTCGATTTGAACAGCGGAACAAGCCACTTCGAAACGAAAAAGAAAGAAGTTACCTGTGTGAGCCTTTATTTTGAAGTATCACGTGTGAGTATTTTTAATAGTGTGTTTAATTAATTCATGATCTTGAAGTGAAGAAAAAAAAAAGTTATCTGTGAGCCTTTATTGTGAAATATTAAATGTGAGTATTTTTAATAATGTATTTAATTAATTCTAATGGTTTTTTTTCTTTTCTTTTAATTGTAATTTCCTTAACTTTCAAGTAGTCGCGCGGCGTTGAATCGATATACTTTGGCCGTAAACAAAATATCGCGCGACCGCTTGAAGATTAAATAATTTTGTTTTCTTTGTCTCAACGTGCCCCACGTTTACGTAATAATATATTTGTCTATAAAATGTTCATTTAATTTATATTTTACAGAATATAATGCCTAGACGTAAAAGAGGTGGAGATCTTGCCAGTTCTGCAGCGAAACGGCGGAAACAAAAAGAATATCGAAGAAATGAAACGGAAGAACAGCGCGAAGCACGTTTACAAAATCAACGAACCAGAATGAGCACCCTGAGAAGCGGAAAAAGCGAAGAAAGAAGCGAAAATAAAACTATTGAAGAATCGAGAATTTTAAAAGATAATCTAACAAAGGAAGCATTCCACTACGAATCGACGAAGAAATATTACAATCATAAATATGTTGTGATCGGAAAAATGAATAACATTTGCCAATTTTGCCACGCGAAAAAATTCAGTAAAGAAACACCAGGTCTCTGTTGCATGAATGGAAAAATTCGATTACCACCACTGGAAGCACCTCCGCAGGAATTTCTACATTACATGACCGGGGAAACACCAGAATCAAAACACTTTCTTCAAAATATAAGATCATACAACTCCTGCTTTCAAATGACTTCTTTCGGTGTTACTTCGACTAACACTAATAGAGATGAATTTGAATATGTATTTTCAATTCAAGGGCAAATTTATCACAAAATAGGATCGTTACTACCAATGCCTAACGATGACTATAAATTTCTGCAAGTATATTTCATTGGAAATGAAGAACAAGAAATTGATCAACGAAGTACACATTTTAATGGATTGAAACGCGAAATAATCCAAGATGTACAGAGGATCTTACACAAATACAATCAACTGATTTACATATTCAAAACAACACTAGATCGCATGATTTCTGATGACTATAAAATTGTGATTCGAGCCGATAAAAGACCACGTGGAGAACACGAACGTAGATTTAATGCACCTCAGATAGATGAAGTCGCCATCGTAATTGTGGACAATGAAAATACAAGCCGTGACATAATTTTACAACGAAGAAGAAAAGGACTACAACGCATTGCAGAGACACACCGTTCATATGATTCTCTTCAATATCCTTTAATATTTCTGCACGGAGAGGACGGTTATCATTTCAATATAAAACAAATTCATCCTGAAACAGGCATAGAAACAAACAAAAAAGTCACTTCCAAGGAGTTCTATGCTTACCGCTTAATGATCAGAGACAATGAAATATACAATCACATTCTCAACACTCGCCGTTTATTCCAACAATTTCTGGTAGATATGTACGCAAAAATAGAAGCAGAACGGATGCTTTACATAAGACTGAATCAGAAGAAACTACGCACAGAAGAATACATCCACCTTCGAGATGCGATCATAAATGACGGCAATATTGACGATATTGGAACAATGGTAATCTTACCCTCATCATACATAGGAAGTCCAAGACATATGCACGAATATACTCAAGATGCCATGACCTACGTAAGAAAATATGGACGACCTGATCTCTTCATAACATTTACATGCAACTCATCATGGCCAGAAATCAAAGAACAACTAAAATATGGACAAACCTCCATGGATCGACACGACATAATAGCCCGAGTTTTTCGACAAAAACAAATAAGATTTATTGAAGTCATCACAAAATACCACATCTTTGGAACCGTTAGATGCTGGATGTATACAATCGAGTGGCAAAAACGAGGATTACCTCACTCACACAATCTCATATGGCTACACGATAAAATTTATCTCACGGATATCGACAAAATCATCCAAGCTGAATTTCCCAATCCACAAAAAGATCCGGAACTATACAGCATAGTAGTGAAAAACATGATTCACGGACCATGTGGACCATTAAACTTTAATGCGCCATGCATGCGTGATGGAAAATGTACAAAAAAATATCCAAAACCATACGTAGACGATACAAAAACTGAAGATGACGGCTATCCCAAATATAGAAGACGATCACCGAAAAACGGTGGTTTCACAGCAAAAATACGAATACAAGGCAGAGATGAACTGGAAATAGATAATCAATGGGTAGTACCATATAACCCACTACTTTCTAAAATGTTCCAAGCACACATAAACGTTGAATATTGCAATTCAGTAAAATCTATTAAATATATATGTAAGTACGTAAACAAAGGTAGTGATATGGCAGTATTTCAAATAGTCCAAAATAGCGAACAAAATAACAGAAATGATGAGATACTCATGTACCAAATGGGAAGATACATCAACAGTAACGAAGCAGCGTGGAGGATTTTTAGTTTTCCCATACACGAACGCGAACCAGCTGTGCAACATCTAGCAGTACATTTGGAGAATGGACAGAGAGTTTACTTCACAAAAGACTCGGCTAGAAAAATTGCAAGCGAACCACCTCAGAACACAACATTAACAGCTTTTTTCCAACTTTGCCAAACGGATCCATTCGCAAAGACGTTACTGTATGTCGACGTCCCTATTTATTATACGTGGGACAAAACAAGAAAATTTTTTCAACGACGAAAACAAGGAATGCCAGAAGAGGGTCATCCAGAAATAATGAAAACTAACACAATAGGTCGAGTATACACTGTACATCCAAACAATGCCGAATGTTTCTATCTCCGGATGTTGTTACACGAAATACGAGGACCAACAAGTTTCACAGATCTCAGGACTATTGACGGCTACCTATGCCAGACGTACAGAGAAGCATGTCAACGCTTAGGATTATTGGAAAACGATAACCACTGGGAATTAACACTACAAGAAGCCACACTCACAGCTTCAGCTGAACAAATTCGAGAGTTATTCGCCATAATTCTAACAACATGTAACCCATCAAACCCAAAACAGCTATGGGACTCTTTCAAAAGGAGTATGAGTGATGATATATTGTACCAAATCCGACAAGCTAATCCAGAACTGACTATAGAATTCAGTGACAACATCTTCAATGAAACACTCATTCGCTTAGAAGATAAATGCTTAGCAATAAATAACCGGACCTTAGTAGAACTTGGAATGCCAGCACCACAAAGAAATGCTTTCAGTATGCTAAACTACGAAATTACAAAGGAAAAAAGCTACAACGTCAATGAACTACTTGAATACATTGCTCACAATAAACCACTCCTCAATGACAATCAAAAAACAATTTACAACGTTATAATGAACCGAATAAATAACAACACTGGTGGAATTATTTACTTGGACGCACCAGGAGGCACCGGTAAAACGTTTCTAATAAATCTAATACTGGCGGAAATACGTGCTAAAAAACACATCGCACTGGCACTAGCATCATCCGGCATTGCAGCCACACTTATGGAAGGAGGACGAACTGCTCATTCTGCCTTACAACTACCGTTGAATATAGCCGAACAACAATTCCCGGTATGTAAAGTCTCAGGAGCATCTGGACGGGGTCAACTTCTAAAACAAGCTAAAATTATCTGCTGGGATGAATGCACCATGGCCCATAAAAAATCACTAGAAGCCATGGACAGAACATTACAAGAATTGCGAAAAAACTCTGAAATAATGGGAGGAGCTCTACTCATACTCTCAGGAGATTTTCGACAAACACTTCCAGTTATTCCCAAGTCAACACCAGCAGACGAGATCAATGCATGCTTAAAAAAGTCACATCTCTGGCCAGAAGTACAAATACTGCAATTAACAAAAAACATGAGGGTTGAATTATCAAAAGATGAAACAACAGCACATTTTGCTAAAATGCTTTTACAAATAGGCGAAGGTACATATCCTACTGACCAAACGACCGGTCTCATTGAACTCAATAGTGATTTCTGTAACATAGCCACTACTGAAAACGAACTAATCGACAAAATTTATCCAAATATTATTCAGAACTATACCAACGTAGAGTGGTTATTTCAAAGAGCAATTTTGGCCACTAAAAATAATATTGTTGACGATATCAATTTTAATATTCTAAAGAAAATACCTGGTGAAGAGAAAGTATATAAATCGATCGACACGATGGTAACCATTGAAGAAAGTGTCAACTTCCCTACTGAATTTCTAAACTCTTTACAAGTACCAGGAATGCCATTACACTGCCTTCGTCTGAAAATTGGATCTCCAATCATACTACTTAGAAATCTCAACTCCCCAAAACTATGTAATGGAACGAGGATGATCGTAAAACAGCTATCGAATAATATCATTGAAGCTGAACTTATTTCTGGAAAGAACAAAGGACACACAGTATTTATACCTAGAATACCACTGATCTCTTCTGAATTGCCATTTCAATTTAAAAGATTGCAGTTTCCAATTAAATTAGCCTTTAGTTTTACAATTAACAAAGCGCAAGGGCAAACTTTAAAATATTGTGGCATCAACCTCAAAGAATCCTGCTTCTCTCACGGTCAGCTTTATGTAGCTTGCTCAAGAGTAGGAAATTCGAAAAATTTATATATATATACCCCGGACAATAAAATGAAAAATGTTGTTTATAAACAAGTAGTATAAATAATGAGAAAATGTAAATACATGTAAATATATATGTTTAAATATACATGTAAATATATATGTCCATGATAATGTAAATACATGTAAATATATATGTTTTCAATATATATATATTTTTTACTTTTTACGTCATAGTTTATTTTTTTATTTCAACTACCACGTAACCTCATATCAACTCCCGAGCGAAGCCGGGTATTACAGCTAGTTATTAATATTTCTTATAGTCCGCGGAATTTTATTAAAGATGACAGGTGCCATGCAATACACACTTATTCTCATGAGGCGCGTTTTACATCTTATATTGAACTTTATTGTCCCCTCACGACGAGTTCCAATGGGGTTCCAATCAAAAAGTGAAGGATTATTCTTAACGAAATTAGCTACTTCGCTGATGTACATAGAAGGTAGTGTAAGAATTTTATATTTTTGAAAATATGGTTTACACGAATCATCCTGCATCAGACCAAACATCGATCTCAAACATCTTTTTTGAGCAATAAGCACGTCTTTTACATCAGTAAAATTGCCCCAAAACATAATGCCGTATCTAAGAATTGACGCAACATTTTATTATTGTGATTTTGTCGCATTGAATTTTTTCTACGTCAGATTTTTGGCAAATAAACTCTTTTTATTTGTTTCAATGATACATAGGTACAGGTAACTTCAAAAGTTGATGGCAGATTAAAAAATTAAAAAAAATACTGTTGTTGTTGTGAAAACATTATTATTATTGGTTACATTTAATTGGTTTCACAAATCATCTTAAATTTACCCAAAAAGATTCCATTAGGTGCCGTGTGACCATAGAATTATTTAATTATCTATTAATCTATTATTAAGCCCTTAATCCACACACGCTGGCCTAGTGCAGGTTGGTGAATGTCACATATCCTTGAATAATTAGGTCTTAGGCGTGCCGGTTTCCTCACAATTTACCTTCACCAATATTGAGAAGCGGCGATAAAACAATTCAAACAAAGATGTGTAGCACGATCGGGAATCGAACCAGTGACCATAGATTTCTAAGGCGAGGCCGCTGCGCCTCCGCTGGTCACTAATGACTATGTGAAGTCAAAAATTAATTTTCGTTATGTTTTGATACGATTTTTGATGTGCAAAATTTTTGCAATTTTTTTTGCAAAAATTTCGCATTGTGCAACCCTAGTAGCTATTTTTGTAAACTCTCTTCGACCTACTAAAACATGTGACAAATGAATGACAATTGGGCGGTCTATTCAAAAGTAAGGGTTGTCTAAATAATTCTTGTTGCAACAACAACACAAAACCGACTTCAATTGTAGGTACCTAGAATTATGCGTTTAGGGCAATTGCACTAATAATTTTGGAAGGCTGCGCGCTTAGCGTTAACAATGACGCTTCTTTCGACATAGCTCAATAGCTACTGGTCACATCCTAATGAAATTTAAATGGGACCACACGGAAGCATTTACTTGCCAACAAAAAAAGAATCATAGAAATCGGTTCACGTATAACAAAGATATTAGGTAACAAACATAAAAAAACATACAGTCCAATTGAGAACCTCCTTCTTTTTGAAGTCGGTTGAAAAGAAATTGTTTTTTTGTTTATTTGGGGTAATTCTTGAAGTAAAATTATTTTATAACGAATTTTATCGCGGTTTTATTTTAGATTTGAGATCCAGACCTTTCAATGATTTTTCAGACTTCATCATCACGGGTGGACTGAGGTATTTGATGTCCAAAATTATCAATTACAGTTATTATTATAAAATCTGATATAAAATAGTTTTATTTCAATGTGTGACATTCGCGTAAATTTAAGTTTTTTCTTTGTGAAATTTTCTATTTTTTTTTATTTTTTTTTTCTATGGGGTATTTTTTTTCCCAAAATACTATTGCATATGACTCAAATAACGTAGAATTTGAGGCCTGTTATTTAGACGGCCCTTTCCGGTTTACCTTGTACCCCCCGATCCCTTAAAACTAGAGTGTCCGGCAACGTCCTGAGCTGAGGTTCGTCCCCACATGGGGAGCCCTCATGGCAGTTGCTTTATTACTTGATCGGTTCGAACGTCCTCGGACGGCTCACCGAAAAAGTCCGGTGAACCAATAGAGGCCCTTCCGGCTAATTGGGTTAGCTCATCCGCAATAAAAAAATGTTTACTCCTTAGTTCCGAAAGCAGTTTTAACTACACGTGTAATTTTTTTTAAGATTTTTTACTCAACCTATTATAACTCGCGTTGCTGATATATTTTTGACATGTGACATGACATGACATTAGGGATTACCATTGTGGTGTAAAAGGTTTGGTAAGTACTTATCAAGTTACTGATCAACAATTTAATATTTATTGTAAAAAATCTGTGAAGTCCAGTCGAACTCGTACATGACGGGTTCCGTATTACATGTTTCACCTATGTACTATGCGTTTCAAATAAAAATAGGACCGGAAATCCGCCATCTTGGACCGAAACAATCAACAACTTCACATTTTTTAATAATTATGTACGGTGGGCAAAAAAATGTTAGATGTAATAATATTATATGTATAGTATATACCAGTTATCTGGTTTCCATAACACAAGCTCTGCTTAGCTTGGGACCAGATGACCGTGTGTGTAAATGTCCAAAAAAATAATATTAATAATAATAATCACATCGAGATGAAAAAGACATAAAAATGCGTATCTATATTAATATAATATAGAGGAAAGATTTTATTGTTTGTTTGTTTGTAACGAATAGGCTCAAAAAGTACAGGACCGATTTCAAAAATTCTTTCACCATTAGAAAGCTACATCTTTACTGAGTAACATAGGGTATATTATATGTTAAAAAAAATTAGGGATCCGTATGAAAACTTCGATATTGTAACCCAAGGTGTGAAAAAAATCACGAAGAAAATCATTATATCGAGTACGCTGCGTAAACTATTGACATTAGAGCAAAGTGATGTACTACAGTTTTATAGAAGCTAGAAATATCTACAAAAATATCCCCGGTACTATATATCTAAATATTTTATTTGCGTCACAATAACTACTTTTTCATCTTAAAATATGCTATTGTAACGCCGGTACAAATTAGACTCAATTATTCGTACCTTGGTATTAATCCTTATCTAAATAAATCATATTCAAGGGTATATCAGTACCTGTAAATTACTTTTTAAATTATTGAAATCGGACATAGGTACCATTCAAAAGTTATCATGAGTAGGTATAACATTTATCTAAATTAAAATTTAAGAAAGTAAGAAACAGATCGCGATACGCGAGTTAAACGGTCGGCCTATAGAGTTTCTTTTTTGGGACTTAACCCACCACCCTAATCCCGCCACTTCTACTCCTGCGCACCATGATCAACAGCGGCGCCGCCCGTGAAGAGACTCGGGATTTGAACCCGGCCAAGTCCCGTGACACCTAAACTGTCTTGGATCCCGCACGAATTTAATCAGAAAGATAATAGAGGGAGTTGGCAGTCCGGATTATAGTTTTTATTTCTGATAAGTAAATACCAAAAAGTACAATGTGCCTGATTGAATAATCATAGCAACAGATAGATTTACTATAATAATATGTTGCTAACAATCGCAAATCGCAACCTAACTTAAATAATAATGTCTGTAGGTAGTCAGTAATAATTGTGATTAATATTTTTGGACGTCAAATACCTCAGTCCACCGGTTAACATGAAGTCTGAAAAGACTGAAACGTCGGGATCTAAAATCTAAAATAAACCGCGATAAAATCCATTAAAAAGTATACCTAGTTTTATTTCAATGTGTGATATTCGCGTAAATCTAAGACAATGCAATATGTTGCTAATTTATTTACCTCATTATTCACCTCAACCCTTTTAGTGTCACAGCTGGGCACTAGTCTTCTCTCAACTATCTTACGAGTTGAGAAAGTTTACACCTTAATTCACACAAGCTGGTCAAGTGCGGGTTAGTGGATCTCCTCGAATGATTAGTTCTTAGCACAGAATTACCTAATACTATATTCTTGGCCATTTCTCATGACGATGTAGTCAAGCGTAACCCTGTTATAGATTAAAAAAAATGGGTCTACCGTTTTTACCTTTGACCACAGATTTTTAACCGACATCAAAAAGAAGGAGCTTCTAAATTCGACTGTATGGTTTTTTATATGAGTATGTAATAATCCCTAATCCCTAATATCCCTAATCCCTAATAATATTATAAATGCGAAAGTAACTCTGCCTGTCTGTCTGTCTGTTACGCTTTCCCGCTTAAACTACTGAACCGATTTGGATGAAATTGGGTATGGAGGTAGTTTGAGACCCGAGAAAGGACATAGGATAGTGTTTATTCGACTGCGTAAAAAAAGGTAATGTTTTGGCGCGATAACCGACATACACGCGGGCGAAGCCGCTGTCGGAAAGCTAGTAATTAAATAAATATAGATATGGACGCTCAGCCCAACAAAATAAGATCCAACTTTATGTAAATAGATGTAAATATAAATATTATTAAGAAATTAGCTCATTTTAATTTAACTGTTAGTTATTTGAAATTTCAATAATTTATTAATTAAATTATTGATTTTTCATTTTTATTCAATTAATTTCAAATTTTTATTTTCTGTTTCAAAAATTTTAATTTCAATTTTATTATTTTAAAAGGAAGTACTTAAGTATTTTCATCTCACATAATTTGCGGTGCTCTAAAGGGTCCATAATTGTGATATATTATTATTTATTATTCAAACTACCACCCCACAACATAATATGCAAATAAAGTATTGAGTATTTTGTAAACGGTTATAATCTGTACACAATTTGTGCATATTAGTATTGCGAGTAATTATTGTGTGAATGTCACTTTATCCTTTGGAATAAGTTTAAGTTATTACGAACTTATAGCAAACTTGCACAAATATATAACGAAGCACCTATCAATATATTTATTTCCTTAAATAAATATCTAAGGGAAAACCTAGTTTTTAGTTGGTAATTAGAACTGCCGGTTTTTGAAGTAAATGATTTGTTTATCGGCAGCTTTTCCCCAAAGTAAAAAGCAAAAAAAATAGGATACCTACTGTGGATGTGAGCTAGTGTGAGCTGCAGATGCGAAGAGTCCTTACAAGCCGATTCCCCTTGGTTTTCCTTTAGGGAATGGTCAATATCACACGTACTTAACAATATATTATGTAACGCCTAAAAGTTTTATATAGCAACAATAATAAGTATAGCATCAAGTGTAAGAACGATCGGTGACGGTAGTGAAGTGATATTATTTTCCTAAGTAAGAACTTTATGCACCGGCTTCCTTTTTTCAGACTTCCACCCTTCGACACTGGTGAGCTGTATAATTTTCCTTACCGCATAGGCTGTGGTGCTTAACTTCTCAGCTAGGCAAGATAAGTGAGGACCCCATTGTAACAATTTATCGAGATTTATTCCCAGAAATACGGTTGAGTTAATTATATGTTTACTTTTACTTACTTTTACTTTTTACTTACTTTTACTTTTGTTTACTTTTACTTTTATTTTTTTTTATTTTTGTTTTGTTGTTTTTCTTTTCTTACGTAGGATAATACCTAATTGCTTCACACAATACTTATGTATAAAGGGAGAGCGGAGTCTCCTAACACAAGCATTACTTGCTTAAAAGGAGGCTTCAACGACTAGTTATAAGGAACATTGTTGTGAAACAATAAAGATATTTTATTATTATTATTATTATCATTATGTTACGAGATATTCATATGCACAGAGAGTGTGGGGGCTGAGACACCTTCGTCCGTGGGTGTAAACCTTTAATTGAATCCCCACACGTGGTCCCCGGGTGGTGCAAATCAGGTGACAATCAACTGGTGGTAGGCTTTGGCCGTGGTTAGTGACCACCCACCAGACAAAGTCACACCGCCAAGCGGCCTTACCGTGTTCCAGTGCGATGTCTGGTGACACTATGCAGATAGGGTGGGTCGGAATTGTTGCTCCTTTAAGGTTTCTAACCTTAAAGAGGCTCATTCCACTGCCACCTTCTCACCGATAATCATTCGTAATCACGAGTGAATCGGTACACTGGGCTGGCGCGTTCCATCGTTGACTACATCATTGTTTAACATCAGGCAAGTTGTAGTCAAGCGCCAGCCTATCGAAGAATAAAAAAAAACATTCCGTTTTACACATTTTCCACATTGTGTTATGTTTTAATATCCAATCACACGAACGGAAACAAGATAATACGCATTTCTTCGATGTGATTATTATGTCGAGCAAAAGTTTTTGCCTATCGTACTAAAAAATGTGAAGTTGTACACCATTCCGGTTCAGGATAGTGGATTTGCAGTCGTATTCTGGAAACTCATAGTAGGTTTATGGTGTAATAAGTGCTTTAATCACACCTTGAACACAACCATCAGATTACATTGCCTTCCCATACGTTGTTGCTGAATCATGGTCCATATTGTGTACCTTGATTGGTTTTACATAACATAATGACTTGCTCATTACAAAGCATAACGATAACCTGCGTGTGAGTTTAATGCTCGGGGTGACGTCAAGTTATTTTTAGAATCTTCTAGCAAGAAATAATAACAGCTAAAACAACATCTAAAAATACATGTTTTTATGCATAATCAGCAAAACTAATGACTCAAAGAATTTACACACACCTTTACACGTAATGGATGTAATAGCATTCAAATTAATTGTTATCATGTGAATGCTTTATTAGCAATTCACAAATTTAATTTAATTGCGAAATTCTGTGAAATATGAAACATTAGCTTTCCGACAGCGGCTTCGCGCCAAAACATTACCTTCTTTTTGCGCAGTCAGATAAAAACTATCCTATGTCCTTTCTCGGCTCTCAAACTACCTCCATACCAAATTTTATCCAAATCGGTTCAGTAGTTTAAGCGTGAAAGCGTAACAGACAGACAGACAGTTACTTTCGCATTTAAAATATTAGTAGGGATGAAGCAAATTCACCACTAGCTTCATAGATTTTTTTTTATCCTTTAATAGGTTTGCGCTTGACCACAACTTGCCTGATGTGAAGCAATGTTGCAGTCCACGATGGAACGCGCTAACCTAATAAATACCGATTCACTCGTGACTTGAAGACAGGTAGATTATAGTTATCGGGAAACAGAGATGCGGCAACGAATTCCACAACTTGGCAATTCGCACAATAAAAGTGGAGGCAAAGCGCTTTATGCGTGCCCACGGAATTTCCACCATATATCGGTGGCGCCTATCCGTACCTCTACTTCTTTAGCATGCGTAATACACTGTCAACCGTAATTCAAATATGGGGCGTCTCCTTTAACAGTTTCGCGAGCGTTTAGCGAGACCGTTGATTGAGGTTGATCACAGTGTTGCCCATTTCTCACAGGATATGGCAACTTTAGAAGTTAACTGTTCTCTTTCACCTTAGTACCATCACTATTGCGTCAGTGTCCTACTCCTGACAATCAGTATGAACAATCAGCACATCACATCTTGTGGGAGTGTAGTCTTTGGAAGAACGAACGTAACATTATGCTCGACAATGTACCAGTATTATCTGGGGCGGTATATTATACTGATCTTGTTGCAACCGGTACTAAATTAAAAAAAAATCAACATATTTTTATTAGTATCCAACAAAAAAGTTTTTACATTGGCATTAGTGATTGGAGCACCCTTTAAGCAATTAATGCTTGTAGTAGGGTACTCCTCTCTATCCAAGCTTATATTCAAACTGTACGGTCAGCAGCATGTCAAGGTATCAGTGTGTTAAATAAAAGCGCCCATGCTCGTGACATAAGGGCAATAGGACATAAGACCAGAAGGCTAATTCACGTAGTTAAATAAGTTCACTTGCAGTTTAGTTTCGATCAAAACAGCCCTTTTCGTACTCTTGTAATTTTGACAACCGCTGTCAGATACGCTCGCGTCCAAGTTTGCGTCACTAGAGCGATTTGATTAAATATTGTAGCTAACCCATTATAAGAATACCATTTTGCACTACAACGAAATCTTAATTAGAAACTGCACCGCAACTTGATTGGCGCATCAAGAAATTACGTGAATTAGGGCACAGAAGGTATGACTTGACAGCCTTTGACCGTACGTAATAGTAATACATAGCCGTCTTAAAGTGCTAGCTATTATACTGTAGATACTTAAACAATTTATTTAAAATTCCATGCGTTCAAATGATTTTGCCACAATTATTACTGGAATCAGCTCTAATAGGTCCCCTTAGATTACCTACATTACCCGTGTTGCTTAGTCCATTTTTATGAGGCAATATTAAACCTCTCTTTTATTTCTCTATGCTGTCTCCCGTTTTCCCTGGAGGGAAGTGAACAATCTAACTCCTCCTGTTATCTTTCTGATTAAATTCGTGCAAGATCCAAGACAGTTTAGATGTCCCGGGACTTGGCCAGGTTCAAATCTCAAGTCTCTTCACGGCGATGTTGTTGATCCTGGCTTGCAGGAGTTGTAGTGGCGGGATTACGGTGGTGGGTTAAGTAAAAGAAAATTCAAATTACGCCGGCCGCGACATGCAGCATGTGCTCTCTGTCGCACGCAACCGTACTATATCTCTCTGTTCCACGTGACCTTGATTGACATTATTCGCAAGTGAAATTATTAGCTTAATTTCTTCTATTATCTTCTATCTTATCTTGTAACTTTACCATGCAATAGTTGGTATAGTGTTGGTGTGTGGATGTTTGTTTCTCTTTCACGCAAAAATTATCGGACAGATTTGGGTGAAATTTGGCACAGAGATAGATTATAATTTTTTTAAGTTAAGGGTATATGAATATTAAATAATAAAAAATATCATAAACGCATTTTCAATTATAGGCAACCACAGCTTACACATTTAGATCGAGTTTATTATTAAAGCAACAATTAAATAAATAATTAATAACAATTCAAATAATTATCTTTTTAAAATTAATAATTAATAATTATTTAAAATGAAAATAAATAACTGTTTGCAATAACAATGAATCCACTCAATGAATTATTAACTAAATTTAAAATTAATTAAGGTGTAGATACAATTAAAATTCATAAATTAATTTAAGTAAAAAATAATATAAATTAAAAGTCATGCATAAAAAACTATGAAATAATCGAAAAATTTAATAATAGTTTAATATATTATTATTTATTTTGGAGCAGCGGGCAAAAACGGGCATCGCCTTAGAAAAATAAGGTCGTGGGTTCGAATTCTCGTCGTGCCCACACATCTTGGTGTGAATTGTTTCATCTCCGCTGCTCAATATCGGTTTTCAGACACCTTGTTAGACTAGTTTTGTTCAATACAGATGAGGACTGCTGACGCTGCGGCGTCAATAGAGATGAGAACAAGGTATAAAAAAATCGTATTTTAATTAGTCCGTCAGTAAGATTATAAAAAAATGTTAGACACGTATTTTTTATGATTGAAATGAAACAATATTAAGATATAACGCATTAAAGTCATAATATAATATAGTGGGACATAAACACACGGCCATCTGACCCCAAACTAAGCAGAGCTTGTACTATGGAAACCAGATAACTGGTAATAATAATACTTTTCTTTTGTAAATATATACCTAAATATAGATATATGTATAATTACACCCTGACTCAAGACAAACAGACATTTTCATCACACAAATATCTGTCTCGGGTGGAAGTCAAACCCAAGAGCTGCGACGTGAAAAGCAAGTATTTTAGTGCGCTACGTCATACAGAGGTATAAAACTTACATAAATTTCACGTCATTCAAGACGTACCGCCGACCGCCGCTAGCTTAAATCACAGAAAAAAAATGAAAAATACGTTTAAAATATTTTTAACTTCTCTAACTGACGGACAACAAAATATGGTCACCTCACCTCTCCTATTATTTAGTCTGTGTGGTCCTCTTGGAGATTATTAGGTACTTACCTTATACCTACGGTATTAGTAAATGATTAAATACCGGATCTGTTAATAATTGTTTATGATTATTTACGTCACTTTAATCATAGACGTTGGAAAATCCATAGATTAACAATTTATGGTTAAACAGATTTCAGACCAGCGTTTTTAAAAGCGCCTCAAGGCGTTCAAATCAGCGTCTTGTTGAAATAATCTAAATACTGGAAGTAACGCCGCTTGTAGTAGACCAAACTGGCAGAAATTCGCAGCGTCCAACGAATAAGCACTAAGGTGAATTTTACATATCTTTCTCTCTGTCTCTTCCAATTCTCTTCTCCTCTATTTGTGGGTGCGTACAAGCAGCAAATAATGTGCGTAACTTAGCTGTAAACCTCAATTGTATTAACTTTTTTTACACCGACACGACTGATGACGGCCGGAATAGTCCAAAGATAGTATAGTATTATATTATCTGTGGTCCAAAGTAAAACATTTGTCCACCATCATCGTCACGATACGTCAAAGAGTACAAGATAATACTGCAGACGGGGGCTATTGTATGAAAGTGCGCTTTTTTGCATAATTTATCTGGCGGTAAGGTTTGATAAACAGCCTATTTACACTCTTTTGGCTGAAAAATTAAATGATGTGCGCTTGTAAACGCGTTGCCGAAGATGCCGTAGATGTTCGCATAAAACGCTGGTCTGAAACAGCTCATATTTGTTATGTTTAATACCGTCAAGCTTGAATAAGAAATTAAAAACAACGGTATTAGTTGTGTTTTAGTAGCTATATTAATATTTTATTTATTAATTAAATTAATCCATCTAGCACACACAATTCCGCTTTAAAGTATAGAAAACCATATTAAATTCGGTCCAATTATGTAAGCGGTATGAAGCCTGTAACTTGTATCCAGATTACCCTTGTACGCAATAAGCCTTTCCAGTTGAATATGTAATTGCTTGTCATTATCGACGTCACACTGTGGGAATGTGAACATTGCTGAAAATCAGTGCTGTGGGTCGCCTCTAGTAGGCACTCGCAGCGTTTACTGAGCAATGTACATGTTTGACACTGATGGGTCACACTTACTCTTTGTTTTTCATTTCTTTTCTTATCTGTTTTATTTTTATTTTTACATGTTTTTTTTCATATTTTTTTCATTGTGTGTGTCCTGTTAGTGTCAAATGTTTTTCTTTCTTTTCTTTCTCTTTCTTTAATAATACGCATCAAAATTTAAAGCGGTTGCATACCTACCTACTGAACTGAAAAAGTGGCCACCGCGCGTATCGCCGCCCTGGCGTTTAAACCGCTTATGCGTACAGGGCCATACACAGATTAAAATAAATGTACTATAAGCTTCCGGAATACCCGGATCCGAAATATAGAAACAGAACCAAAAGTTGCTTCCGGCTAAAATTGCCATTCCTGATCCTTTATATCAACGCGAAAATTCAAATGATTGTTCGAGAGGCAATTATTACCCGGGCTCATCCGACGCAGCTTTTTTCGTGTCCCATTGATACCGGATGCTTATTTTCCAGGCCTCTGATACACATTTAAAAACTAAAACTTGATTATAACTCCCGTATTTTTCATTGAGAGTAATAAATAAAATTACCATCCTGGGCAAAATTACATCACTTTTAAGTCGTTTTAACCTTCATCATCATCATCATCAGCCTATCCTAGTCCACTGCTGGACATAGGCCTCTCCTAAAGCACGCCACTGAGCACGATCCGCGGCTTTTCTCATCCAGTTCTTAACGTCCGCCCGGTGAGATGGTCACTCCACCTAGTCTGAGGGTGTCCTACGCTACGTTTGCCAATCCGTGGTCTCCACTCAAGAACTCGTTTACCCCAGCGGTTGTTAGTTCTGCGGCAGATATGACCGGCCCACTGCAGTTTCAGCTAACTAATCTAGTGAGCTGTCGATTACTTTAGTTCTCTGTCGGATCATTTCATTCATCGTTTTAACCTAGGTAAAAAAGATTAAATACGTCATCATTAGGTACTTCATTACATTTCACTTCAACCCTTTTTAGTGTCCCACAGCTGGGCACGGGTCTTCTGTTAACTATCTAACAAGCTAAGAGAGTTTAGGCTTTACTCTACACGCGTTGGTCATGTACGGGTTGGTGCACATGCCGTTTTCCTCACGATGTTTTCCTTCGCCCATATTGAGCAGTGGCGATGAAGCAATTCACACACAGATGTGGGCACGACCGGGATTGAACCCGCGACCTTACATTTGAAAGGTTCAAAAATACTTTTTAATAATACTAATACACATTAAAATTACAATAATATTACTTTTATGCGTTAGATATTGAAAACAAGTGCATTTTGATACATGATTCATGCATCCTATCTCTGTCTGTGATTAAGATAATTCATAAGAGGAAAAAGAACAAAAAACATTGGGAATTCTGAAGGCTTTTTTGCGGTTTGTTATGTTACAAGCTTGTGTTTTCTATGGAAAATAACTTAGATATATTCCAAAGCCAGTTTATAAATCTAGTTTAATGCATTGTACCTAGAAAATCAGCTTTATTCTTACACTTCTTTAAAAAAAAAGAAAACAAAGGAGATAAAAGAAAATACAGGACACGGCATTATCTTTGAATCGATTTGTTTAGCAATGTATGCACTTACATAATACCACAGATAATATAATACTAGATAATACCTACTAACATAGTTTGTAAGATCATTGTTACTAACACTATGGATTCCGGTCCGAAATAATGTTTTTTTATTATTTTTATTTATCTAATTCTTTTAGACAATACTACCCTAGCGGCTCTTCTTCAACACACTAAATAAACAAAATGTATTAGATCTAAGTATTTCATTTAAAAAAAAAAGTCTACAGAGATTTTTGTCAGTGTTTCTCAGTAGTTGCCAGTCATTCACTGCACGGTAGGAAAAGAAATTGGACTATTTATATGTAGACTCTCGTCTCAAAAAAAATAAAGCATATTTTCATTTCATTTCATTTCTTGTAGCACATCATACTCGTCTCCACAAAATCATTAACTCTTTTATGGGGCAGTGTATACGTTTCTACAGTAGTAGATTCTATAGGTTTCAGTAGATTAATAATCAATTTTTGATTAGTTCATGTTAAAATAATAATAAATAAATAAATATTCTGGGACATTAACACACACGGTCATCTGGTCCCAAGCTAAGCAGAGCTTGTGTTATGGAAACCAGATAACTTTAATATACTGCACATATAATACTTTTCTTTTGTAAATATATATGTAAATACATATAATAGGTATTTACTTCCAGACTCGACACAAACACAAATGTTCATCACTAATGTTTGTCTCGGGTAGGAATCAAACCCACGACCTGCGGCGTGAGAAGCAAGTATCTTACTGACCACGCCACCGGCCCGTCAATTAAAAAAGTTAGTTAGTTAGTGAGCCATAGATTAATAATAATTATCATTCTATGGCATAAGTATGTTTGCTACTAGCTCGGGGTCACAGGTTTGGATCCCATGCCGGGCCAAAAAGAGGGAGGTTTGAACCTTTCTAATTTCTCAGCACTAGTCCGGAGCCATAGAATTAGTGTCGAGATACACCGTCCATCGGAGAGCACGTAAAGCCGTCGGTCCTGCGCCCGCACTTTCACCGGTCGCGTCAATCCGTCCAATGGACAGAGTGAAGGAATTAAAGACTGTATTTTTGTTTGCGTACTCGTGCATAATAATAGTTATATGTATCTGACTGATCAGATTAGATTATCCGTCTTAACCGACAAAAATGCTAGGATTGGTATTAATATATAATAATAAATAAAAATATTGGACAAATACAATATGTTTAATTAAATATTTTTTTAAATTAATATTTTCACACATACACACAGCGCCATCTAGTCCCAAATCAAGCAATTATATTTGCTTGTGTTATGGGTACTAGGAACTGATCTACTTAAATACTTTTTTTTGTAAATACATACATATTACATATAATTTACACTCAGACACAAAAAACGCGAAATCGCGCTTTCACACAAAAATATGTCTTGAGTGGGAATACAACCCATAACCTTCGGCTTAGCAGTCAGGGTCATTAACCACTATCCCACCAGTCAATAGAAATACATGTCAGTGTGTAGCCTGCTTTATTCATCGAAGTAATATGGAAACCCCCGTAAAACAAATAGGGCAAAAAGTAAACCACAATTTTACGTACTTAAATAAAAAATAAAAATTTCACGGAACTTGAAAAGACCTCGGAGCAATTAATAGAACCAGATTCGACCGAGCTCTATCGCGAAGTACAGACAGCAAAAAAAGACTACGCAAAGATTTAATTGTATAAAATTTATACCAAAAAAATTGGCTAAGTGCGCTGAACTTGTGCACCAAGGGTTCCGTGTTTTAAATATTTAGCTAACAATATTGGTAATTCATAGAACCAGATTTGATGGAGCTTTGTCGCGTAGTACAGACAGTAAAAAAAAGAGACTACGGATTGATTTAATCCTTGTAATTGTATAACAGGTAAAAACTGATTTAGTGCGCTGAACTTGTGCACCGTGGGTTCAGTTTTGTTAAATTTAAGTTTGCTTTCAATTTTGTATCTTAATGAAACAGATCTAGCTATTGCAAAAGCATGTTTCCGTTATGTTTTATGCGAAATGTAGTGTATAAATACACTAATTTTCGCCTGTGACTGCATCTGTGTGATTGATATCCCAAGGTAATTTTTATCGGGATAATAAATACTGCTTGTACTTAACCAAAAGCTATATGGATGTAAAATTTTATTCAAGTCCCTTACGCCGTCTACAGTGAAAGAGTAATAAATTATTTCTAGTTACTCAATTTTTTTTGAATAATAATATAAAATTAAAAAATGATTATTGTACTAATAATTACATTGATTATAAGGTTGTGATTGGAGTCTCCCTTTATGTGTATATTGCCTGTATTGGGAGATTCCGCTCTTTCGTGATATGTAAATTTTTTAATATTTGTGTCTTGGCGAAATAGACAGCCAGACATATACGAACTAAGTCAAAAGAGTTCGATTATACCTTTTGACGCACGGAACCATAAAAGATTATACCAGTCCGATAAGCAGAGCAAAATAAATAACTTGAGTGGCAATGTTAAAAACCATTATTATTAGACAAATTGAAGGGGTAGGCAAAGTTGAATTTCACTAATATTTTGCCGTCGCGTCGCAAATCGTCGTCTTTGGTGCAAATCCTTACTACAAATGCGAAAGTAACTGTGTCAGTCTTTCTGTCGCGCTTCACGCCAAAACTACGGAACCAATTCAGATGAAATGTGGTATGGAGATAGTTTGAGACTCGGGAAAGGAAATCAGATACATAGTTTTTATCCGACTACTCAAAAAGAGGTTAATGGTTTATAGCGCGATAACCGACATACGTTCGGGCGGAGCCGCAGACGGAAAGCTAATATTAAAATAAAATTCACTAAATTATTTTGTTGACAGTACCAATTTTTTTTATTTTGAAATGGAGCCTATTAAAACTATATCATATAATTTTACAACCGGATTGGTAGTAAAATAAATAATAAAATACGCCGAGGGTGTAAATTTTGCCTTCAAACATTTTTTTATATAATGTGCATAGGTCCAGGCCAACTCCGTACTGTAAATATACATTTAAGTATAGTTTTGAACCCACGAAAAAAAAGAGGATTACCTACTATAAATATGACTGGTCTGGTGGCGTAGTGGTTAGTGACCCTGACTGCTAAGCCGAAGGTCGGGAGTTCGATTCCCACCCAGACAAATCTTTGTGTGGTGAACATGATTGTTTGTTGTGAGTCTGGGTGTAATTTATTGATTACTAGCGGACCCGGCAGACGTCGTTCTGCCCGGTAAAGCAGTGACATCTACCGGGTGTCAGACCTACCGAATATAACCAATAATAAATAATAGGTATCTAACCCGGTTTTCGGCACTTCTTCGCTTTCTAAATTTTTCTTTTTTTGTTTTAATTTTTCTCTGCGTAAGAACCATCCTCGTACTTAAAGGAATATTTTAAAAAAAGAATTAGCGAAATTGGTCTAGCCGTTCACGCGTGATGTCGTGACAACGGAAAACGGGTTTCATTTTTATTTATATAGATAATATGTATGTGTAATATGTCTGTATGTGTAAGGATTTACAAAAATGTATTTAAGTATTATATCCGTTCCTAGTAGGTATTCATAAAAAAGATAGAAGACTCTTTCGTTAAAATATACTTTGTCTCTTTCTTACTAGTATAAATGTCAAGATGACAGACAGTGACACCTACTCCGATCCTATCCCGATGCTAAAGTAGGTAGGGACAACCAAAATAGTAGCACACAACACATGCCGAGATATTGCCTACGCCCGTCGTGGGCAGCGCCGCGCCCCCTCCAAGATAGGCCGCCAGTCGATTACGGTTCCGGTCAGGACCGGACCGCGCGAACGCGAAATGCCCCCCGATCCCCTAAAAAAACTAGAGAGTCCGGCAACGTACTGAGCCGAGGTTCGTCCCCACATGGGGAGCCCTCATGGCAGTTGCCACAGTACTTGATCGGTTCGACCGTCTTCGGATGGCTCACCGAAAAAGTCCGGTGAACCAATAGAGGCCCTACCGGCCGATTGGGTTAGGTCATCAGCGAAAAAAAAACAATGACAAACGAATTATAAACCTATTTTATAATAGACAGTTACTTTTGAATTTAAAATATTAGTCAGGATTGTATATATATAGTACCTACCAGAGGCGAAAGGTATCGGTTCGACAGTCCTCGGACGGCTCACCGAAAAAGTCCGGTGAACCAATAAAGGCCCTTCGGCTAATTGGGTTAGGTCATCAGCAAAAAAAGGCGAAAGGTAGGAGTCTAAAAAAGGGAAGCCGGAGCAAAACAGTTCTTGAAAATAATATCTCTTCAATAATGTCACCGACGTTTCTATGGTGACCACCACCTTCGTACGAGTATTATATGACCTTATTTTCAATGTTATTTAAAAGTCTTAGGTGTTACATATTTTTAATGAAGAAAATAATATTAACAAATTCCTAAAGGGAAGCGGATCTTCGCCACCGGTACCTACTTACCTTGTAACAGTTGTAAAAGTTGTTAAAAAAATATATATATATTTTTTTGCTTTAATCCATCACTTTGGACTGAAAGATGTGTCTGATCAAAGATAACTGACATATGTATAATAAAGGGAAACTTAACTGCTATACTAATGTTAACTAGTATATAAATCAGTGTAATTTGTCGTTCCTGCGTTCAATTCCTGGGTCGGGTATGATATTATTAAACTTTTTTTAACTATAAAATCTTTGTCTTCGTGGAAGATTGTTTTTTCTCTTTTTTTGTGCTCGGTAATGCTGTGCGTCGTAAAGACAGGTAATGAGTTAATCAGTCTAATGAGTCACCTTCGTCCATAAGAGTGCACCCACTTATAAATGTGAGTCTAAATCCCCACAGGTAAACCCGGAGTGTTAAATTCAGACTCCGGCCGTTGTTGGTGACCACCCACCAGACAAAGCTGTACGCAAGCGGCTTTACCGTGTTCCGGTGCGATGTGACAACATTTGAGAGGGTGGGTCTTTTTTTGCGGATGACTTAATCCAATCGGCCGGAAGGGCCTTTATTGGTTCACCGGACTTTTTCGGTGAGCCGTCCTGTCTTCAAGTCAAGAGTGAATCGTTATTCACTGGGTAAGCGCGATTCTTCGTAGACTGCATCATTGCTTCACAACAGGCAAGTTGTGGTCAAGCACAAGCCTAACAGAATAAAAAAGTCCTTGATTTGTTTGACCTTGATTGATTGATTTATGAGTTTTGAAAACACATTATCAATAATGCACCCCTAGGGTGCACTAGTATAGGATTTTCAAAACTCAACCCCTAGGATGCACTACTAAAGGATTTTCAAAACTCAACCCCTAAGGGGGTGAAATGGAGGCGATATAGGCGGATTCTATAGTTACCTATTTAAAAACACATATGTAATAAGTTTTAAGAGAGGTAAAAGCTAAAAATAATTAAGGTTTAATAAACTAACTGGTAAAAATAACTGATGGTAATAAATTAACCTAACTGTTTGTCGAAGAGGGGTATTTTCCATTCAGTCCGTAGCAAAAACTGTACCTAACGGTAAGACAGTGGCCACGGGACACTGCGTCGGGCGGTGCGACTGGCGACTTTGTAGTTCATTGCCCAGTCGCGTTCACTTGCTTTAGACACTTCTAAAGCAAATACGCAATGAACAATTAAATCGCAAAACGCGCCGCCCGACGCCAAGTCCCGTGGCCATAGCGTAAGCTAATCTTTGTAATTAAAATAAATAAATAAATGAATATTCTGGGACATTAACACACACGGTCATCTGGTCCCAAGCTAAGCAGAGCTTGTGTTATGGAGACCAGATAACTGGTATATACTATATATAAAATACTTTTCTTTTGTAAATATATACTTATAATAGATATTTACACCCAGACTCGACACAAACACAAATGTTCATCACTAATGTTTGTCTTGGGTGGGATTTGAACCCACGACCTGCGGCGTGAGAAGCAAGTATCTTACCGACCACGCCACCGGCGTTAAAGATATTATTCATTTGATATCTAATTAGGCTTTTTTTCGCGATAAGCTTGCGCTTGACTACAACGTGCCTGAGGGTAAGCAATGATGTAGTCTACAATGGAACGCGCCTGCCCAATATACCGATTCACTCGTAATTACCAGAGGTTGGAGTAGGTAGATTGATTTTATATACTTGCGTCAAGATATTATAATATGGACATGTCATTTTATCCATAATGTCCGGAAAGTACCGGAAAAAGGTCCGGCATTGGAATTATGGAATAAAATAAAATAAAAAGCATACAACAAAATCGGCTAACAAAATCGTTTAATATATAAATGATTGATTGAATTCAATGAACAATTATTTGTAATTAAACAAAAAGATAAATAAATTATTTTTAATCCTCATTGGGTACAATTTTCATATTTTGGCTTTCAACGTTAATACAATTAAAATAAATAATAATATTTTTTTCAATATTTTCTAATTTTAAAGTATTCCTTTTCACGTCTTTTGAATTGTGTCTAAATTGTGGTATTTTGGAGTCATATCCATATTATTCTCTACGTTTGACGTCAACGACGAGAAATCAATCTACATACCTACTCCGACCTCTGGTGATTACAAATGATTTACGGTGAGAAGGTGGCAGTAGAGTAACCCACCCTCTTTTATGGTGTCACCAGACATCGCATCGAAACACCCCAAAGTCGTTTGGGTTTGTCTGGTGAGTGGTCCATAAGCGCGTTCTATGGTAGGCTATATCATTGCTTAACAACAGGCAAGATATGGTCAAGCATGAGCCAATCGCGAAAAAAGACCTAATCCCTACTTAATATTATAAATGCGAAAGTAACTGTCAGTCTGTTACGCTTTCACGCCTAAACTACTGAACCGATTTGGATGAAATTGAGTATGGAGGTAGTTTGAGACCCGAGAAAGGACATAGGATAGTTTTTATCCGACTGCGCAAAAAGAAGGTAATGTTTTGGCGCGATAACCGACGTACACGCGGATGAAGCCGCTGTCGGAAAGCTAGTTAGGTGTAAAATGAATAACATCTATAAATACAAAGATTGTCATACGCTTAGGTACAGTTTTTGCTTCGGACTGAATGGAAAATACCCCAAAGTAGTTAAGGATAAAGGTCCCTACCCTGAAACACACTGAGTAACTAACTAAATCTGGGGAGTCCGTTTCTACGCAGTAGAACAGTGGTTAGGAGTGTGGCTGTACTAAATTCATTCCTGTGTTGAAGCAATATGCTATGTGCGAGCTGCGCTTAGAGCGGTTATTGCGCGGCCCGAGTGCCCGTTCCGTGTAACCCTTCAGTTGGAAGTGGTATTGCGGCTATGTCCGTTGACGTTTCGTGCCAAGGTCAGGTCCTGTGTGACCAGTAGTGTCGAGAATTTAACCCATTTGGGGAACAAGAGTAACACGGTGCAAGAAAAGGTTGAAGTTAGTGCGTGTTACGCAAAGCCATTTGCGTCTACTTTCATTGTGCGAACTGTCAAATTGTGGAATTCGCTGCCGGCATCTATGTTTCCCGATAGCTATAATCTGCCGGTTTTCAAGTCACGAGTGAATCGGTATTTACTGGGTAAGCGCGTTCCATCGTAGACTGCATCATTGCTTCACGTGTGGCAAGTTTTGATCGAAGTTTATTTTAAGATAAAAAAACTCACTTCAACCTTTTTTAGGGTTCCAATGCTGGACACGGGTCTCCTCTCAACTATCTTACGAGTTGAGAGAGTTTAGGCCTTAATCCTTACACGCTGGCCAAGTGCGGGTTGATGGATATCACATGTACTCGAAAGATATTTTTAATTTTTTTTTATTACAATAAGATACTTACGTAGATTTTTGTCCTAAAATGTAAGTCTGCCTAAGTTTGTCGGCAGCGATCTCACGGGTACACTCTTATCCACATAAATACTAAAAACTTACAAGTTCTCAGAAATGCCGGCTTCCTCACGATGTTTTCCTTCAAATATATTGAGCAGCGGCGATGAAACATTTCACACAAGATGGTGGGCACGACTGGGCATCGAACCCGCGAATTTTAAAGGTGGAGTTGATAGGTACCTCTGCGCCAGCGCTTCTCTCACGCGCACTCGGTCGGATTTAATTTTATTGTAGGTATTGGTACAAGTATAATTTATTTTAAAACCAATTAAATTATCAAAAAATTCCACTGCAGCTAATAATATTTAATCATTAAACACCGTGAAACTGACGTAGGTGTGTGTATTAATAGTTTTTGTTTTTAGTAAACTTTTTATGTGAGTTTGTATACCTACTTTTAATTTTTTAGTTTTATCCATGCAAAGAGGGTGGGTCGGAATAGTCATTCATTTAAGGCCACCTTCGCACCGATATCATTCTTAATCACGAGTGAATCGGTATACTGGCTGGCGCGTTCCATCGTAGACTACATCATTGCTTAACATCAGGCTTGTTGTAGTCAAGCGCCAGTCTATCGCAGAATAAAAAAAATCATAAGAATTTTTAACCCCGACATTAAAAGTTGTAAGTTTGACATGGGCAACAGGTCCCCTTCGATAACATTACCCGTGGTGTTTAGTCCATTTTGATGAGATAATTTAAACCTCTCTTTCTCTATGCTGTCTCCCGCTTTGCCTGGAGGGTAGTGGACAATGTAACATTCTAACTCCTCCTATTATCTTTTTGACCCGGGACTTTTTTTCTTCTTTTAATTATTCTCTAACAATTGCGTAGTACATATGCTCAATTCTAATGCATAATTCCATCTAAACATGTAGGTTAATGATCAGCACTGTTATCTATCACATGAAATGGTTCAAATCTTAAGTCTTTTCACGCGAACTCCGATCCACTGCTAGAGTAGGTAGGGTCCAAAATAGTGGCACACAACACATGCCGAGTTATCGCCTACACCGCCGTGAATTAGAATTAGGAATTAGGTCGCTCTAATTCAACACAATAAACAAACAAAATGTAATAGATATAAGTACTTCATTTAAAAAAAGAAAAAAGCCTACTGAGTTTTTTGTCAGTGTTTCTCAGTAGTTGCCAGTCATTCACTTCACGGTAGGAAAAGAAGTTGGACTATGTTTATGTAGACTCGCGTCTCAAAACAAATAAAGCATAAGTATTTTTATTTCATTTCATTTCATAGCCAAAATACATCTAGGAAAAAATTATCTATATATTGTTACGCTTTAATTAAATGTCGTTGATAAAACTTAATTGCAGTTCTATTGAGGTCATTACAACCCATTAGATTTGCTTAGTTTCCGGGTCAAAGGGCATTAAACTCGTCATAGTATGTTGGTACCTAGTACAAGGTCTTTTAGCCCTTATTTACCCGATGATATGCATATTATGTTTATAGCCTTGTGTTGTGTATGGCGCATACCTAACGCTACTTATTCACTTTAACCCTTTTTAGTGTCCCACTGCTGGGCACGGATCTTCTCTCTACTATGCTGCGAGTTGAGAGAGTTTAGGTCTTAATAGTGCGGGTTAGTGGATATCACATGTTCTCAAATGATTTGTTCATAAGCATGCCGGTGTCCTCACAATGTTTTCCTTCGCCGATTGAACAGCAGAAATGAAACAATCACATAAAGATATGGGGGCACGATCGGGAATCGAACCCACGACCTTATATATCAAAGGCGAGGCTGATACCTGCGCCACCGCTGCTCTTTATGTTAATAGCCACGTGGTGTGTTTGACGTCACATATCAAACGCCACGCCACTCAAGAGACATGACGTCATAGCAATTCTGAATCGCAAAGTTTCACCGACTATTTGCATATAATAATATGTATATCGGCGAGCTCATAAGGCCGCGATCGCCCCCCGAACACCTAAAACTAGAGTGTCCGGCAACGTCCTGAGCCGAGGTTCGTTTCCACATGGGGAGCCCTCATAGCAGTTGCTACAGTACTTGATCGGTTCGACCGTCCTCGGACGGCTCACCGAAAAAGTCCGGTGAACCAATACAGGCCCTTATTGTACTTAGTTATATCTACAGGTAAAAAAGAGGATTTATTCTATAACATTAACACAGTATTTACATAAAATATAAGAAAATAAAAAGACTAATTCTAAAATTCTATCTTAAAAATTAGATAAGGCGTCAAAAAATTCCTCCGAACCGAGGCCTTGGGGAATGTGCCCAGAAGGCTGGCAGCATTGCCACGTTGTATGGCAATGCTAATTCTTTGACTAAGATGTAAGCCAGCCCTCTGGTCACGTGAAGAGTCTAAAGTATATCTACATTTTTTCATTTTGTTTGTATAGTGTGTTCTATTAGAGTGATTTAATTCCAAGCGTTTTCATCCGTTAGATAGTCTGAAATTTTGTATGTACTCGTATGCTTTCTTCCACAACGTAGATATAATAATTACTCATATTCAATTTCCTACAGACAGAAAAATTGCTAGAAATTCTGAAATAGATTATTTATTATAATTAGTTAGGCATTTTTGTATAATGTTGTAGAAACTAGCAATATAATTCTGTTTAGCAGTATTTTGGCTTAATTAAAAATAGTTGGAGAGCTGGCTGGTCAAAAACAGGTTACTTAATAATCTAGCTTAGGCTAGCCGACATATCTGCTTTAGAAGTAAGTAGTTATTGGTTAAATATACTTAGGTATTTAATTATATACTCGTAGATTATAGATAGATTTTAAAGATAATAAATAGCAATAATTAATTATATTTAGCTTACTATTGTTACTAGCTTATGTATATGTATATTTAGGGGGCTCAGTCACCTTCGTCCGTGGGTGTACACCTTTAATTGAATCCCCACACGTGGTCCCCGGGTGGTGCAAATCAGGTGACATTCAACTGGTGGTAGGCTTCGGCCGTGGTTAGTGACCACCCACCAAACAGAGCCGCACAGCCAAGCGGCCTTGCCGTGTTCCGGTGCGATGTCTGGTGACACCATACAAAGAGTGTGGGTCAGAATTGTTGCTCCTATAAGGTTTCCTTGGAGGCTCATTCCACTGCTACCTTCTCCCCGGTAAATCATTTGTAATCACGAGTTAATCGGTATACTAGGCTGGCGCGTTCCATCGTAGACTACATCATTGCTTAATATCAGGCAAGTTGGAGTCAAGCGCTAGCCTATCGCAGAAAAAAATATGTCACTAAGTTTCTAAATACTTATGGTATTTAACAGTGGCGAAGACTTCATACAAGCCGAATCCCATCAGCTTCCCTTTAGGAATTGGTCAATATCACACGTACTTAATAATATATTATGTAACGCCTAAAAGTTTTAAATAGCAACAAAAATAAGTATAGCATCAAGCGTAAGAACGATCGGTGACGGTAGTGAAGAGATATTATTTTCCTAAGTAAGAACTTTCTTGCTCCGGCTTCCCTTTTTCAAACTTCCTCCCTTCGCAACTGGTATATATACTGATCTTGTTGCAACCTGTGCTAATTTCCATGCGTTCAAACGATTTTGCCACAATTATTACTGGAATCAGCTCTGATAGATCCCCTTAGATTACATTACCCGTGGTGCTTAGTCCATTATCACGAGGCAATTTTAAACCTCTCTTTTTTCTCTACGCTGTCTCCCGTTTTCCTTGGAGGGAAGTCGACAGTGTAACTTTCCAATTATCTTTCTGATTGAATTCATGCGGGATCCAAGACAGTTTAGGTGTCCCGAGACTTGGCCGGGTTCAAATCCCGAGTCTCTTCACGGCGCCCCTGTCGATCCTGGTTTAAGTCCTATATTTATTACCACGCTTTTATAAAAAATATGTAAAGGAAATAAAAATAAATTATGGTTTAAAAAAACCACGCTTTTATAGGTAATCCAACCCAAAAAATAGAAAATAATTTTTAATTACAAAGAGTTTATATTACTGTAGTAGAAGATCGGACAGTCAATCATAACTAATTACTTTAAAATAAAATTTAAGTAACTAGGAGAATAATTCAATTCAGAGTAAAAAGCGTGGGGTGCTTGATATATTAAATGTAACAATCATTCTCTAAGCAACTATGTGTGGAGAGTTATGAAAATATAGTAAAATGCACCCCAGATTTTTTACTCTGAATTGAATTATTCTCCTTATAACTTAAATTTTATTATAATTTTATTTTGAAGTAATTAGTTAGGTATGATTGACTGTCCGATCTTCTACTACGGTAATATAAACTCTTTGTAATTAAAAATTATTTTCTACTTTTTAGTTCGATTAGCTAAAAAGCGTGTTTTTTTTTGTTTTTTTAAAATATAATTTATTTTTATTTCCTTTACATATTTTTTTTATCCCGTAGATTTTATACACGTTTTGTAATACAATTTAAATGTTTAAGAAATAAGGTAGGTAATTAGGTGTAATTGTATGTGATATTAAACTCTGTCTACCTTTGTGAATACGATTATGTAATCGGAATTCAGTTCAAGTTAACCGCAACAGTTTAAGTTCAAGCAAACTGGTTGAAATTCGCAACTTTAGATCTTTCTGGTAGGTAACTGGTCTTTGACTCCCGAGAAAAAAGGTTGTTATTATAATTTTGTCACTAACTAGGTACCTAGTATCGGCCAAGAATATTTAGTTTATGAATACGGGGGTAAATATCAAAGGCATAAAATTACATGTCATCTCTCATCCCCATTCTTTCAAGGACAAATAGAGGTACAGCGCGATATATGGTCGAAATACCACGGGTACACACAACGCGCTTTGCATCCACATTTATTGTGCGAACTGCCAAGTTGTGGAATTCGCTGCGCGCATGTTTCCTATAGCTAGAATCTGACTGTCTTCTGGGTCACGAGTGAATCGGTATTTACTAGGTAATAGGTAAGCATCGTAGACTGCATCATAGCTTAATTAACACACAATAATAGATAAGTAATTGTGGTCAAGCGTAACCATTTTTTTCACGGAATAAAAAAATTGAGTGTGTGTTACATTTCGAATAACGATTCCATAATTGAAAATTCGGAAATACCAACCTTGCAGATCTTTCTCGTAATCGCACCGTCACTATAATTCCCTACGACCTCCCATTCACGTAAATCGCTAAGAAAACGCAACGTACATAAACAAAGATTCTTTAGTTATGTACTGAACAGGTTCTATATACGGACATTTACGCACACAACACAACAGCCACAAACGTGGGTGTGTGCGTTTGCGAAATTGATATAAGCGTTCGCAAGACACACATCTCATTAGATACAATAATATTGCAGTGCAGTCAAGTGAATTGAATGCCTGCCTTTATTTACTCAGCGCGCGAATTTCAAAAATCGAATTAAATAATGTCAAAAATGATTTTTTAATAGCACGGAAATGTGTTTTAAATTTATATTTTTTATTCCTTATCTCAATCACAGATTATAAATATTCGATTAAGTGATTGTTTTATCGATTATAATTATTGACGATTTTAGAGTTTCGCTGGTTTGTGGCATTGACAATAAAATCAACGAATACGGAATTTGTTTTAGTGCTATTAAAAATAAATTATTAATAGATTAGTTAATACTGGAAAAATTGGTTTAGTATTCTTATTTCTTGAGGACAGACGTGTGTTTTGTTAAAAATGAAGGACTTGGTGAAAATCTGGAATAGTGTAGCGAACAGAAAGTACAGTAATGTGAACACGAGTGAATTAAAAGACTTATCGAATAATCGATTGAAAAAATCGGATGTGGAGCAATTGGAAGCGAATTTTGCTGAGTGTGAAGTATTGAACAATAAGTTTAATGATGATTTGGAGTTCAATAATCGAAAAGATGCGATTATCAATCGATTATTTGAGAGGAGAAGACAGGGGCAAATAACACGGCAGCCAAAGAGTGAGTAATAGATATAATTTTTTGCAGATTTTTTAATTTAGATCGATCGATTTTATGCAAATTTATAGGATTACACGTCTTTCCGTCAGTTACAACAACTTGTAAAACGATTTTTCAAACTCTAATGTAGGTAGGTATTTAGAAAAAAAAACTTGTCTTGTATAACCTGTGCTAATTAGGTGCCTAATTTGACAATAATAGGTTGACATTCTTAATTTAAAATCTTTACATATTTATTTGTAGATGTTTTACGAAAGGTCAAGAAACTTAATTCTAAAGTATACTAATTTATACTAAAATATAGTGTTTAATGACGACTATTAAAACTTTTTTTATATATACCGTCATGCGGACAAGACAAGTTAAAAAGAAAACTAACTTTCGGCGGGACATTTCGGAATACCGAAAAAAAAATGCAAATTCTCTATAGGTTTAGTTTGTACCATTGAGGATGGAGCAATGCAAACAAAAAAATAGATAATTTAAAAACTTTTTTAATCGACTCCGAAAAGGAGGTGGTTCTCAATTGGAAATTCTTTATACTTTTTAACCCCCAACAAAAAGAAGGGTGTTATTATAAGTACAAGTTTGTTACCACGCACGTTTGTATCGAGATTCTTTTAATTTAAAATTAAGTCCGTTAATAAAATTTGAATGGATTCGAATCGCTCCCATTAAAATTTTGAAGTCCGTTTTATTGAATTTAAAATAAGAATAAGAAATATATTTATACTATAAATTCTATTTTTGAACGCCCTTTATTGCAAAATGAGCATAAAATTGTTTATTATCTTGAATCTCCAATAAATCTGTCAAAATTATGATTTATGACCCGAAATCTAAACATGATATTTTAGGTATAATTTAAAATTAAAACATGTAGGTATGTACATAATAATAACATTATTGTTTACTTTATAACTTTATGAATTATGATTTAATTATCTTTTAGTTGTATAACGTAACATAACAGTAAATCTGTATTACTCGGAGGGTTAGACAGGTGTGAACTACCCACAATAAATCCATATAACTCTTAAGACTTTATTGCCCGAAAATGAAGGCAGAAGTGACTATCACCCACTTTTAGCTAATTATGTTGCTGTTAAAAACTAACGAGTTGCAAGTAAAATTTGCTCTGTATATTTTTGAAAAGTATTTTTCCTTGACCCGGAATTCGAATCAGATACCTTGCGGTTATAAGCGACCCCGCTTACCACTGAGACAGTTACAGTCCAATTTACATTTTTAACAAGAAATTAAAAAAAAAACAACTTCATATTTAAACGGGTTTCACTTAAAGTCGTTTTTATATTTTTCTTTTGTTTAACACTAGCTTCTCTGTTTTAACCCCATAGGGGGTTTGTTTTGTTATACCCTATCTTAGTACAACCCTTGACCTCACACGGAACCTGTGTCAGATTTGGAGTCTCTAGACCCAGCTGTTTGCGCTGTGATTTGATATGTTAGACAGTCAGTCTTAAAATAAAATAATAACCATATAAATTAATACGGCCTAAAAAATAATTTGCACTCATAAATGTAGTTTATAAGTCTCAATTGTTACTAATCATTAAGGATCATGTTATCTGATTGAATAAAATAATTTAATTTAATTTAATTTTGCTTCTTTTCACCCGACTGCTAAAGGAGGGTTATGTTTTTCTTTGACGCGCTCTAGAGCCTAAAGGGCTTGTCGCATCTGAGCTTGAGAGGTACAATTAGATTTGTCTTAGTCTTAAAAGTGACACTAGGTACATCAAAATTAATAATGAAAATAAAACATTCGGGTCTTTTCGCGCGAATTCAGTTCTCGATTCAATTAAGTTGGCGCAGTCGGGTTTTTTATTTGATAATTAATTTTGCTTGTATATATTTAGATGTACCTAATAGTAAATCGCATCGTGTCTACATACCTAAACAAGAAGGAAGTTTTTAATTTTATGAAATGTCGACGTATTGGTAATTAAAATTAAACTCGTTATCACCAGGAGTTTGAGATTTAGAATAATTTGTAATATTAATATTAAATGGTACGTGTGTAATGACGTAGTATCCTATTAAAATAGTTAACAATCCGGAAATACCGGTTACTTATTAACTACACGTATTATGGTGGACTTCGCAGTTTGTCATATTACACGAAATACTATATTCTTATGATACCTATAATTATATTTTTTCAACCGACATTTTTCGAAGTCGATTGTAAAATATATTTATTAATCGTAATAGGTATTTTAGGGTATATTACTAGATGGAAAAAACTGCGCACTAACTTAGCCTAAAAGAAAGTAAATATAATAAAGAACTTATAAAACATAGCTAAGCTGGGCGTCAAAAAACTCCTCCGCATCGATGTCGGTTGTTAGCGTACCAAGAAGGCAGTTAAAAATAATAATAAAAAATTATAATCAAAAAATAAATTCGGGTTTCAATTCGACTGTTTTAATTTTTTTCTGGGTGTATGTTATTCGATATCTCCGGCAATCGATCGAGTTGATATTTCTTTTTGTTTTAACCCTTTATAACTTATATACTTACTTCGATGTAAAAAGGGTCGAAGTTAAGTGAAATAAAAATATAACACTATAAATAGATGACACCAAATCTGTATACAAAATGAAATGTGTTAACTTTTCCACGCAGCATCGTGACTGAATTCGTGAGTGAGTGTGTTGCGCGGTGTTCTTTTGAATACAGTTAGTTGGTCATACAGATATAGCCAGGCCAATCCTACAGCCACCATCTTAATCAACTTAACTAAATAAAAAATATAAACATTCAAATTGTTAAACACCTTTTTTAAGTCGATAAAAAGACTAAGTAGCAGGTACCTTTTTATTCCGGGGAGAAATTCTTTATGGATCACCCCGCCCCGAGTGGGCGCAGGGCAGGGGGTACGTGTGAATCCCGGAGGGGACCCCCTAAAACCCTCCGGGTGTTCCTCGCGCATTTTAACCAGGGTGTCACGGGAACTATAAGTAACAAAACCGCGAAACCCTGATTGCTGGATCGCCCTTTCAGGCGGGTCTCATTACAATGTGAGGCAGGGGGAGATCGAAACGCACCCCCTAAGTAGCTACCTACATAACTAATATATTATTAAAAAAAATATAGTAATACTACCCAAAATATTAACTGAACTAAATAACAAACTTAATTAAGTTTAACGGTCGTAGGTAATTTATTTAAATTAAATTAAGTATTCATAATAACATAATTAATTAAAATATTACATATACATGTTTACAACTTGTGTTTTAAGTTATGTGAAAAATACTTAATCACATATAGAAGATTTTTTAAAAATAGCATGTTATTAAAAGTTAATTTGGTATATATTATGAATCTGAGGAGTTTGTTTGGTTGATCCCTCTAATCTCAGAGACTATTGGGCCCTAGACTAAGTTACCACCATCCGCTTAGTCTCTAGTCTTTCGGTCTTCTATCGGATACACTTCGGAGAGTGAACGTTTTTTTTTGTGAATGAACTAACCCAATTAGCCGAAAGGCTTTATTGGTTCACCGGACTTTTTCGGCAGTGTACGTTGGACAAGTAGAGGTACGGCTATGCGCCACGGATATAATATTTAGCTTAAATAATAATGTTTGTAAGTAGTCAGTAAAAATTGTGATTAAAAATTTTGGACGTCAAATACCTCAGTCCACCCGTGACCATGAAGCCTGAAAAGACTTTGGAACGTTGGGATCTAAAATCTAAAATATTCCGCGAGAAAATCCGTTATAATCTAGTTTTATTTCAATAGTAATATGGCAAAAATTCCACGCACAAAGCACTTTGTTTCCACTTTTATTGTGCGAACTGCCAAGTTGTGGAAATCGCTAATGGTATATTCGTTTCCCGATAGCTATAATCTGCCTGTCACACGTCACGAGTGAATCGGTATTTACTGGGTAAGTGCGTTCCCTCGTAGACTACATCACAGCCATATCAATTGTGGAGCCTATTGAGCAAACAGATTTATCTAATATACCTTTGTACTAGAATCTTAGTTGCAGCTCGAAGTTTGGAATTTCGCCCGATCAACAGCAATAGGCTCGCGCCCTATTACGTATGGGACCTAAACAGAGCCGGCGAAAAGTGGGTAATATTCGCCTCGGCCATTCACCTTCGGGTAATACAGTCGAGATGCTTTACGGAGCCTTATTCCACTTCCGCCTTCTCACCAGGCATCTCACTGGCTCTGTCGCAAAATGACCACTTCTCAAAATGACTACAGGTAGCAAAATGTCCCTTTCTCAGAATGTCCCCTTCTTAGAATGTCCCTTTCGTAAAATGTCCCTTTCTCAGAATGTCCCTTTCGTAAAATGTCCCTTTAGTAAAATGTCCCTTTCTCAGAATGTCCTTTTCGTAAAAGTCTCTTTAGCAAAATGTCCCCTTCCTCAAACAGGCATTAAATTACTTTCATCAGTAAAATAACTGCTCAAGAGTCAGTGTACAACACAGAGGGGTACTGTTATATGCTCAATCATTGAAATAATGGGTAGGCACATGCACATAAACTAAAATAAATAATTTAAACTACGTGAATTAGAAGTCTTTGTACTCGATCCAGAACTCAACCCTGTACCTTGCGGTTATAATCTAGAAACTTCTCTGAAAAATCTTAGAAGATTTACCACGGAACTGGTATCAAGTGCGATCAAGTACTGTGGCAACTGCCATGAGGGTTCCCCATGTGGGGACGAACCAAGGCTCAGGACGTTGCCGGACAATTCTAGATTTAGGGGATCGGGTTGTTGACTGGGACTGTCTACGTTTACATATTTCGTGATCGTGCGGTCCAGTACTGTCCATGCTTTGGTTTGTTTTTGCGGATGACCTAACCCAATCAGACGGAAGGGCCTTTATTGGTTCACCGAAATGTATCGGTGAGTCGTCCGATGACGGTCGAACCTGTCAAGTACTGTGGCTCCCCATGTGGGGACGAACCTTGGCTCAAACCGTTGCCGGACACTCTAGTTTTAGATAAGGGCTCCATGTTTTGTGTTGGTGTGTAGCTTTTATTTAAGTGTGCATGTGCAAGACGCTTCAACTTACATGTGTGATGTAGGTACGTAGAAACCTCCCCCCCCCCCCCTCCCCCCTCCTCCAAACTGGCAGAACAGAAACAATTTAGTATTAGTAGTTGCGCATATCACCTCCCGTGTTAAATGCTCCAAGACATAAATAATTTATCTAATATGGAAATGTTCCTTCTATGTAGAAGTTGTACCTATTACTATGACGTTAGTAACCACATAGACAATTATATGAATCAGCATATTTCTATGTAACTCAGTAGTTACATAGATTCCAATAATTTATGTTTAATCATATTCAACAAGCATGTATTAAGTTTTGCATTATTACTTATTATATCTTAACCACTGACAAAAAAGAGGTGTCATAAATTTGACAAGTGACCTAGTATTTTTTTTTAATTTACCTGAATATCACACATTTTATATCTATTTCATAACGGATTTTATCGCGGTTCATTTTAGATTTTAAATCCCGACGTTTCAAAGTCTTTTCAGACTTCATGAACCGCGACCATGCAGTCTGAAACGTCGGGATCTGAAATCTAAAATAAACCGCGATAACATCCGTTATGACATAGTTTTATTTCAATTGACGTGACGTGTGACGTCATAAAGAAACATTTGAAAAATTGCGTTAATTTTTTAACAGATCTCAAATCAAGGTCACGTTAAAACAAGTAGTAAGTAGGTTCCAAATAAAATAACCAAGTTATCCTAGTTAAAAGTAACAGTTAATTTAACTGGTTATCAAAACTTTCAACCTATGACGCCTGTGGTTTAGAGAAGTATATTTATTATTAACTTAAAGTGATCTTTTAAAAAGATGATTAATAAAATTGATATTAATAATTAAGAATAGTAATAAAAGTGGGATAAAATCAAAAAGTAAAATAACAGCAATTAAAAATAAAAAGGGTTTAGAAAACAGTATTTACAAAAAATATAAGAAAATAAAAAGACTAATTCTAAAATTCTATCTTAAAAACTAGATATGGCGTCATAAAATTCCTCCGAATCGAGGCCTTGAGGGAATGTGCCCAGAAGGCTGGCAGCATTGCCACGTTGTATGGCAATGCTAAGTCTTTGACCAAGATGTAAGCCAGCCCTCTGGTCACGTGAAAAAAAAATATATTACTTTAGAAAACTATATTTATTATTAATTTAAAGTGATAGTTTAAAATGATGATTAATTGATATCTAATAAATAAAAATAGTAAAAAAAGTGTGATAAAATCAAAAAGTAAAATAAAAGCAATAAAAATTTAAAAAAAAATCGCTAAAAGCGACTTTAAAAAAGTAGGAATTTTATTTCATGTCTGTTTAGATGACGTACGCCATAGGTCGAAAGTTTTGAGAACCAGTTAAATTAGCTGTCAATATTAACCAGGATAACTTAATTATTTCATTTGGAATTTACTTTCAAATTATACTTGGGTTTTTATCTTAACCTTGATTTGAGATGTTTCAAAAGATTGACGCAATTTTTCTAAATGTTTTTTTCTCGTGAACTACCAAGAAAATAGTTACAATAAACACAAATAAGCTTAAACCACAGCCATTTTTGATTCTTTTCTTTTTGTTTGTGGTTTTTTAACAACTTAGCTATTTTTTTTATTTCTTTTTTAAATAAGCTTCACTTCACGCCTCACTTCAAACCTTTTTAGTGATCCACAGTTGGGGATGGGTCTTCACTCCGTTCTATCTTACGAGTTGACAGATTAAGGTATTAATCCACACACACTAGCCAAGTGCGGGTTAGTGTATGTCACATGTATTCGAATTATTAGTTAAAAAATTAGAACGTTTAAGAAACAGGTTTAACTTTTATCAATACCTGCCTGATATAAAGCAATGATATGGGTTAGAATGTAAAGCGGTTTAACAATAGAGATTTGTTTGTAAATTTACTAAGTATTTAAACACCACGAAAACAATCTCAGAATAACTCTTATCATATTTTCAAATTCACCCATAAATTACAGAATTACTCCGAACAAATATAAAAATATATTACAGAGTTTGATAACCTCCTCCATCTCAGAATCGTTGGTTAAAAGTATTAGAACATTCGTTTACCCAATTGGAAGGTTATAAATATAAATTTGTTGTAAATACGCCAATACATTATATTTCAATTAAATAATTATCTTATTGAATAAACAGAATGACACGAAAATAATTATTTAATGAGAAAAATAATTAAGAACCAATACCTTGACGTCATATACCAATACCTTGACGGGCCGGTGGCGTGGTCGGTAAGATACTTGCTTTTCACGCCGCAGGTCGTGGGTTCGATTCCCACCCGAGACAAACATTTGTTTAAATATGTCTGTTTGTCTTGTGTCTGGGTGTAATTATCTATATTTAAGTATATATTTACAAAAAAAAAAAAGAAAAGTATTATATGTAGTATATTACCAGTTATCTGGTTTCCATAGTACAAGCTCTGCTTAGTTTGGGATCAGATGACCGTGTGTGTTAATGTCCCACTATATATATGTCCCACTATATATAAAACCTATATAAAAATACTTATATAAATCTATTTACATAAAAATCAATTGCTGTTCGTTAGTCTCGCTAAAACTTGAGAACGGCTGAACGGATTTATCTCATCTTGGTCTTGAAATGTTCGTGGAGGTCTAGGGAAGGTTTAAAAGGTGAAGAAAATAAAAATTATACAAAAGTTTAGGTCTTTTATTTATCGGTTGAGGCAGTACAAAGTCAGCCGGGTCAGCTAGTTAATAAATATAATATGTCGGCGAACCCAGATTGGGATCATCAGATACACCCCCTTCATGCATCTCGATGGGTTACTATCTTGGGTTGCTATCACAAATATCCTCAAAATGTTTGGATGGAAATGGATGCCCTTTTGTGAGATCAAATTTGTTTTGCACACAACACGTGCTCACTGAACCTACCTCATAGCATTGACCTTCGACGCGCCGTAATATGACAATCACAATCAGACAAACAACCTGCTACATTGAGTTCTAGTGAGTGTGACAACTGACAGGCTGAATGCTATCCGTATATCTGAATGGATGACCGTGTGTGTTATGTCCCAGGATAATTATTAGTATTGTGCGTACTGCCAAGTTGTGAAATTTGCTGCTGGAATCTGTATCCCGGATTAATAAGCTGAAGTGGCAGTGGGCTGGTCATATCTGCCGCAGAACCGACAACCGTTGGGGTAAACGAGTTCTTGAGTGGAGACCACGGATTGGCAAACGTAGCGTAGGACGCCCTCAGACTAGGTGGAGTGACGATCTCTACAAGGTGGCTGGTAAGAGCTGGATGAGTGCTTTAGGAGAGGTCTATATCCAGCTGTGGACTAGATTAGGCTAGGATGATTATGATCTGCTTTCCAAAAGCTATAATCCGTCTTCAAGTCACGAGTGAATCGGTGTTTACTGCGTAAGCGCATTCTATCGTAGACCACAGTGTTTTCAAGCGTTTGCAAGAATAAAAAATCGTGCGCGTAAGCAATTATTTAAATGAACAGTCTGTTTACTTGTAAGGTACACGGTCTGTTGCATTTTTTATATGTAAACATATTTTCCCGCGCAAACACAGTAATTTTAATTTATATTCTGCTAAAGGCTTGCGCTTGACTACAACTACTTGCTTGAGGTTATGCAATGATGTAGTCTACGATGGAACGCCCGCCCATATACCGATTCACTCGTGATAACGAATGATTTTCGGTGAGAAGGTGGCAGTGGAATGATGCTCCATATGGTTAGAAACCATAACGAGCAAAAATTCCGACCCACCCTCTTAAATGGTGTCACCAGATATCGCATCGGAACACGGCAAGGCCGCTTGGCGGTGGGCCTTTGGTGGTGGTCACTAACCACAGCCTAAGCCTACCCTAATTACCGGGGACCACGTGTGGGGATTCAGATAAAAGGAGCACTCCCACGAACAAAGGCGACTCAGCCCCCAGTTCTAACAAAGTACCTACCTTTTTTTTAACTTTTTTACATCACTTCAACCCTTTTTAGTGTCCCACTGCTGGGCACGGGTCTTCTCTCAACTATCTTATGAGTTGAGAGAGTTTAGGCCTTAATCCACATACGCTGGCCAAGTGCGGGTTGGTGGATGTCACATGTCCTTGAATGATTGGTTCTTAGACGTGCCGGTTTCCTCACGATGTTTTCCTTCACCGATATTGAGCAGCGGAGGTGAAACAATTCACACAAAGATGTGTGGGCGTGACCAGGATTCGAACCCACGACCTTATTTTTCTAAGGCGAGGCCCGTACCGCTGCGCCACCGCTCAAATATTATGGGTTATTCATAGATATCTTATATCTCCAGTTAAAACGGATTTTGTCTCTTTCTTACTACTATTAAAAAAAGCGCACAAAAAGTGTGACAAATTACATAGAAGTTTTAGGATCTAAAAATAATTAATACTTACCTACGTACCTTCATTATTATTATTATTGTTTATAGAAAAAAAAGAAAATTGTAACATCGAATTGGTTAGCTGTAAGGATGTTATAATAGTGTAATAATAAATAAATAAATAAATAAATAATTAATATAAACATGACAGACAGAGACAAACGAACCATAGACATACTTTACCTATCAAAAGCAGAACCTACTTAATTAAGATTAAAGGGGTTAGTTTACATATTTACGTCACTCACTTCAGCCTTATATCTTCCGCGCAATTATCGGTTGACGTTAGAAAGGAGGCCTATGACAATGTCTTTATGACGTCGACGTTCAATCAAGGTCAAAGTCATAGTTTCAAAATGCAGGAATCGAACACGCGATCTGACGGGCCGGTGGCGTGGTCGGTAAGATACTTGCTTTTCACGCCGCAGGTCGTGGGTTCGATTTCCACCCGAGACAAACATTAATGATGAACATTTATGTTTGTGTCGAGTCTGGGTGTAAATATATATTATAAGTATATATTTACAAAAGAAAAGTATTATAATGTATAGTATATACCATTGAAATAAAACTACTTTTTAACCGATTTTATCGCGGTTTATTTCAGATTTTAGATCCCGACGTTTCAAAGTCTTTTCAGACTATATGTTCACGGGTGGACTGAGATATTTGACGTCCAAAAATATTAATCACAATTATTACTGACTACCTTCAAACATTAATATTTAAGTTGCGTTCCGATTTAAGCAAACTGAGCTCACAGTGTCTTGAATTCTGAGTTGATTACTATTATTATTATTATTATTTTTGTTTACTTGTACCAAAACCCAAGCAAAATCTACTCAGAATTCAAGACACTGTGAGCTCAGTTTGCTTAAATTGGAACGCAACTTAAATATTAATGTTTGAAGGTAGTCAGTAATAATTGTGATTAATATTTTTGGACGTCAAATATCTCAGTCCACCCGTGAACATGAAGTCTGAAAAGACTTTGAAACGTCGGGATTTAAAATCTAAAATAAACCGCGATAAAATCCGTTAAAAAGTAGTTTTATTTCAATGTGTGATATTCGCGTAAATCTAAGACAATATTAGTATATACCAGTTATGTGGTTTCCATAACACAAGCTCTGCTTAGTTTGGGACCCGATGACCGTGTGTGTTAATGTCCTAGAATATTCATTTATCTCCTGGATACTGTATAGCCTAATTTGACACCACTCGACTACATAGATTGTCTATATAAACCTGTATTATGTAAATAAATGATTTTGATTTGATTTTAAATTTTATTCCACCCGCAGGACCTAATACAGATTTCATATCGTAATTCAAGATCAACTCACACTCTTTGTTCATTGAAGCCGCAGCGATACTTCAAATACCGTTAATTTGGGAACTTCCCAATCTTACACTCAATCACATTCACGACTCGGTTAATTTTTTGTCCGTTGTTCCATTGTCTATGACATACGATTCTGCTGGATAACGTTACTTTATTTTGACGTACAAAAATTATATATTATATTACTACTATTATAACTGCAGAGCAGCGGTGGCGTAGCGGTACGGGCCTCACCTTAGAAAAATAAGGTCGCGGGGTTCGATTCCCAGTCGTGCCCACACATATTTGTGTGAATCGTAACATCGCCGCTCAATATCGGTGAAGGAAAACATGTCTAAGAACTAATCATTCGAGGACATGTGACATCCACCAACCCGCACTTGGTCAGCGTGTGTGGTTTAAGGCCTAAACTCTCTCAACTCGTAAGATAGTTAAGAGAAAAGCCGTGCCCAGCAGTGGGACACTAAAAAATGGTTGAAGTTTAAATTATAAATGCAAAAATTTGTTAGTCTGTATAATGGAAGATCTTGCGATCCTCCCTCAACTTCGCGCTTCTGTCTTCAGTCAATATTACTGGGCACAAAAAAAGAAATGTGTGAATAAGTTTGACCAGTGCACGCTTTTATTAAGTTCCCGGTATGTTTGTTTGTTTTTTTATCTGTATGTCTGTGTGTCTGTGTCCAATAAATGATGAATGGATCTTGATACGGTGTTTTTAATATATTTAGGTGGTATATGTATAGCTTGGTACATACACACAGTTGGCAGAAGTGAATATCAGTTACTTCTCTTTACTTCTCTTTTTAACCTGGTTTAAAAAAATGTGCGCATGCTTCGCAGCTATTATTATTTATTATTTTAAATAGAAACCACGTCTTATCTTGCAATTAATAAAAATTATTGTCTAAGTAATCTATTACGTAATCTATAATTATTATTGACAGGCCGGTGGGGTGGCGTGGTCGGTAAGATACTTGCTTTTCACGCTGCAGGTCGTGGGTTCGATTCCCACCCGAGACAAACATTTATCTAAATATGTCTGTTTGTCTTGTGTTCTTGGGTGTAATTATCTATATTTAGATATATATTTACAAAAGAAAAGTATTATATGTAGTATATTACCAGTTATCTGGTTTCCATAGTACAAGCTCTGCTTAGTTTGGGATCAGATGACCGTGTGTGTTAATGTCCCAGTATATTATTATTATTATTACTCTCGAGAATATTACTGTAATTATATTAAGTATTCCGTTTAATTAGATATAATTAAAGTTCCGTTTTCTAACGACGTGCCAAGTTCAGTACAATTAGCTAATACTTACAAATAACTAGTTATTTTGTATAATGACCGACATAATAATTTCACTGCAACATAATACTTATGTTGTTGCGTTTCCGCATATTATTTCTGGGTTTTCCTGCATCTTTACGTTTTAATTATGAATCCTTATTATTGAAGACTTCTATACTCAAACTAGCTAAAAGCCCCGACTTTGAATGAGTAGCACAGGTGAATTTTACGTTCTTTAAAATAGGTAAACTTTTCTTAACCCCCTACAAAAAAGAGACTCGTGTTTAATAATAGTAATAATAATTTTCTTGATGTGACAACGTCTTATAATTCGATGGAGCCGGCTGCACGCACGAAAAAACATGACTCACGCGGCGTTACCTCGCTCTGAGGCGTTCCATTTAAGGCTTGAAGTGGAACGAGCGACAAAGAGGCACAATCGCCTCCGCGTTCGGCAGCGTTCGACATCTGTCTCTCTCCTACTTGAGTGAGCGATAGTATTTTCAAAAGACGTTGTCACGTTCAACTATCGTCGTAACTAACGTGTGTGGATTAAGGCCTGAACTCTCTCAACTAGTATGATAGTTTAGAGAATACCCCTGCCCAGCAGGACACTAAAAAGGGTTGGAATGAAGAAGTGATGTCTGAACAGAGCAATGGTGCGGGGTGTGCGGGGCAAAAGAGGGGTGGGTGTGAGCCCGAGTAAAGTCCGTGTCACGAAAGAAGTCCCGCGGCATTCAGTGGAACTAATTATTAAAGATCGGAAATGTTTCTCAATTTGCAAGAAATTATAACAATAAGAATGAAGCCTGAAATTATTACAATTAAAATTTGAAGTTGAGAGGGTGTCCTTTCAACTCTAAATTTTAATTAGACTGTAGAGTCGCCTAGCAGCAGCATCCTAGCGCCCCGGCTGCGGGACTTCTTTCGTGAGAAGTACTCTAACCATACATTTTACTCGGGCGGGACACGCCATTGAGTTTGAGAGTTGACTCTTTGTAGAGTTTATTTAAAATGATTCATACTATAAGTTTCCTTGCTATGTATACTATAAGTATTATATTATCTGTGGTTAAACAGACAACGTTTGCAAATCAGCAATGCGTGATATTTTTTAATAACATTAATTAATATCGAGTTCTAAGAATGCATTGATTTGCTTTATTTATTACTAGCTTCTACTCGCGACTTCATTATACCCAAGAACTTTTTTAAATTAATATCGACGTATTTTTTTTTAATCCCAAGAACTATCTCTATGACTTAAATAAATAAATAAATATTCTGGGACATTAACACACACGGTCATCTGGTCCCAAGCTAAGCAGAGCTTGTGTTATGGAAACCAGTTATCTGGTATATACTATACATACATATAATACTTTTTTTTTGTAAATAAATACTTATAATAGATATTTACACCCAGACTCGACACAAACAAAAATGTTCATCACTAATGTTTGTCTCGGGTGGGAATCCAACCCACGACCTGCGGCGTGAAAAGCAAGTATCTTACCGACCACGCCACCGGCCCGTCATTGAAATAAAATAAATTACTTCAAAATTGGTTCATCTGTTTAGGCGTTACGTAACTGTAACAAACTTGTACACAGATACATGCGTCGAACTTATAACACCCCTTTTTTGTCGGGGGTAACATTTGTCTAGTGTGGGTAGTTTAAAATTGACTATTATAATATTTAAAAATAGCTTCATTTCATAAAACGACTATCTCGGTAGTCAAGCGGTGTAAGCCGTCCGATTGGGAGGTCGCGGGTTCGATTCCCGCCCCGGACAATATTTGAAAATTTGTTTCCGTGTCTGGTTGGTTGAGGGACTAACCTGCGTACCTCGCAGAGCACCCTAAGCCGTCGGTCCTGGTTGTCATTTAACACATCTATGAAAATCGTTACATGTAGTCAGAAGCCAATATAATCTGACACCTGGTCTAACCATCTCAGCTTCTGGTTCCCTACGGGTTTCGAGGTCTGATGGCAGTTGCTCGTATAATTCTGGTAGCTAGCCGCACCAGGTTAGACTGGGAGCCGACCCCAATAGAAATGGGAAAAAGGCAAGGGAATGATGATGAGTTTCATTTCATAAAACATCTATGACAATCGTTACAGGTAGTCAGAAGTCTAATATAATCTGACACCTGGTCTAACCATATCGGCTACTGGTTCCCTACGGGTTTCGAGGTCTGATGGCAGTCGCTCGTATAATTCTGGTAGCTCGTGGAGACACGCCCCGGTGACACGACATTCATATCGCTGCGATTTTCTCGATCGTGGAGAATGTTCTATAGAGTATATATATATATATATATATATATATATATATATATATATATATATATATATATATATATATATATATATATATATATATATATATATACGTGGCGCAGCGATAATATCCGCACATCTAGCCTCACAAAGGTTCGCATTTATATATTAGTAGTAGGATGTGTTTTATGGCTAATTAGGTCAATATATAGTAATTTACATGGCATCTTAGTATTATAGCTACTAATTGAAGGATTTCCCCTTGTTACATCCGTATAACCGTATAACGTACACCTACTCGTGTTTATATTATACTAGCTGAGCTTATACTTCGTACTGCCTCAATCGATAGCTGTTTATAGATTTTTCCCGGCAATTATTCGAATTTTTCTCACCTTTTAAACCTCCCCTAGACCTCCACGAACATTTCAAGACCGAGATAAGATAAATCCGTTCAGCCGTTCTTTAGATTTAGCGAGACTAACGAACAGCAATTTATTTTTATTTAAATAGATTACTAAATATGGTGGAAATTCCACGGGCACGCACAAAGCGCTTTGCTTCCACTTTCATTGTGCGAACTGCCAAGTTGTGGAATTCGTTGCCGGCATCTCTGTTTCCCGATAGCTATAATCTGCATGTCTTCAAGTCACGAGTGAATCGGTATTTATTGGGTGGGCGCGGTCCATCGTAGACTGCTTCACATCAGGCAAGTTGTGGTCAAGCGCAAACCTATTATAGAATAAAAAAAACCGGTCAAGTGCGAGTCGGACTCGAGCACCGAGGGTTCCGTACAAACCTGCAAGGTTTACAAAGTTCGTTCATTACGACAATCGAGTCATAACTATGGTATTTTTATTGCAAAATGAAATTCATAACATTACAATGGGGAAAGATGGAGGAGCATAAATTTAAGACAAAGATCTCTTTATCGTTTAAGTAATCCTTTATTTTATATTAACACATATCATTTATCTATAATATAACTGAAACACTTATACTAGCCTTGCAGCAGACTTGCGAAAGTTCTTTTATTAAAGTTATTTATTTACTAAGTTTTTTAGTCACTATTTAGAAATCTGGTTCAAAAATATTAATTAAGTATTAAATTTGAACCATTAGATCTAAGTATTTGATATGAATTTCAACTCGATAGCTCTACGCGTTCATGAGGAAAAAAGTAATAAGTTTATATTTATTAAAAAATGTATATTTTGTAATGTAACTAAAAATTTAAGGTTTTCGGAATTTTTCCTTTATGTGTGCTATAAAACGTTGCTTCATGCCAAATTTCAAGATTCTAGGTCGACTGGAAGTACCCTTTAGGTTTTGATTCCCTTGCGAGTACTTGCGAGTTTCTAAATATTCAGCTTAAATTGCTGTTTCTTTTGATTGCGTTGACATAGAAGTTTGATTTTGTTACAGCTTAAAGGTATTATAGACCTGAGTATTTGGTATGAATTTCAATTTAATACCTTTACGCGTTTATGAGGAAATGGGTAGTAAGTTTAAAATTATTAAAAAAAAAAATATTATGTGATGTAACTAAAAATTTATGGTTTTCGTAATTTTTCCTTTATCTATGCTATAAGACGTTGCTTCGTACCAAATTTCAAGATTCTGAGTTTACGGGAAGCACCCTGTAGGTTTTGATTCCCTTGCAAGTGTCGAAAATTTGCGGCATAAACGGCTGTATCTTTTGATTGCGTTGGCTTAGAAGTTTGATTTTTTCACAGCTTCAAGGGACAGTAGACCTGAGTAATTGATATAGATTTCAGCTTCATACCTCCACGCGTTCCTGAGAAAAAGGGTCTTGACAGACGGACGGACGGACGGACAGACGGACAACAAAGTGATCCTATAAGGGTTCCGTTTTTTCCTTTTGAGGTACGGAACCCTAAAAAAGGCCAAAGTGCAGCAGTGACCAGTGTTGCCAGGTCAAAGTTTTACTTTACCCTAGACTTGGTCTCAATTTACCATAGATTTTGAATTATAAAAAAAAATACCCTGAAAATATTCTTGTCTTTTCTTTCTATACAAATCAAATAACTTTATTTTTCAAAATAACAAAACAACAAACAAATATTTTGGGACATTAACACACACGGTCATCTGGTCCCAAGCTAAGCAGAGCTTGTGTTATGGAAACCAGATAACTGGTATATACTATACATATAATAATTTTCTTTTGTAAATATATACATATAATAGATATTTACACCCAGACTCGACACAAACACAAATGTTCATCACTAATGTTTGTCTCGGGTGGGAAACGAACCCACGACCTGCGGCGTGAAAAGCAAGTATCTTACCGACCACGCCACCGGCCCGTCAAAGCAATAACACACATGCAAAGATAGAGCAACACAATTTATTGCTCCTGGTTGGAACCAAAAACACACGTTGCGTTCGTGACACGGAATTTGTAATGAAACAAAATCGTACACGGTAATTTTATAGATACTATTACCCCAAAAAAATACCCTAAAAGAACTGATACCCTAAAAATTAATCTGCTGGATTAATTTTACTCTAAATATAGGGTAAATTACCCTAATTTGGTACCAGTGGCAGTGGTACAGCAGTACCAGCTTCGCTTTTGAAATATAGATCCCGGGTTCGATTCCCAGTCGTGTCTACACTTTGTGTGAATTCATCAACGTTTCTCAACATCAGTGGCTGTTTGGTCGGACGTTTTAAATAAGTATGTAGGTAGGTACATATTCAAATGATAACGGTTATAGATTTTGTGGTCACCATTTTTTTGTCCTCCCGTCAAGAGCTTGCTGTTATTTTTACCGATATTTCAAAGTTAATAATATAGTTAATTGCAGCTATGGTGCAGCGGTATCACAATCGGCTGTGGAATATTAAGTCGCGGGTTCGATTGCCAGTCGTTTCATCGCTGCTCACAATATCGGTGAAGGAAAACATCGTGAGGAAACCGGCACGTCTAAGGACTAATCATTCGAAGACATGTGACATCCACAAACCAGCACTTCGCCAGCGTATAAGGATTAAGACTCTCTCAACTCGTAAGATGTTGAGAGAAGACCCGTGCCCAGCTGTGGGACACTAAACAGGGTCGAAGAGAACTATAGTTAAAAATATATCTTAAAAAGTTTATCATTCACCACTACTGGGACTGATAAACTGTGGGACTCACGTTTTCAGCCCGGTCGAGGGTCTCCAGCTCCAAGCGGCCCGGCCCGGTCTACCCACTAAAACCCTCCGGTGTTCCATCGAACACCCGTTTGTGCCGGGTTGCGGGGTTCGTTACTACTTTCACACTGCGCCAGCGCTGCTCTCAACTTAGTATATTATACTCGTAATGTGTGTAAATATAAAAAAATTCTGAACTGCTTTTGTTGATCTACCGATAGTGACTCTCATTACGATTTGCTTATATAACCTACTAATATTATAAACGCGAAAGTTTGTAAGAATGTATGGATGTTTGTTACTCTTTCGCGCAAAAACTACTGGACGGAACTGGATTAAATTTAGTACAGAGATAGATTATTATCTGGATTAACACATAAGCTACTTTTTATCCCACGGAAGCCGGCCGGAAGCTAGTAATAAATAAATAAATAATTAAATAATTTATTTAAATATAATCGTAATTTAGATAATATTAAATACAAAATTTGACTAATTATAATTATTATATCAATTTAAAAGTCGTGCCTACATTTATTCAGTATTTTTTTTTGTTTTTCCGCAAGCTATGTGCGTAATTTAAATTTTTAAGATTTTATGCGAAACTAAAAATAGACTGCGGAACCTTTCGGACGGAAATAACGAAGGCTAAACCATAAGTAACACAACATCAACTTAATTATATGTAAACCCATATTAATTATGAATGCGAAAGTAACTTTTATCTATTCACGACTATACCACTGAACTGATTTAGATGAAATAAAATAAAATAAATATTCTGGGACATTAACACACTGTCATCTGGTCCTAAGCTAAGCAGAGCTTGTGTTATGGAAACCAGATAACTGGTATATACTATACATATAATACTTTTCTTTTGTAAATATATACTTATAATAGATATTTACACCCAGACTCGACACAAACACAAATGTTCATCACTAATGTTTGTCTCGGGTGGGAATCGAAACCACGACCTGTGGCGTGAAAAGCAAGTATCTTACCGACCACGCCACCGGACCGTCAATTGAATAAGGTGATAGATACTTTAGGAAGGATATACTTGAATATATTGTACTTTCCGACTGCAGCTCTACTCGAGCGTGTGTCAGTTATCGCGCTAAAACCTCTTTTTGCGCAATCGGGTAAAATCTATCCAATGTCATTTCTCACGTTGCAAACTATCTCCATACTAAAATACTCACACACCTATGCGCACGAGTGAATATTATTGCAGATTAGTTATGATTTTCTGTTTCCTCATTCGGAAACTCCCCAAATTGTACCGCAAAATTTATATTTCAAGGATTTTTTGTATTAAAAGCTCTGTTTACTATATGTAAGTAGCAAAAAATAGACCGAGCACCGAATTAAGGCAAAGGTTCCGTAGAATAAATTAAATCTGAAAAGTATTAAAATTACATTGCGAAAATTTGTTTCGGTACTCGTTTTAAAATTCGGTTTATGAGCAAATATCCTACATTATTAAAATCATTTATAATCGTAATAGCTCTATATTCGAGAATATAAATTATATTTCTACACAGTAGAACAGTGGTTAGGAGTAAGGCTGTATTTAAATATAATTTACGCAAACATTACACAATGTTATGTACCTAGTCGTCGAGGTCATAGTGTCTTGATGGGACACAAAAGAACACCACAGAAAGCTAATCAATAGTATCTCTGCCAATGATACAGCACCTCCCTAATCACAAATGTTCACAAAATGTTTGGATGGAAATGGATTCCTTTTTTTGTAGTTTGGGATCAGATGACAGTGTGTGTTCATGTCCCACTATATTATTATACTAAGTAAGAGGTGGCAACACTGATTATTAATGATTAGATTTTATAAGATTATTGTAATTTTAATTAAAATTAATAGTTTTCTAAGAAGAAATGTTTGTTTTTATCATACTAATTTTCTAAGGCGATTAAAAAAAATAACATTTTTTTTTTAAATAGTCACGAAATGTTTTTTATTTTTTATTAATTAAAGACTTTAAAATAACCTATCATTCTTCCATTTACTATATTATTTTAAAAAAATTCTTCATAGATTTTTAGATATTTGATGAATATCTAATTAATAAAAAAGGTTTGCATAAATTACAACACGGAACCCTAAAATTAGTCATATTAATCTTTCAATATTTTTTGCCATTTCCGATCTGTGTTACAGTAAATAACTGTAACGCTTACGATATGAATCTTATTTATGAACTAGCTTCCGCCCGCGGCATCGCCCGCGAAATTGATCTCACTAATCTTGTTTCTCCACACAAACTTTGGAACCCCGTTTCATCCCCTTAACGGGTGAGTTTTGAAAAATCCTTTCTTAGTGCACCCCTAGACCCCATAAGGAACCTATGTGCCAAATTTGGAGTCTCCAGACCCAGCGGTTTGGGCTCTGCGTTGATATGTCAGTCAGTCAGTTTCTTCTTTTACATATTTAGAAGAGAAGATAGTTAGTTGCAAATCATTAAGCGATATACCCTCAAGGCTTGAGCAGCGGTGGCGCAGAGGTACAGGCCTCGCCTTAGAAATATAAGCTCGCGAGTTCAATTCCCAGCCGAGTCCACACATATTTGTGTGAATTGTTTCAATATCAGTGAAGGAAAACATCGTGAGCAAACCGGGAGGTCTAAGAACTAATCATTCAATCAACCAACCTGCACTTGGCCAGCGTGTGTGGATTAAGGCCTAAACTCTCTCAACTCATTAGATAGTTGAGAGAAGACCCGTGCCCAATAAAATATTAATATACCCTTCTAACAGTTTTTCGACTACAGCGACTAGTCTAAGCTAACTAGCCGTGTGTATCTCGCATATTATTAAGTCTTCTCTCAACTATCTCAAGTTAAGAGAGATTAGGCCTTAATCCACACACGCGGATATTCAAACAATCTGTAAACACGCAGGAGACTGAAATGAAAAAATGGTAGAAAACCTTGAAATGCAACAATTTTATTATGAAATAACTACCAGTTATATAATACTTATGTCAGAATAAATAACAACATTATGCGATGGAAATATACCGTAATTACTAGCTATACATATGTATATACTATACACTAGCTGCCCCAGCAAACGTCGTACCGCGTATTACTAAATGTAATACGTATGTATTTTTAATGCCACATTATACAAGAATAAAAACGAAAAATTTCGTCCAAAAATTAAAAAAAAATTAAGGGTGAACAACCCTTATCACTCAGGGGTATGAAAAATAGATAGTAGCCGATTCTCAGACCTACTGAATATGCATAAAAAATTTCATAAGAATCGGTCGAGCCGTTTCGGAGGAGTACGGTAACTAACATTGTGACATGGAAATTTTATATAATACTAGCTGCCCCAGCGAACTTCGTACCGCGTAATTATTAAAAAAAAAATTCACTTAGGGGCATGAAAAATAGATAGTAGCCGATTCTCAGACCTACTGAATATGCATAAAAAATATCATAAGAATCGGTCAATCCGTTTCGGAGGAGTATGGCAACGAAAACTGTGACACGAGAATTTTATATATTAGATATAGAAGATATACTTAAACACATATAAATACGATCTACCTACATTTTATCTTCTTTTAAATTGATGGGACCGTGGTGTGGTCGGTAAGATACTGCCTTTCACGCCAGAGGACGTGGGTTCGATGCCCATCCGAGACAAACATTTGTGTGATGAACATTTGTTTGTATCGAGTCGGTGTAAATATCTATTAAAAGTATATATTTACAAAAGAAAAGTATTATATGTATAGTATATACCAGTTAACTGGTTTCCATAACACAAGCTCTGCTTAGCTTGGGACCAGATGACCGTGTGTGTTAATGTCCCTTAATATTTATTATTATTGTTTATTAAACTCTCGTATCGCGGGGTGTTTGAAACCAAACTCCACCGAAACGGCTTGACCGATTTTTATGAAGGTAGGTCTGAGAATCGATCGTAATCTGTCTGTTTGTCTTGTGTCTGGGTGTAATTATCTATATTTAAGTATATATTTACAAAAGAAAAATATTATATGTAGTATATTACTAGTTATCTGGTTTCCATAGTACAAGCTCGGCTTAGTTTGTGATCAGATGGCCCACTATATTATTATTATTAATCTATTTTTCATACGCCTAAGCGATAAGGGTCGTACATAAAAAAAAATTTCGGATATATTTTTTTATAATGTAGAATTAAAAATTACATACAACCCTACATTTTCACTACTTCACCCCCCTATTTTTAAAAGCAATATTAGGAATTTGGGAATTCTAAGGAAGGTTTAAAAGGTGAGAAAAACTCGTAGTAGTTATTAGGTATATATAAAAATCAATCCCTGTTCGTCAGTCTCGCTAAAACTCGAGAACGGCTGTACAAATTTGGCTAATTATGGGTTTGATTTATTTGTGAAAATCCACGGAAGGTTTAATAGGTGAATAGGTAAATATGTATGTACATAGATACGTGTACCAGTAGCACAAGTGCGTTAACACAAAAAAAGATTTTCGATTAGTTACTATCTCGTTTTTATTTCTTTTACCGTAATTTTTTAAATATTTTTTAATCTGTGATATGATAATGAGTAAATAAACATCCGGGCAAAATATCAAGTTAATCCACGCAGCTCTTTAAGCTGAACTTACGAAGGTTACCGGTAAATTGAAACCAGAAAACTTTTGATGATAACTTCACACAATATTCGAACAAATATCTACTGTGCGTTTCAAATAAGAATAGGACTGGACTTGCGGCTAACTTCATACCAAAAACCAAGCAAAAGTAGCGCCAGCACAAAATATCGTTTCAACTTATTAACATCGCTTTTCTTCGTCTGAAGTTAATAAAATCGTTCGTATCTAAAAATTCGACTCCAAACTTTCAATTTCACTGGAACGGCAATAAAATAAACGCATTTTAATTTTAATTTGATCTAGATGTGATTATTATATCAAACAAACATTTTTGCCCACCGTACTGAAAAATGTGAAGTTTTTCATTCCGGTCCAAGATGGCGGATTTTATTCCTATTCTTATTTCAGTTTGTTATTTCAAAATGGCTGTCATAACCAGAATACGGTTGAAGAGATTTATAATTACTAAATACTTATTACTATCAGATTAATACTAGTTCACCCTGATGCTCCATTTCCGTATATAATCACGGTTATTATGCTTGCAACTTTTAAATGTTTAATTAAATACATGAATCACCTTCTACGTTTAATCAGGAAAACTTTTTTATCTGTGTGCAAACTTAAGAAAATACACTTTAATAGCCGACCGTTTAACTCGCGTATCGCCTATCGCCAAGATTCTGACTCCTCAAGCTGCACAAACAGTGATGATGATTCAAGCGATATGGATATTAGTGACGAATAGTCTTACATTACTTTTATCTGTGGTTAAATAGATCTCTAAGACATTGAATTAATATTTTATGACTTTGTACCTGAGATGGCGATACGCGAGTTAAACGGCCGGCCTATAATAAAAACGTGGTTGTCAAACGAATAGAACACTGTAGAGTCCTGTATTCTTGGCAATACCTAGTATAGTATTATATTATCTGTGGTAATACTTTGCATTGAAACCAATATTAAAAAGCTGAAGAGTGTGTTCAAACGCACTTATCTCAGGGACTTCTGGTCGGATTTAAAAAGTTCTTGCACTTTTGTATAGCCTATTTATTGAGGAAGGTTGTAAGCTACTTATTTCACAGTTAAAAACTATAAAAATTCCATGGTGGGAAAGCTAGTTTCAAATAAGAATATGACTGGAAATCCGCCATCTTGGACCGGAATGCGCAACAACTTAATGTATACGGGTGGACTGAGATATTTGACTTCCAAAAATATTAATATCCCAACGTTTCAAAATCTTTTCATACTATATGAAAAGATTTTGAAACGTTGGGATCTAAAATTTAAAATAAACCGCGATAAAATCCGTTAAAAAGTAGTTTTATTTCAATGTGTGATAATCGCGTAAATCTAAGACAATATTATATATTTATTTATATAAGTACAAGAATTGTTCGTTTAAAAGTATTAGATGTAATAAGTTAATAGTTCATAATACCTATTATTTAAAATCAATTAACTATTAAATAATAGTAAAACGTAATAGTTATTAAGTTATTATGTAATATAATAGCATTTAACATTATTTATTATTATTACATAAATTATTAATGTTTATTTACTACATGAGCAGCGTTGGCGCAGCGGTTCGGGCTTCGCCTTAGAAATGTATGGACGGGGGTTCGATTCCCCGTCGTGCCCACACATGTCTGTGTGAATTGTTTCATCGCCGCTGCTCTGTATCGGTGAAGGAAAACATCGTAAGGAAACCGGCGTGTGTAAGAACTAATCATAGGATATATGACATATACCAAACCGCACTTGGCTAGCGTGTGTGCATTAAGGCCTAAACTCTATCAACGTGCAAGATAGTTGAGAGAAGACCCGTGCCGGCTGTGAGACACTGAAAAGGGTTGAAATAAATAGTTATTCCTCAAACGTCAAATACCTCAGTCCACCCGTGAACATGAAGTCTGAAAAGACTTTGAAACGTCGGGATCTAAAATCTAAAATAAACCGCGATAAAATCCGTTAAAAAGTAGTTTTATTTCAATGTGTGACCTGAGTTCATATTGAGCTGGTCTTCGAAATAGCTATCTTAAAGAGTGTTATAAAAGCTCAAGGTTTTTAGTCAATAAAATATCAAGTCTAAGTTTTGGTCACCGCCATTAGGATTAAACTCGCGTTTAAAATATGGCTACTGGTCTGATTAGCATATTTACCTGTTTTCAATCACAAATTCATAAAAAATATGAATAACAGGATACCATGTAAATGTTTTATATTAACTAATATTATAAATGCGAATATGTAGGTATGGTTGACTAGATTTCACAATTGAATAATAATTTCTTTATTGAAATAAAACTACTTTATAACGGATTTTATAGCGGTTCATTTTAGATTTTAGATCCCGCGACGTTTCAAAGACTTTGAAACGTCCGGGACCATGAAGTCTGAAAAGACTTTAAAACGTCGGGATCTAAATTCTAAAATATACCGCGATAAAATCCGTTATAAAGTAGTTTTATTTCAATGTGTGATATTCGAGTAAATAAAAAAATACTATGAATTTGTTTACTTATGTTTGTATTTTTTTTTCTTTTTCTTTCGCATTAAACAGGTTTAATTTTTAATAGCTAGGGACAGGTTTGGTCTTTTAGCAACCTTGGCGTGTTAAAAGGTCCCTATTCACCCCATCATCGCATGTCAGGTCTTGTATAACCTCTTTTTACTGTAAGTATTACATTCTCGCTTAATTTTTCACCCGATGTAAAGTTTCCCTAACTTAACATTGGCAAGTAGTTTCTAAGACGAGTCAAAAAAAAACCTCTTAAGAACATACGAATCAAAATGGCGGTTGATCAAATCTGCAGAGTGTTTTAAATTGGTTGATTTGCAAAAATCAATAACAAGTTTTGATACTTATTTATAACAATATTTTGAATGTCAATCAGATTGACAGCTTGACAGCAGCCTTGGGAATGACTAGCTGTTTGCCCATGACATTCGTCCCCATGTGTAATCGCAAAAAATCATAATCCTCCTTCAGCGCAGTCGGATAAAACTATGTTTTGTAGTGTTTTTTACTCACTCAGATTTCAAGAAACTGTAAACTTATCTTGTAAATATAGGACCGCATTTTTTTAACTATAATTTAATTATTAATTGTCAATTGTGATTTTTAACCGACTTCTAAAAGGAGGAGGTTATCAATTCGACTGTATGTTTTTTTATGTTTGTTACCTCAGAACTTTTGAATGGGTGAACCGATTTTGATATTTTTTTTTTAATTGAAAGCTGATGCCTCCCGTATGGTCCCATTTCAGTTTGGTTTAGTTCTGAGAATGGCATCCATGAAGTCGGTTTTTTTTGTTAATATTTTAACTTAATATTATATTTTCATTTTTCATTTCAATGTTAATATGGACCATATTATTATTATGGACCAAGTGTCTGAAATATGATGAAAAATAATTTACTTTTTATTATTCTTATTAAATATATAATACTAATAATAATATAATATAGTGGGACATTAACACACACGGTCATCTGATCCCAAACTAAGCAGAGCTTGTATGTACTATGGAAACCGGATAACTGGTAATATACTACATATAAATAATACTTTTCCTTTGTAAATATATACTTAAATTACGCCCACACAAAAGACAAACAGACATATTTAAACAAATGTTTGTCTCGGGTAGGAATCGAACCCACGACCTGCGGCGTGAAAAACAAGTATCTCACCGACCACGCCACCGGCCCGTTAAATAATATTAATACTTGTCGGTAATAATTTTAACTAAGAATTTAAACGTCATACCTCAGGTTCATTCAGTGAGTACGGAGGCGAAGTATCCAGATCGTCGTGATATTTGTAATTTCAATTACAAAGGAATTTATTTCTTTAACTATATATTACGTACCTAATATATGTATATTATCTCCCTGTACATTTAGCGTGGCGCTTTCACTTTTCTACTTTCTTCAGTCTTAACAACTTCCGTCGCAAAATTTCGTTTAAATCAACACTTAAACAAATAAAAACAAATATTTTTACATGAACAACTGTTTCTCTCTTTTTTTTTTATTCTATAATAGGTTTGCGCTTGACCACAACTTGCCTGAGGTGAAGCAATGTTGCAGTCTACCATGGAACGCACTTACCTTATAAATACCGATTCACTCGTGCCTTGAAGACAGGTAGATTATAGCTATCGAGAAACAGTGATACCGGCAACGAATTCCACAACTTGGCAGTTCGCACAATAAAAGTGGAAGGAAAGCGCAAAGCAAAGTGACTGTACTTACCTGAAAAAAAAAGAGTAAAGAGTAGGGGATCAGACCGTAATGACAAAGTTAGTAGTGGATCAAACCGGAATTAAAATACTATTGTGAACCACTTCGGATCAGATCAGGGGATCCGACCGGAATAACTCAGTTCAGCATTGCAGTGGCAGTGATTCAAGTGTGCCAAGGTTACAAATCCACCAAACTTTCGCATTTATAACACATAATTGGTTAAATAAATTACGCAATGACTACGTTACGTTACGACATTGACATTGACATAAACATGTAAATAACTTTGACCCCGCAAGTTCAATGCAAGTGAATCACAGGAGGTACTTATAAATATACTTTTGTTTTCAATGTTTTTTTTAACTTCTATAAATAATCCATTTTCAAGAGAAAGTCGGTATTTATTTGCTGTGTGAGAGAGTTTTATTGTAGACCACATCATAGCTGAACAATAGGTAAATGATAGTCAAGCGTAGGTATTACAGAATTTAAAATAAACTTTCGAATTAAGTTCAGCGGTAAGCGTGTTCGCTCGCGAGGTTCCAGGTTCAATCATTTGATATAATGATTTTCTTCATTGAAATAAAACTACTTTTTAACGGATTATATCGCGGTTTATTTTAGATTTTAGATCCCGACGTTTCAAAGTCTTTTCAGACTTCATGTTCACGGATGGACTGAGATATTTGACGTCCAAAAATATTAATCACAACTATTACTGACTACCTTCAAACATTAATATTTAAGTTGCGTTCCGATTTAAGCAAACTGAGCTTACAGTGTCTTGAATTCGGAGTTGATTTTGCTTGGGTTTTCTTCGTCATTTTTTTCACACCTTGGGTTACATTATCGAAGTTTTCATACGGATCTCTAATTTTTTTAAACATATAATATAGCCTATGTTACTCAGTAAAGATGTAGCTTTATATTGGTAAAAGAATTTTTGAAATCGGCCCAGTAGTTTTTGAGCCTATTCGTTACAAACAAACAAACAAACAATCAAATCTTTCCTCTTTATTATATTAGTATAGACATGTGTTAAACTCAGCGACCTTGACCATGGCCCTTTCGATTTCGGGGTGAATAGAATATATTAAGTACCAATGAGGTCATATATCAAATCTTTTTTTTGGCAACACCATATCAAGTTGCTAATTTATAACATTAAATTATACAAAAACATAGCAGGCAAGCTTGTATATTCGAAAGTGTAGGCATAGGTTAATATTACTCACATGTCGCATTTATGTTTAAGTATGGTACTTGCTGTACGTGCTGTTTATTAACTATAATATTAAATAAAATAAATAAATAAAATAAGTTTATTGAACGTTATGGCATATATGAGCTAGTTACAATATTAAGCCAAATCTAATTACTTAATGCTATTTATTTATCTTTAAAATCTATCTATAATCTACGAGTATATGACTATGTTCTATGGATATTTAAACAATAACTACTTACTTCTAAAGAAGATGTGTTAGCTAGCCTGAGCTAGATTAATATCTATCCTGTGTTTCAGGCCAGTTCTCTATTATAAATTAATGCTGTTAATAAGATTTTTAAATGTTAAAAAAAGAGGCTTCTAATTTGAAATTTATCTATATATAAAGAAAATAACGACTCTCATTTATATGAGACGTAATCATCTTTATGTTTGAATTTGCCGCGTTTCGCACAGAGTGATAGACTCGGGTTATCGATGGTAAAAAAGGAATACTCGATGGTCGGGATTCTAACCTAAAAATATCGAACATTGAAGATTTCAATTATTGGTTTAAAGGTTATTAATTTTAATAAGGAATAATAAGTAAATCACCTGGAGTAAAAACTTTTAATGTTGTTTTCTGTTTTTATTGCAGGTAAGACTATTTCTAACTGTCTTTTGTAATTTTATCTTGTAAACAGAAAATAAATAAATGAATCTGTTTTTATTGCAGAAACCCAACTGAGTTTTTATTTCGAGAAGGAGTGGTATATAATAACCTTATTACAAAACAACATTAAAGTGAATACTTCGTGAAAAATGGAGAAACTAAGGTTCGACTTTAAAATGCGAGGAGCGTCAGATGGGAAAACTACAATACTGTGCCTAACCTCAATCGGCACGCCGGATGGTCGTTCTTTTACAGTACCGGATGAATACCAGCCAACAAGTTTACACAAAGAATTGATAACGTCACAAGTGTATGGCAGAGTGAAAAACACGTTAGGAAAAAGAAATCAATTCAGGAAAGTTTGGATAACTTTAACTGAAAATATGAAAAAAGCTTACTTAGATGAGGAAGGTAACTTATTATTTGAAAATTTTTATTTAGAGGAGATTCCAGACAAGGTAGCTGAAATATCTACCACAAGCACGTCAGAGGACACAATAAAGAAGTTGCTAGAAAAAGTTCTAGAATCCAAAGAACAAACTTCTGAAGTTAAAAACTTAAACAAAATTGCTAAAGATTTCATGATTGAAAAATTTGATGAAAAGACGTCCAATGCCAGCCAATGGATTGAACAATTTGAAAAAGAATGTGTTCGCTGTGTAGTGGCAGAAGATAGGAAAAAAATTGAGATTTTGAAGTTTTTCCTTGAAAAAGGTAGTGCTGACTGGTACACTTGCATGATTTTAAAATACTCTATAGAATCAGAATGGAACAACTGGAAAAAAAATTTTATTGAAACTTTTGGGAACAAAGGTTGGTCTCCTATTAGATATGCTTTTAACTTCAAATATCAATCAGGTTCCTTGCTTGAATATGGCCTGAAAAAAGAGAAGTTACTACTTCAAATCAGAAAATCCATGGATACTGAAACATTGATTGATCTTATTGCTATCGGTTTACCAAATTATGTATCCGACAAGATTGACAGAGAAACACTTCAAGAAACTCAAGATCTTTATAATGAAATATCTAAATTAGAACACCTTGTGAAGAAAAATATACATGAAAAAAAAGGAAAACCTTTCTGGGATAACAAACAAAAGAAAAGCGAAGACAAAAATCCATGTGAAATATGTGAAAAGGCAAACAAAGGGAAGCGTTTTCATTCTGAATCAATTTGCTGGTTTAGAGAAAAAGAAGATAAAAACAAAAAAATAGGATCATTTAAATCAGTTAACAATTCAGAACTGGAGGTGGAATTAAATACAGAAGATCCAAAAAACTAAAAGTACCACCGTTAATAAAAATCAAGCTATTACTAAATGATACATTACAAATTTCTGGTATTTACGACTCAGGTTCAAACGTATCATTGATAAATGCAAAATTATTAAAAATTAAAGAAGAAAATATGGAAAATTCAAAAAAAAATAGCTTGAAAACTATTAACGGTGCAGGAAAAACAAAAGGTATGATAACCCTAAAAGTGAAAATTTACAATATTGAAAAAATGATAAATGTGTTTATTGTGGACAGTGAGAATTTCAGTTATGATTTTATGGTTGGTTTAGACAGTATTGAAAATTTTAAATTAATCCAGACTGAAGATCTAAGGATTATTCAGAAAAAAGACTCTCAAAAACAAGAAAATGAAATTTACTTAAATAAAGAAGCTGAGAATCACACAAATGTCAATATTCCGGCTTTGACAAGTGACATAAAAGAAAAAACATACAATCCAACAAAATATGAAATACAAAGAAAAACAAACACATCTCCGTTAAATGTAAACTTGCCCCCGTATTCATAAACGTCTTATGAGCTCATTATAGCTAAAATACGTTTATAATTCGTTTGTCTTTGTCTGTCATCTTGACATTTATAGTAGTAAGTAAGAGACGAAGTCCATTTTAACTAAAGAGTCATATAACATTTTTATGAATAAGGCCGTAACATTTTAAATTTTCTTTTACGCTTTTTTTAATTTTTTTTACTAAGTTTTTTTTCTTAGTGAGTGAAAATGTGTCATTCATATTTCCAAAAGGGTCTAAAGATTTAAAGTACATTAGAATTTCTAAGCTTCTTTTTTGGTCGATCTGAGATTCGAAACTAACACCTCGCTGTTACTAAGCGTACTGGTTTACAATTAAACAAAAAAGGTCTAACTTAAAATTAGTTTTTAAATTAATGTTCATGACATTAATATTATGCCTAACTGTTAGACGTTGATAAAAAAGATACACACAATGTAAATGACTCGACAAAACAACGGAAGATGTCATTTTTTTCTGTAACCTAAACTTTATTCATACAATCAATATTAATTTACACATATTCAAATCAATTTTTTTGTGTATTGTTAAAGCATAATGTTAAATAACAATGATTAATCATTTAAGTAGGTATATTACTTATAACAGTTATTCAAAAATAACGGGTGTTTTTATTATTATTACATAACGATGAACAAGAAAAACCTGTTATATAAGAAGCTAAATAAAACAAGCCCTAATTTTTCTATTTACCCCGACAGAAATGGGGTGTTATAAGTTCGACGTGTATCTGTGTATCTGTGTTTCTGTATGTACGTGTATCTGCATGTTACACGAAAGAAGGAGGGAATGTAGTTCACAGCGTTTGTGAACACTGTCAACTAAAATTATTCAAAACTAAAATATAATATTAATATTAAAATCTTGTTTCTATCTAATTAGTTCTTCAATGAACTTATTAAAGATGGCAGTTAATAACGCGTCGATTTATAATTTATTTTTTTATAAAACAATTATCAGTAAAAATCTAATATTTAAATATTCACAAACTAAAGCGTGGGTGTTTATTCATCCCCTATGCATATTTTTTTAGCTAAGAACAATGTCAATCACTTAAGTTTTCCATTAAAAAAACCCATCAAAATAGGTCCACCTTACTAGACGCTACCAGTCCATAAAATTGTACTCAGATGGACGTAAAAAAAAGACGGGTTGCACTCCGGGAGTGCCGGCAGAAGTGAAAACTTGATTATTAACGTTGAGCATGTTTGATATTTTGGAATGGTTAGGGAATAATTTTGCACCAATTGCTTTATCAGTATAAAAGTACTATCATTTATGTGGTAGAATACAATATTCATTTATTGCGCTATCGTACACAAACATGACAATTTATATTACATTAAAAATTTAACTGTTTTCTGTCACCATCCATGGATGCGCGTGGCACGCTGTAACATACACGAATATTCGCGCAAGCGCCCTGCGTCTCCATCCGTCTTACGCTTTTTCGACCAGGTCACGTGTCCTGACGCGAGTTTAAGATTTTATACCCATTACAGAAAAAGTGCTCAACGCCGCTAAAGAAGTTTTCACTTCAAAAATCTTATAACGCCCCTCTTTTTGTCAGGGGTTCAAAATAGTAATTGGGGTGAATAGATTGGATCCCATTAAGCTAGACAAACCATTTATTCACCCCGAGAGTGTTTCCTTATTAGTCTGTAAATAAATGTTTTTCACCCCGTTTTACAGTAATACTTCAAAAATTCCATCTCTTGGTTCAAGGAACGGATTTGAACCCAGTCCAGGTGAATAACCTGTAATGAAAGTTCAGCCCCTAAATTAAAAATAAATCTTACTAAGCCCAACGGCGGACATGTTTTATGAGACGCGCGCACCAAAATTTTCCATTATTAACCCTTGAGTCCTGCCCGATCTTTGTGTGAATTTGCATCAAAATGGGTTCATCCGATTTGACGCTACCAGGCAAAAAATCGTACACAGATATAATATGCAATAATATCTTATATCACCCATCTTTTTGTAAGGGGTTAAAAATAGTGATTGGGGTGAATAGATAGGTTTTCTCAGAGCTAGAAAACCCAACTATTCACCCCGAGATTATTTCCTCATTACTTTGAAAAATAAAAGTATTTTCGCCCTGATTTACCGTAATGTTAAATGCATTCTATCACTTGGTTCAAGGAACGGATTTGAACCCAGTCCAGGTGAATACCCTATAATGAAAGTCCAGCCCCTAAACGAAAAAAAAATCTCCCTGAGCCCAACGGCGGACTTGTTTGGGCTCTTTTTATTTTGTTTGTCATAATTTTTGATGCGAATAATTTATGAGACACGCGCACCAAAATTTTCCATTATTAACTCTTGGGTTCTTCCCACACAATTAGTGTGAATTTTTTAACCGACATCCAAAAGGAGGAGGTTATCAATTCGACTGTATGTTTTTTTATGTTTGTTACCTCAAAACTTTCGAATGGGTGAACCGATTTTGATATATTTTTTTTTAATTGAAAGCTGATGCTTCCCGTGTGGTCCCATTTCAGTTTGGTTTAGTTCTGAGAATGGCATCTATGAAGTCGGTTTTTTTTGTTAATATTATAACTTAATATTATTCATCGCCGCTGTCCGATATCGGTGAAGGAATGCAGCATGAAATCTAGCATGTCTTAACATTTGAGGACATATTATTATCGTGACATACACCAACCAGTATTAGACCTACGTGTGTGGATTACGGCCTAAATTCTCATAATAAGGTTGAGTGCAATCTGTGAAAGATTACTTCTCTTATTGGGAGAGGCCTACGTCCAGCAGTGGACTACAATAGGTTGTTTAAGATGAGGATAATAAAGGCCACGCCTGTATTACCCGAAGGTGTAAGCAGAGGTAAATATCACATACATTTCGCCGACTATTTTAAAACCTTTACGTAATAGGGGGGCGTGTCTATTGTCATTCATCGGGCACAGTTCCAAACTTCGAGCTACAAGTGTTTTTTTAAGTATAGAAAGTATTTTTGCTCGACCTGGGAATCGAGCCCGGGTCGTGAAGCTAACACACTTACCACTTACCACCGAGTCAGTCAATATTTAACATAGGTAAGTACCTAAGTAATTTGTAACTTAACTCTCCCTCTAGCAAGTGCTATAAGTATTTGTCTCTTTCTTATAATCACTGATAAAACTGTAGCTTAAAATCTTACCTAGGTGTGACGTCATTCAATATTTCGCTCACACAACAAAAAAGAAAATACGTATAGGTATTAGGTACTTACAATATTCTTAATATATTCATCTGACGGGCACACCAAAAAAATTTTTGTCATCTCTATTAGTAAGATCTGATCCTCTTTTTGGTCCTGGGATTTGAACCCGTAACCTCTATCTAGACGCAAAACTAAAACAAAACTGTTTACCACTAGACAAAGTGAGAACGGTAAAGTCATTTTTTGTTCAACTTAGAATTAATTATTTTCTCATGCGCAAAGATTTATGTTCAACAATTTATACCGATAAAACCGTTATTCAAAATTAGTAGATATTTTGGGAATAGGTTACATTTCGGTCTAGTTTTTTTGTCTATAGTAAAATAATACCGTTATCTATGGACGGGCCGGTGCGGTGGCGTGGTCTGTAAGATACTTGCTTTTCACACCGCAGGTCGTGAGTTCGATTCCCACCCACGTCAGAGATTAGTGTGGGTGTAATTATATATATTTAAGTATGTATTTACAGAAGAAAAGTATTTTAAGTCGTATATTACCAGTTATCTGGTTTCCATAGTACAAGCTCTGCTTAGTTTGGGATCAGATGACCGTGTGTGTTAATGTCCCAGAATATTTTAATTATCACACTGGCCAAGTGCAAGTTGGTGGATCTCTTCAAATTATTAGTTCTTAGACATGCCGGTTTCCTCACGATGTTTTTTACCAATATTAAACATCAGAGATGAAACAATTAACACAAAGACGTGTAGGCACGACTGGGAATCGAACCCGCGACCTTATATTACAAAGGCGAGGCTAAATATCATAATTAACGGAAATTTCCGCTTTATACACTTTTTGTGTGATTTTTGCAAATACTAATAGATTGTTAATTTGGTATTGATTGAATTTTTTCTCGTGTTATTGGGTAGATGTTGAGGCAAATGTTTATAGAGAATATTTTTTCTATGGTACCTATAGATCATATGTTTTCAACTTTATGGTGCACATCATCGTGATAAATATATATTTAAACTAGCTTCCTGCTGCGGTTTAGCCTTATGATTATCTATGACTGATATAACCTTGAATATCAAGTGATTTATTTTGATGAAGATACATTTTTGGTTCATAAAACTCCTTAAGAAATAATGCCTTATTTCGATCAAAAAACAGATAAAAAAGAAAAAAATTAAAAGTAAAAGAGTAAGTGTGACCCATCAGTGTAAAACATGGACATGGCTCAGTAAACGCTGTGAGTGCCTACTAGAGGCGACCCACAGTACTGATGCACAATGTCCATATTCCCACAGTGTAACGTCAGGAGCCAAGGTTGCCAAAAGACCAAAACCTGTCCATATCTATTAAAAATTCAATTGTACAAAGTGTTTAAAAAAGCATTATCTAACTACAAACTTGAATAAAACATAAGATCAAAACAAATTCAATTGTGAACTTAGTATGTAGGCTACGATAGGTAATATTAATAGGTACGAGTATTCTCTCTTACGAGTTGAGAGAGTCACACAATCCACACACGCTGGCCAAGTGCGGGTTGGTGATATCACATGTCCTCGAATGGTCAGTTCTTAGACATGCCGGTTTCCTCACGATGTCTTCCTTCACCGATATTGATCAGCGGAGATGAAACAATTCACACAAAGATGTGTTGGCATGGCCAGGAATCGGACCGGCGACCTTATATTTCTAAGGCGAGGCCCGTACCGCTGCGCCACCTGCTCGAAGGCATATAGCTACATAATCTTTCCTGCGCAATCGGTTAGCACATAGACTATGGACGCAGTGACTGACACTATAATTATAATAATACGCGGCTAAACAATACTATGAGGGTAGATTAAAATTCTATCTCACCTACGGAGCTATGGCAACGCCTTGCACCAGTTTCTTTGTCTCCCGAAACGTCAATACAACGCGTTTCAAATAAGAATAGGACTGGACTCGCGGCTAACTTCATACCAAAAACCGAGCAAAAGTAGCGTCAGCACAAAATGTCAAACCACAGTCAATAATATTATTTTGAAATGTATGGAAAAGTGATTTATGTGAAAACTTTACACAAGTATGTAGTTACAATGTAACTACCTACCTAAATAAATTTACGCGCTAGGATACCACAAACTTGCACACAAATTCATAAACACGGATAAAAAAATATTTTTACATATGTATAACTCCGATTTTTGTTCGTATCTAAATATTTGACTCCAAATGTCCAATCTTACTCAAAAGGCAATAAGATATAAGCATTTTTATTTTTTTTGTCATCTAGATGTGATTATAATATCAAACAAACATTTTTGCTCACTGTACTAAAAAATGTGAAGTTGTTGCGCATTCCAGTCCAAGATGGCGGATTCCCAATCCTATTCTTATTTGAAACGCATAGTAGAATAGGTTCGTTTAAAATTCTGTAAAATACTAAATTTAACATTAATCTTCACTGGCACATGCCATCAGAATCTAGGACAAACGTGTGAAGTATAAAAAAAAAGTAATTCCAAGCCAACGTTCGATCAAATCATTTTGAAGTCAATAAAAAACTGGAGATACCGGAGGATTAGCAGTGCCCAATTATTTTGTTTTCAATGCAAAAACAGCGGCAGATTATAAACACGAGAAACTATTTATTATCTATGGAACATTCTCGAAGATATTTATTTATAGATATTTTATTTATAAACCAATTTCCATAATGAACTGTTCTAAATATAAATACGTAGTTGGAATATTCGAGGTCGTTATTAATGGTTCATCATGTTATGTCGAGCTTTTTTGGCTTGCGCTTGACCACAACTGGATCCCGAATCTAACGCTTTAGACATTTATGTCGAACTTGGACATTTGCCGTACAAAATGGCGCATACTAATTGAAAACTTATTTTCGTATTATCCGAATGTCACGTCACTACATAGTATAAAACAAAGTCGCTTTTTCTGTCCCTATGTATGCTTAGAACTTTAAAACTACGCAATGGATTTTGATGCGGTTTTTTTTAATAGATAGAATGATTCCAGAGGAAGGTTTATAAGTATAACACATTGCACCCGTGCGACGCTGGGGCGGGTCGCTAGTTAGAAATAAGTCTATCACTCAACGCACGACATCCAACGAGTAAAGCAATCGACATTCACCATGTTTTTGACATAGATTCAATGCCTTAAGCGCAAGAACCCGCGACCTAATATTTCAAAGGCGAGGCTGATACCGCTGAACCACCATTGCTATTACATGAGGACAATAGCTGGAACAGGACAGTTAGAAAGTACAGCAAGCTTCTAGAAAATACACTGAATTGTCTTAAAGACAGTTGTCCAAATTTCCACAATGCATTTAGTGGCTTGCTGTCATGTCTTACTGTCCTGTCCCGGCTATTGTCCTTGTGTAAATCTCCCATTGTTATTGTCTAAGATCACACATTGATATAAAAATTTAGATCCCGATAAATAATTTGAGATCCCCACATTTCAAAGTCTGAAACGTCGGGATCTAAAATCTAAAATAAACCGCGATAATATCCGTTTTAAAGTAGTTTTATTTCTCCCATTATTACTTAATAGCTTTCCGACAGCGGCTTCGCCCGAGTGTATGTCGGTTATCGCGCAAAACATTACCTTATTTTTGCGCAGTTGGATAAAAACTATCCTATGTCCTTTCTCGAGTCTCAAACTATCTCCATACCCAATTCCATCCAAATCGGTTGAGTAGTTTAGGCGTGAAAGCAACACAGACAGACAGACAGAGTTACTTTCGCATTTATAATATTAGTAAGGATTAGTAAGGATAATTTGTACAGGGCCCATGATCTGCACCACCAGGGAACCACGACTGATACAGATTGAAGGTAAAGTTGCACATGTTGAAGGTGTTTAGCAAGAGCTATATTTAACTTTACACCTGACTCTTTGTTACAATATATGAATGGAAGTTTTTGGAACGTCTTATAGCTAATTTATGCGTAATTTATACCTAAAATACTACCTGTAATCGTGGGAATATTCAAGTAAACAACTATTGCTAGGCACGGAAAACAGTACCATTCATTACAGTACGTTAGATAAGCATCTACGTTTAATACAACAAAAGTTACGCTTTCTGTAAAATTCCTTTCACATAATAAAATTTTAATCATCAGGCTATTCTAGACCTTCCTAAAGTACGCCACTGAGCACGATACGCGTCTTTTCTCATCCGGTTCCGGCCTGGATCGTCGCTCCACCTAGTCCGAGGGCGTCCTACGCTACGTTTGCCAGTGTTCTCCACTCAACTCGTTTACCCTAGATTTTAATGTCAATCGGATTTTCAATTATAGCTACAAACTAATTTACATTTAAAACCATCGCATTGCATTATTATAATTTAAAACAGGTTATTAACGCACCAATCACATTTCGTTTGACTTGACATTTCAAATGGGTTTTACCGTTCGTGATCACAAGCAGACTGGTTCAGCGAAGGCGCATGACCGTACTCTTAACAAAAGTCCAGTGGTAGCCGTGTTTTTTTAATAACTGCAACGTCTCGGGTTCGACTCCCAGGTCGAGTGAAAAGACTTCTAATATACTTAGAAAATCTTAGTTGCATCTCTAAGTTTGGAATTGTACCAGATGAACGGCAATAAGCTCTCTATAACGTATGAGACTTAAACATAGCCGGCCGAAAGGTGGGTGATATTCTACCAACGTTCGTCCTCACATGAGGAACCCTGTGCGGAAGAACCACGTCTCAGCCTCATGACAGTTGTCAAGTATCTACTCGATTCGTTAGATCTATTTTTAATGGCTCACCGAAAAAATCCGGTGAACCAACAAACTCCCCTCAGGCTTCGATTTTCATAAAAATGCTTCCTCAGCAGTCAGCTGGCTAGTGAATCAAGTAACAGCTTTTAAAAAAATAAACGAACTGACTTCAATGTTTTAACCGCTCAACCGATTTTGAATAAATTTTCCTAAACCAAAATGTTCCTTTGATAAAAAAAAATATTTTCAAAATCGTCTATAATTGGAGGAATTATCGCGTTACCTACATATAATAAAACCGACAAGTGCAAGTCGGACTCGCGCAACGGGGGTTCCGTATAAACATTTAAATAAAAGTTAATTTACTATGTGAAGTATCTAAAACGTTAAGGTTTTTGTCAGGTCGAATGTGTGCGACTCTGAAAACATTAAAGATGCGCTGCAGCGCCTGAAAAACCTCAAAAGCAGAATGAAAGTTTTGATTCCCTTGCGAGTAGTTGAAAATATGCGGCTTGAATTGCTGTTACTTTAGATTGCGTTGACATAGAATTTTGATAGTAATGTCTTAGATTTACGCGAATATCACACATTGAAATAAAACGACTTTTTAACGGATTTTATCGCGGTTTATTTTAGATTTTAGATCCCGACGTTTCAAAGTCTTTTCAGACTTCATGTTCACGGGTGAACATGAAAAAAAGACAAAAAAAGAAAGAAAAAAAAATAGTAGTTTTATTTCAATATAGAATTTTGATTTAGTTACAGGTTAAAATCGTTATAGATCTGAGTATTTGATATGAATTTCAATATAATACACTACGCGTTCATGAGGAAAGGGTTAGAAGTTTAAAACGATTAAAAATATTTTTATTATACTATGATGTAGCTAGAAATTTACAGAGCAGCGGTGGCGCAGCGTTACGGGCCTCGCCTTAGGTCCTTAAAAATAAGGTCGCAGGTTCGAATCCTGGTCATGCCCACACATCTTTGTGTGAATTGTTCCATCACCACTGCACAATATCGGTGAAGGAAAACATCGTGAGGAAACCGGCATGTCTAAGAACTAATCATTCGAGGACATGTGACATCCACCAACCCGCACTTGGCCAGCGTGTGTGGATAAGGCCTGAACTCTCTTAACTTATAAGATAGTTGAGAGAAGACCCGTGCTCAGCAATGGAAATTTTTTCTTAATTTGTGCTATATGACATTGCTCCGTACCAAATTTCATGATTCTGAATTCACGGGAAATAGCCTGTAAGTTTGCAAGTGTCGAAAATATGCGGAAAATTGCGGCATAAACGGCTGTATCTATTGATTGCGTTGACTTAGAAGTTTGATTTTTTCACAGCTCCAAGGGACAGTAGACTTGAGTATTTGATTTAAATTCCAGCTTGATACCTCTACGCGTTCCTGAGAACAATGATCTTGATTGACCGACAGACGGACAACAAAGTGATTGTATAAGGGTGCCGTTTTCTCCTTTCGAGGTACGGAACCCTAAAAAACAGACAAAATATTCAGTCGAAAAACGTCTCGTTTGTGCAAAGTTCATAATTCATAATTCATTAATATTGTTCATAAACATGGGATTTAACAAGATGGTGACATAAAAAATGGATGAGTACGCCATGTTTTATCATAAGGCTTATGAACATTGTAATTAAAATATAGATTTTATAATAATTAATACCGTCATGCATTAAATTAAATAAATCAAAATAACAATTAAAATAAATAATTCAATGTCAAAATATAATATAGTCAAACTTTTAATTAGTACATAATAATATTATTACAGTCAATAAATTCATTGATGTCATAGTACGATTTTTCTGCAAGAAAACCATTGAGAGCAGATCTAAATTGTATTTTATTATTAATATTTCATATAGTCCGCGGAATTTTATTAAAGATTAAAGGTGTCATGCAATACACACTTATTCTCATGAGGTGCGTTTTACATCTTATATTGAACTGTATTGTCCCCTCACGACGAGTTCCAATAGGGTTCCAATCAAAAAGTGAAAGATTATTCTTAACAAAATTAGCTACCTCGCTGATGTACATTGAAGGTAGTGTAAGAATTTTATATTTATAGTTGTGATACTTGTTTAACTAGTTCTGGTATATTAATTTATTTCTATCCTCAAGATGTGACTGTGGGACGTTGGAGAACAATAATAATTATATCTAATTACACCAAAAATGCGAAATAATAGTTAAATATCACATAAAAGTTATGCGTAAACAAAGTTAACTTTTTGCATGTCTGATTTTAAAACACCCATTGGATTTTCCAAGCTTGTGCTATTAATAGTTAAGAGAATGGCTTTTAATTGACATTAATTAAGTTTTTTTAGCATTGGTAGCGCTACGGTACTAGCCGCGCCTTTGAAATATGCCCACACATCTTTGTGTTAATTCATCGCCGCCGCTGAATACCAGTGAAGATAAATATCGTGAGGAAACCGGCATGTCTAAGAACTAATCATTCGAGGACATGTGACATGGCCAGCGAGTGTGGATTAAGGCCTAAACTCTCTCACCTCGTAAGATAGTTGATGAAGATCTGTGCCCAGCTGTGGGACACTAAAAAGGGATGAAGTGAATTTTTTTAGGGTTTCTTAACAGAACCCTTATTTTTACGTCGAGGGTTAAAAAAGCAAGGGATAACTAACTAGGACGTAAAAAATGACAAAATGGAAGTGGCATTTTACGCTACTCAAAACTGCATTGGACGACTGTAATTTTTTTTTAAAGCATCCTCAACTGCATTGGATCACTGTAAAAGTTTCCTAAAGCATCCTCGACTGCATTGGATCACTGTAAAAGTTTCTTAAATCATCCTCAACTGCATTGGACCACTGTAAAAGTTTCTTAAATCATCCTCAACTGCATTGGACCACCGTAAAAGTTTCCTAAAGCATCCTCAACTGCATTGGACCACTGTAAAAGTTTCCTAAACCCTAAATTTGGTGTGGCTCGACATGCTCTTGGCCGGTTTATTTGATGCTTACGTTTTAGAATGACTGGTATATTTTAAAGGTAAAAAATCAGACAGTTGTTACTCTAATACATTTCGTTATTCATTTGAAATGGAAAATTACCGGTACCGCTGTTTTTTACCGATTAATGGTAACCGGATAACAGTTATATTAAAATGGAAAATTACCCAAACATAACCGGCTGGCGGCTTCGCAGCGGTATCAGCTTCTTTGAGATATAGCGTCGCGGCTCCGATTCCCTGTCGTGCCCACACATTTTTGTGTGAATAGTTTCATCTCTGCTGCTCAATATCGGTAAAGAAAAACATCGTGAGGAAACCGGCATGTCTAAGAACTAATCATTCGAGTACACGTGATATCCACCCACCTGCACTTGGCCAGCGTGTGTGGGTTAAGGACTAAATGAGTGACCAGCAAAGGGACACTAAAAAGGGTTGAATTAAACTGACAACTCCTCCCAACAGCACCAGGGAGCCCACTAAGTAACATAGTGATTATTATTACTATTATTATTGTCACCTGATGTAACAATCACAACCACAGACAAGCAACCTGAGTGACGTTGACGTCTTGTCAGTTTGACAACTGACAGACCTTACGCAATCAAAAGTGACTAAAGTGACACCCAACTATCTTTTTAGGCAACAGCTTGCTACGTTTATAGGTTACACGCTGCGACAGATTAATTATACGGAAAATATCCCATTATGTATAGGTAATACTTTAAGATTTAAAATTATGCAGAATACTGGTTTATTTAACAATGGTTTGCAATGTGGAATATTTAACGTCTTTGTTTCTTATCTACTTAATTAAATAGTAATGTATGCCCCAAAACCATCTAAAATTAAATCATAGGAATAAATGGTCATCATCCTTTTAAGGGTGTCTGCACACGGTCGGTTTTTCAACCGATTTTTATGGCCGATTTTATGCACCTCAATACAAAACTCGCAACATCAGTCATAAAAATCTACTGTAAATGGGCAGTCTTAATTATTCAATACGAAATTATAGGCCGACCGTTTAACTCGCGTATCGCCATCTGAGGTAGAAAGTCATAAAACATTAATTAAATCTCATAAAGAACTATTTAACCACAGATAAAAGTAATGTAAGACTATTCGTCACTAATATCCATATCGTTTGAATCATCATCACTGTCTGTGCAGCTTGAGGAGTCAGAATCTTGGCGATAGGCGATACGCGAGTTAAACGGTCGGCGTATAACAACTCACTGGTCCTGCGCAATAAAACGGTAGTTAAGCAGGTCTTTCATATTTTAATTATTCTAATATCAATCTGTACATGATTTTTCTTTTTTCCTTTGTTCTTTGTGGTACTCAAAACACATCGAAAATTTATAAATATGAAACAACACACGTACACAGGCGAGCTTAATTCAAATATTTATTATTTTTTGCTATAATCAATCGAAATTTTTTAGTTAAATTTAATTTTGTTACGCAAGTAAAACCTAACACAAAATATATTATTTATTAGTGATTAGTGAATGATACACCTAAATTTTGGCTAAAATAAATATTCTAGGACATTAACACACACGGTCATCTGGTCCCAAGCTAAGCAGAGCTTGTGTTATGGAAACCAGATAACTGGTATATACTACTTATAATACTTGTCTTTTGTAAATATATACTTTTAATAGATATTTACACCCAGACTCGACACAAACACAAATTTTTATCACTAATATTTGTCTCGGGTGTGAATCGAACCCACGACCCGCGGCGTGAAAAGCACTTATCTTACCGACCACTCCACGGGCCCGTCAAAAAAAAATCTGAAGAAGGTTGTAATCGGCTATTATGATGATTCTAAGTTGAAATTACGTCGTATTATAGTTATGTACAAAACTAGCGAAATTGATCTCACTAATCTTGTTTCTCCATACAAACTTTGGAACCCCGTTTCACCCCCTTAAAAGGTGAGTTTTGAAAAATCCTTTCTTAGTGCCCCTAGACCCTATAAGGAACCTATGTGCCAAATTTGAAGTCTCCAGACCCAGCGGTTTGGGTTTTGCGTTGATATTGCAGTCAGTCAGTTTCTTCTTTTATATATTTAGATTAATAAATCTCAGTAGTCAGTGCGTTTAATAACGTCGTAAATTATGTTTTTAACCGACTTCTAAAAGGAGGAGGTTATCAATTCGACTGTATGTTTTTTTATGTTTGTTACCTCAGAACTTTCGAATGGGTGATCCGATTTTGATATTTTTTTTTTAATTGAAAGCCATTTCAGTTTGGTTTAGTTCTGAGAATGGCATCCATGAAGTCGGTTTTTTTTGTTAATATTTTAACTTATATTATTTGTCATAAAACTAAACGCAACACGGCCGGACGCGTTGGGTGAACTAAAGCATTTTGTTGTTGTTCATTCAAAATCATCTGTCAATTTATCGATTGACATCGATTGACAAACTTAATCTAGTAATAAAAAACTTGAGAGGTGTCAAGGGACACCCGGATGGAACGAAGTTCCTTTCGATTAATTAGTGAAGGAATTGTAATATTTTTTTTATGTTATAATAATATTTGTTTTATTATTAACAAATATAATGTAATATAAACTTGAGAGAGAGAGAGAGAGAGAGACAGACAGACAGACAGAGAAATATGCGCACGCCGCATAGCTTACAGTAGCTTACTATAGCAAAATTTAAAAGTGTCGTGACAACTTTTCGTAAGAATTTTTTCTGTCTAGCCCCCTTTCACAACGCGCGATAAGGAACTTCGTTCCAATAAGTATATCTCTAAACTTGGACCGTTTTATAACTATATTCCTAGTGAGATGGTAATGAATCGCTTTCGTATAACATGTTACGGTATATAATTATATCCCTAGGGATATAACTATATTACGGCTTCACCAATCTTACTGCGACATACACACATTGGAGCCGGGTTGGCAATAGCGACGCTAGCCCAATCACGCAAAATAGGCGCATTTATGAGACGTCGAATGCGGAGAATTAGCCCGCTTCAAACTATTACTATGTACACACATTGTTTTTGCAAATAAAATTATCTTATTATTAACCTAACCTAACCTAACCTAACTTATCCAATCCGGGATATGAATCTCTAATAGGTAAAGTGTGAAACGACCTTAATACAAAGCTTGTGAAATTAAAATCGTCTACAAAACCTGAATTGATGTAAAACATGAGTTTGAAATTGTATTAATTGTCATGTTTTTATAACAATTAAAATATGTAGGTAGTTTTCATAGAACAATAATGAAGGAATTGCAAAATTATACTATGTTAATAAGTAATTTATTCTGTTTGATTAAATTAGATATGCAACTCCTGACGCATTTTTTGTTATAATTTTTATGTGAGAAACATAGCTATGACTTCACCTGACAAAAAAAAATAATTCTATCAATATCGGTCCATCCTTTTAAGTGCTACGAGCCAGCGAATGTGTTTTGGCTCCTTTTATTCGTCAAGGGTTAAAACACATTTAGCAACCATACGAGTGGCGGCTGGACCCGCCTTTGGCAGTTCAGGTTAGGTTAGGTTAGGTTAGGTTCAAAAATCTTTTGATAATATAACAAAAATGAAATTTAAATCTATATAATAAAATATCAGGTTACCGCTGTTGATCCTGGTTTACAGAAGTAGTGGCGGGATTCCGGTGGTGGGTTAAGTCCAAAAAAAGATCCCCCTCTGGCGGTGAAAAATCTTATAGTCGCATTTTCTTAGTTAAAAATTACAGCGATAATCAATGAACACGTCTGTTTGTCTTGTGTCTGGGTGTAATTATCTATATTTAAGTATGTATTTACATAAAAAAGTATTATATGTAGTATATTACCAGTTATCTGACTTCCACAGTAAGCTCTGCTTAGTTTGAGATCAGATAGCCGTGTTAATGTCCCACTATATTTTTATCATTATTATTTATGTAAGTTTTATACAGAGATTATGACGTAGCGCACTCCCACTCCATAACATTGATGCGTGTGTTATCTGTATCATATTTATTGTTGTTTCATTTCAATGATAAAACAAAAATACATGTTTAACATTTTTTTATAAACTTACTGACGGACTAATTAATATACACATTTTCATACCTTTTTATACCTTTTCACCCCTATTGAAGGGGATAAAACAGTCACTAGATTTGAATCAACAACAACAAACAGGACAAAAAAAGAAAATCAAAAAATCAACCAATCATAATTATCTAGAAAAATAACACTTTTTTTTATAATAATCGTATTTGCAAATAACCGTAACGAATAGGGAAAAACAGCGGTTAATTATGGCTAAATTAAATTATGATAGGTAAGTCGTTAATCACTTATTTAGTTAACATAATTATTTAACAAAAAAATGTAATCGTTGCGATTCTAAATAACATCTGAAATTTCCGCATCACGGCTTCATTTGTACCTTGGTTTGGTTACTAGAAACTTCTGAAACAGAAAATGTCTTCTCACAGTAATTTTGACTGGCCTGTTAGTGTAATGGTTATTGACCTTGTGTTACTGTTAAGGTTCTCTAATTTACATTTAAATCTAATATATAAATAAATAAATATTTATAAATATTTATTATACGCCAAGACGCAACCCGCGGAAAACAGACCGGGCACAATACTCTAAACATCTCAACCATAGACTCTCCCGTATCACACAAGGGAGGCTAGAGACGATAGCAGATATAGAGAAACAGGTAAACGAAGTCACAGAAATGATGACGGAAAGTTACCAGGAAGCATGCCCCTTACCTGCCTCACCAAGTGGCAACACCGCGGCAGTCGGGGCCAAATGGTGGGGCCCAGAGCTCGAGCGACTAAGAACCAAGGTAAGGAGACTCCTAAACAGGGCAATGAACACCCGTGACGATCTGGACTGGGACAACTATAAAGAAGCCAAGGCCAGATATAAAAAACGAATAAGATACAGAAGAGGCAACTCGTGGAAGAGCTTCTGTACAAATATTGAAAGCAACGAACAAGCAAACAGAGTAAGGAAGGTCTTATCACAGAGCAAAGACCTCAGCCCAGGGTCCCTCCGTAGACCTGACGGCACTTACACGAACTCCCCATACGATACAGAACAACTTCTTATACAAACACACTTCCCGGACTGCCAAGTCCAACCAACCACCGAGGGGGAGGTGGAAGAAGAAAACAATACGTCAGAAGAACACTGGGCTCTAGCATCAGAAGTCATCGACGTAAACAAAACACAGTGGGCGATTGACAGTTTCCACCCGTATAAGTCGCCAGGACCGGATGGGATTTTTCCGGGACTTCTTAAATGGGGAGGTCCAAAACTAGTAACCGTCATAACGTCCATTATGATAGCATGCCTAGCGCACAGACACATCCCAAAACTGTGGAGAAAGGTCAAGGTGTTATTTATACCGAAACCAGGAAAGGGAGACTACACAGACCCAAAATCCTATAGACCAATAAGTCTCACGTCTTTCCTCCTCAAGACGCTGGAAAGATTGTGCGACAGGGATATAAGAGAAAACGCTCTGAAAAACAAACCGTTGCACAAGCAGCAACACGCTTATAGCCACGGCAAATCAACAGAATCAGCACTCCATGCGGTCGTAAGTAAGGTGGAGGAAGCGATAGAAAGCAAGTCATTATGCCTCGGCACCTTCATAGACATTGAGGGAGCGTTCGACAAAACGAACTTCAGTTGCATCACCGCAGCGCTAAAGAGGCATGGCGTAAACACCGTCTTAATAGAATGGATAAACAACATGCTCCGCAAGAGACTAATTTTATTCGATACATCCGATACACGTTGCGCCGTGGTAGCAAAGGGATGCCCGCAAGGAGGAGTAATCTCGCCGCTCTTGTGGAACATGGTCATAAACGACTTGATCACCGAACTTAACGAAAATCGAGACTACACAGTAGGCTACGCGGATGATCTAGTGATACTAACAAGTGGTAAAGTCACAAGCACAGTATGCCAAATCACACAAGCGGCCCTAAGAATAGTGGAACGCTGGTGTGTAAGCAACCAACTATCAGTTAACCCGAACAAAACGGAACTAGTAATGTTTACCAACAAACGCAGTTTAGGAAGCTACAACTTACCTAAACTTTTCGGCACAGAACTCCAATTTAAAACGGAAGTCAAGTATCTAGGGGTTGTACTCGACAGTAAATTAAACTGGAGTAAACATATGAACACAAAAATAGACAAAGCCACCATAGTGTTCTGGCAGTGCCGGAGGATGGTCGGTAAAAAGTGGGGCCTAACCCCGAAAGTAACACTATGGTTATACACAGCGGTAATCAGGCCGATGATCTGTTATGGTGCAGTGGTCTGGTGGCCACGCACCATGCTGACCACTGCTGAAGCGCAACTGCAGCGACTCCAGAGAATGGCTTGCCTGGCGACGACAGGCTGCATGGGAACCACACCCACGGCAGCCATCGAAGTGCTGCTGGATCTGCCGCCACTACACCTATACATCAAACAGGAAGCGGCAGCGGCTCTAGCCAGGTTAAAAACAAGCAAACTATGGGTCAATACAAGAACAAAACACACAGAAATCTATAAGGAAATGGTAATTAAAGAACCCCTTATAGAGGCAGTGTCCGACAAGATAGCTAAACAATTCATGTTTGACAAAAAATACAAGATCCAGTTGTATGAAGAAGCAAAGGATGATAACTTGGAAATGAGAATATATACCGATGGCTCGAAGACCAACGACGGTTCAGGGTACGGGGTCTTCTCAGAAGAGCTAAACATCCACATAGCAGCACCTTTAGGCTCCCATAGCTCCGTGTATCAAGCGGAATGCTTGGGAATCATTATGGCGACTAAGGCAATTTCGGCTAGAGAGGTAAAAGACCAACAGGTACGTATCCTCTCTGACAGTAAATCTGTATTGCAAGCACTAACTAGTTGCACCACAACGTCAGGACTAATACACGAGTGTCATCAGGCCCTGACTGAAACATGCACACAAAACAATATTACATTGCAGTGGATCAGGGGACATAGTGGCTCGAGGGGTAACGATGCTGCCGACGAGCTGGCAAGAAGAGGCTCTGCAAGTACAGCAGTAGGCCCGGAACCCATCTTACCCTTGCCATTCAACTGGACACGTAATAAACTCCGACAAATTACTAAAATGTCGCACCAACAATACTGGCAGGAACTTAACACATGTAGGCAAACTAAAGACGTACTGCCCAACATTAATGCGGGATTGGCGCGTAGGCTGAAACGGCTGACTAGGCCACAGTTACGCTTAATCACCAGCATTATAACTGGTCATGCCTTACTAAATAAACATCTCTTTACCATAGGTGTCACTGACAGCCCTCTGTGCAGGGCATGTATGGAAGAGGAAGAAACAGCCGCCCACGTGGTCATCTGCTGTCCAGGGGTGGCGAGATACAGAGCGGAACACCTCGGATCGCCGAGGTCGCTCCGGGAGGCCATCGGCAACGTAAAGGGTCTGCTGGGATTTCTCCTGGAGCTGGGCTGGCAATAGCGTTGCCAGCCCAATCACGCAAAATAGGCGCACTTATAAGACGTCGAGTTGCGGAAAAATAGCCCGCTCCAAACTATAACTATAACTATAAATAAATATTTTGGGACATTAACACACACGGTCATCTGGTCCCAAGCTAAGCAGAGCTTGTGTTATGGAAACCAGATAACTGGTATATACTATACATATAATACTTTTCTTTTGTAAATATATACTTATAATAGATATTTACACCCAGACTCGACACAAACACAAATGTTCATCCCTAATATTTGTCTCGAGTGGGAATCGAACCCACAAACAACATACATAACATATCTAATATATAATTTGAATCTCGGAAACGGTTGCAACGATTTTCATGAAAATCTGGGGTATCGGGGCCGATTTTTCGATTGTAATATGCGTATTTTCAGGCAATTAAAAACTGCTTCAGTTTTATTAAAACAAGAAGGCGAACTTCGTCGCAAAGCCACATTGTACCATATTATGTTAACCCAGGTGGGAAATTGGGTCGTCTCGAAACCAGATGATCCTGGTTTGAATCCAGATGATAATGATTTATTTACTCCATTTTTTATGAGAAAAACCATTAGCGCACTATGAGTGCTTGAAAAAAAATTCAAAAAAAAAACGGAGTAGGTAAAGCTCGGGCAACCAAATACTTTTTATATAATCGCGAAATTTAATTCGATAATTCGAATCATATGAATATTTGCGATATTAGGTTAATTCAAATATTTTTGTACTGGTAACACTTTTTTTTGTTAGTAAGGAACTAACTAACTGGATGCTTCAAACTCCTGATTGGCTGTCAAGTTACAAATGGGAAGAATTCGGTGAACATAGATAAAAAATACCAATCGAACATAGAACAGTCTCGTTTTCTGAAGCCGAAGAAGAAGTAAGGGTGTTGATTGATTTCGAGTTAAAAATAAACCGGCGAAACGTGTTTGGCACCGAAACCTTTTTGGTAGTCACGTGAGCTAACCTACGTATTCCTACTTAAAATTGCAAATTATGTAAACTGCGATGCGCGATAAAATGCAAATTGCAGAATTAAAATGGTTTGTAATATTTTAGATAAGAACGATTCTTACCACGAGTATTAAAACTCATATTTTTAAGTTTAATAATAATCCTAACTATTATCTTCTAATATATAAAATTCTCCTGTCACGGGGTGCGTAATCGAACTCCTCCTAAACGGCTCGACCGATTCTTATGAAATTTTTTAGTTTCAGTAGGTCTGAGAATCGGCTACTATCTATTTTTCATACCCCTAAGTGAATTTTTTTTTTTAATAAATACGCGGTACGAAGTTCGCTGGGGCAGCTAGTAATATATAAAAGAAGAAACTGACTGACTGACATATCAACGCAGAACCCAAACCGCTGGGTCTGTAGACTTCAAATTTGGCACATAGGTTCCTAATGGAGTCTAGGGGTGCACTAAGAAAGGATTTTTCAAAACTCACCCTTTAAGGGGGTGAAACGGGGCTCCACCAATAACAAATAAAAAAAATATGATAAAGGGTTCCTAAAGATCTGTCACTTGGCTAATTTTTATCCTAACACCACGCGGGCGTAGCCGCGGGCTGAAGCTAGTGTATTATAAATGCGAAAGTTTGTAAGAATGTATGGATGTTTGTTACAGTAAAAGTACTACTAGTAAGTTTATAATTGAATTTTTAAATGACATACTCTATAAGCTATATCTGATCTTGTCAAAAGATAAATTGTAAAGTTACCTTAGAGCCTGAGTTGTATTAATTACTATTACCCATTTACTTAACTACTTTAGTTTTTTATAAGACATTTTTTTTTATTCTGTGATAAGCTGCCGCTTGACTACAACTTGCCTGATGTTAAACAATGACGAAGTCTACGATGGAACGCGCCAGACTAGTATACCGATTCACTCGTGATTACGAATCATTATCGATGAGAAGGTAGCAGAGGAATGAGCCTCCAAGGAATCCTAACAATACCAACCCACCCTCTCTGCATGGTGTCACCAGACATCATATAAACTTTAACTATTTTTTATGAGACAAATTGATTTAAATCTTAACATCAGAAAATGTTGTATTGTTGTTACACGAGCGCGATAAGTTGAGACTCGCCTGAAATGCAACCCTCCATCCGCTGCCCCTGTAACTTCCCCTCAAGCTCCCGTGTTCTACTGTAGGCAACGCCATTTTTTAACATCTTAATCTGTTACTGGCTTACGTCACGCAACGACGCGTTCCGATTTCATAACTTTTTGATACTGTTACGTTAATAGTTATTGGAGTTACTGCTATATGTTACGTTTTTGAAAACGAAAAACGTAACAAACAGATGTTTACCTATTGATCAGGCAGTAAAAAGTACCTATACGGATTAAAAAAGTAGCAGAGATGAGGTCACGGGTGAAAACTTGTTGTGATATTTTTTTTGCATAGTACAACGTTGCGTCTGTGACGTCACCGCACCCAGGTCTCAACTTATTGCGTACGGGTAGTACATATTTTTATGTATGGCAGAATGTAGATGCACTTACTTTCATTTGTAAAGGTGTTTAATGCACTTATTATTTCACAAAATAAATAAAGTAAAGTTTTCTTTGGTCCTTTTGCTCATAAACTTTGTAACCTACACACAAGGTTAGGTTACCTAAATTGAGACAAATAACTTATTAAAAATACTGGAATTTTTACAATCCGAAAATAGCTTTTAAGGTTGTTAACCGAAACCAAAATTAATTTATTGATCGTAATCAAATTATAACGGATAAAATGGTTTATTATTATTTCATAAGTATTGGTGTTTTCAATTATCATGACTAATCATGAATCATCATGAGTTTTAGTTGAAAAAATGAGAATGAAAAATGATTGGTATATCGTTTACTTTATTAAAATTACTAGCTTTCCGACAGCGGCTTCGCCCGCGTGTATGTCGGTTATTGCGCCAAAACTTACCTTCTTTTTGCGCAGTCGGATAAAAACTATACTATGTCCTTTCTCGGGTCTCAAAGTACCTCCATACCCAATTTCATCCAAATCGGTTCAGTAGTTTAGGCGTGAAAGCGTAACAGACAGACAGACAGAGTTACTTTCGCATTTATAATATTATAGTAGGGATGTAACACCTAAAATATTTAAATAGTATCAAAAAGTACCTATAATATGAAGGTCGTAGTCGCCATACTAACATCGGTGAGGATGTTAAAGAGATGTAATTTTTTTAAGTAAGAACTCTTTTGCTCCAACTTCCCCTTTTTAGATTTCTGCCCTTCACCACTGTTAGATAGGTACCTAGTTTAAGAATGTTATGATGTCCTAAATATTTAAATGACTAAATTATAAACATATAACCCACGGCCACGACCTAGTAACCTAAGTTTGGTATAGTATTATATTATCTGTGGTCTGGTCTATTGTTTATGATCAAATGTCTAATCTATGACCAATACATTATGTAAATATAAACATTTATTTGGTTTCTGAGGACAAATTGTTTACTTAAATTGGGACGCAGTGTGTCCTTTCAAACGAAAAGGTGTAGGTTGAGGAGAATGTCACGCAATTTGACCATTATGGACCATTCGTAATAGGGGGGAGCTTACCAAAGATGGTACCTTTTTTTATTCTTCGATAGGCTGGCGCTTGACTACAACTTGCCTGATGTTAAGCAATGGTGGAGTCCACGATGGAACGCGCCAGCCTAGTACACCGATTCACAAACACTAGGTTGGTAATGCCGGCAGCAGAGATAATGATCAGTTTATTAGCCACTTTACTATTGAAATAAAACTACTTTTTAACGGATTTTATCGCGGTTTATTTTAGATTTTAGATCCCGACGTTTCGTTTTTTCGTTTCGGTCTGTTTTTTTTTTTTATTTCAATGTGTGATACTCGCGTAAATCTAAGACAATACCACTTTACTATTTCTTTTTGTCATCTACCCTACTAATTCGTAAATATGTATAAACATAGATAATAAGTAATAATGATACGTCGATGATACTGATGCACGGTAAAACTCGAATGAGTTTATGTGGCATCTTAAAGATTAAGAACTGTATATCTTTTTAATTAATAAATAAAAATTAAAAAAAAAGTCTCTGAAAATGTTTAATGTTTAATAAATAAATAAATATTCTGGGATAATGTCTCAGACACACACGGTCATCTGGTTCCAAGTTAAGCAGAGCTTGTGTTATGGAAACCAGATAACTGGTATAAATGTAATACTTTTCATTTGTAAATATATACTTATAATAGATAGATATTTACACCCAGACGATACAAACAGACATATTCATCACACAATAAAGAATTAAGAATTACTTAAATTGATAATTTTATAGTATACTTGAACAAACAAAGATATATTTTCTCAATCCATTCCTGTATGACCAGAGCTTATTATGCAATTGGAATAAACAAAAAATAATCAATGTCTGAGTGAATGATTTCGTTTATTTAGAAGTCGGTTTAAAAAGTACCAAAATTTACTTGTACGAAATCATTACATTACAACTAAAAAACATACTTTGCAACTCCGACCTTCTTTGTAAACACCTTTTTTTTTTAATTTTTTATTCAATAAATAACTTACACTCACTGTATTTAGTTCAAACAAAACCTTTCTTGGCAGTCGGGGAAAACCTAAATCTATAGGTACGTATTGACACAAAAAATATAAAATCAAGTTGCATTTTTCTTATTTTTAGATCAAATTATTTTAATAAAACGAACTAACATATTTAAATAGTATCGAACGATGCATTTCAAATCATTTATTAATTCATGAATTATTAATAATGAATAAATTACCTAAAAAAGAAGCATTCGTGCAATTAATAAAACTATATCAGTTATTATTGGTAGTAATTTTATTACCTAAACAAAATGTTAAACAAAAGGTAATTTTTTTACCCATTAATGGGGAGAACGTTTAATTACGACCGATTCTCAGATCTACAGAATATAGATATAAAATTTCCTAAAAATCGGTCAAGGCGTTTCGGAGGAGTTTGGTTACAAACACCGTGACACGAGAATTTTAAGATAACAATGCAATGGACTACATAATATTACACCCAAAGTGAATCAAAACGTGATAATTAGACAAAGTAACAATCAAATAGGCCAAGATCGGTCTTAAATCACTATTACATATTATATTGATAAGAATTTGGAACAGCATTGACCAAATCTGTTAATTATGTACCTTAATATTATACAAACATAAACATCTAGCGAAAATTAGGCTGCGTATAAGACACATCGGACATTGTAACAAAAAAGTTGTGAACATTTTTAATTTATTAATATTTTTTTATTAATCCGTAATGGTGGCAAGTTTTAGCTGACTAGCAAGGTACGCACAAAACTTCTTAACCCACAAGTGTGTACAAACACAGGTGCACAGATACCGTTGGGTCGTTTAAACCAACACAACAAAATCATAATATCGTCGATTAAATGGAAAAATGTTATTTTTCCATTTAATCGACGATATTATGATTATGTAATAATAAATAAAAATACGACGATATTGTAATAATAAATAAATAAATAAAAATAAATGATATTGTTGACCTATACATGATCTCTATGGCGGACCGGTGGCGTGCGTGGTCGCTAAGACACACATTTGCGGGATAATATATGAATCGTGGATTTAATTGTATGAATTTACAAAAGAAAAGTGGTAAGTATATGTATTAGTGGCGAAGGGTGGAAATCTGAAAAAGGGAAGACGCCGCAAAATAGTTCATATTTAAAACTTTTAGGCGTTACATAATATTTGAATAAGTACGTGATATTTAGCAATTTCTAAAGGGAAACCGATGGGAATCGGCTTGTATAGACTCTTTGCCACTGATAGGTATCTCAGTTAACTTTTTTTCTATAACACAAGCTCTGCTTAGTACCTATGGTATCAGATGATCGCGTATGTTAATGTCCCAGAATATTTTTATTATAATCATCGCTTGTGACTTTGGTCTAATGTTTTCCCTCCACTCAGCTAGACTACAATAAAAAATAAAAGCAAGTAACAAAATAAAGTCTTTGCATTTTTGTTGGGTTAAATTAATATTTTATGTTTATGACTCTTGCGCATGGTTATACACGGAAAACGTGTTTCTAATTATTACCGTGTTTTGTGTTACGAATATTAAACGTGAAAACACGTGTTAAAACTTATCACGTATACTTCAGACATAATTGTGACCTTAGTAGGCACATATTATTTTTGTATGAAATTTCCAAATTGTATGCCGTATAAATTTTTTCGTTGCTTTTTATTGGGCAATTATATTAACCTTATTGTGCTTTTGCAAAAGGGATGCTATCAGATAGATAAATTAAAAATATTGGACACATATTTTTCTTTTTTCTCTAATGACGTCACGCTTTATGTAAGTTCCAGACCTCTGAATGACGTAGCGCACTCCCACTCCATAATTTTAATGCGTTTTAATATTGACTCATGATTCATTTCAACGATAAAGCAAAAAATACGTGTGTAAGGGTAACGAATTACTCATCACAATAAGTCGTATTTTCTGAGTCTCTATTTTGACTTTCGCTCGTTCACCTTAGTTTCACTCACTCCATCATTCATTCATTCCCTCCAAAGATCGGGAAGAAAAATAAAAGGCGGAGCGCGAATAAAACAAGAAAGCATCGACAGCCACTTTGTGGCTGCATATTTTAATTATTATCGTAATAATAAAGTGGAGACTAATTTGAACAAGGAAAGTGGATCACATTAACTAAGTATAACTGCCAAAGTAAGTCATATATTTTACTTTACTAAAATGTCGCGTGAGAAATGGATATAAGATAAACGGCGGTTTAACCAAATGTATGGAATTCTGTAGTAGTGCCTGATTAAAGTAATGTAAAAGCAATAATGTTTTCTTTCCCAATGGATATAGTACTTCCCTTTCACGTGTCTACAGTTCATCAAATCTAAGAAGTACCGTTTGTCAGTTCTAAACGTAGTACATTTAGAATTTTATTTTTTGTATGAAAATTGTTTATGTTATGTTAAAATAAAAATAGCTTCATAATTCAATTATTTTACAGGAAAGCTAATAAAAATAGCGTGAATTACGCCTCTTTAAAGCTAATTTAATAGAAAACAGTGAAACGTCAAACGGTACTTCTTAGATTTGATGGACTATAACATTTTTTTTAAATCTTACTGACGGTCTAATTAAAATACGATTTTTCATACTTTGTCGTAATCCCTATTGTTTGTTTTAATTTTCCAAAGCAATTTTAGTGTGCGTAGTTCTTTAGATAACTGCTATTGCATTGCACAAGAAGGTCAAACAAAATAATTGTATTGGAAATCTATATCTCTTAAAATTGACCTAAATATCTTTAATAATATTGTTCTCCAACAACACAAATTACACAACACAATGTTTGTTCGTTTTAGTATTACGTTATTGCTCAATATCGTTCAAAACGTTATTGGAAAACTGACATTTATTAGAACTAAGCGTTCAAGGACAATGTCACATCTTCTATCTTCTTAATAAATAAAAGAAGAAACTGACTGACTGACTGACATATCAACGCAGAGCCCAAACCGCTGGGCCCAGACTCTAAATTTGGCACATAGGTTCCTTATGGGGTCTAGGGGTGCACTAAGAAAGGATTTTTCAAAACTCACCCTATAAGAGAGTGAAACGGGGTTCCAAAGTTTGTATGGAGAAACAAGATTAGTGAGATGAATTTCGCGGGCGAAGCCGCGGGCGGGAGCTAGTTATTAATAATCGAGTTTTTTACTTTTGATCAGCTTTTAATAGCTGTTTGGATTATAAATAGTTGAGTAAACAATAATAATGTCTAACAATATTATTCTGGTACATTAACACACATGGTCATCTGACCATCTCAAGCTCTGCTTAATATGGGATCAGATGACCATGTGGTCATCTGATCCCATACTAAGCAGAGCTTGTGTTATGGAAACCATATGACTGATACCTATACAATACGTAAAATACTTTTCTTTTGTAGTGTGATCCCATGAAGCATGACCATAATATAGATATACCATTCACGATATTGTACCCGATAAATGGCAACAGGTTCACCCCCTATTACATATCGAACCTAAGCATAGTCGGCTAAGTGCTATATTCATCTCTGCCTACACTTTTAGATATTACTGTCGTAAAGTCTATGTTATGATGCTATTAGTATTCATCATTCCCCTTACCTTTTTCTCATTTCTATTGGGGTCAGCTCTCAGTCTAACCTGATGCGGCTAGCTACCAGAATTATACGAGCGACTGCTACAGACCTCGAAACACGTAAGGAACCAGAAGCCGAGATGGTTAGACCAGGTGTCAGATTATATTGGCATCTGACTACATGTAACGATTGTCATAGATGTGTTAAGTGACAACCGGGACCAACGGCTTAACGTGCTCTCCGAGTCACGGAGGGTAATCCCTCAACCAACCAGACACCAAAACAAATTTTCGTTTTTTACACAAATAATGTACGGGGCAGGAATTGAAACCGCGACCTCCCGGGCACAGTATAGCCCAATCGGACGGCTAATACCGCTCGACTACCGAGGTCGTCTCTTAGTATTAGTATTATTTTCAATCAAAAAAGCTTTTAAATTCCTCAATTTTTATGATGAATATCATAAACTGGTTTATTTATGACTTAAGCATGCACGTTTTTAGGGATGCTCGGTGTTTACGCAGAAATAACATCCACACTTCAATATTTTTGCCAAACTTAACAACAAACACAGTGCTAAATTACCAAAGGTACGTAAAATATTGGAGACTTGGCAACCCTGAATATTTCACCCACGTGTGCTAAATACGGGTTAAATCGATAGTTAACTAGAAAAACAATCCTCACGTTTTTAACATGTGACAACAAGATTGAAAGATCGCAAAAAATTCAAATTTATGTCATAAAATTATGGTCTTGCATAATCTAAAAACAAAATTCTATATAAAATTTATTATAGCGAGCTGTCATTAAAAATCTAGTTATCAGAGATCTTCTGACATTTTATGAAAACGTTTGTCAATCGATCGCCGCCGTGTGCAATTATTTATTTTTAATACAACTGCTAAGGGGTGAACTATCATAACGGTGGCGTGGTCGGTAAGATACTTGCTTTTCACGCCGCAGGTCGTGGGTTCGATTCCCACCCGAGACAAACATTAGTGATGAACATTTGTGTTTGTGTCGAGTCTGGGTGTAAATATCTATTAAAAGTATATATTTACAAAAGAAAAGTATTATATGTATAGTATATACCAGTTACCTGGTTTCCATAACACAAGCTCTGCTTAGCTTGGGACCAGATGACCGTGTGTGTTAATGTCCCAAAAATATTTATTTATTTATAAAACTTGTTTTATGATAGTTGACCCCTGTACGGGGATTTCCGTACTAAATAGTACTGATAATGGGATAGACTGATATTAAACACTGATAGTTGCTAATAAATCTATATTGTAAAACTGATAATATTAAAGTAATAAATGGAAATGAATTTAGTAATATGAGAACGTGCGGTTTACTTGATTACCGATGACGAACTGATTTTATATAAATGTGTAAATTAGGTTAAGAACTTTTTAGGTTCGCTGATTCGGCAAATGTACGTGCATGCTCGTACAACCTCTTAGTAGTTGTTTTCACCTCTTTTTAGGTGTAAGTAGTATAGTATACCTAAAAAGTGTTCACAAAATTAATAGGATAGATTTATTATAAAATTAAAATACAAAAATATTATTTGTATTTAAATCTTACTAAAAAAACTAAAACCTATTATTGCCAAATGTTGAAAAAGTTGAACTTTTTATAAAAAGCATACCTAGAATAAATATTTTTTAATTAAATTTTTTTTATTGAACCCGGATTCGATTTAGACTATTATTTTTAATAAACTAGGAAAAAAGACACAAAACGCAGTGATTTTATCCTATTTGGACACACCTACATGCCAACCAGTTAGGTATCCCAAATTTAATTTATTCATTTCAAATTAGCCGGTAAATGTCAGTTGGATTAAATGTGCCTTAAAGGTACAGGCAGACTGTGTCGCACCGTACAACCGTAATTTTTTCATTTTCTTTTTATTCTACGTTAGTCTGGCGATAGTCTACGGTGGAAGGTGGCAGTGGAATGAGCCTCCATATGGTTAGAAACCTTAAAGGAGCAAAAATCCCGACCCACCCTCTTTGCACGGTGTCACCAGACATCGCACCACCGAAACACGGGAAGGCCACTTGACGGGGTCGCTTTGTCTGGTGGTCACTACCCACGGCCGAAGCTTACCACAGTTTATTGTCACCTGATTTGAACCACCCGGGGACCACGTGTGGGGATTCAATGAAAGGTGTACACCCACGGAAGAATGTGACTCAATCACCAATGGGCTACCACAACAGCTTAAAGCTATATTGTTGGAGCTGCGGAAGAGGGATGCCGCTCTAACGCGCCGTGGCCATGGACACTGCGTCGGGCGGTGCGACTGGCGATTTTGTAGTTCATTGCCCAGTCGCGTTCACTTGTCTTTAGACACTTCTAAAGCAAATACGCAATGAACGATGAAATCGCAAAACGCGCCGCCCGACGCCAAGTCCCGTGGCCATAGCAACTTCTTTTTCATCCAGGTGCAATATCTTATATCTTTAAATGAGGAATTCTAATTTTAATTGGAATCTCGGAATCGGTTCCAACGATTTTCATAAAATTTAGTATATAGGGAGTTTCGGGGGCGTTTTTTAGAAAATGTCATTTAAAAAAAAACTACCGAGCATGGCTCGGTCATCCAGATATTTAATACTTAACAGTGTCATATTTTGATTTATTCGGCAACGTCCAGGGCACCGATCTCTAAACATTAAATTTGTCTAACAAAAATGGCGAATTCTTTTTTTTTTAATCATATTCGCCATCATCCGCATATATAAGTGGATTATATGAGTAAACTCCGTAATGCTTAAAAAAATAATAAATAAATATTCTGGGACATTAACACCCACGGTCATCTGGTCCCAAGCTAAGCAGAGCTTGTGTTATGGAAACCAGATAACTGGTATATACTATACTTAAAATACTTTTCTTTTGTAAATCTTACAATAGATATTTACACCCAGACTCGACACAAATACAAATGTTCATCACTAATTTTTGTCTCGGGTGGGAATCGGACCCATGACCTGCGGCGGGAAAAGCAAGTATCTCACCGACCACGCCACCAACCCTTTAAGGTAATAACCATGTAAATTTATTTAGCATTTTTTACACCATGAGATTATTACTTACTCTGATGGGGATTCCAAACAATATGGCCGCTTTCCATCCTATTCCATTTGCTGAAGTCTCTTGTTATATATACACAACCTCTCCTTTTTTAAGTGATTCACAACAATTTCAAACAGGTTGAACTGCTTTTCACCAATTTAAAAAAGAAAGAGTTTTTTTGTATGTATGTTTAACGATAATTTCACTATTTATAGATCAACTAGCTGCCCCAGCCAACTTCGTACCGCGTTTTACTAATTTCGCTATTAATAAAGGGTTGGTGATAAAAAAGAAAAAATTTAGGGTTGTATGTAGTTTTAGTGCCACATTATACAAAAGTAAAAACAAAAAATTTCGTCCAAAAATTAAAAAATAAATTAAGGGTGAACAACCCTTATCACTTAGGGGTATGAAAAATAGATAGTAGCTAATTCGCAGACCTACTGAATACGCATATAAAATTTGGTAAAAATCAATCGAAGCCGTTTCGGAGGAGACCGGTAACTAACATTGTGACATGGAAATTTTATATATTAGATTTGATATATTTTTTTGTTCTGGTGGTTAAATCTTATCAAAATTGGTTGAGCAGGTTTTGAGTTATTGTTGAAACATTGAAATCAGTGCGTATTTTTTTAGAAAGCTATAGTTCATGTCCCGTTGCGACCCGAATTAGTATGCTTGTACGATAAAAGGTTTGAAACAAAAATATAAATCAAAATCATGTTTCACATTTTGTGATCACCATATAAATTATACTATCATAAAATCATTTAATAATAATTTAATTATTTATAAACTGTTAATTATGTATTATTTGTTATTTTCATTAAATAATAAACGAGTTATAAATTAATAATTCAAACATTGCCATGATCCGATACAATAGGAATTTAATTAATAATAAATTAACTAATGAATAATTAATTTTATTTTTTTATATAATTCACAATTTTTGGGTTTGAAAGTCAGTTAAAAAATACATCGACTTCAGAAACTCTTTTTTTAAGTCGGTTTTTTATACTACTAAATCGTCAAACATTTATACTGCCCACCTAATGAGATGCGTTCACTGTACTCTATGCACGCTTACAACACCAGAGGCATAAGAAGTATTACGACTTTTAGATATCGACAGTCACTGTCTACCTTACTCACACCCAGGAACACAACCAACAGTTATTACACTGCGTGTATTCTGTAAGTGGAGGTACAAATCAGCCCGCGACATATGGATGACCTTTACCTACACTCCACTGCTGGGTAGGGGTTTTCTCTTAACTAATATTAACTATCACACACGCTGCGAGCCAAGTATGGGTTGGTAAATGTTACAATATGTCCTCGAATGGTTAGTTCTAAAACATTACGGTTTCCTCACGATGTTTTCCTTCACCGATATTGATCAGCGGTGATGATTAATATCGGTAATATAACCCGCGACTTTATATTTCAAAGACAAGGCATATTATTATACCGCTTTGCCACCTCTGCTTACGCCTTCAGGTAATACAGACTTCAACCCTTTTTAGTGTCCCACCGCTGGGCACGGGTCTTCTCTCAACTATCTTACGAGTTGAAAGAGTTTAGGCCTTAATCCACACACGCTGGCCAAGTGCGGGTTGGTGGATGTCACATGTCCTCGAATGATTAGTTCGTAGACCTGTCGGTTTTAATCTGAGATGCCTTTTTTCTTAATACGGCAGTATCTTTCCTTATTTTTCGATTATTTAATCTGACAATGGATTATATTAAATTTTATTGTGACTAATCTTGTATACCTATTTTATATATTTACGGCTAATTAATTAAATTCAAGGCTAAATTTTGCAATACCTTATATAATATTGACTATGTTTGGAATATAGAGGAATGTGTTAAGGCAGTAGCACACTACTACAATTATTATCATCATTTCAATGCCTTTTCCCATTTCTATTGGGGTCGGCTCCCAGTCTAACCTGATGCGGCTAGCTACCAGAATTATACGAGCGACTGCCATCAGACCTCGAAAACCGTAGGGATCCATTAGCCGAGATGGTTAGACCAGGTGTCAGATTATTTAAATAAATAATAATAATATAGTGAGACATTAAAACACACGTTATTTCGTATTTATATACTACAAAATTCATGATAGGCATTGTATCTTACTATTTATGTCATTAAAGGACATCATTCAAGTCTCGAACATTTTGTACCCAAAAATGAAAGTGCCGGCCAGAAAAAAAAAATACTAGATTCTTAGGCGAAATAATGTCCTGAAGATTTTTTACTATTACAAGAATCGTCTACAATTAACCCCCAGGCTGCTATTTGACTTTGAAAATACAAAAAATAATTATTTTCCTACAATGTTTGGAGCATCACATCACGCTTAAAAGTTGACAAACAACCTAGCTGAGTAGCTACCCGCTATTGTGTTATCTCGCACGGCCGCACCCCGGCCCCTTCACCACGTACCCCCTCCTCCCCGTGTCCGTACGGCGAACGCAAGCAAGGACAATGCACAAGTTACAAGTTAGTTATCCATGCGCATGCGCATCCATGGTAGGTAGTAAAAAATAACAACAAATAGATTGGGGGAATCTTTTATAATTATTTAATATACATGTTTTTACATTTCAGTAGACCTTATTATAACACTTTCTAACCCTATTGCGGGTGGACTTAAATGAGGTTCGTGTCTTGCGAAGCTCATATACCATACCAAACACATTGTGTGAGAGCAGCAACCGACGGTTCGCTTGCCTACATTGCAAGTACAATAATAATGTCCTATGGCTTCCCGACCACTTAATCTTGTATTCCAGCCAATGTATACATAATATGTTCTGGCTCTCACATGGCGAGACTGTATTCTTCCCCTTATTATTATTACATTTTCACCCAACTCTCTGGCATGATCAGTGAGAAGTCCGCTTCCGATTTCAATAAAAAACTCTCCATTTGGGTTTAAATGTTCGCCGTAGTAGCTCCTCGCTTGTTTTATCTGGTATATGCCAAGACTAAATAGCACCAAGTCTTCTTCCGTTAGCCTCGGGAAGTCATTTATAATTATGTCTTATGACTATATCTGCCAATATGTTTGTAAGAGTCAATCTTTCGTTAATTATATTTAAAAATGTCTGTGCATGAATATTATCATCTATTAACCTGTGATAGGCATTTATTAAAGCGGCAGCTATTTTGAAGAACTCAAACATATAGTATAACGTTCGGTTTATATATATGTTTCTCAGAAGCCGAAAGTCTCGTTTAAAACGTCCGTTCACCACCTCAACAACCCATCGGCAAATAGTGATTAAACGGGATTTGTTTGCCTGGTCTGTAGTGAGTTGTGTTTCATTTGGATGTTTGCTTTCTGGCATATGTACTGAGTAACCATGTTCTTGCATGGGTACAACCGAGTCTCTGAAACCGCGGTCCAAAATAAAAACATCACCATTTCTGTAGAACCAATGAAAAACGCCATCGCCACTGTCTTCTTCATTGTCTATAACACTATTCATTACTTGAGCATCTGATGTAGTGGCAGCATGAGGTCCAGACACTTCTATTATATGTCCGTCACAACACACAAATAAGAATGGTTTTAAGAGGTTTCTGTATTTGTGATTACTGTATGATTTTCTTTGGAAGAAGTAATTGGAACTCTTCTGAATGTATATGTATGTGCCATCACAAATCGTTATCGCCTTTCTTTCATTAGATGGACTATCTGGATTGCCAAAGAGATTATCTGGCACTGTGAGGTTTCTGCGAGCTACGTCTTCCCTGCTTAAGTGATCAAAGCCCAAGTGCAGCGGGACAAAATCTTGCATCAGTGCAATGCGACCAGTTTTAAGCATGCGGGCAAAAGAAGATTCACTCGTTCTAAAAATTGTAGCTAATCTCGCATTTGAATCTCCTGTCCGCAGTTTCACAAGTACAGCTGCCAATATTACGTTTTTATTACGTCTATCGTTGAGACTAGGAGTGTTTGACAATAAATCTGTATATTGATCGTGAGTAAGGCCAGTCCAGGTATGAAACTCGTTTGGACTTATTGTCTGGTATTGGGCGAAGTTCAAAACATCAGTAGTTACATGCCTGGTTAATATCGACAAGGCTCGTGCTATATGGGCAGCTGTAAATTCCGAAATGTTGTTTTGTTGTACGGCCAGCACATGCCATAAGTCTTCCTGCAGATGTTCATTACAAACACGACTGTTTTCGGATATAAGAAGATTATAACGGCCTAGCATCCTAAGTACAATATTATTCGGTATTTGGTACCTTGTACTGTTTTCGCAATGTTGGAAAACACACGTGCGCCTAGTGTCCGGAGTCCGCACATAACCAGGCAAAGTCATCTGAACTGGTTCTCCGCTTGCAACTGGCTCCGCAGAATGAACATCAGCGGCGTCGTCTTCTTGACGTGCTTCTCGTATGTTTCGATGGTACGTTCTTTCTGCCCTTTGCCAACAAGGTCGACAAATGTATTCCGTAGGCTGAGCCTGAAAGGTAAAATTAACGTGTGAGACGAATTACATTCAGAATTCGTTCTAAAAACTTGAACAGAGACGAATATGGACTACTTCTACACAATAAACTGAGACTACTGTACATAATTATTATAAGAGAGCGACATACTCTTGTGAAACAGAAACAATAACCCTACAACAAAACGTATGGTACATCATAAATAGGTACATACCTGCTGCTCCAATATTTCTTGAATAACAATCTGCGCTATTTCAATGTGCTGCTCCTCTCGGGAAGCCCAAGTGTATCTCCTTCTATTCACAACAGATTCATGACACCATGTACACAGTAATTCCGCCATAATAATAACAGCAAAATAAAAGCACAAGTAAACTGAATAGTAGCCGTCCGATGTAACATAAGTCGCATGGATAACTAACTTGTCCTTACTTGCGTTCGCCGTGCGGACACGGGGAGGAGGGGATACGCGGTGAAGGGGCCGGGGTGCGGCCGTGCGAGATAACACAATAGCAGGTAGCTATTTAGCTAGGTTGTTTGTCAACTTTTAAGCGTAATGTGATGCTCCAAACATTGTAAGAAAAGAATTATTTTTTGTATTTTCAAAGTGAAATAGCAGCCTGGGGGTTAATTGTAGACGATTCTTGTAATAATAAAAAATCTTCAGGACATTATTTCGCCTAAGAATCTAGTATTTTTTTTTCTGGCCGGCACTTTCATTTTTGGGTACGAAATGAATGATGTCCTTTACAACTATAGGCCGACCGTTTAACTCGCGTATCGCCATCTGTGGTACAAAGTCATAAAACATTAATTAAATCTCTTAAAAACTATTTAACCACAGATAAAAGTAATGTAAGACTATCCGTCACTAATATCCATATCGCTTAAATCATCATCACTGTCTGTGCAGCTTGAGGAGTCAGAATCTTGGCGATAGGCGATACGCGAGTTAAACGGTCGGCCTATAGTTTTGAACATTCTGTCACGTCTTCTAATCTTTACGGGGAAATCTGCTTGTGGCAGTTAGTAGATGAATAGTTAAAAAATAAAACTTACAAATACATTTCGGCGAACCAATTCCAATACCAAATCCATTTACATACTCTTTTTATTTTTCTACTGCTGGGCACGGGTCTTTTCGCAATTACCTTCAGAGTTGAAAGAATTTAGCCCAATTTTTGTTTTAACGGGCCATTTAAATTTTGTTAAAATCGAGTCTATTAAAAAAAATATTTTTTTAAAATATGTTTTTAATTTTAGCATCTTCATCGTATGTTACAGCCTTATATAAAATCGCGAGGTTATTACGATTGGCTAACACCCACGATGTATTATAAGGTTAAGTAATGATACTACGAATCTAACTGCTTTGTTACGGATGAGGTCAAATAAATAAATGTGTGAATCACCGAGTATTTCAGAAAAGGGCACAGGTTCTTAATTTTGATTATAATAGTAATAATAATACAGTTTATTTACCATAAGCGTTGTACAGAAGGAGATCTTAAAACTAGTTCACGTTTTAGACACTTGGTCAAAAAATTAGACATGCAAATGTCTGGTTATGTCTTATTGTTATAGTAATAAAATAATGAATACAATAAAATTAAATTAGCAGACAAATGTCCAGTAATAAGATTAACATAATAATTATCAAATCGATTAAATGAAAAATTATATTTAATTAAATAAAGTTTTAATTAATTAATTAAATTATAATTATTGTTTTATGATTAATTGTTATGTTTATCTGCTTTTAATTATTGATATCAATTTTTTTTTTGTTATTTTAATTTTCATTTTATATCACTTTATTAAATGAATTCATAAATGTAAGATAACTATGGTCTATTACTAGTGTCTGAAATAAATAATTTTATTATTACTAAAGTAATAATATGTCATTATTATTAATTCAAATTATTTTTTTACGGATGAGTGAAATTCATAATTATAATCATGAACAGATTAAAAAGATTGAACTTATGTAGGGTAAGGTGTATAGGTATTTTTATCTATATATATATAAAAATCAATTGCTGTTCATTAGTCTCGCTATTACTCGAGAACGGCTGAACGGATTTATTTTATCTTGGTCTTGAAATGTTCGTGGAGGTCTAGGGAAGGTTTAAAAGGTAAGAAAAATTCGAACAGCAGTCGACTGAGGCAACACGAAGTCTGCCGGGCCAGCTAGTTTAAAATAAAAATGGGTCTAGAATAGGGACACCTATATTTTTAAGAAATTTTCTTTTTATTCTTAACAGACGTAAGCGCCAAATGACGTCAATAGAACTTATAAATTCTAATGTTGCCTTTGTTTTACTATAATCCAGAAAAAAAAATCTCATAAACAAAATTAAATGGAAATACCGTGTTCTTTGATAATTACTTACATGATTAAAAAACAAACTAATGCAAGTTTCACGTCACGTCATCAAAAGTTTTTTGGTTTTTATTTATTTTTAACAGTAACGAAATGGTAAAACAAATTAAAAAATATAGAATACTAGCTTTCCGACAGCGGCTTCGCCCGCGTGCATGTCGATTATCGCGCCAAAACATTACCTTCTTTTAGCGCAGTCGGATAAAAACTATCCTATGTCCTTTCTCGGGTCTCAAACTACCTCCAATATACCCAATAATACCCAATTTCATCCAAATCGGTTCAGTAGTTTAGGCGTGATAGCAACACAGACAGACAGACAGAGTTACTTTCGCATTTATAATATTAGTAAGGATAGATTCGTAAGCACTCAGAACAGAATAATCAAGATATAGTATTTTAATTTGACTTCATTATAAAAAATCTAATTTAAATTATCTTAAACTATCACCATACCAAATTTCATACAAATCGATTTTCCAATTGTTTAGGTGAGAAAGCGTTAACAGACAGACATATTCAATTTCGCATTATAATATTACTTTTTTAGGCTTTAAAACACTACACCGGCGTGTGTTGATATAGTACAATAACCTCTACAAAATATAAATATTAATTTACAATTTATTTTCTTAGACAACCCTGACTTTTAAAGCGACCGCTATAGACCGACAGTTTAACTCGCGTATCGCCTATCGCCAAGATTCTGACTCCTCAAGCTGCACAGACAGTGATGATGTTCAAGCGATATGGATATTAGTGACGAATAGTCTTACATTACTTTTATCTGTGGTTAAATAGTTCTTTAAGAGATTTAATTAATGTTTTATGACTTTGTACCTCAGATGGCGATACGGAAGTTAAACGGTCGGCCTATAAATGTCAATGTCATGCATTTGTCACATCTTTTACTATTATTGTGGGAATCGGAGATTTACAATTTAGAGCCTATTAGATTTTTCGTGATTTCTTTGCTTTTTAGAGATCAGAGAAATATGAATGATTCAATTTAACTCCTGTTTATTTTTAACTGATATAGCTTCCGCTTGCGGCTTCGCCCGCGAAATCGATCTCACAAATCTTGTTTCTCCATACAAACTTTGGAACCCCGTTTCACCCCCTTAAAGGGTGAGTTTTGAAAAATCCTTTCTTAGAGCTCCTTTAAACCCCATAAGGAACCTATGTGCCAAATTAGGAGTCTCCAGACCCAGCGGTTTGGGCTCTGCGTTGATATGTCAGTCAGTCAGTTTCTTCTTTTATATATTTAGATAGAAATTAATAACTAATAGGTACTTATTGGTAAGCAAGGTCTTCCTTATTTCAATTACTATTAAGTAGTCTTACCTCGACATGTCAGTTTAGTAGATATCAGGAGACATATATGATTAGACTAGTTTCCTGCCCGCGGCTCCGCCCGCGCGTATGTCAGTTATAGCGCTAAACCATTAACCTTTTTTCGCAGTCGGATAGAACTATCCTTTCCCGGGTCTCGAACTATCTCGAATTATCTAAAAAATTTGTTCAGTAGTGTAGGCGTGTAGGCAACATTTTGAAATCCGCAAGCTCCCCAATGCATGTCCATAAATCTATAGGAGTTCCATAAAAAATATACCTCACTTGGTTGTCACACAGGTGAAGGTCGTTTTTCATTTTGCGCTTAGAAACACATTTAATGGTTCATTTTTATTAAAATAGTAAGTAATAAACCACTTTAATGTTTAAGCATTACTCATAACCCGATCCACCGATATTGATGAAACACTAAAATGAGGCCGACAGAAAAGTACACGCTTTGATACAAAAAAAGAATTATTTAAGATAAAGTCGACATCCTGCCGGATGCGAACGTTTGTGGCCGCATCCGTCCGCAGTAGTTTCTGTCTGATGGAAATGGACGGTTAACAAAACATCCATGATTTGAATATTTCAACCACTCAAAATAACATCATGTAATACCTAATTAGCTAATATTATATCTATTTATTAATCCTGTTGATAATTTTAATGAATTTGATTACTTAACTGGTTTGAAACAATCATATTTATTTTAGTAAAGAACTAATTAAGGAAAATGGCCGTGGAAACCATGGATAATTAATATTACTAGCTGCCCCAGCGAACTTCGTACCGCGTATTACTGATTTCGCTATTAAAAAATAGGGGTTGGTGATAGAAAAGTGAAAATTTATGGGGTGTATGTATTTTGTAATGCCACATAATAAAAAAATAAAACAAAACTTAACAAAAAAAAGTCGTGAAAACCCCTTATCACTTGAAAAATAGAGGTTTGAAAAATAGATAGTAGCCGATTCTCAGACTTACTGAATATGCATAAAAAAATTCATAAAAATCGGTCAAGCCGTTTCGGAGGAGTACGGTAACAAACATTGTGACATGGAAATTTTATTTAATAGATAATAAAAAAATAAAAAAACTGCTAATAATAATTTGTCAAATATGTAGTTTTAAGTATCTAAACGAAGTGAAGTTGAACGTTGTAACTTTACTATTATTTTTTGTTCTCAAGTAAGTGACATTATGTTTTTATTGAGAATAAAGTTTCTTTAAACCTATTACATTTTATATCATCAAAAATTTCGTTTTCGCTTGACCACAATTTGCATTGCTATGTTACACACATTGTAATTGTCTACGATAGAACTCGTTTACCCATGTAATATATCATTACCTACTAGCTAAAGCCTGCGGCTTCGTTCACGTGATATTGGGGAAAATTTAGGTTATACGCTATTTCAACTAAAACTGTCTAGGTTGCAACAAATGCTGAATTCCGTGCGTTCAAACGATTTTGGCATAATTAATACTGGAATCAGCTCTGATATGTCCCCTTAGATTACATTACCCGTGGTGCTTAGTCCATTTTCATGAGGCAATTTTATACCTCTCTTTCATTCAAAATATCGCATAAAAAAAATCTTTTCTTATCAATGTGGCCGGTATCCCAGAGCACTTCCACCCAATGGGATCTTTTGTGATTCCCCTTGATTCTATGAAGCCTCAAGTATTCTTCCTCCACACAGCTTGTCCATACAGCTGCTTTTTGTCGGGGACACATGAGGCCGTAGTCATCAGGAGTAGGGCGGTTCACCCATAATACATTCATGCGTTTTCGTAGTAAAGAGTCACATTCACACGTATATGTTCCATGGTTTCCTCAGTGTCTCCACATGCTATACAAGTGGGACTTTCTGCCAGCCCTATTCTATACAGGTGTTTCTGCAGCCCAAAGTGCCTAGTTAGTGCACCTATTTGCACCGATTTTAGTCCTGGTTATGCCCCTCAGTCTTTGAGAGTACCTTGGGAGCTATAGGCTGACCGTTTAGGTAACTTGCCTATCGCCTATCACCAAGATTCTGACTCCTTAAGCTGCACAGACAGTGATGATGATTCAAGGGATATGGATATTAGTGACGAATAGTCTTACATTACTTTTAACTGTGGTTAAATACTTAGTTCTTTATGAGATTTAATTATTGTTTTATGACTTTGTACCTCAGATAGTCGCTTATGATTTTTTATTTTTTGGGGAGACCCTTGATCGAGCCTTTCAATAACAACCCTTGACCCACGTACCTATGTGCTGTATAAAATTTTAAATCTGTCTTAAATACGTCTGTTTATAATTCCGTTGTGCATTTTATTACAGAGACATTATAAGGTAGCATAAAACAGTTAAGATAACCATATTATCGCTTTTCATGGTCAAAATAAATTAATAAAATTTCATGGTCTGGTCTCCCGCAACCTCTGGTTATAGCAGGCCTATTCTCAGCAGTGGGACAGTACGGACTTTTGACTTTTCAAGTCACGAGTGAATCAGTAAATAAAAAAAATAAATACAATAAATATTGTAAGCGCGTTTCATCGTAGACGGTAACATTGCTTAACAACAGGCAAGTTGTGATCAAGCGCAAGCCTATTACAGAATAAAAAAAGTCTAGCCAACCAAAATCTCCTTTTGGCTTCGTAAAACGTCTTATAAGCTCATTATAGCTAAAATAGATTTTTAATTAAAGAGTCCTATAAGATTTTTATGAACACTACTTCCTGCTTCCAAATTTTGTCCGGGCACGACAATTTTAGGTGGCGACTTCACAACCTTGGTATATGCACCTCGGCACGAATGTCCTTGTGAGAGGTGACAGAGATAGGACAGGCTATAGATTGATTAGTAGGTAGGTATAGCGCGCGTGAAAGAGCAGTCGCTTGTAGCGCGGGCTCCTGTACTTCGGACTGTTCGCAAGGCGGGTAGGACGTGAGAGGTAGCCCCTTATTTAACGATGAGTGAGGAGTTGAGATGGTATTCTATGCTTTGTCTCTGTTATATGATTTAAAAAAACTATGCGTTTCAATAAGAATAGGACTGGAAATCCGCCTACAAGATGGCGGATTTCCAGTCCTATTCTTATTGAAACGCATAGTTTATATATATTCACTTGGTATTTTTTTAGATATACGCGAAATCATACCTACCTACATTGAAATAAAACTACTTTATAACGAATTATACCGCGGTATAATTTAGATTTTAGATCCCGATGTTTCAAAGTCTTTTCAGGCTTCATGAGCAAAAACTTCAGACTTTGAAACGTTTTGTACGGTGGGCTAAAACGATTATTTCTTAAAGTAATCACATCAGATATTTCAAATGACAACCAAGACCGACGGCTTAACGTTCTCTCTGAGGCACGGAGGATAGTCCCTCAACCAATCAAACACCGAAACACTTTGTTGTTACACAACGATTGTCCGGTGTGGGAATCTAACCCACGACCTCTAGGCACAGTGTAGTACAATCGAACATCTTACACCTCTCGAATGCAGAGATCGTTATAATATTACTTCTACTCAGAGTAATTAAAATAAATACAATTTTTTGCATGTCATGGTTCTTTTAAAATGCGACAAGATCAAGTATACTGCACCCGTTTGAAGCCACAGAAGGTCATTAAAACTAGTTAAACAACAATCGATATTTTTGAATCTATATATAAATCCTCAATTTATCTATAAAAAATGTGGATATTCAGGTTAATTCATGTTATTCGAACTTGTTAATGAGAATACATGACAAGTGCTAATGTTTAGCTTGTAAATTCATTTATCACTCCAAAATGTAACTTTTCTTTTGCCTTGTCGGTTAAATAGTACCTAGTTTATTAGATGAAATTTGATATGGAGATAATGTAAACTTTGAAGGTCTTCATATCAAAACCTGTCGGTAAGATACTTGCTTTTCACGCCGCAGGTCGTGGGTTCGATTCCCACCCGAGACAAATATTTGTTTAAATATGTCTGTTTGTCTTGCGTCTAGGTGTAATTATCTATATTTAAGTATACATATATTTACAAAAGAAAAGTATTATATGTAGTATATTACCAGTTATCTGGTTTCCTTAGTACAAGCTCTGCTTAGTTTGGGATCAGATGACCGTGTGTGTTAATGTCCCTCTATATTGTTATTATTATATTATTATTATCTAAATTAATTTAGCGGTTTTAGCGTAAATAACCAATTGCGCATTTATAATATTTGAATTAGTTTCAATTGAGCAGCGGTGGCGCAGCGGTATCGGGCTCGCCTTTGAAATATAAGGTCGCGGGATCGGTCCCCGGTCATGCTCACACATATTATTTGTATGAATTGTTTCTAAACAATTGTTTCGAAAACATCATGAGAAAACCGGTATGTTTAAGAACTATACGTTCTAGGATATGTGACATTCACCAACCCGCACTTGGGCAGCCTAAACTCTTTCCACTCGTAAGATATTTGAGAAAAGACTCGTGCCCCGCAGTGGAACATTAAAGACTGTTAATGTGAAGAAATGAAGGGATTTAAACCTGGTCAAGTCGCAGGACACCTAAACTGTCTTGGATCTTGTACAAATCTAATCTCAAAGATATTAGGAGTTGGAAATTTAAATAAAACTACTTTTTAACGGATTTTAACGTGGTTTGTTTTAGATTTTATTATTATATATTTTTTTTAATTTCAATGTGTAATATTCGCGTAAATCTAAGACAATACTATATGAGATGAAAAGTTATATAGTCCATTTCCCACAAAAGTCTTCACCTGAAGCACACCCTGCACATTCCTGCTCCTCTAATCCAGCTGTTACTGACCTTGCAGTGATCGTCACTACACCTAGTCGCCCCTCCTCATAATTAATCTATTAATATTCAAATATAAAACATAGAAACATATATTTTTAATAAATGAGTATCTATTTATGTACTACCGTTAGTACACAGTAATAAGCGGCGCGATCAGCGATTTTGTTTTTCATTGCATAGTTCAACGTTGGCTGCTTCATTTGCGTTAATTTGGTTATTCAATCATTTATTTTCTTTGAGTAAGAGCTTGTATTTGAAAATGTCCAATTTATTTTTCTACCGTTCAGTAAATGATTTAGCAACGACTGAGAATGACTGCTAAAAACTCAGTAGGTTTTTAACTGATAACCTGTTCCACCGCACTCTGAGAGTGAACGGAATATGATCTGTGTATTGCGCACACATATCTATGGCACTATAATATTTCTTGACTGTTTCTAATCAGCTAATAGTGACCGAAATACAGCTTGAATAAGATCTTTAGAACCTTTACGGTTTATTTACCTGAATTGGCAGGCAATATTGTCACTGTTTGCGATTTTGCGAGTGAGTTTTTAAATGTCTACCCACTTTCCAAATTATTATAAATTGATTTAAATTATGTTATTGTAGAATACCTACTATAGTTCTGTATGCTAATAATATATGTGTTTTTATGTGTTTTCTCAGTAAGTGAATTTACGTTAATTCTTAAGAGAAATAAAGATATTCTAAACCTAAACCTAAATAAAAGGCTTTTTAACAAAATAACCTTTGATGTAGGGATAGTGACTATCCGAGCAATCCTCTGCAAAAAAAAATTGCAACTTCGCCTACATTTTGACGGAGTTTTGACTGAAATTAATATAAAAATGATATAAATATCAGAGTTCTGAACCACTTACCTTTTTGAGTTGGCTTAAAACAAACGTACACTAAACGCGCAATGGACTAAAAATCGCTTACGCGCTGTTCTACCCTATAGACGATCAAAAATTGGCGTATTTTTCTGCGCGTGAACAGTTGGTTCGGTAAATTTAGTACACGCGTGCGACGTTTTGGGCTTCATAAAACTTGTTTTGTACTCGGGCTTGTCCCGGTGTGTTTTCTTGAACTTGTGGTGAGTCAGAATCAACAAATTCCAAATTTATTTATTTTGCGGATAATAGGTACCTACATAGGTTGGGTAAATTAAAATAAGGGCCTTGCATTCTGCCACTTACGTAGCAATACAAAATTATCTATTATTAAAATTAATTGGTCACATCATAAAAAAAGTTTTAGTGTAAAATGTGAAATACCTTCTTAATATAATAATATATAATAATATCTCAATTAAAAAAGCTCAGTCATCATGTCAGTTGACATGGACGAAGATTTTAAGCATGTCAACGACTTCAGCGTTGTGCGCGTTTCTATACACGCTTACACGCGCTTCGAAAAACAAAGTTCTAAACGCTAGTCTACAACCTCTCTGTTCTATATTTAATCGCTTACGCGCAACGCTTATGCAATGTGGCCAGTGAATTTTAATGTATAGTATTTTAGGTCGCAAACTATTATAAAACTTGATAAAAAGCTGGTTGACATTATAAAATACCTATGTAATAAAATATAGGTAGGTCCTTTTAAGAATTCGAGATAGATAATAAAAAAGAACTTGGCAGGTAGCCAAAAACGTTTCTAGATGTTTTTTTTAGCTGCCCCGCCCCAATGTCGCAAGGATGTTGTAAATACCAGATTATTAAGATAAAAAAAAGATAAAAGATGATTTATTTTGCAAAAATGGGTACAGAATAGAGTTAGACATACATTAATTAAGTTCAGCCATATTTTACCAATAAATATAAGACAAAACGTAAAAAAGAATTAAGACTATTTATTGACATTATGATTCTCTGAGAACCAATATGTTATAAGTCTTTTTGCTCAACTTAGGAATCGAACCCGGAACCTTGCGGTGAAACACCGAGGCTAAGACATACAACGCGCTAAAAAAATTAAATATTAAATATAGAAACAATGATTAATCTAGATTATTGAATGTCATACGTGATTAATTGAAATTTAATTATTTTGCTGACCCTACAAGGCTGTACAGGCTCGGTTGCACGAACGATTATCATACATGAACGATTACCATGGCAACTGATTAATGTACTTAACTGTAGTAGTAACGAGCAGTAACATTTGTAACCATCCGTAAGCAAAACAGACTTTGTTTCAGCAATAAAACTTTGGCTTCAAAATAATATAATAATAATAATATAGTGGGACATTAACACACACGGTCATCTGATCCCAAACTAAGCTGAGCTTGTACTATGGAAACCAGATAACTAGTAATATACTACTTATAGTACTTTTCTTTTCTAAATAAATACTTAAATATAGATAAAAGTCCAATTTTTATAGTGAATTAAGATTAAATTCCAGACCACAGACATGTAAATGACGGGCCGGTGTCGTGGTCGGTAAGATACTTGCTTTTCACGCCGCAGGTCATGAACATTTGTGTTTGTGTCAAGTCTGGGTATAAATATCAATTATAAGTATATATTTACAAAAGAAAAGTATTATATGTATAGTATATACCAGTTATCTGGTTTCCTTAACACAAGCTCTGCTTAGCTTGGGACCAGATGACCGTGTGTGTTAATGTCCCAGAAAAAATGACGGTGTTCCAGACATGACACAGGTTTACATTTTATTTTTAAGTTTTTTCTTCAAAAATTATTAAGTTTTGTAACATTATTTTTCTATTTTTTTTCAGGTCTATTCATAGTGTTGATGCTCGGTTTCTTCGCGTTAGCAGGAGGCTGCTTTATTCTCTTCGCAAAACCTTACGACTTCTTCTTTAAACAGGTAAACATCTTCTTTGAATCATTTATCAAAAAAACACACATGTATACAAATAGAACATGAAAAACATCTGATTTGATTTTTAAAAGTACGATGATATTGATTTATTGAGTTCTTAAATCAAATTTCTATAAATTGATATTAATAAATTATTAACATGCCGGTGGCATGGTCGGTAAGATACTTGCTTTTCACGCCGCTGGTCGTGGGTTCGATTCCCACTCAAGACAAACATTGTTTAAATATGTCTGTTTGTCTTGTGTCTGGGTGTAATTATCTATATTTCAGTATGTGTTTACAAAAGAAAAGTATTATATTTAGTATATTACCTGTTATCTGGTTTCCATAGTACAAGCTCTGCTTAGTTTGGGATCAGATGACCGTGTGTGTTAATGTCCCACTATATTATTATTATTATAAAGATTAATGTATTATATACTTATATGTAATTATTACTTGTAGTATATTATTATTATTATTATCTGTGGTTTTAGTTAGAGTTCTACAAAATTTTTAATTTTAATTTTTACAGAAAGTAGTTTTACAAGATGGCGGAGAAATCTTTGAAATGTGGCGGAAACCAGAAGTGGAATTGTACACCAAAGTATATCTATTTAACATCACAAACGCTGAGGAGTACATGGCGGGAACTGTTGACAAGTTAGTTGTCAAAGAAGTTGGACCTTATGTGTACAGGTGAGAATATTTGGTTTAAAATATGTTTAACTAGCGACCCGCCCCGGCTTCACACGGGTGCAATGCTGATACTAAATATATTGAGGTATATTTACAAAATGTCCTTTACAACGTTTACAGCTTTTTTGCCATTAGACAACAATACAAACAGCACGCCCTGTGCGCGGCCGGGCCGGTACCGCCGCACCGCTATTTTAAATCTGTAATATCTTCGGAAATATTCATTTAAATTATGTTCTGTTAAGGGCCATATTGATTTATATTAAATAGACAATGTATTTAAGGTACTTAATTAGTTAAGGATTAATGCAGAATTGCTTAAAATCGCTTCGTAAGTAAGCCATTACTTTTGGTTAAAAGTAAAAGAAAAAAATGGTTATTGTGGGTTATCGCTAAGAGATAGACATATACCATTGCGGACTTTTTTGTTGACCTTTTTAAGGAGTGCAATACTGTAGTAAATTATTTTGATATATCTCGAAGGGTTTAGCCAGCGTTTGCAATGGAAGCACAAAAATGCGTTAATTTACGACATCGCATCAGAAACATCTAAAATTATCAGTGTTTTTCTACTATAGGCATGTATTATATACATAAACCTTCCTCTGAAATCACTCTATATGATAGAAAAAACCGCATGAAAATCGGTTGCGTAGTTTTAAAGATTTAAGCGCACATAGGGATATAAGGGACAGGAATGCGACTTTGTTTTATACTATGTAGTGATATAATCTCGTAGACACTCATCGACCTAGATATTGAAGACGGCCAAGGAGTGCGAATGGGTAAATACCCAGTGTCATTGCCCTATTTACGTCCTATAAATTTAATAGGAACTAGAGAGAGATATAGCCAACGTTAGGGATATGGACTATAAAAATAAGTTTTTGACAGTTAACCGTTTGACAGTTCTAAACGTAGTACATTTAGAATTTTATTTTTCGTATGAAAATTGTTTATGTTATGTTAAAATAAAAATAGCTTTATAATTCAATTATTTTACAGGAAACCTAATAAAGTAGTGTGAATTACGCCTCTATTAAGCTAATTTAATAGAAAACAGTGAAACGTCAAACGGTACGTCTTAGATTTGATGGACTGTACCTTTAGTTTAAAATTTCACGCACTGTTATAACTATTGTTAACCTGAATGTATGCACCCACAGACAAACTGTGGAAACAGTTTTGAGGGGCAATGAAATATTGTAATGTTGTGAAATTTGATAATAAAGATACACACATACATACATTCAATAAAACGAAAGTGGACTTTATAAATGATTGTACTAGTAGAAAATAAAATATAAAAACAACAAGGGTCGCGGCGCAGCGTAGAACCTTCCCCGCGCGCCGCGGTCATCCCCTGCGCCCGCGCATTTTGCATGTCTCTCCCAGATTACATTACCCGTGGTGTAGTCCATTTAAAGAAGTAATTTAAACCTCTCTTTTTCTCTATGCTGTCTTCCGCTTTGATAGAAAGGAAGCCGACAATCTACTTTCTAACTCCTCATGCCTTTCTGATTAAATTTGTGCGGAATCAGTGCGTTTATATATCCCGGATTGTGCCTGAGTTCAAATTCTGAGTCTCTTTACTGCGCCGCATTTGGTCCTGGGCCTTGAACCTCGCTCTTAAGACATTTATCTATAATAGACAATTGTCGAACAAAAATTTCGATTTGTTTTGTTTTTCAATGACATCCGCCATTTGTTCGCCATTTGCCTATTAGAGATAAACGTCTAAAGTGCGCAAATGTCGAAAAAATGGCGGAAGTCATTGAAATACTGCAGATGTTCAACATTTATTTCATCTCATTTAAATAACCCAATTAAATTTTCTTGTAAATGTGTAATAGGTAAATTTTTTGTTAAAACCTAAAAAAAAAACTAAGAATTTTATTTTTATTTTCAGGGAGTTTCTGGAACATAACGTGACATCGTTTAACAAGAACGCAACAATGTCTGTGATCCCGTACCACCCGTTGAAGTGGGTTGAGGAGCTGTCTGAAGGCAACCATGAGAATGACACCCTGTATCTACCGCATATTGCGTTGTTGGTAAGTACAAAGTTATAATTGCATCATAAAAATGCCTCATAGCTTAAATATGTGAATAATTTAAATGTCAACATTGAAGACAACGTCAAATTGAGATTAAAAATCATTGTTAAAGTTAAAAGTTAAAGTCAAAGCCATAGATGAAGTACAAGTTCAACGGGCCGGTGGCGTGGTCGGTAAGATACTTGCTTTTCACGCCGCAGGTCGTGGGTTCGATTTCCACCCGAGACAAACATTAGTGATGAACATTTGTGTTTGTGTCGAGTCTGGGTGTAAATATCTATTATAAGTATATATTTACAAAAGAAAAGTATTATATGTATAGTATATACCAGTTATCTGGTTTACATAACACAAGCTCTGCTTAGCTTGGGACCAGATGACCGTGTGTGTTAATGTCCGAGAATATTTATTATTATTATTATTATTATTTATTAAGTTAATAAATTGTAAGAGAGGGCTGGCTGAGGATTTTGGGGGCTGAGTCACCGGCTGTGGGTGTACACCTTTAATTGAATCCCCACACGTGGTCCCTGGGTGGTGCAGATCAGGTGACAATCAACTGGTGGTAGGCTTCAGCCGTAGTTAGTGACCACCCACCAGACAAAGCCGCACCGCCAAGCGGCCTTGTCGTGTTCCGGTGCGTTGCCTGTTGACATCATGCAGAGAGGGTGGGTACTGGGTCGGTATTGTTGCTCCTTTATAGTTTCTAACCATATTATGGAGGCTCCCCTGCCTCACCGATAATCTTTTGTAATCACGAGTGAATCGGTATATCTGGGCTGGCGTGTTTCATCGTAGACTACATAATGCTTAATATCAGACCAGTTGTAGTCAGGCGAAGAGGATCGAAATATGACGCAAAAGATAATATGACAGAAAATTTTGTGTCATCTAAGTTAAGATTTGTCTCATATTACGTATGGGACATAATATCTGGTGAAATATAAGTGACATTCACCTCTACCATACCTCAGAATACCATTGGTATTACAGGTTTAAGCAAGAGCTTGCAAGTATTTGCAATTTGCATGTTTACCAATCTTACAACTTTACTACAAGGCTGTATAGTCTAAGATCCCAGTACAACCTATCTCGATGACGTTATTTCTCATATTTTAATAAATTCATAAAAAAATTAATCAGAATAAAATAAGTAAGAATGTTGTTTTATATCCTCACTGAGATCTATACAAGAAGTGTATTGATTTAAATATAACAAAATACAACTTAAATAAATAATTAGATAATTATTTTTCTATTGATTTATTTTTTCTTATTTCTTTCTTTTTTATTTATTCTTATTCTTATAATAAATTTGAACATATAACAATGCAACGCGAAAATTTAAAAGCATTTATAACTTAATTCTAATTCAAAAACTATATAGGGCGTCATAGAATTACTCCAAATCGAGGTTTTGGGGGTATGTGCCCAGAAAGCTGGCAGGATTGCCACGTATAGCAATGCTAATTCTTAGACCGAGATGTAATGAAATTAAATCAAATCAGATATCTTTTTTGAGAGGCAACTACTGAGAAACACTGCCAAAAAACACAGTAAGCTTTTTGTTTTTTAAATGAAGTACATAGATCTATTACATTTTGTTTAGTAGGTATATTGTATTAGAGCGACTTCATTTCAAGCGTGTTAATCCGTTAGATAGTTTGAAATTTTATGATACGCTTTCTTACATAACGTAGATTTAAAAATCATTTTAAATTTGGTAAAAATCTTTTTCCCTTACATTATGTGGAAGTTTATTGTAGAAACGTATATACACTTCCCCATCAAAGAGTTACTGATTTTGTGGAGATGTGTACGATGTGCTACAAGATCATTTTTCTAGTTTTTTATACCAACCCTCTGTTCATAGGAAGAGTCTATCAGACGCGACGCGCGACGTCTTGATATTTCATTGAAAAATACACAAGCGCTCGTTTACTTTAACAAACAATAAAATAACATAAAAAAATAAGTTAATTAATTTAAATAATTTAAATTATATATTTCTCAGATCAAGTTATAAAATTTGTACTCATATAATGTGTACTACATTTGCTGGGATCTTAAACTACATTCTTAAGTTCATTGAATTCACTACTTACGAAAGGTTATGAATGAATCTAGAAGCTTCCACGTTGGAGAGGATATTTCGACAGACTTCATTTAATTCCGTTTCATAAGATTTAACCACAGTCCACATAAACAGTAGACGAGTCATACAAGATTTTAAAAAATACTCAGTGACAGCTCATTCGTAGAAGTGAACATTTGTAGTGGTTAGGGACCCTGACTGCTAAGCCGGAGGTCGTGGGTTCGATTCCTACCCAGGACAATTTTTGGTGCGTAAAGTATGATATTTGTTCTGTGTCTGGGTGTAATTTATTCTACTAATATTATAAACGCGAAAGTTTGTAAGAATGTATGTGTGAATTGTTTCATCACCCCTGCTCAATATCGATAAAGAAATACATCGTGAGGAAACCGGCATATCAAAGAACAAATCATTCGAGTACACGTGACATCCACCAACCCGTTCTTGGCCAGCGTGTGTGGATTAAGGCATAGTAAGACCTGCGCCCAGCAGTGGGACAAAAAGGGTTGAAGTGTTGTATGTTTTTACAAAAAAGTAGTATTGGAACGAAGTGCCTTACGGCAGGCTTGGAGGGGATAGGGATTCTGCCGCGCGACCGAACTGAAAAAAATGTGATAGTAAAACCGTAAGAAAAAATCCGTGGAAAAAAGTGCGTGGAATAAAACCGTTAAATGAGACGTGCGCAGGCGCGACAGTCGCATACACAAGCGAGTAGTGTGTAATACCTTTCTCTTTCTCCCTCTTTCTTTATTAGCCGAAGGAACATAACATAACACAAGCAAATATAATTGCTAAATTTGAGACTGCCGATGATACCAATTTTTAGCACTCACAACGTTTAATTTCTCAACAAATTGCAAAAGAGTTAAGCCCTTTTGCAATTAGATGGGAAATTAATTCAATTTAGTTGTTGCAATTGAAAAAACCCTTTTCAAACAACCAGTTTTCAACATGGCAATAAAGAGGTTGCGAAGTTGACTTCCATATTGAAATAAGGTTAAGGCAACATCTCGTTACATACAGTTCATCAAATGTAAGAAGTACCGTTTGACAGTTCTAAACGTAGTACATTTAGAATTTTATTGGAACGAAGTTCCTTATCACGCTTTGTGAAAGCCCCCTTTCGGAAAAAATTCTTACGAAAAGTTGTCACGACACTTTTTGCTATAGTAAGCTATTGTAAGCTGTGCGGCGTGCGCATGTTTCTCTGTCTGTCTGTCTGTCTCTCTCTCTCTCTCTCTCTCTCTCTCTCTCTCTCTCTCTCTCTCTCTCTCTCTCAAGTTTATATTACATTATTTTTGTTAATAATACAAGAAATATTATTATAACTTAAAAAAAAATATTACAATTCCTTCACTAATTAATCGAAAGGAACTTCTTTCCATCCGGGTGTCCCTTGACACCTATCAAGTTTTTTATTACTAGATTAAGTTTAGTGAAACAGCTATATATATCAATCGATAAATTGACAGTTGACAATCAAAAGAATGAACAGCACCAAAATGCTTTAGTTCACCCAACGCGTCCGGCCGTGTTGCGTTTAGTTTTATGACAAAAAAATATAATTTACGACGTTATTAAACGCACTGAGATTTATTAATCTAATTAAATAAAAGAAGAAACTGACTGACTGACATATCAACGCAAAACCTGCTGCGCCACCGCTGCTCCGCCAAGGACCACGTGTGGGGATTCAATTAAAGGTGTACCCCCCCCCCCGGTTCATTGATTTTGATTGATGGAAAGAAAGAAAGTTAATTTATGTTTTCGCTTGTTCCAGAGCATAGCCAACGTGGTTTCTCAAAAGGACATGTTCACACGATTCGGTCTTAACAATCTTATCACTTTGACTAACAGTCAACCATTAGCCAAGATGACCGCTAAAGAGTTCATGATGGGCTACGAATCGGAGCTCATGACTTTAGGCAACACCTTCTTACCTGGATGGATCTATTTCGATAAATTAGGGCTCATTGATAGGGTAAGTAAATATTACTAAATCTATACTCACATAGTAATATAGGGAAAGGTCAGTAAAACAGTGGTATTAGGTTCGAATCTCGGATCAATCAAAAGTGCAATAAGGTTATGAAATAGAAAAAAAATGTGTTTTTTTGACATGTTGGTTTATTAATAATCACAAGGTGCCGGGTTCGAGTCCCGTGTCAAACAAAAAGACATTTGTAATATGCATAAGAAATCTTAGTAGCAACTTGAAGTCAGAAATTGTGCCCATGAACCGTAATAGGCTCGTTCCCTATTAGTATTGAACCTAAACATAGCCGGCAAAATGTGGGTGAAATTCACCGCTGCCTACACCTTTGGTTATACCGACGTGAGCGATCAGTTACTAATTTTTCAAAAATCATTATATACCTAATTCGCACCTTTCACGACAAACCGTCACTAAACGAAAATTTTCAGCAATTAACCCATATTTCTTTTAAGTACGCAAACTACTCATAAGAAACTTGAGAATCGAACCAAATTATGGCCTAAAAACACCATAATCTTAAATTCTATTGCGCAAAATCGCGTTTTTTTATTTATTTAAGATTCTGTGTAAAATTTTATATTTTTGTGTAGAACAGTTTGATTTTAAAGGTGCGAATTTTTTTAAATTTTTTATTCTAAGATCTCTACTATTGGTTCCAGATGTACGATTTCAACGGAGATTACGAAACCGTATTTACGGGTGAAGATGACGTTCGGAACGCTGGTCTTATTGACACTTACAAAGGTTCTACAGACTTGCCGCAGTGGAAAGGCAAGCATTGTTCGAACGTGCAGTACGCGTCTGATGGCACAAAGTTTAAAGGAGGCTTAAAGGAAAATGAAACCGCGTTGTTCTTCAGAAAAAGCATGTGCAGGGCTGCTCCTCTTGTGAGTATATTTATTTAAATATTTATCTATTTATTTACAAGTCTTTTAATACAAAAAAAAATATTGTGTCTCTCTTGATCACGTTTATAGCTTGTGAAAGAGTGCATAGAAAAGATTTTTTTTTTTCGTTTTGTTACGTATTGTTAGAGAAAGGTTTTTGTAAAAGAAAATTTTAATGGAATTTTCTTAAATTTATGCAAATATCATTTATTGTTTTTTTTTTAATTTTCGCGATTATCACACATTGTAAATAAACTATTTTGTAACGGATTTTATCGCGGTTTATCTTAGATTTTAAATCCCGACGTTATAAAGTCTTTTTCAGACTTTACGGTCAGAATCCACCGGTGACTATGAAGTTTAAAAAGACTTTAAAACGTCGGGATTTAAAATCTTAAATAATAATAAACAAAGAGTGGTTTCCTAGTAAAATTTATAGCGTTTTTTGATACTTTCCAATCTAATAACCTAAAATAAATTTTACCAGATTCCCGTTGAAGAAGGAGAGAGAAGTGGGCTCCGAGGGCTGAAATACACCTTTCCAGATGACCTAATGGATAACGGCAAACACAATGAAGACAATAAATGCTTCTGTAGAAATGGTGAGTTATTTTGGTGAAATAACGTTTAGTTATACGAAATGAAAAAAAAAATGATAGCTTTAGAAAAGAAGTACTCAGAACTTGAGAGGAAGTCGGTGCGGGTTTGATTTCCGCCCAGGACAATGTTTGTGTCACTTCACTTCAACCCTTCAGTTCGTAAATTAAATAAATAAATAAATGTGGGTATTTTAATATATTTATGTTGTTACAGATAAATGTTTACCAGAAGGTTTGATGGATGTCACTGACTGCTACTACGGGTTCCCAATTGCGCTTTCCTATCCTCACTATTGGAAAGCAGACCCTGTCGTCTTTGAGAAGGTCGAGGGTCTACACCCGAATAAAGAACTGCATGAGACTGCGTAAGTATTGATATATCTTTAAAAACGTTCCGATAGCTGTTATCGTGCAAAGTAAAAAATCTAGCGCAGCGCATTCAGCAGCTCAAAACGTAGAATCTAACCCCCTGATTCATAAACGTCTTCTAAGCTTATTTACAGCTGAAATAGGTTTATAATTCATTTGTCTTTGTCTGTCATCTTAACATTTATACTAGTAAGAAAGAGACGAAGTTCATTTTAACTAAAGAGTCTTAAAAGATTTTTACGAATAAGACCGTTAATTTATATCAATATCTATTTATCTTTCAATCATAGACGGTTGTCTATGATTGAAAGATATTACGCGAAACCAAATTTGTTTCGTCATTGAGTTTTTGAACTACACTTGCATTTTTAAAATTTCACCCTTTTAAAGCGAAAGGACAGTTTGTAGTAGTGTAATATCAGTTTATGGTCCAAATAGATTTGTTATCCAAAGAAAACTTGAACTAATCAATAATAAATAGCCAGTATTGAGAAGCGGTGACGCAGCGATACGGGCCTCGGCTTAGAAATACCTATAAGTTCAATTCTCCGTCGTGCCCACACATCAGTATGTGAATTATTTCATCGCCACTCCTCAATATCAGTGAAAGAAAATTTCGTGAGGAAATCATTTGAGGACATGTGACATCCATCAACCCGCACTTGGCCAGCGTGTGTGGATTAAGGCCTAAACTCTCTCAACTCGCAAGATGTTGAGAGAAGACCCGTGCCCAGCAGTAGGACACTAAAAAGAGTTGAAGTGACGTCAGTATCATAGCTAAATTAAAAAATTGTATTAAACTATACCGTGGTATTAATTTTCAGATTTTGGATCGAACCTGAATCAGGTTTACCGTTGGACGTCAGCTCTAAGTTCCAAATCAACATGGCGTTAGGAGATATTACTTCAATAAAAAATTCGGAACGTTTTGCAAATATGCACTTGCCAATGTTGTGGTTTGATATTGTAAGTATTTGTACATATTTCATGATCATAATATTTTAATATCTGTATACATATTATCATCTTGACCATTACGCTGCTATAGAGGCCGACCGTTTAACTCGCGTATCGCCATCTGAGGTACAAAGTCATAAAACATTTATTAGATCTCATAAAGAACTTTTAACCACAGATAAAAGGAATGTTAGACTATTCGTCACTAATATCCATATCGCTTGAATCATCATCACTGTCTGTGCAGCTTGAGGAGTCAGAATCTTGGCGATAGGCGATACGCGAGTTAAACGGTCAGCCCATAGCAAACGACGTTATTGTGACTGATTCAACGCGTAGCCTTAAGTGTTGAGTTGCACAAAATCGGTCATAAAAATCGGTGGAAAAATTGGCCGTGTGAGGCAAATGCAGTCTTCAAAGCGTTGAAGCATCATAATAATAATACGTTTGCAAAACTCCTTTACTACTTTGTATGGTCCAGTCGTTTAGGAGGAGTTCAGTCACATACACACGCACACAAGAAATATATATATTAAGATTAAGAAATCAATGGGTTTCCATTCAATTTTTAATCATACTAATTTTGTTTCTCTTTCTTTGACAGCGAATGCAACGCCTCCCTCCTACTCTGGAGCAGCGATTCTATTTACTACTCAACATACTACCCATCGTTGTCACATCGTTAATGTACATCCTGTTTGTTATCGGAACCATATTCATTTTCACAACCGTCTACATCCTCACCTTCAAGATAATGTTCAGAAAACAAAGCTTTGACCAATGGAAAGAGAAGGGAGTTTACGCACCTTGTGAAATACCTTTAAGTGATACGGACACAGAAAGCGACAACAAACATTCTTTAATCAAATCACATCATGATAAATTAAAAGATTTAAGTGCAAAACTGACAGACAAAATGTATGACACTGTTGGTTCAGTGACAGGTAGAGTTGTGGACGAAATAACTCATGTCAAACTAGCGTTTGAGAGGAGAGGGTCGAAAAATGTTGAAGTTCAAGGTCATGATGGTTTCCGAAGTGATTCCGAAGGTTATTCTGCTATTAAGCAAAGTGACAGTGAAGATGATTATAAATATCTAGATTTAGAAGTCGTAGATGATGGATCAGATTTGGTGTCAACGCAAAAATATGAAACTAAACGGTCGGAGAAATTAAATAGTCTGGATTTTGATCATAATTGCTGATTTTTTAATAGTGTGGACGGTCTTGATACTTGAAATCTTATACGGATTTAACGCCTTCCAATGAGGGTTATGGTTATTATCCGACCTCGTGATATAAACGTTAAATATAATTAACAATAACATTCTTTACCCTTAAATCATGAGTTGTTCATCAATGCCTAAGTTTATGGGCTGCCATGAGCTTTTATGGCAGGAGTCAATACCTAGATCAGTTCAATCTATTTTTAAAAATCTAAAAAGTATAAATAATTGTGAATTATTTATTTCAATGTTTGATATTCAAGTAAATCTAAGAAAATACTAAGTAGAAATAGTTCGGTAACATAATAAAATATTTTTTTAGTATCAAGACAGTCCATGTATTTTTGATTTATCCGTTGAAATTTAGCACCTAGTGCAATTTTTCTTGCCATGATTATTTGACTGATATTTTTAGCTATAGAGCAAAGTCTTGCGCCTTTCTTATTCCTTTTCTTTAGCTGCAATACTCTAAGAATTAACGTTGACCCAACTAAACAACGTTAGTTGTATCGATGATGTGTCAAAGCTGTAATTTCTTAGAAAATCGACTTCCTTTAATTAAGTTTTTTTGTACAATTTCGCATGCTTTGTTCTTAAGTGATTTAAGGTTTCATCTGATATTTATTTTAATTTTCTTTAGAATAATATTAAAGGGATCTGAGACATTATCTAATTCGAAGTTACGAGCAATAAATTATTGCCCGAAACTTTGAATTAAAGTACAAGGGTAGCCCCTTATTAGGATTTAAGAGGGATAAAAATTTGATTTTTATTTTTGTACAGTAACGTTAAGTTCATACTAATTATTTTTAATAAAAGATTTTGAATTAATGATTAAATCCTAATTTAATCGAATTATTGCTCAAATAATAATGTGCATTTTTAACGGTACGTAATATTAAAAGATCATAATATAATGTTTGAAATAATTTATAATATCTATTTTCATGCCAGTGATTTCATTTTTGTTGTTGGGTCCTCAATTTTGTAAAGTATTAACACAAAATATATCAATTTAAAGAATTTACTTAAAATTATTATTTTTATAACAAAGTTAAATAAAAATATTGTAATAATTAGGCATGATTGCATCAATTGATTACTTAGACCATCCTGTCAAACTTAATTTGAAAATATTTGACAAGAGGGATGACGAAAAGGTATAAAAAATCTTATTATAATTAAACATTCAGTATGATTATAAAACAATATTAGACACGTATTTTTGGATTTATCATTGAAATGAAACAATATTAACACAACGCATTATTTAAAGTTATGAAGAGGAAGTGCACTACGTCATACATCTGTATAAAACTTACCTAGATATGATGTCATTAGAGATTCCACTTGAACGTATCGCCGTACCTAATCCTTAATCACAAAAAATTGAAAAATAGGTGTGTTTAATTGATCTATCTGACTGACAAAACAAAAAAGAATGACGTTATCCCTTACCTACATCCATCATATCGTTAAAGGTAGTTGGTGCAACATGGCCTTCACTATACCTATATATTATTATATCTTACCCAATAATGTAATATGTTACCTAAAAACCTTATCTACCTTTGAATAATAAATTACCTTTGAATAGTAAACCTAGTTTTAAATACCGATTTCATTATTAAAACTTATGTGAAAATAAAAAAATACATTATAAAAATCAATAAATAAAATAATTAATAACATTACTAGTAATCGTATTAACTACTTACAAAATCGAAAAATAATAATTGATAAAAATAATAATGAAAATATTATTTTATCTTTTTTGCTTTTTTTTTATTTTCACATATTATTATGTTAACCCATAATTTTCTAATTAAGATAATGAAACTATATGGTAGACCATTTTTTAAATAGGTGTAAGGCTGGCTTAGACTATTTTTTATTAAAGCGCCATTAAAAATATTTTAGCATATTTTTTATATTTAGGTGTTTTATAAGTCTAAGCTGTAGCCTAGTACCAACATAAGTTGTGATATTTTTAAAATAATTAGTTAATTCATTTTTTGTAATTATTATTGTTGAATAACTTATTTATTAATTAATTATATTAGCAATATTTTGTACTTTTTCATGATTTTCTTGAATAATGTCTTAATAAAAATAATATTGTATTTATATTGTATTGTATTTATTTACTGGGATATTTATTAATTTAGGTACTATAAAATATTGTATAGAGGCAGTAAGTATACTTGCTGCGAACGCTGCTTATTCTATTCTGTCAAAGGATCGATATTTATCTGCATGAAAATTTTTATATTTGTCTTGAATCGGCGTAATTATCTATTTAAAAAAGATTTACGAAAGAAAAACTAGTAAAAATAGTAAATATAGTCCATACTACAAGCTTTGCTTAGTTTACGATCAGGTGATGACATTAATATGACAATTTTGTCAAGTTATTCAACAATTAATAATTATGAAATGTAATTGTGTACAATTAATTAAGATATGATTATTATTTTCAGTAAATTAAGTCGAAAGTATTCTTTCTACGTTTGGTACTTGGTCTACTATTTTGTAAATAGTTAGTTAAGAACTATTAAAAATAAATAATAAAGATTTTGAAATTATTTTTCTGTTTTTATTTATTTGAGACTAACTCCCGCCCGCCGCTTCGCCCACGTGATATTACTTTACTTTATGCTATTCCATTCAACAATCTATCTCTGTGCATTTTAAAAAGACGGTAGTACGATATAATGATGTTCTTCAGCCACCGTCATCAACGGAGCTCTTTCGCTGGATCAGTCTGCCAAAGACTACAATAGATTATAGGTGACAGTCTGCTTGCGACCACGACCGATGCCACTCCTATCGAAACTTTAAGCCAAGTAGGTACTAGTATAATACTAGTATAATATTACCAGTGCCAAATTAAAGGTGAACGCATTAATGTCCGTTTTTCATAAAATATTAGGGAGTAGGATTTTTGCTCAGAAGTTATCAAAATTCATAACTCGTGTTTTTATTTCGGCGCGGGAGTCTCCTGAAAGCTAGAGACAACTGCGTACGCCAAAAACAGGCAGTCTATAATTACATTAGCTTACGCATGTGGTTTCCCCCACGTGGTCCCCGTTTTACCCTATAAGGTAGTGAGTTTAATAAATCCTTTCTAAGTACACCCTTAGACCTCTTAAGGAACCGATGTGCCAAATTTGGAGTCTCTAGACCCAGCAGTTTAGGCTGTGCTTTGATATTTCAGTCAGTCAGTTTAGTCCTTTTATAAACCATTGATAAATCCTTTAATTACTATAAAACATAATTAGTTACCGCTAAATAAACAAAAAGAAATATAATATAATAATGTAGTGGGACATTAACACACACGGTCATCTGATCCCAAACTAAGCAGAGCTTGTACTATGGAAACCAGATAACTGGTAATATACTAGATATAATACTTTTCTTTTGTAAATACATACTTAAATATAGATAATTACACCCAAACACAAGACAAAAAGACATTTTTATACAAATGTTTGTCTCAGGTGGGAATCGAACCCACGACCTGCGGCGTGAAAAGCAAGTTTCTTAGCGACCACAAAAAAACTAAATAATTACATAAACAACAATAAAATTGGATATTTACAAATAAAAAACCGCATTTAGGTCGCTGCCTGAGGGCAAGGTACCAAGAATGTTGGCGACGTTACCCCTCTGAATAGCCAAACTTAAGCGTTGGCAGAAGTACGTGCCAGCTCTTGGGTCACCGGAGGTGGTAATTAACCGTCTAGACAGCTTCCGTACTAGATTCTTAGCGTCAGCACCCCTTGGTTCTATCGTTTCTACCGCAAACGGAACAAATATGAACCTCTCTCTGATGGCCGCATATTTCCTCTCTGGAGGTGCCCTGGAGGTGAGATGGCGCTAGGGTATCTACACATGTTGCATCTCACACCAATGACCTCTTACGACTCCAAGGCATTAACGTCATTCCGTCGGGCCTCTTGCCATCTTCTCGTGTTATTAAAGAAAATTTAAAAATTACTTAAATCTCACTTTTTTTACTAATATTATAAATGCAAATTAATGTTAATAATAATAATCTATCGGACGAATTTGGATGAAATTTGGCACGAGATAGATTGTACTCTGGAATAGTAGAAGATTATTTTTTATCTTTATACCACGTGGGTGAAGCAGCTAACTTTTAATAAAGAAAACTACATCAAAATCGCCATATTCAATTAAACACTGCAATATCACAAACATGTTAGTACCTACACAGATACACAGACATACAAATACACAAGACAAATATAATATTATTAAATGAGTTTCTAGTACCCACAAAACAAGGAAAATGCAATTGCTAAAATTTGGACCAGATGGCGCTGTAAAGATGTGTAAAAATATTATTATTATTACGGCAGTTTTTTAGTTTTTTACTAGGTACTAATCTTTAAAAACATATATACTTATTTAAACTTGACACTGGCAAAATTGCGGAATAATTTCTACAGAGGCCATAATTAAAAGAAGAAGAAGAAGATTATTATTACATTATTATTACACACTTATTTTCTTCGGAGATTAAAACAGATAATTTAATAAACATTTATTAAAAAAAGAAAATATTTATTAACTATTATATTAAAACACATTGCTTAAATAACATTTACAATTAATAATACATAATTAATTCATTAAATCATGAAATTCATGTTTTGAATAATATGAATTGTAATAATTTAATAGTTTCATAGAAACATAATAGATTATAACTGCATAAATGAAAATGTTGATTACTCTGTCCAGAAGAGTCATTCTGAAAAAGAAAAATGATAATTATTATTAGATATTAAATTCACTTCACTGCACTCAGTTCAACAATTTTTTAGTGTCCCACTGCTGGGCGGAGGTCTTATCTTACATATCTTACGAGTTGAGAGAGTTTAGGCCTTAATCTACACAGCGACGATGTAGCAATTCACACAAAGATGTGTAGGCACGACTGGAAATCGAACCCGCGACCTTATATTTCTAAGGCAAGGCCCGTACTGCTACGCTATTTTTCTAATTATTTACTAAAATTTTAACGTTACAATACTTTTGCTTGACTCTAATCAAGGCATATTGCCAATGTCCTACGTTCCCGCTCTTTGCCTAGGTCATCTGAGAAGTCTTGGGTTACCCAGTGCCCCAGGCACCTGAATTTTGTGACTCTACTTCTCCTGGAGAGACCTCCAAGTCTAACCGGTGTGGTGGCAGACTTCTAACCCCTTCCGGTTTACTTTGTATCAGAAAGTCTTTTAACTTCAATTTAACTCCTTGGCAGACATCTAATCTATATACTGTTTGTTACGCTTTCACGCAAAAACTACTGAACGGATTTGGATGAAATTGGGTATGGAGGTAGTTTGAGACCCGAGAAAGGACAAAGGATAGTTTTTATCCGACTGCGCAAAAAGAAGGTAATGTTTTGGCGGGGTAACCGACATACACGCGGGCGAAGCCGCGGGCGGAAAGCTAGTACTTATATAAAATTTCCATGTTACCGTACTCCTCCAAAACGGCTTTACCGATTTTTACCAAATTTTATATGCGTATTCAGTAGGTCTGAGAATCGGCTACTATCTATTTTTCATACCCCTAAGTGATAAGGGTTATCCACCCCTAACATTTTTTTATACAAAAAATATTTTTTTTTTTTTTTATAATGTGGCATTAAAAAAAACATGCAACCCAAAATTTTCACCCTTCTATCACCAACCCCTATTTTATTAATAGTTGTTTTAGTAATTTAACAATAAGGAAGGTGAGAAATACGCGGTACCAATTTCGCTAGGGCAGCTTGTGTATATGTCGCAGTAAGATAGATCAAGCCGTAAGTTCATTCTACGAAAAAGATCAATACGTACTATTGTCAGTATTTCACAAAGAGAAAGCTGTAGATCTCATTTTAAGAGTTTAAATATTCTAACTTTGCCCAGCTTATACATACTTGTGTTGTTGGTTAATTTAAAAAAAAACATATACATGAATTCGAGTGTAACGAGGAAAGAACAGCTAGGGAAAATACTCGTAGAATGGACTTTAAAATTGAGATTGCATATCATTTAAATGTAACAAAGCATAGCTCTCACTACCAAGCGGTACAAATATTTAAAGACTGCCAGCCTTTTAAAAAACATTGTTATACCATAGCACTTTTAAGACTATGCTCAAAGCATTTTTATTGGATAAAAGCTTCGATTCAGTGGAAGAACTTTAAATGAAATCAAAGAATATTATTATTATTGTTATAACTAAATTAAAATTCTATGTTATTTATAATTATTATTTAGTAATCATTTATTATTAATCTGTAAATTGTTGCATGTTATTATGTTTCTTTTTATAATTCATATTAATTTTATTTTGTATGTTGGACATCAAACACAATGCACATTGTTATTGATAAATAAATAAATAAAGTAATATAGTTATATCCATGTAATTATATACCGTAACATAGTGATACGAAAGCGATACATACCATAAACACAATAAAGTACATACCTTCTACAATGAGCTCTGGCTTTTGGCAAATCTTCATCCTTTTCCTTTAGAAGAAACCTTCTCCCTCCTAAACAACAATCTTTAAAGTACCCGTAGATGTCTACACTCTCGAGATCGTAATAAAAACTTTTTATATCACCCTCTTTTAACACCCCTCTTAGAGCTGTGAAGTTCCTATTGTCAAATGTCCATTGCTGGGTCAAATAGTAACCTAACGCGAGGTTTGCTATGAAGATGCGTCGTTGGATTTTAACTAACCTGAAAAAAACGCCTTTATTAATTTTAATCTTATATCTAATACCTTTAAACGAGCAATTCTTGTATATAATTGGAATCTCGGAATCGGCTCCAACGATTTTCATAAAATTTAGTATATAGGGGGTTTCGGGGGCGATAAATCGATCTAGCTAGGAATCATTTTTAGAAAATGTCATTTTAAAAATACCGAGCTAAGCTCGGTCATCCAGATATTGATGATAACGTATGAAAAATCGTATTTTAATTAGACAGTCGAGCAAGGAATCGAACCCGCAACCTTCGACTAGCAGTTATGGTCACTAACTACTACGCCACCTACGCCTTAATCGACTCACGGTAGCCAAGTACGGGTTAATGGATATCACATGTCCTCGAATAGTTCTTAGACATGCCGGTTTCCTCACAATGTTTTTCTTCACCGATATCGAGCAGCGCCGATGAAACAATCCACACAAAGATGTGTAGGCACGATTGGGAATCGAACCCGCGACCTTATATTTCTGCCCATACCACTGCGGCACGTCTGCTTATTGCGCCACCGCTGCTCAAAGAATGTATAGATGTCTGGATGTATGGATGTATGTTTGTGACTCTTTGACGCAAAAACTGCTTCACGGAATTAGATGAAATTTGTCACAAAGATAGATTGTGATCTGGATTAACACATAGGCTAATTTTATCCAATAAATATCGCGGGCGAAACTTTGACCGAAAGTTATAAGCCGACCGTTTAACTCGCGTATCGCCTATCGCCAAGATTCTAACTCCTCAAGCTGCACAGACAGCGATGATGATTCAAGCGATATGGATATTAGTGACGAATAGTCTTACATTACTTTTATCTGTGGTTAAATAGTTCTTTATGAGATTTAATTAATGTTTTATGACTTTGTACCTCAGATGACGATACGCGAGTTAAACGGTCGGCCTATAGTTAAAATACTTACAAAGGTTGTTTTCCGAGTAACCAGAGCAATGTATCTACAACCAAAGCTGGCAGAAGATGTTGAACTAGAACCTAAAATAATAATAAAAATGTTCGTTTTGAAATATACTTTATAACGGATTTTGGTGGCGTGGTCGGTAAGATACTTGCTTTTCACGCCGCTGGTCGTGGGTTCGATTCCCACCCGAGACAAACATTTGTTTAAATATGTCTGTTTGTCTTGTGTCTGGGTGTAATTATCTATATCTAAGTACATATTTACAAAAGAAAAGTATTATATGTAGTAGGTATATTACCAGTTATCTGGTTTCCATAGTACAAGCTCTGCTTAATTTGGGATCAGATGACCGTGTGTGTTATTATCCAAAAAAAAATAATCTAAAAATAATCTCTCGTGAGATTTGGGGAGGGAGAGGGTGTTGAGGAAAATCTTACGATATATCACCAAGAGGTGGGGACGAAAAATTCTCAAAAACGCCTCACGCAATGAATGTACACCCCCAAATATGCTGGAGGAAAGCGTGTCTATAAAATGCACTAAAAATATAATTTTGTACTACTTTGGGCACTCACCTTAATATAATGTAAATGTTTGTTCGTAGTAATCTTCCCACCGATATTCCATAGCATGCCATTAAGAGGTATGTCCCGGGCTAGAGTCCTCGACATGCTGACCAGCTCCCCCATCAAGATATTGTTCAATTTACCAGCACAACAATTGTAGATTTGTACTTCGTCTGATGGTTCTAATCTATGGAAAACATTATAAATCTTCTAATATACAAAATTCTCGTGTCACAGTGTTAGTTACCGTACTCCTCTGAAACGGCTTGACCGATTTTTATGAAATTTTATATGCATATTCAGTAGGTCTGAGAATCGGCTACTATCTATTTTTCATACCCCTAAGTGACAAGGTTTATTCACCCCTAATATTTTTTTTTATTTTTTCGGTCCATTTTTAATTATATATTTTTTAATAGCGATATTGGCTAGCGATAATTCATAGGTGAGAAATACGCGGTACGAAGTTCGCTGGGGCAGCTAGTAATATATTTATATCTATACTATGAAGCTGCAGAAAAAATTGTTTTATGTGTTGTATTGGTTATTATATTCTAACTGATTTATTAATATTTCAACGTCACAACAGTATTGCATATACTATGCGTTTCAAATATGAATAGGATTTAAAGTCCGCCATCTTGGACTGGAATGCGCAACAACTTTACATTTTGTAGTACAGTGGACAAAAATGTTGTTCGCAATAATAATCACATCTAGACGACAAATTAAATAAAAATGCGCATATCTTAATGCTGTTCGAGTAAGATTGGACATTTGGAGTCGAATATTTCGGTACGAACTTAATTTATTAACTTCCGACGAAAAAAAGCGATGCTATAAGTTAAAACATGTGTTTTTATCCGAGTATATGTATTTGTGTACAAGTTTGTGGCATCCTAGCGCGTAAATATACTTAGGCAGGTAGCTGTATTGTAACTACATACCTGATTAAAGTATTCTACATAAATCACTTTTTCATACATTTAAAAAAATATAATTGTCTGTGGTTTTTTTTTTTTTTTTAACATTGTGTGCTGACGTTACTTTCGCTTTTTGATATGAAGTTAGCCGCGGGTCCAGTCCTATTCTTATTTGAAGCGCATAGTAGCTTAGAATAGAATTTAAGTTATGATACACCCTATCCGGTTCACCCTGTGTTTGTCTAAGCTTAAAATGATAAAACTCACTTTTTAGTTCCTCTAACCCAACCAACTGCAATAATATTTTTGACACACGCATCCACGGGTATATAATCACAAACAATTTCAGGTTTCGTGTGAAGACTTCTCATTATGCCTGAAAATTAAATAAAATTACAGTTCGCGAGAGCAGCGGTGGTCACCGGGACGGGACTCGCCTTCTATGATACCGGTGAAGGTCGATGTTCTGCGGTCTCCTCTACAGTATATATTACCTATTAAAAACCTTTACAGTCTTTATCCGACTGCGAAAAAAGAGGTTAACGGTGTAGCGCGATATGCGCTGGGAGAGCCGCGCGCGGAAAGCAAGAAAAATATTCTTTTTTTTTTGAGACGCGAGTCTACTTAAAAATAGTCCAATTTCTTTTCCTACCGTGCAGTGAATAACTGGCAACTACTGAGAAACACTGACAAAAACTCAGTAGGCTTTTTTTCTTTTTTAAATGAAGTACTTATATCTATTACATTTTGTTTGTTCAGTGTGTTGAACTAGAGCGACTTAATTCCAATCGTTTTAATCCGTTACATAGTCTGAAATTTTATAATACGCTTTCTTACATAACGTAGATTTTATAATTATTTTAAATTTTTCCCTAATATTATTTCGAAATGTATTGTAGAAACGTATACACTGCCCCATAAAAGAGTTACTATTTTGTGGAGACGAATACTCGTCTCCACAAAATTAGTACCTCTTTATAACTCTCTCTCCACATCATACGATGTGCTACAAGATCGTTCTTAATTCTAGTATTCAGATTATGTGTGTAGCTTATTTTTTAAATTTCGTAATATTTTTATGCACATCTATATCTTTAACTATACTTAATATTATAAACGCAAATGTAAGTTTTTTTGTTACGCTTTTACGCAAAAACTACTGAACCGATTTGGATGAAATTGGGTATGGAGGTAGTTTGAGACCCGAGAAAGGACATAGGATAGTTTTTATCCGACTGCGCAAAAATAAGGTAAAGTTTTGGCGCGATAACCGACATACACGCGGGCGAAGCCGCGGGCGGAAAGCTAGTACAATTTTCATAAATATATTCAGAAGCGACAGTCAAAATGAATTAAAAAGTTACAGGGTCGATTCCCGGTCGTGCCCGCACATCGAATCCAAACCGCCCGTGTTCCGAATTTCGTCATGCTCAATATCGGTGAAGGAAAACATCGTGAGGAATCCGACATGTGTAAGAACTAATCATTCGAAGACAAGTGACATCCACCAACCTGCACTTGGCCAGCGTGTGTGGATTTAGGTCTAAACTCTCTCAACTCGTAAGATAGTTGAGAGAAGACCCGTGCCCAGCAGTGGGACACTAAAAAGGGTTGAATTTATTGATTGATTGATTGACAGTGCGAGGAAGCTGATTTCGCATTTGTATTATTGAACATTCATGAGTTGCGTCGCGCGAGGGACGCGGATTATTAAAAAGCAATAAAAACTGGTTTCTATTCTTATTTATCTATGACGTGAGGTACCTATTATAGAAATTTAAAAGATAAGTTCGAAAATCATAACCCGTTCCAAACAGTCGGTAAATATACAAAATAAAAGCAAATATAATTAAATAAATTTAATTTAAGGTACAAAAAGAGAAAAGAATCTCTCCGGCGGGGAATCGAACCCCGGTCTCCCGCGTGACAGGCGGGGATACTGACCACTATACTACCGAAGATTTAATGCAATTGTTGAAATTATTAATTGCTTTATACTTAAGGTTTATTCATATTAAGCATTTTGTTAATTGTTATTCAAGTGTTTTTAGGAATTAATTTTCGATTCATTGTAATTTAAAATTTAATTTACTAAATTACCAACACAATAATATCATTCACAAAACAACTAAGAATTCAAAAAATTCGTTATTTTGGTTGGATGATAGCAAAAGTATTATTGAAAACTAATTAACAAATTAATAATGAATATAATATAGTGAATAAGATTAAATTGTCATTGAAAAAGTAGATATTATTATTATTAAATGTGAACTATTATGATGTTATTACTTGTTAGTAACACTGCCATCTAGTTGTATACTGTTGAACTACTAACATTGTGACTGAGCTATCTGAAGTGCTCGCTAGATGTCGCTTATACGTAGTACAGCAACTTTTCACTAGATGTCACTAAATAAAATGTTTTATTCACACTCAACTCTGTCAAGGAAAGTTGGGGAGTATTTTAATTAGGGCCTATAATTTCGCAATTATGCCAATGTCAAGTTTAATTAATGATAAGTTTTAATATGATTAGTAAAAAGGCCGACAGCGATATATTATAAACGCCATTACATTCTCAAGAAAAGTTATTGTTTTTCGCGGGTATTTTCTATTCGAGATGTTACCACAGATAATACATATAATACTATGTTATTTTCAAATTACGCTTTTGTTTTTTTTTCTTGGAGAATTTCATGCGGGTTTATGTGTTAAAATATTTATTAGGTATCTACTTACATAAATTTATGTTATTATAAAATAAAATATTAACAATTTACCTTTTCCACACGCGATCATGATACCAACGGGACCATTGAAGTTTTCGATCCAACCCGGCATAGGTTCTTCGGAACTTGCAATCACTTTAAATAAATAAATATTAATGTTATACATATTTAATTTGTAATCGACCATTGTTCTTTTATTTACATAATTTTATATTTATGTCGACAGCAGAAAGGTCGCGGGTTCGATTCCCACCCAAGTCAAACATTTGTATAATGAACATGTCTGATTGTCTTGATTCTCAATTTAATAATTTTTAGACTGGTAAATATAGGGTGACTGGTAACTACACTAACTAGTGTAAAATACTTTACAACGATGTAAAATTTTAAATAAAATTCGCTATTTTATACTGAGCCGCGTAGTAGAGGCGACAATAATGGAAAGTAGATTATAGAGTACAGAGGCTGGTAACAATGCGGCTCAATGTAAAATATGCTTAAATAAAAAAAAGTTTCTCCAAAAAAAATTTTTTCGTAATTTATTTGTAGACATGACCACTACCACGTTATAAAGTATTTTATACTAATTACTAATCACCCTATATAATAGGACAATTAAAAAATATAGTGATACATATGTATACCATTTTTTTTTTAGAATTATTTGTAGAGCAGTCATCATCATCATTCCCCTTGCCTTTTTCCCATGTCACCCCTATTGGGGTCAGCTTCCAGTCTAACCTGATGCGGCTAGCTACCAGAATTATACGAGAGACTGCCATCAGACCTCGAAACCCGTAGGGAACAAGTAGCTGAGATGGTTAGACCAGGTGTCAGATTATATTGGCTTCTGACTACATGTAACGATTGTTATACACGTGTTAAATAACAACCGGGACCGACGGCTTACCGTGCTCTCCGAGGCACGTAGGGTAGTCCCTCAACCAACCAGACACCGAAACAAATCTTTGTTGTAACACAAATATTGTCCGGGGCGGGATTAAACCAGTGACCTCCCGGGCACAGTATAGCCCAATCGGACGGCTTACACCGCTCGAGTACCGAGGTAAGTTGTACAGCACAGTAAAAATTTTAATTGTTTTAATTACCTATGGAAGGTCTGACTATGCATCCAGGCAGTCTTCCTTTGTACTCAGCAACCACATGCTCTGCTAGTTGCTTAGTAAACGTATAGGTGTTTGGGAGCTCGCCTAAATACCTAGAAATAAAAAATAATATTAAACAGTTAATATTTATTACTATGCGTTTCAAATAAGAATAGGATTGTAAATCCGCCATCTTGGACTGGAATGCGCAACAACTTCACGTTTCTTAGTAGTTTCTTTTTTAAATGTTTATTCGATAAAAAAAAATTGGTTGCCTGTAAAGTCGGTATACGGGCGAAAGTTTTACGTGACAACGACTTTGAGTGGTAAAATAATTTTAATGTGAATATTCATTCGTATAGTAGGAAGAAGGATGAAATAATAGTAACAATTTAAAACATTTATTTATACAAAGAATTATATTTAAAACATTAATTTATACAAAGAATCTCGCTCTTAGGCGGGCTAACTGTGCTCGAGTGGAAGGGACGCGTGCCTTTCACTTTTTATGTCTGTCTCTCTCGCTCTTAGGCGGGCTAACCATGCCCGAGTGGAAGGGACGCGTGCCTTTCACTCGCTCTCATTGTGAGCGCATAACGTGAGCGGAGCGTAACGCAGTTTCTTGAAGTGTCACTCGGCAAACCAATTTATAAGACGTTGTCACGTCAAAAAAAATCCGTTCGAGTAAGAATGGACATTTGGAGTCGAATATTTGGGTACGAACATTTATTAACTTCCGACGACAAAAATCGGAGTTATAAGTTAAAACGTGTGTTTTTATCCGTGTATACAAATTTGTGTACAAGTTTGTGGTATCCTAGCGCGTAAATTTACTTAGGTAGGTAGCTGCATTGTAACTTGTACATAAGTAAAGTTTTTACATAAATTACTTTTCCATACATTACAAAACAATATTACTTTCTGTGGTTTGATTTTTTTTTTATTCTTGAATAGGCTGGCGCTTGACTACAACTTGCCTGATGTTAAGTAATGATGTAGTCTACGATGGGACGCGACCAGCTCAATGTACCGATTCACTCGTGATAATGACTTTCAGTGTGAAGGTGGCAGTGAAATGAGGCTCCTTACAGTTGAAACCATAAAGTAGCAACAATTCGACCCACCCTCTTAAATGGTGTCACCAGACATCGCACCGGAACACGTCAAGGCCGCTTGGCGGTGCGGCCTGGTCTGATAGGTAGTCACTAACCACTGCCTAAGTCTACCACTAGTTAATTACCAGTAAACATAATTACCAGTTGATTGTCACCTGATTTGCACTACCCGGGGACCACGTGTGGGGATTCAGATAAAAGGTGCAGGATATTTTGTGCTGACACTACTTTCGCTTGGGTTTGGGTATGAAGTCAGCCGCGAGTCCAGTCCTATTCTTATTTCAAACGCAGTATCAATTTTTTTTAATAACATGCTATAGGTACCTATCTGGTCGGTTGTTTTACACTAACCACCAGTCACCCTGTATAGTGTACTCACTTAGGCGTCAAAACTCTTATCACATGATCATCCGCATTGTCGCAGACGGCTATAGTGTTTCTCCAATCAGCTAGAGGAGGGTACAGGACCTCCTCTATGGGGTCCCTGTTGGTGTTGGAGTAGGAAGTCGAAACGTGGACCACAGCCTAAAAACAGAGTAATAATTAGATGGGAATCAAACATCGAACCTTTGCAGATACCAGATAACATTCACTCTTAATTTTTCACCCTTTTTAGTGTCCCACTGCTGGACGACTGTCTTACGAGTTAGAGTTTAGACCTTAATCCACAATCGCTATCCAAGTGTGGGTTGGTGGATGTCACATGTCCTCAGATGATTAGTTCTTAGACATGCCGGTTTTCTCGCGATATTTTTCTTCACCGATATTTTTTTTATCAGATAGAGTGATTCAAGAGGAAGGAATGTGTATAATACATGCTGTATTATAGTAGAGAAACACTGATAATTTTAGAGGTTTCTGATGTGATGTCGTAAATTAACTCATATTTTGCGCTTACATTGCAAACGCTGGCTAAACACTACGAGATATATCAAAGTAATGTACTACAGTATTGCACACCTTAAAAAGGTCAACAAAAATGTCCGCGATGGTTTAAGTGTATCTCTTAGGGATAACCCACAATAACCATTTTAACTTATTTTGGCTTACATTTTGGCTTATTTACGAAGCGATTTTAAGTAATACTGCATTAATCCTTATCCAATTAAGTATCTTGAATATCTTGTGCATTCAATATTAGATCACTATTGCCCTATACAGCAGGTAATTTAAGTGAATATTTCCGAAGATATTCCAGATTTAAATTGTCTAAACAAAACATATTTGTATTGTTAATAACAAAAAAGCTGTACACATTGTTTAGGAGTACGTTGGCACATCTACTTCTTAATGCATCAGCTGTCATTTTGTACTGTCATCGCGTCCGTCTTTGAAGTCAGCTGTCACTCGAAAATGACAATATGAACGAACGAATGAACACCGAGCACGGGTGAAGCGGCCATCTTAGAAGGGCTGACACCTTTGTGATGGACGGTTGCATCGTCGGGAAGTGCGCACGCAAACACGTGTTCGGTGGACGTTACGCTTTAATCCAATGTAATGTTAGCGATCTGTAATTATCTAGTAGAATTAGTGAGAGATTGTGTTATCGAGTGATCGGGGAGAAGTGATATTTGCCATAGTTATTTTATTGAAATACCGTCTTCTTACCCGATTATTCACGCCTACCTAAAGTTGCCTGCTAATCCTGATATTTTTAGTCTAAAACTTTCAAAAACCTACAAGTATATGGACATTTTGGCGGGTCGCTTGTAATAAGATAAAATGCACTTAAATCTACAAACTATTTTATTTAATCTCTTGGCAATCCATTATATTCTAGCTATTATTTCTAGCAATTCTATTTTCTTTTTAACGAATGTTTTGAACAAATGATATTAATTTGAAAACGCATATTGACCAGTTTAAGATTGTATTCGAAAACATATTCTTCTTAATCTTGAACTCGTACTAAGGGTACAGGTAGCAGTTTAGCTGCTCGCTAGGATACTCGGTAAGTTCTAAGTAAGCCGTCAGTCATGTGGAAGCAGAGCAAAGGTTCTTAATTCTTACCGAAACGTTTTTCAGTTCCTCAGCAAGCTGCATCACTTGTAAAGTCCCTTTGAGGTTCATTTGTACAGCGAATTTTAAGGTGTCATCGAACCTGTAAGTAATATTTATTTACAACAGATAGATTTGTTATCTTACATAACAAGAAAATTGTCCTCATTGATTTTAACTATGTCAGTAAAAATCCAGTATAATGCTGACCTTTCGTTGTACGGAAATCTTAAGCAATGCGAGATCAGTTTAGGGGCTGTCCATTAATCACGTGATCTTTTTTTAAACATTTTTGACGTGACAACGTCTTATAAATTGGTTTGCCGGGTGACACTTCAAGAAACTGCGTTACGCTCCGCTCACGTTATGCGCTCACAATGAGAGCGAGTGAGAGGCACGCGTCCCTTCCACTCGGGCATGGTTAGCCCGCCTAAGAGCGAGAGAGACAGACATAAAAAGTGAAAGGCACGCGCCTTCTTCCTACTATACGAATGAATATTCACATTAAAATTATTTTACCACTCAAAGTCGTTGTCACGTAAAACTTTCGCCCGTATACCGACTTTACAGGCAACCAATTTTTTAAACTCTCCCCTCGCCCTTGGTGATACATGGTGAGGTTTAAGACTACCCCCCCCCCCACCCCCTACCCAAAATCACGTGTACTTTTAGTATCTACAAGAAATCTTAATTTTTTTATAATATTATCTTAATACAGGTATAAAGTATAATCTTATTTTATTCTGAAATTAAGGACCATGATAAAATGTGTGGACAGAAAGGTTGAAGGTTGTCTCGCGCGTTTGAAAAAATTATGAAAAATAAATACCTACGTGATATCTTTCTACACCCCCCGCCCCCCTTGTGACATTTCGTGATTTTTGTCAAACCCCTCCCCCCCCCCTTTCTAGCTTCACGTGATTAATGGACGGCCCCTTTTACTGGAACTGTATAGCTGTATGTACCTACGATAGAAGTCGGTTTTGTGTTTGTACCTATTTATTGAAAAGTAGACTATGATCCTTTTTCTCCTGTGCCTAACTATATTACCGGAAGGTGTAGACAGAGGTGTATATCACCTACTTTTCGCCGGCTACGTTTAGATCCTTTACGTAATAGGGGGCGAGTCTATTCCGTTAACAACTACAAACTTCGAGCTGCAACTAAGATTCTCTAGTATATCAGAAAAGTTTTGCTCGACCAGAAGTCCTTAGAGAAAGGACAAGCAGCTTCTTTCTTGCATGCGGGAGTCGAACCCGGGGACTCGCGGTTATTTATTAGAACCAGCTTACCACTGGACCACTAAGACAGTTTGCTCACTTAAACAAATTTTTCTTATATTTAAATCTCTTTTTTCTCTACGCTGTCTCCCGTTTTGTCTGGAGGGAAGTAGACAATGTAACTTTCCAACTCCTCCTATTATCTTTCTGATTGAATTCATGCGGGATCCAAGACAGTTTAGTTGTCCCAGGACTTGGCCGGGTTCAAATCCCGAGTCTCTTCACGGCGCCGTTGTCGATCCTGGTGCGTAGGAGTAGCAGTAGCGGGATTGAGCTGGTGAGTTCAGTTCCAGATAAAAATATATAGATATTTCTACTCACCTCACACTTGCGGCGACATGGAATATTATATTGACTTCATTGATGAGAACCTTCCGGTCTTCTGGAGACAACCCTGAAGAAAGTAAATAATATCATTGGTTACCCTCATGATGAAGAGGTACGGGTGTCGCTTAAGAAACATAAGGTCACAGGAGTCGATTCCCGGTCATGCAGTCATCTTTGTGTCAACTGCTCAATATCGGTGAAGGAAAACATCGTGAGGAAACCGGCATGTCTAAGAACTAATCATTCGACGACATGACTGTGACTTCCACCAACCCGCACTTGACCAGCGTGTGTTGATTAAGGCCTAAACTCTCTCAACTCGTAAGATAGTTGAAAGAAGACACTTGCCCAGCAGTGGGACACTAAAAAGGGTTGAAGGAGTTGATACTTCTGAGCATTTTACTGTTTACAACTTACTGTAGTTTGACTTACAGAGCCATTTAACATTGGAAAGGAATGGAAAACTCTTTCGTTCAGCATAACGTGCTGAAGTGTGCAGGGTTGAAGTGTGTGTTTATTTATTTCTTTGGATCAAATCTAGTGACTGAAAATTGATACCCTACCTATTGACTGCTTGATCTGTAGGTTACTTCTCATAATTAAATTTCTTGACGCGCCGTACAAGTTGCGGTGCAGTTGCAGTCAAGTTTACGTCTTAGTTATCGAGGGTAGAGGTAAGGAGGACTATCTTATATGGGGGACAAGTTGAAAAAGTGTCCGGCTGTAAGCTTTGAGTAACAGTTCAAAAACCTTCCAGAATGGCGCTAGCGTAGCAACAGTGTAGGGTTGGAATGTAGCAGTTGTAGACGGATTGAAGTGTGTTAAGTTAATAAATTTAATATCTTTGTTGACTAAAGTAGTTAGTAACAGTATGCAATAACATAACGAAGTAGGATAACGAAGCGGAAGTTGTTCTTTCCTTGTTTACTTTTCTATTTTACTGTAATAACTTTTGGCGTCGTTTTTAAAATTTACCCTGATGCGATTGTAGCGCGACCCTAATTTAACACATTTCGACGGACTCTTACCTCTACCCTCTATAGTCTTAGTCAAAAATGGTATTCTTGTAATTGTTTAGCTGTCTTAGCTAGGATAAAGCGCTCGCGTGACGTGAACTTACGAGAGTACGAAAGGAGCTGTTTTGATCGAAACTTAACTGCAATTCACTACAATTGAACTTATTGAATTACGTGAAATAGCCTACTGTACTTTGGTGCGCATCTGTAGTTCATGACGATTTAATTTAATACAGTCGGTATCATATAACTCCAAAATGGCCGCCACTACAAAATGACCGATTACATAAAGGAGACGTTCAAAAAATGTATAGAGCCTGGGATTAAAATAATTGTAAATTTGAACAGCAATCTGAGTTACATAGGTTAATAGAGCATAATTATTTAAATTTTTTTGTGTATTTAAAATAATTTTACACCCTCCCGTTTTTTTAAAAATTGAAATTGAAAATAAGAATCCTTAATGCAATATTATGATTATTGCAATTGGCAACCCCATGGCCAAATGACAATTGAGCAACCAAAAAAATTAAAATTATTTAGAACGCTGTCAATCAAACTGATCAATGACAATGACATCATGACGTTTGCCGTAATTATATTTTTTTCCACGCGTTTTGTTATTACACTAATAAGATAACAAATATTTTTCGTCATAATTACATTAAACTGCAGCTAGAATAATATTACAAGAAAAAAGTACTCTAATACAATGCAATTATTGTCGTGATTGCAATATTTATACTGCTTAGGAAACGGATAATTAAAGGTAATGTGCGTTTTGTTTTTCTATTACATTTCTTGTATTTTTACAAAAATGGGTGCTCCTAAAATTCATGTTTAGTTAAATTCTAATAGCTTTTTAAATAAGCTTTCCAATGAGGTATACATATCACATTAGTGTTCAAAATTCTATCCCACTTTTGACCTCTCCTTTATCACTATTTATCCATTCCTTGCTTAACTATCTAACTTATTCACACAAAAATGTGTGGGCACGACCAGAATTTGAACTCGCGACCTTATTTTTCTAATGCGAGGCCCGTACCGCTGTGCAAGCTAAATAAAACCGTTTAAAAATACATTGTATGTTAATTGAAAATTGTTCATGTTTCATTTGTCAAAGCTTTCGCACTGGATAAAAAGTGTTCCTGTATATTTACTCATCGAACTTCGCACTTACCGAGTCCTGGCTCCAAAACATCTCCAGCGACAACGAACACCTTAGATTCAAATACTCCAGGCCTCTCTTTCTTTAACCGATCGAAACACTAAAAATTAATTAATCACACATTTAGTATTGTCTTAGATTTATGCGAATATATTAATTTTAGATTTTAGATCCCGACGTTTCAAAGTCTTTTCAGACTTCATGGTCATGGCTGAACTGACTTGAAACGTCGTCGGGTTATAAAATCTAAAATCACGCGTTCGATATGATAAATTCTTGTTATATAGCCCATTTATTGAGGAAGGCTATAGGCTACTTTTTGTCTAACTGGTGGGCATAGGACACGCGGGCAAAGCCGCCGAATGGAAGGCTATCTTGTATAGTTAAGAATAGCTTTCACTCTCGGATTCTCTCGCGTGGTACTTATACTAGGATAAAAGGCAGGCTATGTGTTACTCAAGACGCTAATCTATCTGTGTGTCAAATTTCATTCAATTCCATAGAGCGTTGTTGCTGTAGCGATACTAACGAGAGTCGATACTATCGAGAGTCGATACTAACGAGAGTCGATACTATCGAGAGTCGATACTAACGAGAGTCGATACTATCGAGAGTCGATACTAACGAGAGTCGATACTATCGAGAGTCGATACTAACGAGAGTCGATACTATCGAGAGTCGATACTATCGAGAGTCGATACTAACGAGAGTCGATACTAACGAGAGTCGATACTATCGAGAGTCGATACTATCGAGAGTCGATACTATCGAGAGTCGATACTAACGAGAGTCGATACTAACGAGAGTCGATACTATCGAGAGTCGATACTAACGAGAGTCGATACTAACGAGAGTCGATACTATCGAGAGTCGATACTAACGAGAGTCGATACTATCGAGAGTCGATACTATCGAGAGTCGATACTAACGAGAGTCGATACTAACGAGAGTCGATACTATCGAGAGTCGATACTATCGAGAGTCGATACTAACGAGAGTCGATACTATCGAGAGTCGATACTATCGAGAGTCGATACTATCGAGAGTCGATACTATCGAGAGTCGATACTAACGAGAGTCGATACTAACGAGAGTCGATACTATCGAGAGTCGATACTAACGAGAGTCGATACTAACGAGAGTCGATACTATCGAGAGTCGATACTAACGAGAGTCGATACTAACGAGAGTCGATACTATCGAGAGTCGATACTATCGAGAGTCGATACTATCGAGAGTCGATACTAACGAGAGTCGATACTAACGAGAGTCGATACTATCGAGAGTCGATACTAACGAGAGTCGATACTAACGAGAGTCGATACTATCGAGAGTCGATACTAACGAGAGTCGATACTATCGAGAGTCGATACTATCGAGAGTCGATACTAACGAGAGTCGATACTATCGAGAGTCGATACTATCGAGAGTCGATACTATCGAGAGTCGATACTAACGAGAGTCGATACTAACGAGAGTCGATACTAACGAGAGTCGATACTATCGAGAGTCGATACTATCGAGAGTCGATACTAACGAGAGTCGATACTATCGAGAGTCGATACTAACGAGAGTCGATACTATCGAGAGTCGATACTAACGAGAGTCGATACTATCGAGAGTCGATCCTATCGAGAGTCGATACTATCGATAGTATTGCATCAAAATAGTCGATACTAGCGAGAGTCGATACTATCGAGAGTCGATACTAACGTGATTCGATACTATCGAGAGTCGATACTATCGAGAGTCAGTACTATCGAAAGTCGATAGTATTGTGTTGCATCAAAATAGTCGATACTAACGATGACCTATCGACGCGTTTCAATAGTATCGATAGTTTTGATATAGTATTATATAATCTGTGGTTTTTATTGATATTTTTTGTGTTCGGGGTTTCCCTTTACGCAGATTATACTTGTGGTAGGAGACTCCGCTCTTTCGTATTCCCTAGCTTAAATAATTTAAGTTAACAAAAACAAAACAAAAACAAAAAAAGTGTGTGTGTGCGTGTGTGTGTGTGCGTGTGTGCGCGAAATACTAAATAGTTATACTATCTATAGTATCGATAGTGTTCATAGATAATCATTTATAATTATTTATTATATGACTATCGATAGAGAAACTGATTGCGAAGGCCACGATAATATCACGATGCTATCGATAGACTATCGATACCGCAACGATGCTATTTGGCACAGAGATAGAATATACCTACAGTCCATCAAATCTAAGAAGTACCGTTTGACAGTTCTAAACGTAGTACATTTAGAATGTTATTTTTTGTATGAAAATTGTTTATGTTATGTTAAAATAAAAATAGCTTCATACAATTATTTTACAGGAAAGCTAATAAAAATAGTGTGAATTACACCTCTATAAAGCTAATTTAATAGAAAACAGTGAAACGTCAAACGGTACTTCTTAGATTTGATGGACTGTTGTCTTAAATACCACAACCACACAACCATTGATCACCATCTTAAAGGGATGGAATAATAATCAAAATTAAACTTACTGGTGTTTCATATAACTTCTTCAACCTATCTTGAGACTGCACGCCCTTTTTAGCTCGTGTTAATAGGTAAATCTTATCCAATTCAGAACAGGAATATAGTAGTTTTTCTATTAGGACTTTTCCAATAAAACCTACAAAGTATTTAAAACTTATAAAACTGAAATAAAACTACTTTTTAACGGATTTTATCGTGGTTTATTTTACATTTTAGATCCCGACGTTTCAAAGTCTTTTCAGACTTCATGTTCACGGTTGGACTGAGGTATTTGACGTCCAAAAATATTAATCACAATTATTATTACTGACTACCTCCAAACATTAATATTTTAGTTGCGTTCTGATTTAAGCAAACTGAGTTCACAGTGTCTTGAATTCTGAGTTGATTTTGCTTGGGTTTTGGTACAAGATAAAATCCGTTAAAAAGTAGTTTTATTTCAATGTGTGATATTCGCGTAAATCTAAGACAATACTACTTATAAAACTGTTGAGCCGTTTGGGTCCTGAGGGCAAGTCATCTCGGTCAAAGAATTAACAGTGCCATGCAATGTAGCAGCCTTCCGGTGCATCCACACCGCAGTTACTTCTTGTTGAGCAACATTTCTAAATGTTACTGAGCAACACCCGACAGCAAAAAGTTATTCATTGTTAGTAAATGTTGCCGTGTTAGTGAATGTTGCTCTAACAATCGATAACATTGTTAGATAATGTTACCTCAACAATGCCTGTCCGTTGCCTGCAGAAGATAGAGGATATATGTCGTGCTCGATTGTTGTCGAAAGTTATTCTTTGTTATATTTTGTTGAGCAATCAACAATTAGTTACAACTAGTCTCAAAAGTTAGAGATTGTTATATAATGTTACCTTGTTGCAAAATGTTGCTCAACAAAAAGTAACTGATAAGTACTAATACAAATCCAAGGAAAGTATAAAAAGGTATAAAAGCTGTAAAAGACATACTCGGTACAAAGTCGGTTCGACCGTCCTCGGACGTCTCACCGAAAAAGTCCGGTAAACCAATAGAGGCCCTTCCGGCCGATTGGGTTAGGTCATCAGCAAAAAATAAAAAATCGGTACAAAGTTCGCCGGGGTCGTCGCTAGTGTACAGTAAGTGTCCACTTACCAGTGCCTCCAGTGATGAAAATAACCTTTCCCTTATAATACTCCGGTATCGTAGGAACTCCGGAAAAATCTCGTTCTTCCAGAAACCCCATTTCGAAAATCACTTAAATTTCAAATAAAATAAATAAATATTATTTAAAGTTAAATATTTTTCTTATTAAATTTCCTGGTGTGAGTTCAAACTCATCATGACTAAACATATCTATAATTTTGACTAAACTAGCCACAAATTCAATGAATTCAATTCAAGAATACAAAAAATACACCCACATCTCAAACCAATCTACAGTCCAATTGAAAACCAGTCTAGAAACTTCAAATTTGACACATAGGTTTCGTATGAGTTCTAGGTATGCACTAAGAAAGGATTTTTCAAGACTTAACCCTTAAGGGGGCGAAATGGGTAAGGCACGGCCCTTAATTATATTGATTCAGCATACAATTTTTTTTTGTATTGCATTTACTAAACTAGGTATAGAATCATTTTTGAATTCCCTAAATTAAAAACTAAATAATCCCCAACGCACATATTTTTTAAACGGTTTTATTTAGCTCACCCCGTTTGTTTTTTATTCTCTTTTTCTTTAACTTTCGGATAAAAAATCGTCATATAAATCGGTTCATCGGTATAGGTACTATGTGGGAACAAAACTTTGAAAACAGAACACGCATCAAACTTCTAATAACATCACACCTCTTTTTGTTTGAATAAAAACAATATACTTTTAAGCAATTTAACTATAATAAATGAATAGCTTAGAATCCGCTGTATAAGTCAAAATTGGCCACTTTACTCAAAATAAATTTACTCATGACTAAATTATTAATTAATAAATTAGTCATGATGAGTTTGAAATCAAATTTTTTTTTTGAACACACAATTTTTTATAGAAAACTTTAGTACAAAAAATATGCGTTATAAAAAAGAAAATAGTTATAATACCTTCTTTAATTCCTTTCTAAATATTTTAGTGTTTTTTTTTAAATGTTTTTTAGTATTTTTTTTTACACCAACAGCAAGCACAGACGGAGTTGAAATGGTAATGAATTCGTTTCTAGTTTATAAATAATGCACTTTGCTCAGGATTGAAATGGTTAGGTATTCATTTAATCATTTGCATTTTAGTTAGTTAATTAATGAAGTCACTTAAAGTCATATAACTGTTCATTATAACTAACGACAGCACATGGCTTCAGCTGGATGTAAAAATATCTATATTAGAACCCGAAACACAGGTGCCACCTAATTCGGGTAAAAATGTAATTATTAGGTCAATTTAACTGTTTTTGTTGTTATTGTGACAATAAATGTAACCATACTGAGCTAAAATTTAATTTATTTTCTTATTTGTGTGTTTTTTATTACGGTTAATAATCATATGTTACTTTTGTGGACGACCTCGGTAGCCGAGCGGTGTAAGCCGTCCGATTGGGCTATACGTGCCCGGGAGATCGCGGGTTCGATTCCCGCCCCGGACAATATTTGTGTAACAACAAAAATTTGTTTCGGTGTCTGGTTGGTTGAGGGACTATCCTCCGTGCCTTGGAGAGCACGTTAAGCCGTCGGTCCCGGCTGTCATTTAACACATCTATGACAATCGTTAAATGTAGTCAGAAGCCAATATAATCTGACACCTGGCCTAACCATCTCGGCTACTGGTTCCCTACGGGTTTCGAGGTCTGATGGCAGTCGCTCGTATAATTCTAGTAGCTAGCCGCATCAGGTTAGACTGGGAGCCGACCCCAATAGAAATGGGAAAAAGGCAAGGGGAATGATGATGATGTGTAGTCGTGTATCTACATAATTTTTTTTTCAGTGTTATTATAGGCCGACCGTTTAACTCGCGTATCGCCATCTGAGGTACAAAGTCATAAAACATTAAATAAATCTCATAAAGAACTATTTAACCACAGATAAAAGTAATCTATGACTATTCGTCACTAATATCCGTATAGCTTGAATCATCATCACCGTCTGTGCAGCTTGAGGAGTCAGAATCTTGTCGATAGGCGATACGCGAGTTAAACGGTCGGCCTATAGCTGCTGTTACGTCATCTACTGCTCAGTTGAAAAATCCTACTAATATTATAAACGCGAGAGTTTGTAAGAATGTATGAATATCTGTTACTCTTTCTCGCAACAACTACCTACGGGACGGTATCGTATGAAATTTAGCGCAGAGATAGATTATGGTCTGGATTAACAGGCTACTTTTATCCCAATAAGTATCTCGCGGGTGAACCCGTGGGCGGAAGCTAGTATGTTACAACGACTTTAACTAAATAAAAAATAACGAGTTTTTGAACAAACATACATACAATATACGTATCAAATATATAAACCTTATTAGGCAGTTAGGTTAAAAGTTTTACGGCTCGCGTACACCGAAACCGTTGTCAGCCGATATTCACTCTGGTACTATCTTCGGCCGATTTCGGTCGATGAAATCAAATATTCAGTGTTGCCAGGTCAAAGTTTTACTTTACGCTAGGCTTGGTCTCAATTTACCCTAGAATATGTATATTAAAAAATGTGTATTAAAAAAAAATACCCTAAAATATCTACCTTGTCTTTTACTTGTTTACAAAATAAAAAAAGAACTTTATTTTCACAACAACACACACGAAAAGAAAGCAACACAATTTATTGCTTATGTTTAGTTTACTACAGTGGGAACCAAGAGCACTCGGTGCGTTCCTGACATGGAATCTGTAATGAATAAAAATAATTCACAGTTATTTTATACAGTTATTGACTGTTACCCCAAAAAATACCCTAAAAGAATTCATACCCTAAAAATTACCCGGCTAGATTATTTTTACCCTAAATATAGGGTAAATTACCCTTAGTTGGTAAAAGTGTCGCATATGTTTGTGAGTCTCGGGCAAAGGACAAGTGTTAGGTCAAACATTACAGTCTAAAGCGGAAATGCTGCTAGCCTTCTGGGTATGTTCCCGGAAGATAACAATGTGAAAGAATTTTTGGACGCATTAGTTTAGGTTTTTTTTTATTCTGTTTCATCAACTTTCCTGATGTTAAGCAATGATGTAGTCTACGATGGAACGCGCCAGCCTAGTATTCCGATTCACTCGTGATTACGAATGATTGTCGATGAGAAGGTGGTAGTGGAATGAGCCGCCATATGGTTAGAAACCTTAAAGGAGCAACAATTCCGACCCACCCTCTCTGCATGGTGTCACCAGACATCGAAACGGACCATGGCAAGGCCGCTTGGCGGTGCGGCTTTGTCTGGTGGGTGGTCACTAACCACGGCCAAAGCCTACCACTAGTTGATTGTCACCTGATTAGCACCACCCGGGGACCACGTGTGGAGATTCAATTAAAGGCGTACACCCACGGACGAAGGTGACTACCCTGAGATTATTACTCAGGGTACTTTTTTCTCTAATTTTATCCTTAAGTTGTAAACAAAAACTTTCATTTTTGGACTTATTACATGTATTTAAAATTAAAATAATCAAAAAAATAAAAAAAAATCACTTTGACTTTTACTACATAAGACGTCCGATGTCGGCACATACACGTCCGAGTTGGTTGTTCGAGTAATTCTCTACGGCGTCGTCGTCGGACAAAAACGGTTTTGGTGTAAGCGAGCCAGGAGATTTAGTTTGTTTAATGTACCTAACGTTTTTTCTACTTAATATTCATGATTACTCGGAACTATCTAACCAGGTCACAAGTGGTATACAGTAGAATAGAATAGACTTTGTTTAACTATTAAACAGTCAGATTGACGTAAGACATCCCGTCTGTTATAATAATAATAATAATACAGTGGGACATTAACACACACGGTCATCTGATCCCAAACTAAGCAGAGCTTGTACTATGGAAACCAGATAACTGGTAATATACTACATAAAATACTTTTCTTTTGTAAATATATACTTAACTAAAGATAATTACACCCAGACACAAGACAAACAGATATATTTAAACAAATGTTTGTCTCAGGTGGGAATCGAACCCACGACCTGCGGCGTGAAAAGCAAGTATCTTACCAACCACGTAAAAAAAAACAAAAAGCAAGTAATAAAAAAGCAGGTATCTTATCTTCTACTTCTTTGTCGTTCAGCTCTTGTCAGTGGTCGTGGTCACGTTGAGTCATCCATCCAGTCATCTGTTATACATGTATGGTGTATCACTTACCTGTTACTTTCCACTTGCTAATCATCATTCTCTCTCAATAGTGCTTCATCTACCTATCCATTCTTTAAGTCTTGTTCCAACTAGAAATAAAACTACTTTTTAACGGATTTTATCGCGGTATATTTTAGATTTTAGATCCCGAAGTTTCAAAGTCTTTTCAGACTTCATGGTTACGGGTGGACTGAGGTATTTGACTTCCAAAAATATTAATCACAATTATTACTGACTACCTACAAACATTATTAAGTTGCGTTCTGGTTTAGCATACTGAGCTCACAGTTTCTTGAATTCTGTGTCGATTTTGCTTGGGTTTTTTCTTGGTTTTTCCAACTTTCATACCAGACTGTAGTCTTAATACTTACTCTGTATTTTTTTTAAAAGGCTCATCCCAAATATTCTGTTTCAGAACACAGCTATCCATACGATCTCCTGTCTTATAAGCGGGGTTGATAGACCCGAGCAGCGATGGCGCAGCGACAGGGGCTTCGATTTAGAAATATAAGGCCATGATGACCACATCTTTGTGTGGATTATTACATCACCGCTGCTCAATATCGGTGAAGGTAAACATCGTGAGGAAACCAGCATGTCTAAGAACTAATCATTCGAGGGCATGTGTCATCCACCAACCCGCAATTGGCCAGCGTGTGTTGATTAAGGTCTAAACTCTCTCAACTCGTAAGATAGTTGAGAGAAGACCCGTGTGCAGTGGGACACAGAAAAGGGTTGACGTGAGCCCCAGAGCACTTGAACCCAGCTGTATCTTTTGTGCATACCCTTTATACTATGAAGCCTCAAGAATTCTCCCTCTGAACAGCTTGTCCACGACCGCTCCTATTTGTCGGGGACACATCAGACCTTATTCATCAGCAGTAGGGCGGTCCATTCCTAATGCAGTTATGCGTTTTCGCGCCAACGATTCGCATAGTACGTGTTCCATGGTTTCCTTAGCGTCTCCACGTGTGAAGTAGAAGAAAGTGTAAGGATGTGAGACATTTTTGTGAATTTTTCGAACCCCCCTCCCCCATCGTAAGATTATCCTCAACTCCCTCTCATATCACGCGAGATTCTTCAAAACTTTGTTTAGGCTGTAAACGGTCAATTTAAATCTGGTCAAGCTGGTGTCGATACTGCTAAATAATAAAGCGCTGCTCTGCAACGTTCGGACGAATACAACGAATACTATCGTCTCAGATTTGACCATAGATCTAGCATATATAGATCGGCAAAGCGAAAGAGATAGAGAATAGGATTCACATATTATGGTAAAGTGAGATAAATAGACGAGACCAAACACGAATACGCTACGGACGGTACCGCGGTCCCGTGAGGTAAAGTGACGAATAGTATTACATTACTTTTATCTGTGGTGAAATAGTTCTATATGAGATTTGATTAATGTTTTATGACTTTGTACCTCAGATTTGTTTCGGTGTCTGGTTGGTTGAGGGACTACCCTCCGTGCCTCGGAGAGCACGTTAAACCGTCGGTCCCGGTTGTGATTTAACCCATCTATGACAATCGTTAAATGTAGTCAGAAGCCAATATAATCTGACACCTGGTCTAACCATCTCGCTCGGCTACTGGTTCCCTACGGGTTTCGAGGTCAGGTGGCAGTCGCTCGTATAATTCTGGTAGCTAGCCGCATCAGGTTAGACTGGGAGCCGACCACAATAGAAATGGGAAAAAGGCAAGGGGGAATGATGACTTTGTACCTCAGATGGCGATACACGAGTTAAACGGTCGGCCTATAGATCCCGACGTTTCAAAGTCTTTTCAGACTTCATAGTCACGGGTTGACTGAGGTATTTGACATCCAAAACTATTAATCACAATTATTACTGACTACCTACAAACATTATTATTTAAGTTGCGTTCCGATTTAAGCAAACTGAGCTCACAGTGTCTTTAATTCTGAGTTGACTTCTAAATTATAATACTATTCATTGTGTCCATACACACAAATATAATTAATGTACAGTGAAAAGCTGATAGATAATTATATGAGTAAGGTAAAAGAGGGTAATGAGGGTCACTTATGCGAGAATTCTAATAAAATTTTAATTAAAAAGAAACTATTAGTACGACCGCTTTTAAACATAATTTACTCATTGAACTATCATTAGAGATGAATTTCAGTCACTTTGGCAATCAACTTTGGAAATTATAATAGTTAAAAAAAAAACAGATTTGACTCCCATTGCCCGCTGATTCCCATTACCCTACTCTCCCCTACATCCTGTCCGGAAGCCCGGAGCAAAAGACAAAAGAACTAGGGATATCATAGACAATCGGTTCGTTCGTAAACTCTAACCATAAACTCTCAACGTTCCGTTCACCACAGGTGAATGTGGTTTTTTTTTCTTAAAAATAACTAGGAAAATAAATAAAAAATTACATAAAAGTATATTTTATTTAAAAATCATACATATGTACATAAGTACTAAAATTTTTCCAATATATGTATCTTGAATAAATGTCGTGTTAACCAACCACCAAAACAAATAACCAAATAGAATGCACCTTACTACATTATCTAGAATTGTCATCCTGGAAAAAAAACAATAAAAAGTAAAGTAAAGTAAAATTTATTCATGTAGTAAGTAGTTACAATTAATATCTTAGAGTAAAGGTTTATTTCATAACAGGTAGTGTATAATACATTTGCCTGAACTAGGTTGCCCTGTGTTTCAGGTTTAAAAGGTAATATTAATATCACTTCAGTTCAACCCTTTTAATCGGTGCCGGCGTTAGGGGGGGGGCGCGATGGGGGGACGGCCCGGGGCGCCAAATTTAGGGGGCGCTGAGGTCTGGGGCATCAAACATCGAAGTACATCGTATATATAATAATAACTATACATCACTCTATTCATTTCTTTTATCCGCCTCCCAAATCTGGACATAAACTACGTTCACATTGGGTCAGCAAAAAATTAATACTCGATAATGATTTCCATAAGTGGGCGCCTAATATTACTGCCCGGGGTGTCAGTGGCCCTAACGCCGCTGCTGCTTTTAATGTCCCACTGCTGGGCATGGGTTTTCTCTCAACTATCATACGAGTTATGAGAGTTTAAGCCTTAATCCATCCTAAGTGAGCAGCGGTGGCGCAGCGGTACGGGCCTCACCTTAGAAATATAAGGTCGCGGGTGCGATTCCCAATCGTGCCAAGGAAAACATCGTGAGGAAACCGGCATGTCTAAGAACTAATAATTCGAGGACATGTGACATCCACCAACCAGCACTTGGCCAGTGTGTGTGGATTAAGGCCTAAACTCCCTCAACTCGTAAGACAGTTGAAAGAAGACCCGTGCCCAGCACACTTAAAAGGGTCGAAGTGAGGCCAAGTGCGAGTTGGTGGATGTCACATGTCCTCGAATGATTAGTTCTTTGTGTGGTCAGTAAGATAGGAACTTGCTTTGAACGCCACAGGTCGTGGTTTCGATTCCCACCCGAGACAGACATTTGTGTGATGAACATGTATGTTTGTCTCAAGTAATTAATTAATGACAAGACAAGTGATGATGAGTATAATTATCTATTACTAGCTGCCCCAGCGAACTTCGTACCGCGCAAAATTGTGAATCTAAACCATTCCCAGATCCCCTTGAACACACACAAAAAATTTCATCAAAATCGGTCCAGTCGTTTAGGAGGAGTTCAGTCACATACACACGCACACAAGAAATATATATATTAAGATAAGTATGTGTTTACAAAAGAAAAGTAGTATAAGTATAACAATGGCGAAAAGTCCAAACAAGTCGATTCCCATCGGCTTCCCATTAGTAAATGGTCAATATCACATGTACTTAATAATATATTATGTAACGCCTAAAAGTTTTGAATAGCAACAATAATAAGTATAGCATCAAGTGTAAGAACGATCGGTGACGGTAGTGTAGAGATATTATTTTCAACCGACTTCAAAAAGAAGGAGGTTCTCAATTCGACTGTATGTTTTTTTATGTTTGTTACCTAATATCTTTGTTATACGTGAACCGATTTCTATGATTATTTTTTTGTTGGCAAGTAAATGCTTCCGTGTGGTCCCATTTAAATTTTATCAAGATCTGACCAGTAGTTACCTATTGAGCTATGTCGAAAGAAGCGTCATTGTTTACGCTAAGCGCGCAGCCTTCCAAAATTATTAGTGCAATTGCCCTAAACGCATAATTCTAGGTACCTACAATTATTGAAGTCGGTTTTGTGTTGTTGTTGCAAAAAGAATTATCTTAAGTAAGATATTTTTTGCTCCGGCTGCTCTTTTTCAGACTTCCACCGTACGTCACTGATGTACGAGTATATCAGTAGGCTAATTCATGTAATGAAATAAGTTCAGTTGCAGTGCAGTTGCAGTTAAGTTTCGATCAAAACGCCCCCTTTTCGTATTCTCGTAATTTTGACAACCGCTGTCAGATACGCTCGCGTCAAGTTCGCGTCACGCGAGCGTTTCAGCGTTTATGCTATTTCTATGACAATTAAAAGAGTACCATTTTGCTCTAAGACGTAAAGTTAATTGCAATGTGATTGCAACTGCACCGCAACTTAATTTGTGCGTCAAGAAATTACGTGAATCAGGCTACTTACTGACATCTGGTTTCCATAACAGAAGCTCTGCTTAATAAGGAATATTATTAATTAAGTTTTTAATTTATACCTTTTATAATTCGCTCTGGCTTTTGGCAGACTATCTAAATTTTCTTTCATTAGATAATGCCTTCCCCCTAATAAGGCAGTGTAGAAGTAACTGTATTTATCGATTTCCTGCATTTCATAGTAGAAGTCCTGGAAGTCTTCACGTTTGATAGTGGTGCGGAGTTTTAATATGTTTGCGTTGTCGAATGTCCATTGCTGGGTAATATAATATTGTAAAGCTAGATTAGCTATGTAAATACGTCGCTGGACTTTGACAAGCCTAAAACACAATAACACATAAAAACTTGTGGCCCATTTCTTTATTTTACAAAGGAAGCCGTCTTTCCCTCAGAGGGAAATTCAGAGATATAAATATTTGACTGCTGCTTCTCAATATATATATATACTAGTTTTCCGCCCGCGGCTTCGCCCGCGGATGTTGGTTATCGCGTTAGACCATTAATCCCTTTTTTCGCAGTCGGATAAAACTATCCTTTCCCGGGTCTCGAATAATCTCCATACAAAATTAGTTCAGTAGTGTAGGAGTGTAAGCAACATTTTAAAATCGTCAAGCGCCCATAGGTATATCCATAAATCAATAGGCGTTTCTTAAAAATACTACGGCTCTTAGACCATACTTATAAGAAATGAAATTTAAATTTCGAATTCTATTCGTAGCATTGAGTTATCAAACATATCATTGTGTCAAAATAAAAAGTAATTTAGATCAAAATTACGAAGGAGTATTGATATCAACTTTGAAGAAAATCACCCTCAGAATAATTTCTCAGGCTTTGCCCGCTTAGTATTAGAATGAAAATAAAAAAAAATGAAAAAATAAAAAACACGTGTTTCATTATTTGTTTTGAGCTTTATTTATACCAAATTTGAAGGAAATCGGACCAAGGACTAAACAGTTATGGAATATTAATTTTTTCCAAATAAACTCATTTAACACCCCCACCGGGGGTAGTTCTGGAAAAATAAAAAACACGTGTTTCATGATTTCTTTTAAGGTATATGTGTGCCAAATTTGGAGTGAATCGGACTTGAGACTATACAGATCTAGAGAAACTTTAATTTTTACCAATAAAACTCATTATCCACACCTCATATGGGTAATTATGGAAAAATAAAAAACCCATATCTCATTATTTCTCTTAAGGTTTATGTGTACCGAATTTTAAATGAATAGGACCAAGGAATAAAAAGTTGCATACAAACTTCACCCCTCTATTTAACCCTCTTAGGGGATGATTTTTGAAAATATTGTTAGCCTATGTCCGATTCTAGGGTATACACTATCTACATTTCAAATTTCAATAAAATCGGTTGAGCGGTTATGGAGATACGCGGTAACAAACCTTCACACACACACACACACACACACACTTACTTTCGCATTTATAATATTAAGTAGGATAGGATAGGATAGGATATATATATATATATATATATATATATGAAAATTTATTGTATGTACATATGAATAATATATGCAAAAGTAACTCTGTCTGTCTGTCCGAACCGATTTGGATGAAATTGTGTATGGAGGTAGTTTGAGACCCGAGGAAGGACATAGGATAGTTTTTATCCGACTGCGCAAAAAGAAGGTAATGTTTTGGCGCGATAACCGACATACACGCGGGCGAAGCCGCTGTCGGAAAGCTAGTATTTTATAAAAACAAAAATATTTATTTTTATTAGGTTAGGTTAATGACGGCTCCGCCCGCCATCATTGACATATTTTTACGAAATATATAAAAACTATCCTTAATCCTTCCCCGGGTCTCAAACTATCTCCATGCCAGATTTGATCCAAATCTGTGTAGTCAATAATAAATTGACATTGGAGTCTTTAGTTTAAATTTAATTAATTTTATATATTTTAAAATTTGATTAATGTTAGGTATGTGTAGTTTTTGATTGTAAATTCAATATAATTTTATTTCTATCTAGTTCATCCGGCAAAGTTCTTACCGTGTATCTGTCAAATCGGTTCAGCCGTTCTCGAGTTTTAACAATTATACAAACATATTATTATGTTTGTGTAAATTATAGATAATATTTTACAATTAAGTACTTTTTAATTTTTTATTTTAAATATAATTCTATTTTTAATATTACTTGATACTTACATAGGTTTTTTCCCAAGTGCCCATAATATAGTATCAACAAGAATAGCCGGTAATAAGTGCAGAAAGATGACCTGGAAATTAATAATAAAAAAATTAAATACTAAAAAGTGTAAATACTATTTCTCACCCCTTAGAAGTTGAAAACTTTAAAAATCCGTTAAAAAATAGTTTCATTTCAACATAACTTTAAATAAAATATTTAATGAGAACGAAAGAAAAACATTTATTTGACAAAGACAGGACACACAGAATCAAATGATAAAAAAAAACACATAGAAAGAGAGAAAAACATAAATGGAAACAATTAAAAGAAGAAGAAATAGAAAACAAAGAGTAAGTGTGACCCATCAGTGTCAAACATGTACATTGCTCAGTAAACGCTGTGAGTGCCTACTAGAGGCGACCCACAACACTGATTTTCAGCAATGTCCATATTCCCACAGTGTGACGCCAGGCGCTATGGTTGCCAAAAGATCCTAATAACCCTAGTTTCTTACTTTTTAAGCTTAGAACACTCCCGACTAATTCACCTTTTAAATGAAAAACACATTAAAATTGGTTCATCCGTTCGGGAGCTATAGTGCCACAGATAAACACACCTACACGTCAATCTTATAACAACCCGTCGTTTTAACGTCGAGGGTTAAAAATAGAAAGTCCTTACAGTTACTATGTGTTTCAAATAAGAATAGGACTGGACTTGCGCCTAACTTCATACCAAAACCTAAGCAAAAGTAGCGCCAGCACAAAATATCAAACCACAGACAGAATATTATTTTGAAATGTGTAAAAAAGTGATGTAAGTTTAACTTAACTAACGTATGTAGTTACAATGCAGCTACCTACCTAAGAAATATACGCACTAGGATACTACAAACTTGTACACAAAGTTATATACACGGATAAAAACACACGCTTTAGCTTATAACACCGCTTTTCGCTGTCGGAAGTTAATAAAATATGTTCGTACCTAAATATTCGACTTCACATGTCCAATCTTACTCGAACGGCAATATAATATACGCATTTTAATTCTTTTTTCGTCTAGATGTGATTATTATATCGAACAAACATTTTTGCTCACTGTATTAAAAATGTGAAGTTGTTGCGCATTCCAGTCCAAGATGGCGGATTTCCAATCCTATTCTTATTTGAAACGTATAGTATATCATTAACAACTAACGGATGGACTGATTTTTAAGATCGTTGATTTTTAGCCTCCTAAATTGTAGATTGTAGCGGATAGATATTTCCGCGACTCGATGGCAATTTTCCGCCTATTTTTGGTGGTGAAATGTATTAGAAAAGTATATTTGCTCGACCCAGAAATTATTGGGATCATAAGTCCAACACGCTTATCACTGGACCACAGAAGCAGCAATGTATTAAATATTAAAAAAAATAATTATCGTCGCTTATGAACTCTACAAATAGAGAAATTTAAAATATGTTACGTAGTTGAGCAAACTTAAAGATCACTTCAGCTTTCAACCCCTTCAAGGGGTATATTTTTTAACCTATATCATAAATATTTTGAATTAAAATTCTGATTTTAATTTTGAATAAACATAAAATAAAAAAGATTTCGGACCGATTCTAATGCAGTTCTTTATTTAAAATCAGAATAAATTGACAGATTCGTCGGTGATAACTTTTATTTATTATGTTGTATTAATAAAATGTAATAAATTAATAATGAACGACTACAAAATTAAACTTACCTTAATATAATGCAACGGTTTTGAGGTTGTCAATTCTCCCCCTATGGTCCAAAGCACATCGTTAAAGGGTATTGTGGGGTATAAAATGCGGCCAAGAGCCACAATCTCGCCCATCGTCATGTTGTTTAGGTCCCTCGCACAGCAATTATAAATTTGAACATCATCAGTGGATTCCAAACTAGAAACACCCAAAGTATGCATTAAATATTTTTTTTTATATTAAGAGTTTATATTTTAGAAGATGGTTTTTATTTCTTTGAAATTACATTTTTGTGATGTGCTCATTGAATACTTCCCACGAACGTTGGGAAATTCTTTCAAAATTCTACAAAAATTATAACTCACACGGTATATTTCATCATAGATAGACGGGGGAAAATCTTAGTAAAAGACTGGGGTAAAAGACTTCTCAATTAAAAGGGGGGAAAATTTCATTTTTTTTATATATATTTTTATTTCAATCTTACGGTTTCGTCCCTCTTATCCAGGAAGCGGCAATGATACTTTTAATACATATGTCCACGGGCATATAATCTGCCATCAGATCTGGATCCGTATACATACTGCGCATAATACCTAAAAAGTATACACTAATTAGCTTTTTACAGATCGCTTTCTCTTCATGAAATGCAAATCTTATCATCGTCTCTTTCACTCGCGAAGCCGAAACGAAGACGCAAGGAAGACGAAAGACAGCACCCAGTATTATACGCGTGCGACATTATAAAAATACTTGTCGGAGAAGTCATTAGTACGGTTGCATACTTGACAGCGAGGCGGCAGCGCGTCGTGTCAACACGCTTCGACAGTCTAGCTAGCCTGAGGTCCGCACGGGAGACGAGTGGGGACTGTCGCTACACGAACTGTCCTCAGTTCTCTACAGACGTCCGTGCGACCAGCATCGGTCTAGGAACTGTCTTACCACTCGTTGTATTTTTTGACGTGACAACGTCTTATAAATTGGTTTGCCGGGTTACGCTCCGCTCACGTTATGCGCTCACAATGAGAGCGAGTGAGAGGCACGCGTCCCTTCCACTCGGGCATGGTTAGCCCACCTAAGAGCGAGAGAGACAGACATAAAAATGAAAGGCACGCGTCCCTTCCACTCGAGCACAGTTAGCCCGCCTAAGAGCGAGATTCTTTGTATAAATTAATGTTTTAAATATAATTCTTTGTATAAATAAATGTTTTAAATTGTTACTATTATTTCATCCTTCTTCCTACTATACGAATGAATATTCACATTAAAATTATTTTACCACTCAAAGTCGTTGTCACGTAAAACTTTCGCCCGTATACCGACTTTACAGGCAACCAATTTTTTTTTACATTTTGTAACAAATGAATGGTGTGATTAAGTTAACTTTGTTTGCTGCTCGTAACCACACCCACTCCATAAGTTTTCTGGCGATGACTATCCCTCTGATCGGCCCCCTGTACCGAAATACTTATAATTTCTCGTATTAGGTTACTAGCCTAATATAAATACATTTAGCCTAATATAACATGTGACCCGTTTTATATCTTATGTATATCTAATATGAACATATTCTTACGTCTCTAAGTTTCGTCGGAACGGTTTCGGCGGTTGGTAGAATACTGTTCGTTAGAAAAACGAGACGGTTGGATATAGGAATCAGACAAGACATTAGAAGAAAGAAGAATACCTTTGCCACACGCAATGAGCAATCCAACAGGTCCATTAAAGTTCTCTATCCATCCTGGCATAGGCTCTTTCACACTGGATATTACTAGAATAAAAATAAATGAAAAATTTAAACACACATGGTCATGTGTCAACTAAGCAGAGTTTTCATTAAGGTAACGATAATATTAAATTAGACAATAATAATTATAATAATAATAATTACGATAATGTTAATTATTATTTATTAATTATTAATTAATAATTATTAATATTAACGATGATATTATAATATTAAATTACTATATTATTAATATTATATTAATTATTATGATAATTATTATACTTTGCTAGCGTACTTGGTATCAGAAAATGAAAATAATACAAGAAAAAAAAATTCTGCAAATATTTTTTCGCGTACAGTACCTAACTTATGATGCAATGGTGTGCATGCTGTCTGGTTCTTAAAAAGCTAGTACGGATAGTATAATTAATAATTTTTGACGGGTCGGTGGCGTGGTCGGTAAAATATTTGCTTGTCACGCCGCAGGTCGTGGGTTCGATACCCGCCCGAGACAAACATTAGTGATGAACGTTTGTGTTTGTGCCGAGTCTGGGTGTAAATATCTATTATATGTATATATTTACAAAAGAAAAGTATTTTAAGTATAGTTTAAGTATACCAGTTATCTGGTTTCCATAACACAAGTTCTGCTTAGCTTGGGACCAGATGACCGTGTGTGTTAATGTCACAGAATATTTATTTATTTATTTATTGTAAACCGTTATAATGATAGCTTACAAAATAATACTTAGCGATTATTCATGGAATTATATTAAACAACCCTTAAATTTTGAAGACTTATTAAATTAAGTCTTCACCTTGTATAAAAATTGGCATATTGACGCACACAGATGCTTTTCCTGGGTGGGAATCAAACCCACAACCTGTAGTGCGAAATTGATTTGAACCCTCGACCCAGAGGCTATAAAATAATAAAATAGAATACCAATAGAAGGTCTGATGATGGATATCGGAAGCTTCCCGCGTTGCTCATACACCACATGTTCAGCCAGCTGCTTTGAGAAGGTGTATGTATTGGGTATCTCTCCCAAATACCTGGAAATTACTTTTAGATTGTACCTTCAACCTGAACCAGTATACGACCATGTATGGGGATTCAGATTGAAAGAGATTCAGATGACCTAATGCCACAGAAATTCTAAATCGCACAAGCAAAGTTTTACCGACGCGACGATTAATATATTTAAATAAAAATCAATGTCACTTTTCGTTGTCATTTTATAACTCTAAAACGGGCTTACCTATTCAAACCAAATGTCTAGGCATTGTTCGGACTATTTAGTAGATGGTTTATGTGAAGTTTGCGCAAAGTCGGTTGAGCGGTTCTTTATTTATCACATTTTTTGTAAATTGTTGAGAGGGCTGAAGCTACCCGGGCGAAGCTGGGGCGGGCCGCTAGTAATACAAGTTTTCATCAAGAACAGTGAGAACAGCCTGATTTCCTAAAACTAGTGTCCGGCAACATCCTGTGTTGAGGTTCGTCCCTACATGGCAAGCTCTCATTGCAGTTGCCACAGTACTTGATCGGTTCGATCGTCCTCGGACGGCTCACCGAAATAGTCCGGTGAACCAATAAAAGCCCTTCCGACTGATTGGGTTAGGTGAACAGTGGGGACCTTGGTCGCCAGGCATCACAACTTGTTAAGCCAGAAGATCGTCGATTCTCTCCTTTCCGCAAGCGAGTTAGGATAAAAATATTTCAAGTTTAATATTATACTCACTTAGCAGTCAACACCTTCAGCGTGTGATCATCTGTATTCTCACAGACTTCTATGGTGTCTCTCCAGTCTGCGTGAGGAGGGTACATGATCTCCTCTATAGGATCTCTGTTGGTGTTCGAGTAAGAAGTCGATACGTGGATAAATACCTAGTGGAAAGTAAACCAGATAAATTTTAGGAAAAAATCTAGACGATCTCGGTAGTCGAGTGGTGTAAGCCGTCCGATTGGGCTATACTGTGCCCGGGAGGTCGCGGTTTCGATTCCCGCCCCGGACAATAGTTGTATAATAATAGTTGATTAAGGGACTACCCTCCTCGCAGAGCACGTTAAGCGGTCGGTGCCAGACAAAACTGCACCGCCAAGCGGCCTTGCCGTGTCCCGGGGCGATGTCTGGTGACACCATGCAGAGAGGGTGGGTTGGAAATGTTGCTCCTTTAAGGTTACTAACCTTAAGGAGGCTCATGCCACTGCCACCTTTTCACCGATAATCATTCGTAATCACGAGTGAATCGGTATACTGGGTTGGCGCGTTCTATCGTAGACTACATCATTGCTTAACATCAGGCAAGTTGTAGTCAAGCACCAGCCTATCGAAGAATAAAAAATATGACTATTTGCGCTATCTACTATTTTTTAAGGTCCAACTATCGACAGCTAAACTATTGTTATTGCTACAACGCTATTTATCAGTTGTTAACTCTAAGTTCACTTATCTAGTTGTTGACTGTCATTAACAGTATCAAATCTAGTATAAATCTGTGTAAATATTAATTAGCTCATATTTTTCTATTATCATATTATAAAATCAACCGTAATCTAAAGATGTATTTAAGTTACAATTAGGATTTTACAAAGCTGAACATAAGGAAATAGGACTTTAACTTAATATTACGAAATACAATAATTATTTACATATTTACAAGTATACATAAATAAATAAAATACACCTAATAATAATTAATGTAAATTTTAATGTGTAATTACTAATTAGGTCATATTTTTCTGTTATCATTTTATAGTTCATTTATAAACACAACCGTAGTATAAAGATGTATTCAAATTGCAATTTAATACTACGAAATACAATAATTATTTACATATTTACAAGTAAATAATAGAGAATAGAGATATATAGATATATTTTAAATATAATATATCTTTGTATTATTAATTAATTTTGATTTAAATGTGTAATTACTAATTAGGTCATATTTTTCTATTATCATTTTATAATTCATTTATAAAATCAACCGTAGTCAAGAGATGTATTCAAATTGCAATTTAATATTACGAATTACAATTATTATTTACATATTTACAAGTATATATAAATAAATAAAATATACTTAACAATAATTAGCTTAAATTTAAATTAATAACCAGTTAAAACGTTATAATTTTTTTGAAAACGATAACGACACCTTGACACACTGAAATTAATTATATAACATTAAATCTAAGTATCTTAATGATCTACCATTTAGCTTAAAATAAAAATTTACTTAATATTTAAAAGCCTGATTAAGGTCGTCTGTTTTTGATAAAACTAGTTTCTGCTCGTGATGACGCAATTGAACAATGTACCTAAGTAGCATTTAAAATGCTATTAAACTTACTTGATAAATTCACGGATGAGAGCTTCGGTGGCGAAATGGTACGGGCCTCGCCTTAGAAAAATAAGGTCGCGAGTTCGTATCCTGGTCGTGCCCACACATATTTTTGTGAATTGTTTCATCCCCGCTGCACAATATCGGTGAAGGAAAACATCGAGATGAAACCGGCATGTCTAAGAACTAATCATTCGAGGACATGTGATCTACCAACCCGCACTAGGCCAGCGTGTGTGGATTAAGGCCTAAACTCTCTCAACTTATAAGATAGTTGACAGAAGACCGGTGCCCAGCAGTGGGATATTAAAAAAGGGTTGAACTGAATAAGCAACACCACGATGTTTCTAAGTGTTAGGTACATACCAACAAATCCTTCATTTCTGTGGCTAGCTCTATCATTTCTCTGGTTCCACGTAAGTTAAGTTTGACGGAGTAAGATAATGGGTCGTCGAATCTGGAAATGGAAATTTACACATTAGACATCATCCTTTGAGGCTAAGTCACCTTCGTCCGTGGGAGTTCTTGAATCGGAACCCTCAAACGTGGTCCCCAGGTGGTACAAAACTGGTGGTAACTGGCGGTAGGCTTCGGTCGTGGTTAGTGACCACCCACCATAGTGCAGTACCCCCAAGCGGCCTTGCCGTGTTCTGGTGAGATATCTGGAGACACCATTTATGAGGATGGGTCGGAATTTTTGCTCTTTTATGGTTGGACTACAGTGTACAAAGGGGGATTATAACTGACTGTGTTCAGAGGATGACAGAACATGTACTCAACAACGCAGAAGGCAACAAGGGCCCTTGCCAATATCAATTCAAGTATGAATTAATAGCACAGACTACCCACCAAAATCAAGTTCCTCAGACATGAGGAAACGACTAAAAAAAATATGAATATGTCGGAGAAGTCATTAGTACGGGAGCCGACTTGACAGAGAGGCGGCAGCGCGTCGTGTCGACACGCTTCGACAGAGTCTAGCCTGAGGTCCGCACGGGCGATGAGTGGGGACTATCGCTACACGAACTGTCCCCAGTTCTCTACAGACATCCGTGCGACCAACATCGGTCTAGGAACTATCTTACCACTCGTTGTATTAATTTTACATTTCGTAACAAATTAATAGTGTGATTAAGTTAACTTTGTTTGCTGCTCGTAACCACACCCACTCAATAAGTTTTCTGGCGAGGACTATCCCTCTGATCGGCCCCTGTACCGATAAATATAAATTGGTAGTAGTTACCTAACGCTAGCTGCTACATGGAAGACGATATTGACTCGGTTGATGAGCAGAGTACGGTCTTCTGCAGATAGACCTGGAACCATAAATGGTTTTGAAACTTATTAACAACTAGCGGACCCGGCAGACGTCGTTCTGCCCGGTAAAGCAGTGCCATCTACCGGGTCTTAGACCTACAGAATATAACCAATAATAAATAATAGGTATCTAACTCGGTTTTCGGCACTTCTTCGCTTTCAAAATTTTCTTTTTTTTTTTAATTTTTCTCTGCCTAAGAACCATCCTCGTAGTTAAAGGAATATTTTTAAAAAAGAATTAGCGAAATCGGTCCAGCCGTTCACGCGTGATGTCGTGACAACGGAAAACGGGTTTCATTTTTATTATTTATGAGATATCAAACAAACAGAACAAATTTTTGAATTATTATTAATGTAAAAAATTGTGAGAATGGATAAAGATGTAGAGCTAGAACAAGAACTTCGTTTCACTCGTCATCAGCTTCACACCGAAAATCACGGTTGAATCGGTGTATAGGGCAAGCACGTGCGATTGTAAACTACATCATTGCTTAACATCAGGCAAAATCAACGACAAACCCATTTTAGTGTCTCACTACTGGGCTCGGGTCTTCTCTCAACTATCCTATGAGTTGAGAGTTTAGTTAATCCACACACGTTAGCCAAGTGCGGGTTGGTGGTTGGTGGAAGTGCCGCTGAAGTTTCCTCCGATGTTTTCCTTCGCCGATATTGAGCAGCATAGATGAAACAATTCCCACAAAGATGTGTGGGCACGACCAGGGTTCGAAACCGCGACCTTGTTTTTTCTCAGGCAAGGCCTGTACCGTAGCGCCACCGCTGCTCAATAGCTTCTTGATATAAGTGAAAACGAAATTTTTAGTGTAAACCAAGTTATTTTGGTCCAGTGGGTGGATTGAGACCTAAATTCCCTCCACTCATAAGATAGTTGAGAGAAGACCCGTGTCCAGCAGTGCCGGTACTTACCTAATCCGAGTTCCATGACGTCACCAGGGACGATAAAAACTTTGGACATGAACACATCTGGCCTTTCACTGCGGAGGCGGTTGAAACACTGAAACATGAAGTAATGAATTTATAGACTTCATCCCCATCAGCCTATTGTAGTCCACAGCATACCACAGTTTTAGGCCTGAGTCACTTTCGTCTGTGGGTGTACACCTTTAATTGAATCCCCCACTTGGTCTTCGGGTGGTACAAAGCAGGTGACAATAAACTGGTGGTAGGCTTCGGGCGTGGTTGAAACAGCACCGCCAAGCGGCCTTGCCGTGTTCCGGTGCGATGTCTGGTGACACCATGCAGAGAGGGTGGGCCGGAATGTTGCTCCCTTAAGGTTTCTAACCATATGTAGGCTCGTTCCACTGCCACCTTCTCACCGATAATCATTCGTAATCACGAGCGAATCGGTATACTAGGCGGGCGCGTTCCATCGTGGACTACATCATTGCTTAAATAACTTTTAAAACAAAATAAATAAACTAATTCTAAAATTTTAACCGACCGTTTAACTCGCGTATCACCTATCGCCAAGATTTTGACTCCTCAAGCTGCACAGACAGTGATGATGATTCAAGCGATATGGATATTAGTGACGAATAGTCATACATTACTTTTATCTGTGGTTAAGTAGTTCTTTATGAGATTTAATTAATGTTTTTTGACCTTGTACCTCAGATGGCGATACGCGAGTTAAACGGTCGACCTATAGATACATGAAAAAAAAGCGTTAATAAAAAATTCCTCCGAATCGAGGCTTTGGGGGAATGTGCCCAGAAGGCTGGCATTATTAATTAAGTTTACTAAAGTAAATTTTTATGATCGTTAGCAAGCGAGGTCATCGTTATCATATAATTGTACTAGTAGAAACAAATAAAAAATGGCGACTTTAACTTGCAATGACAATTTAGACCCTCAGGATAATAATTTTTAATTAGAGACCTTGGTTTTATTAAAATAAATATCTGTGCAACCGAGCGTTACTTGTTTTTTTTTTGGAAATTATACGAGGGCGACACTGATAGTTTTTAGAACTGGCCACTTTTAACCGCTAAAGAATGTAATAAAAAAATAAGTATAAATTTTGAAAATAGAACTCTTTGTTAATACTATGCGTTTCAAATGAGAATAGGATTGGAAATCCTATTGTTGTTACGCATTCCGGTCCAAGATGGAGGATTTCCAGTCCTTTTCTTATTTGGAACACATAATACCTACATAGATACAGATAATAATGTTTTGTTAACCGATTTCAAGAGGAGATTGGATTTTGGGCTTTTCGTCGGCATCTACTCGTGCACACGCACACATTGAAATTGGTATAGATTTTTTTTTTACATCAGCCTACAATGTTGATATCCTTGAAAGTATTATTATTTAAATCGGAAAGTACAAATTAATGACTAGTTTAGTCAAGTTCAACAACATGTTGACTCTTGTTAAAGCTCAAAATATACAAAACAAATTAAACTCAATTATCATTAACTGTCTGTCTGTCGCGCTTTCACGCCGAAACTACTAAACGGATTTGAATGTTTGGTATTGAGGTATTTTGAGACCCGGGGAAGGTCATACGAGCAGTTTGTTAATTAAAAATTTAGGAATAAATTAAAAACATGTTTAATTCTAACTAAACTAAATTTACCTCACATTGTGTACCATGAATATTCTCACGAGCTTCCATTTTTAAATAATTATCTTATAAATGCAACTCGTAAACAGGATGTCCCGTAAATAATAATAATAATATTCTTAAACATTAAACACGGTCATCTGATCCCAAACTAAGCAGAGCTTGTACTATGGAGACCAGATAACTCGTAATACACTACTGTTGGAGATTGCTGCTCCGAACGAAGAAGAATGAATGAAACGTTCAAACGTTCAGTATAAAAGAGCGGTCACCAGAGGCTGAAGCCCCATCGGTTCGACCGTCCTCGGACGGCTCACCGAAAAAGTCCGGTGAACCAATAGAGGCCCTTCAGGCTAATTGGGTTAGGTCATCAGCAAAAAAAAAAAAAAGGCTGAAGCCCCATTCGTATTTGAATTGTCGCGATACCGTTATTCTGCGCTAACGTAACTAGTGTTGTAATACCCATTTATTCTGTGTAAATTATAATTATCTGCAATTTAGATTGATGTCTCATTATTTTTCAATAAATTTCCCTTCTGATTGCTAAAACTACATATTAAAATACTTTTGTAAATATGTACATACTAAAATAATAGATAATTACACCCAGACTCAAGACCATGTTCAACACGAATGTGACGGGCGGGCCGGTGGCGTGGTCGGTAAGATACTTGCTTTTCACGCCGCAGGTCGTAGGTTCGATTTCCACCCGAAATAAACATTAGTGTGATGAACATTAGTGTTTGTGTCGAGTCTGGGTGTAAATATCTATTATTATAAGTATATATTTACAAAAGAAAAGTATTATATGTATAGTATATACCAGTTATTTGATTTCCATAACACAAGCTCTGCTTAGCTTGGGACCAGATGACCGTGTGTGTTAATGTCCCAGAATATTAAATGTCTGACTTGGGTGGAAATCGAACCCACGACCTGCAGCGTGAAAAGCAAGTATCTTACCGACTACGCCACCGCACCGGCCCGTCGAAGATTGATGGTCCGAGATTACGGAGATGGCACATTAGATTATTAATACCAACAACTAATTTTGACCAGTTTCCCAAAACACCACAGGGTCGCAAAAATATAAAATAATAGTACTAGTTACCCGCCCCGGTTTCGCACGGGTAGGTATCGGTATTAGACAAAAATTGTAAATACCATAAATTTTAAGATGCTATTGAATACTTTTTTTTAATTTTTTTTTTTACATAAACCGTCAACATATTATATCGCCATGTGTTAGCTCTACACTAAACGATTCTCGTCTGTCAAATAATAGACAAATAATTTGCAATAAAATAATATCTATACTATACTATACTTATTATACTTAACTTATAAGTTTGTTTGTTACGCTTTCACGCAAAAACTACTGAACCGATTTGGATGAAATTGGGTATGGAGGTAGTTTGAGACCCGAAAAAGGACATAGGATAGTTTTTATCCGACTATGCAATAAGAAGGTAATGTTTTGGCGCGATAACCGACATACACGCGGGCGAAGCCGCGGGCGGAAAGCTAGTTAAAAAATAAAAGCTTATATATTTCAATAAAGGTTCACATATAGAACGACACGATTAACTGTCGTCTACTACTTTTTTGCTGTGACGACAGATTGTCGTGTCAAGTAGGAACGGCTAGCACGACAGTCGTGAAACGATAAGAAAACGTCACGACAATGGTGACGGCAAATCATGTGTATAAACGCACTTCTTCTTCTTCTTCACTTCTTTGTTCTTTCTTCGGACAAATAGAAGTACGGCTATGCGACACCGTTATATGGTGGAAAATCCACGGGTACGCACAAAGCGCTTTGCTTAGACTTTCACTGTGCGAACTACTGAATTGTGGAATTCGCTGCCGGCATCTATGTTTCCCGATAGCTATAATCTGGTGGTCTTCAAGTCACGAGTAAATCTGTATTTACTGGGTAAGCGCGTTCCATCGTCGACTGCCTCATTGCTTCACATCAGGCAAGTTGTGGTCAAGCGCAAGCAAAAAATTCAGATCTCCATTAGAGCGGAGACGCGACTGTAGGGTTGCAGCTTGCTACTGATGTGCAAACGATGAAACGTTAAAATGTCTTTGTGTTCCAATGGGAACAGCTAGACACGACGATCGCTACACGATAAAATAATTTTTACAACAAGCATTCGTTACAATGGGAACAGCTAGAGACGATAGTCGTGCGACGGTAAATTAATCGCAACGACATTTTAACGCGCCCTTAGTGTTAAGAATGTTATTCTGGTATGTAATTTATCTTTTCTAATTGTATCTATAGGTTGTAAATAAATTTATATACTTTAACGAGTACCTGTGTTTTATCAAATCTCACTTATAGTTGAGACGATAGTCGTGCGACGATAAATTAATCGTCACCACATAGTGGGAATGCGCTCTTAGTGTTAAGAATGTTATTCTGGTATGTAATTTATCTTGTCCACTTGTATCTATAGGTTGTTATTAAATTTATATTGTAACGAGTAGGTACCTGTCTTTTATCAAATCTCACTTATAGTTGGAATCTTTTTGACACATAGCTGACGTAAAACATCAACACTCCACGAAGTCTGCAGTAAATGTATCATAATCACTATCTTATCGGTGAAGGAAAACGTGAGGAAACCAGCGCGTCTCAGAACTAATCATTCTACGACAATGTTTTCTACTACTGTTTTTTTGTTTTTTTTTTTTACTGATTTCAACAACTCGGCCGTGGTTAGCGACCACCTAGCAGACAAAGCCGCACCGCCAAGCGGCCTTGCCGTGTTCCGGTACGATGACACCATTTCGGAATTGTTGCCCCTTTAAGAAACCTCGTTCTACTGCCACCCTCTCACTTTTCAACGAAAATTTAGAAATCAAACTAGCTTACCTGTAAGCGACGTTCGATTGTAATTATTCTTCCCGATCGCCTCGCCCGAAAATAATAGAAAAGTACCTATAAATTAATGAATTAATTTATTTCTTACTTGTAGTAGGCCTCCTAGTCACTCAGGCGTCACATAAGTTTAACTCAGTAAAAATAAAAAAGGAATCGTATTCTGAGCTTACACTTACTGTTTACCGCTCCTTGTCTATGTCTGTCATTTAGTTAAAAGTTCGCTGCGCTGTTCATTGAGTCTGATTGTTACAACTATTCTTGGGTTGGGAGGGTGGGTTTCTATTATTTTCGGGCGAGGCGATCGGGAAGAATAATTACAATCGAACGTCGCTTACAGGTAAGCTAGTTTGATTTCTAAATTATTCTTCCCGATCGCCTCGCCCTCAATAATAGAAAAGTACCTATAAATTAATGAATTAATTTATTTCTTACTTGTAGATGTTTAAAGTCAAGAGTTGTACAATCAGATCTGAATTGGAATATGTTGTTATTTTTCATTAATTCTATTTCACAAAATTATCAATTGTTAAAAAATAACGCCCAAAGGGGAACGATCTTGATGAAGTTGTGAGTTCTTGACCCCTCGGTTCATACGTAGTTGAAATTACCTTCATACTTACTCAAAAGTATCTAAATCAATGATATCATTGATTAGATAACATGCTAATGTTATTTCGCATAGCAGGCTGTTATCTGGCTGACTTATCAAACCAGATCTATTAATCTATGAGAAGGTGTTAACCTGGAGTGGGTAAGTGTACCTGCTTACATTCTCTCGAGACCCTCGGTATCACATAAGACACTTGGGAGAAAGAGAAAAAATAAAATATTGTGGATAGGTAATATTTCTTCTCATCTATTTTTAAACCTATACAAGGACTACCTGCATATAAAAGATATGATGATATGATATTATTATGATAGATGCCACAATAATATTTATCTGTTATTGAATTTAAGTACCTGAATTATTTGGAAAATTTTAAGATTTCTAGAAACTTACATAAGTACCTAATGGTGTTATAAACTTCTTAAATAATATAATAATATTGTTACTATTATTATTGTTGTTATCATTTTTATTGTTGTTCGTTGTATAGGGTCAGCTTGTAACCATTCCCAACGAAGGAATTCCATCACAATACATGAAGGTACCACCTTTAGAATTTATAAAATAAGACATAAGTATTATTTATTACAATTAATATAATACTATGGAGTAACTGTGAAAACAACACCAGTCACTATTTAAAAATTGATGATTTTTCTCTCTGAACTGTACTGTCTGGTCTAGTAGTCACAACAGACAGTAAAATATAATTATTATGGTAAAATTAATTCAGTGTCATCATTAATTCAGTGTACACTGCCATCCGAGGCAATCTAGTAAAATCAAATTGCATAAAATGGAATGTACTTAAATAGTAAAATGAAATAAACTTTAGACCCTCCTAAAGTTGAAGTTGGTATTGCTATGATAATAATATTATGTCTCCTCTAAGTACGTCTACAACCTTCAATGAAGTCTGATAAAAAGATACGTTTTTAATAACCTCGTTAGATGATTTGAAGGATGGTTGCTATTTTTTTTTTTTTTTTACAACAATTGTTACTACTTATTTATCCTTGCAGTTACCCAGTCGAAATTAGAAGCGTAGGTATCTACATACATTATCAAGGTAAAGATACAAAAAAAAAAAAATTATAAAATATAAGAAAATGAATGACTATTAGAATCAGAACTGAAACCAAAGCTTTTAGTAGATTATGGCTTCTGTTGGCGAGTAGGTAATCTCAATAATCCTAAACATTCATAATTTTCAACATTTGTAAATATTAAGAATTAAGCGTCCAATTTTGATGATGTATTGAAATTAAGTTATTAGTGTTATAACTTAATTATGGTTTCAAGTAGGCATGCACGTAGCCAAGGTATACCTAGGTTTATTTCTTAGGTAAGTTGGTACTTGCATGATTAACAGAATTTCATTATTATACTTATTTAACTACCTATGTTTAGAATTATTTGTAACCATAAGTAGTATATATAAGATTGTATTCTTTGTACCTTTAATACAATCAACCTATTTTTAACTTTTAGGTTTGTTGATGCATAGGGTAGGTACCTTCCCACCTACATTGGTGGTACTCTTAATCATTAGGTATAAAATGTGAAGTAGGTCGTATATTATTGATATTACGTACCTACATTTAAAAAGTTATGTACATTATATTGTAAAATCCTGGGATAAAGATATTATTAAGCTTTATTCCTCCGGATTTAAAAACCAAGAAGATTATCCAAAGAATTTTATACATAATTTTATGAACTATCAACACTGATCATCACCTTCATGACACTCAAAACATTCAGTCAAATTGACTTCACCGCATTTAATTTTCACATTAGAAAATTAAATATTATTAATGGCTACTCATCAATCTATGGTACATAGATCGAGCATAACAACGCCAAACTGTAAACGCCAGTTCATCCTAAATCTATGGGTACGTATATTATATCACATGCAACTGTTTTGCTATTCAAAGGTTGTCTAATTTTGCACAAACTAATACTTCACATTGGCAGATTTGCGGAATTATGTCTGCAGAAGCTAAAATAGTAATACATATGAATGTTTTCGTCTTCGTTCACCAACCGATGTAAAATAACGTTTTACGTACGTTGTCTAAAAAGACTTTAACCTGCTTGTCAATAATTCGTCGATTTTGGACCGAACTATTGGTTGCTGTCAAAGTGTCATGAATACGTCATAGCAAATCAATTGTATTGTTTAACAGAAAATAAACAAATCTTGTAAACAAATCTTCTTAGGTTAAAAACCTATGAATGCATTATGATAATAAACGAAATAGAGTGCAATTATGACAACTCACTGCAAGTTAACTGCAATCCTCTTGTCCATGGACAATAGCAATCTGCCATTTGCAAATATGCATATCAAGAGCTGCGTTGGTTATCAATATTCACCGTGTTTCTATGTGCTCGTTATTCCATAAAAACTCAAAGCTGAATGTTGTAAGAATGAAAGAATTGTGAATCTCAATAAATAAAGAAAAAGAACCATCCCATTGTTACTTAACTTTTCCAGTTTCCTTTTGTTAATATTTAATAATTAACACCTTCCTATCTGTGCGCATATAGACGACAATAATAGGTGGAAAGGCCAATCTTATTAGGTTTAGTTATATGTATTTATACCTCAGGTAAGTAGCTTATGGTAAATTACTGTTAAATTTAGACCTTTAGCAACAAGGCTTGTAGGTAACATCTATGTGCTTCATAACCTTATAACTATAACAACACAAGAGAAACGTGAGGTTCTTTCATAAGCAAATTGAAATCCTGACCAGCGAACAGGTCGGTTTCCTGTTGAGTACTTATTTTGATTACAATTTGTGAGGTGCAATAACTGGAAATCAGTTATATAGGGTTAGAAGTCGGTTGTCCTGTTAGCTTTACTCCATCCAATGTCATATCACAGTACTTCCCCCACCACGTTCAAAGGCATTCATAATTAAAATCTGTAACTCTGTACTTTCTTCCGACCGAAGAGATTAATTATGTGGCTAGCGATAAAAACCTCAACTTTAGTTGAGCTTATGTATAGTGTCTCACAGAAAACACATTACATGCTGCACAAACATTACATCCCAGCTAAGGATAAAATATGTTTAGTATAGAACTATACATTATAGATAACAAATAATTAACCATGTTGCAGAGATATCTTTCAATAAGTACATGAGTTTCATGAAGAGTTGTCTGATTAGTTTCTCCACACAGATATGGCTAACTTTAAATAGTACAGTTACCTTTAGGTAAATTGGTGTTTCAGGAAACTAGAATGCTTGGTATGGTACTCATGTGAGAAATTAAATGTCCACTTCATGCATGGTGTGAGTAGGTATGTATCAGCAAAAGATTTTCAGGCAGCACTGATACTGTTGCAAGATTTTGTTGCAATATGTAGGTATACATGATCTAAATATGGCACAGTGGGCAATATTGTTAGTTAAATAACATACTGAAAACACTTATAGTTCCATAGATACCATGATATATATCAACACTTTTAATATTAGACATTAGTGATAAAGTTATCAATGTCTTAATTCCACTCCAACACAGAACTTTCATGTAAGTTACCTTAACATTATTCTGAGTCGGTGACACTCTTTAAGTTGTGTGTGTGCATGTATTACGGGGACATTAAATATTATGTTTACCATGAATAGAAGTCAGTAGGTGACTGGTTTGTGTTGTCTGTCAGCTGCCTTTACAAATGTGTCCTTTGAAGATACAAAAATATACTTTGGTAACTTTGGAAGATCGGTAATTAGGATGAACCCAATGGTGTTCAGAACACAGACACAAACCTCTTGTAATGACTCTTCAAAAATGTGTTACCACGAACTATGATAATTCCCAGTGGTGCCTATTTTATGTGTCGGGAATCTAACCATCATGACCCAACGGTTCTACCGGTGCCCATGACGCGAAAAGACCAGCACACATAGGCAGACCACGAGCTCTTTGTAACAACTCTTGCAAAGAGTGTTACCACGAGCTATGCTAGTTCACAGTGGTGCCTTTTTTATGTGTCGGGAATCTAACCATCATGACCCACCGGTTCTACCGGTGCCCATGACGCGAAAAGACCAGCACACATAGGCAGACCACGAGCCCTCAGTGGTACCTATTTTCTGTGTCGGGAATGTAACCACTAGGACCCAACGGGTAAAAAAAACCCGTTGCCCCTGGCGCGGAACAGCCTATCACACATATAGGTAGTGCAAAAGTGCACACGTCCACGGGCTTTTCCACGTTCTGTTACGCTCTTCGACGCTCGTCGCTTGAAGCTCTGTAGGTCTTGCGGGGATCCATGGTCTTCTCTCTTTATTGGAAAACATTGATGATAGGTAGTACTTAACCTAAAAGCTAAAACATAAGAAAAAAATACGGCGTTGCGTTGTTGCAACATAAAACATACACATAATATGTGTTTATTATACTTCTATTGGACTCTGTTTTGGTTTTTAACAACTGAAAACCACTAAAATATAGTTTTTTAAGAAAATTAGTTTTAAGGGCGGCATGACGCCTGTGACATAAGAAACGAATGACAGACATAGACAAGGAGCGGTAAACAGTAAGTGTAAGCTCAGAATACGATTCCTTTTTTATTTTTACTGAGTTAAACTTATGTGACGCCTGAGTGACTAGGAGGCCTACTACAAGTAAGAAATAAATTAATTCATTAATTTATAGGTACTTTTCTATTATTGAGGGCGAGGCGATCGGGAAGAATAATCATTCGTAATCACGAGTTTACCGCCTTCCTATTCCAAAAGTCCGTACCACCTTTGCACGGCGGTTTGGTCAGTTTGTACAGACTCATATATACAACGCTGTAGTTAAGCACTGCTTCATCAAAGATGCTACAGTTCATGATTGATCCCTAAATGGTTGTTTACGATTAATTACGATGAGATGAAAAATCTAGTTAAGATCATGTTATAATAATAATAGTAATAATAAAATTTTATTTAAATCAAGTGGTCATTTTACATTTAATAAATCAATAAAAAACAGTTAAATTATGCAAATAATTACAATTTAACCAAAACTATGTAGAACCTGTTTTGAGTTGTTACTACTACTTATATAATAACAACGGAAGAATAATAATAATTACACAGAAAACTTATTTATAATATAATTCTAATATAATAAGTAACCAATAACTTATAATTAGATTTTTTATTTTTATTATACAACTTCGAGTAACTTTTCCGTATCGGCATAATTTAGATTTTTTAAATAATCTGACAAAACTATTTTAAGAACTGTTGCCCTTACAATAATGTTAATGTTCAATAATAAAAAATGTTTAAGTTATAAATAATAAAATGTTTATTTTAAACCGTAACTATTACACTAAAGAATGTTAAAAAATTGAAATAAAATAAAACTACTTTTTAACGGATTTTATCGCGGTTTATTTTAGATTTTAGATCCCGACGTTTCAAAGTCTTTTCAGACTTCATGTTCACGGGTGGACTGAGATATTTGACGTCCAAAAAGTAGTTTTATTTCAATGTGTGATATTCGCGTAAATCTAAGACAATACTATGTTAAAAAATGTTAAAATGTTGACCGAGTTCAATGTTTTTTTTTTTTATACTGTTACCACCAACATGGTCGGCGCCTATGCTTGAACTTAATGTATAATTTCTCCGATACTATTTTAGTCCCCCTTTAATGGTAGGGGTAAATGGAATGGGTACACTATCTTATTTCTATATTATGTTTTCACTATTTTCTTTTGGTCTTATATTTTTACAATGTTCGTGTATTTCTATTGTTTATTTTATAATATTTAGAGTTTTTGCCTTATTATTTAATTTTTTCAGTATTTTTATGCTATTTTCTAATATATTTATGTATTGTCATAGCATACTTTATTATCTATTGTTATCTATTACCTACTTATTATATTTTACTCTACTCTTTTATATTTTACTTCTGTTTTCTTATTACAATGTTTAAATTTTGCTATAATTACTTAATCTATTTTATTTATCAATTCAATGTTAGCTTATAACGAACTTACGTACTTAGGTGCGTGATGTATTAAGATTATTTACAAATTACTAAATTAGCAATAAAATAACTAGGCCAAAGTACAATGTGCGGTTGTTGTTGTTGTTAAACTATATAAATCCAATGTCTTATCTAATTTGTTGTACAAATAGGGCCCTAGGAAGAAGAAAAACCAATAAGAATGCTTTATTCTGTTTTGTTTAAATTAAATCCTTACGTCTCTTATCTGTAGGTATGAAGGGAAGCAGAGTATGTTGTTTTTTTTTTCTTCGGTAGGCTGACTACAACTTGCCTGATGTTAAGCATGGAACGCGCCAGCCCAGTATACCGATTCACTCGTGATTACGAATGATTATCGGCGAGTAGGTGGCAGTAGAATGAGTCTCCAAGGTTAGAAACATTAAAGGAGCAACAATATGGTGTGCAAGATAAATAATTGGCCTCGCATAATCTATAATATAAAAATGAATCGCAAAATGTATTGGTAAGCACATAACTCGAGAACGGCTGAACCGATTTCGCTAATTCTTTTTGAGAATATTCTTTGAAGTACGAGGATGGTTTTTACGCAAACAAACATTAAAACAACTCCTCCGAAACAGCTTGACCGATTTTTTTGTATTCTGTTTTCGGACCCGGCAGGAAGCACTGCTTTACCGGGCAGCACGACGTCTGCGGGGTCCGCTAGTAATTAATAAGGTTGTGGTTGAGTTCTAATATTGTCATTCATTCATTCATAAATTAAGAAATAACTCATAAATATTTATTTTATTGTTAACAACACTGCTGTCGATGTCAAATTTATACCACAGGCATACCATTTTAAAGTTGGCTCCTCACGATACAGGCTCGCCTAGTGTGAGGACCACTATAAATCTAATTATTGTAAGTAATGTTGACAATAAACGACCTAGGTAGTCGAGCGGTGTAAGCCGTCCGATTGGGCTATACTGTGCCCGGGAGGTCGTGGGTTCGATTCCCGCCCCGGACAATATTTGTGAACAACAAATATTTGTTTCGGTGTCTGGTTGGTCGAGGGACTACCCTCCGTGCCTCGGAGAGCACGTTAAGCCGTCGGTCCCGGTTGCCACTCAACACATCTATGACAATCGTTACATGTAGTCAGAAGCCAATATAATCTAACACCTGGTCTAACCATTTCAGCTACTAGTTCCCTATGGGTTTCGAGGTCTGATGGCAGTCGCTCGTATAATTCTGGTAGCTAGCCGCATCAGGTTAATGTTAATCTAGATTTCAATACTTACTTTTGACGCATACAGGCTGTCCAATCTGTCTTCAGACTTGACTCCCTTCTTGTTTCTAACGAGGAGGTAGATTCTGTCCAGGTCAGGACAGGAGTACAACAGCTTCTCTATAAGGACTTTGCCCATAAAACCTGAAGAAAGAAATAGTAATTTATAATCAACTAGAGCTTGAAATTAATTTTCAATACGCCATATATATGTACCTCTTTTATGGGGTATACATATATACCTCTTTTATGGGGCAGTGTATACGTTTCTAGGTTTCTACAATAAACTTCCAAATTATATTAGGGAAATGACTATTAACAAATTTTAAATAACTAATTATAAAATCTACGTTAAGTAAGAAAGCGTATTATAAAATTTCAGACTATCTAACGGATAAAAACGCTTGGAATTAAGTCGCTCTAATTCAACACAATAAACAAACAAAATGTAATAGATATAAGTACTTCATTTAAAAAAGAAAAAAGCCTACTGAGTTTTTTGTCAGTGTTTCTCAGTAGTTGCCAGTCATTCACTGCACGGTAAGAGAAGAAATTGAGCTCGAAAAAAATAAAGCATATTTTGATTTTGATTTTGAGAATCCACACACGATGGCCAACTGCGGGTTGGTGGATGTCACATGTCCTCGAATGATTAGTTCGTAGACATGCCGGTTTACTAACAATGTTTTTTTTTCCCTTGAAACAATTCACACAAAGATGAAATGTGTGGACACGAGTGGGAATAGATCCTGCGACGTTATATTTCAAAGGCGAGGTCAATACCGCCGCGCTACCGTTCCTCTACACATAATTTATATTAAAATATACATAATAGTTACAAATAAATGAACCAAAACTAATAAAATCATGGTCATCGAAAAACGTTTATTAATTAACTATGTAGAAATGCGCCTGCGCTGGCTATTGCGCAAATCCATTAATACATTTTTTTATTTTGTAATTAAAAAAATTAAAAAAAACATCAACTTGCCTGTTGTTCAGCATTGATGAAGTCTACGATGAAACGATTTTTTAATAAAAAATCATATTGCTCCTATATTATATTAATATTATATTATTATCCTATTATATATCCTTTAACGGATTTTATTTCACAAATTTAAGAAAATGCTGACAAGTTTAAGATACTTAGTTATTATTAGAAAACTTTCCCGTTACCAATAACTCGTATTAGGCTGCACTTAAAGTACAAAGTCCATTTATCATTTGTGTATGCGCATACGCAGGACGAGTAGATGCATTACCAAAAATAATATTTGTACGGAAGAAGAATTATGCGAGCAGCGGTGGCGCAGCGGTAAAGAGGCTTTGAAAAATAAGGTCGCTGGTTCGATCCCCAGTCGTGCCTCACATTATTGTGAGTTGTTTCATTACCACTGCTCAATATCGGTGAAGGAAAACATCGCGAGGAAACAGGCATGTCTAATTATTCGAGGACATGTGACATCGACCAACCAGAACTAGGCCAGCGAGTGTGGATTAACGGCTAAACTCTCTCAACTTGTAAGATAGTTAATACTAAACCCGTACCCGGTAGTAAAACACTAAAAAGGGTTGAAGTGTAATAAAAAAAATGCACTCGAAGAGAAATTAAATTTAAAAAAAATATTATGGGACATTAACACCAACGGTCATCATCGGTCCCAAGCTAAGCAGAGCTTGTGTTATGTAAACCAAATAACTGGTAGGTATATATACTATACTTAAAATACTTTTCTTTTGTAAATATATACTTTTAATAGATATTTACACCCAGACTCGACACAAACACAAATGTTCATCATTAATGTTTGTCTCGGGTGGGAATCGAACACACGACCTGCCTGTTATACGTTAAAAAAAACTTATTTCACTTTAGTTTTAATTTAGTTTTTTTTACTACTACAAAAAACACAGTTTGTTAAACACAGTGTCTATGTACTTTATCTTTAGACATGCAGTGTACACATGTTTTGGAATTCCGTTTTGAAATAAACCTTTGTAACACGCTCTTTTGTATAAGTAATTTAAACTGTATTCTGTCTTGTGTGCCAAATAAATAAATAAATAAAATAAAATAAATGTGGACCACTGATATAAAATTTAATAACTACATACCTGTACCACCCGTTATAAAAACAGTTTTTCCTCTATAAAACTCTGGGATACACTGCACTTCAGAAAAATCACGGTCTTCTAAGAACCCCATTTTGTTATAAACTTAGTTTCACTTCTAAATTTAGTTTTTTAAATAATAATTAATAAATCTTTTAATTAATTTTATAAATATTTTAATTAAAGTGAATTAAATTAAAACACTTCGCTTGAACATTAATTTTAATTACAAAAAATAACAATATTATTCTATTTAAAAAATTAACACGTTCGAAATATTTGAATTAAAAATTAAAAAAATAACAATTAGAATTCAAAAAAGACGTGATAGCGCGCGAAAATCGAAGATCGATTAAATTATCGAACTTTTTAAAAAAAAAAGATTCGTATTTTGAATTTATATTTAGAACCAGAGCCTAATTCTGAATCCGTCAGTTTTCGAACGATCCAAACTAGAAATAAACAAGGTTGCTACAAAAAGTATGTCACATTTGAATAGTAGACAATAAAAATGGCTAACGCAAATTTAATAACGCTGATTTAGTAATTAAATACACGTTGTATTGTTCTAAATTTATGCTTTACACTGTTAGCACTTTATGCCTCCTTGGAATAATATTACATCATTTTTTTATCATAAATACCTACCAAAGATATTAAAAATAACAAATACGTGTTTGTCTATACAAGGTGAACCGGAAAGAGAATTAATGCCTTAAATTCTAAGTACGTTATTTGAGCTCTCAATGGTAAATAGTGATGTTTAATTTTTAATAAATCAATTAGAAAAAAAAGAATAACCCTTAATTTTTTTTTTATACAAATATTTAAAGAGACCACCAATTCATTTGTTATGTTTTAGTAAGTCAAGTTCAGAAAAACAGCTATTATTAGGTTTGCGCGATTTCTGACTTCACATTGCCAACAATTACGCCTGTATTACCCAAAGGTGTAGGCAGGGGTGTATATCGTATATCACAAACTTTTCGCCGAGTATGCCTAGTTCCCACACGTAATAGAGGGCGAACCTATTGTCGGTTAACGGTTCTAATTCAAACTTGAAAGTTGCAACTAAGATTTTTTTACGATTAATGTCTTATTGCTGGACCCGGGACTCCAACCCGACACCTCGCAGTTACAACGCGAGCGCACATACCACTGGATTATTTATTATTTAAACAATTGCGCATTCAATGTTATAATAGGGAAACATGTTAATTACTGCACAGTAGTAAAATATATTCGACGATTTTATGTAGAACGATTCTGTGCAGAGGCACAAAATAAAGAATCATGTCATTTCATTTCGTTTTGCTTCTAAAGACAAAATATTCCATTAGGATATTTTTAACTCATTAAAACATCCTAAAATGTAGACATTGTATATGTTATTTTTGAATAACATTGAATTAAATTAAAAAAAAAATGTAAAGAGTCGTCATTTTCGTCGTCAAGATGATCAATATTTTTTGCATTGTTATTTAATATTTAATTGGCGTGGTAAGCATGTCGCGGGTTTGATTCCTATCTAAGACAGACATTTGTGTGCATATCTGATTGTTTAGATTTAATATCCGGGCTCAAGTACCTTTCTTTTCCCGGGGGGATATCCTTCCTTCCTGTAAGTATTCCTTCGCCTCGTGTGTGTTCAGAGCAAGGGGTATGAGACTCCCAGAGGGTACCAACTAAAATCTCCCGGGTGTTCCGTGGCGCAATTGTGCCAGGGGGTTACGGGAACCACGTGTGACACAACCGGGACCGTTATTTAAGTAGATACCTTACATTTATCTGGGTGTCTACCCGTGGGTTATTGCGGCAACATAGCTATTAAACTAATGATTTTGAGGCAGACTTGATCGAGTGTTCTAAGCATGGAAAGTAAGCCAAGAGTGTGATAAAATGTATGATGATTAAATTTTTTGTCTAATACCGATATCTACCCGCGCGAAGCCGGGGCGGGTACTAGTTACTAATAAAATTATGATTTTCGTTATTAAGCGAATTAATAATAATATCTTTATTTCGGATTCTTTTTTTGACGTGACAACGTCTTATAAATTTATTTGCCGGGTGACACTTCAAGAAACTGCGTTACGCTCCGCTCACGTTATGCGCTCACAATGAGAGCGAGTGAGAGGCACGCGTCCCTTCCACTCGGGCAGGGTTAGCCCGCCTAAGAGCGAGAGAGACAGACATAAAAAGTGAAAGGCACGCGTCCCTTCCACTCGAGCACAGTTAGCCCGCCTAAGAGCGAGATTCTTTGTATAAATTAATGTTTTAAATATAATTCTTTGTATAAATAAATGTTTTAAATTGTTACTATTATTTCATCCTTCTTCCTGCTATACGAATGAATATTCACATTAAATTTATTTTACCACTCAAAGTCGTTGTCACGTAAAACTTTCGCCCGTATACCGACTTTACAGGCAACCAATTTTTTTGTCTAATACCGATATCTACCCGCGCGAAGCCGGGGCGGGTACTAGTTACTAATAAAATTATGATTTTCGTTAATATGCGAATTAAAGAGCTAATATAATAATAATAATATCTTTGTTTCGGATTCTTTTTTTACATCCATATTTCTTGGTGTGTTAATAACAATAAATTCTAGTATTAGTATTTGTTAAAATTAAAATTAATTATATTTAAGTAGATCAGGCCTAATGCCACCTCTAGCCAGTGCATCTGTATGGGACAGTCCGGTCTAGAGGGGATTACTTTCAGGATGCTATTGAAAAAAAAAATGATAAAATGTTTATTGAAAAAAGACATGTTACAAAGATATAAATTTTCCGATGGCCCCAAACTAGGCATGGCTTGTACAATAGGTGCCGAGTACGATTAACAGATATTAAAATTAAAAGATTCGGTCGTCGTCATCGGCTTATAAATATCTTAATCTATGCGAATTTAATTAATAAACAAACAAAAAAAATCAGGAAAAAATGTCTTAATTACGACAATTATTTACTATTGTTAGGATAGTCTAACAATGGGAAATAACTGTGTAGTATATATTTAATATGTGTAGTATAAGTGTATAATATAAAATAATTATAATTATTGAGCATGAGTATATGTTTATACATACATATCTTATATTTTTAAATGAGCAATTAAATAATATAATAATTAATAATAATAATAAATAATAATAATAATAATAAGCCCCCTCAAACCCTACCTTACGTCCGAGCCGAACACCAGGCCACGTGGGGGGCGGACACGCATACAACAAAATCTTATGCGGCTAACAAGGTAAAGGTAATCCCAGCAAGATGGAGACGAGATCAATGAAGAAACTACGATTAGGATCGCTTCCCGAGGGTGATCGTCGGGGCGCATCTGGAGCCGATGCTGGATGCCACAGCATGCGAACCATCGGCGATGCGGAGTTGAGCAGGCGGGCCCGCATCGACAAGAATGTTACAGCCGAGCCTTCGCTACCCGAAGATCGTCGGGGCTCACCTGGAGCCGGTGCTGGGTGCTGCAGTAGGAGGGACACCGGTGACGAAGCGTTGAACAGGCGGGCGCGCGTCGTACAACAGACTACAGCCGGACGTCAAAGGTTGAACAGGCGGACTAAAGACGTAGAAGTAACAGCCGACTATGTTAGCAATGATTCTAATTCCTTGTTTTCATCTATCCCCTCTACTTGCCCTTCATATATGACACGCCGAGCCTCTACCTTGTCAACGACAAGTACGGTTGACAGTGTTGTGCAAAGAACCAATATCGATTCTGAAATTGCACCCACGTCAAACCTGTCTCTTACGCGCAGACGATGGACAACTGATATGAACATATTCATTCTGCGCACTTACCTTCAATTAACTCAGTTAAATACAGACACAAAAGCGTACCTAGAACCACTTCACCTTAAGTTTATTGAAAAATTTCCAGATATGCCAGTCAGTCGACAAAGAATAGGGGATCAACGTAGGGCAATAATTCGCAATAAATTACTACCACAAACTATCATAGACCAAATATATGAAGAAGTAAGAGAAGAAATAACCCGTATTCTTTCTCAACGCACTCAAACCCAACCAGATACCTTTGTTAACTCTATCTACCAACAACCTTTAAATCATACACCAAGTGAACAAACACGGATGAAATGGCTTAATGAACACAATGAAGCTATTATGAAATCGTATTACCGAATAACTAGATTAGGAACTAATAACACTGCTTACCGAAAACTAATGCATGAAGATTTCATTCGAACATTCCCATCACTTTCACACCTTAGTGAGCAAAGAATAGCTGATCAACGAAGAGCGATATTGAGTAACAGATACATTACACAAGATAGATTAAATTTTATTCAGGAAGAAGTAGCTGCTGAACTGTGTGTAACTAATGAATCCTTAGGTTGTATTGATAATACGAGTATCAATATTGATCAAGTGGAACCACCAAATACTAATGACATTACCATTCATGCTGAAGTCCCTTTACAGTTATATAACCAAATTACAGAAAGAGATCCTCAAATAGATGAGATGTTCCAACAGGCTTTACAATTTTATAGAGACACTAATCCTACTGATAGAACTTTCATACCCAAACAAAAACCATCGAAGAAACTTGCAGCTATAATAGAGTATATCAATATAGTAATCCTTCGCGAAAACATTAATGACAATACTGACTTTCACTCGTTACAAACTGCTATTTACTGTGCGGCCTGGACTGCTGCAAAACTCAACGGAGCTAAAATTACATGTGAACCAACGCATACAGCTCGTTTACCCCGAAAGGTAAAACCACACTGGCAAAAGCGTCTAGAGAGGAGAATTAAAGATTTACGATCAAAAATAGGACGGTTAACGCAATATATTAAAGGCAATAGAAGTAATAGTATCATAAAACACGCAAGACAAATAATGGACCAATACAAAACACACTCAGTACACGAAGAGCCAAACGACAACCCAACACTTACATTAGACACACTAAAACAAAAACTTACAGTTCTGGCCAGCCGTTTAATCAGATACACTAATTGCACATTACGAAAGCAACAAAATATTCAATTCACCAACAATGAAAAGTTATTTTACCGGAACATAAGACAAACTGCAACTAATAATCAAGAAAACACCTCAGAATGTAACGGGCCGAATTCAAAAACCTTACGGGACTTTTGGGCTCAAGTATGGAAACAACAATCTACACATAACACACATGCTGAGTGGATTCAGAAGGAACTTGATGACGTTTCTACATATCAAACAATGAATTTTGAGAACATCCCCGCAGAAACATTTATTAAAGTACTAAATAAGTTACACAATTGGAAAACACCTGGTTCAGATTTCATACATAGTTACTGGTACAAAAAGTTCACCACTACACATACATACCTGCTAAACTACATAAACAATTTCATTCAAAACCCTGATAATCTGCCTCCATACTTAACTAAAGGCATAACGTATATGATTTTAAAGGATAGCAATGATTCAAGTAACCCAGCAAAATACAGACCAATAACATGTTTGCAAACATTGTACAAAATAATAACCTCTTGTATATCTGAACTCATTTACCATCATGTAGATACACATAGTATTCTGGCTGAACAGCAAAAAGGGTGTCGCAGATTCAGTCAGGGATGTAAAGAACAATTAGTCATAGATTCTGTAATTTTGAAACAAGTAAGCAAGTATAAATCCGATATTTTTACAATGTATATAGACTATAAAAAAGCTTATGATTCTGTTCCTCATTCTTGGTTAATACAAGTTCTTGAAATTTATAAAATTCACCCGGTTATTATTTCATTTCTAAAAAATGCTATGACTAACTGGTCTACACATCTTAAACTCCAAACTTCCAGTGGATTAGTAGAAACAGCTCCTATTAAAATAGAAAGAGGTATTTTCCAAGGAGACGCACTAAGCCCCCTTTGGTTTTGCCTTGCTCTTAATCCACTATCGCACCAATTAAATAAATCTTCATTAGGATACTCCTTTAGACACACTCAGACAACAGACGCCAATCAACATATTTTAAGCCATTTGTTATATATGGATGATATAAAGCTATACGCAGATAATGAAACCCAATTATATGAACTAGCTAATATAGTAGAGCAATTTACAAAAGATATAAAGATGGAGTTTGGTATTGATAAATGCAAAATTAATTCAGTAAGCGCAGGGAAAATTATCACACATAGCTACACATTAGATACAGGAGAAAACATAGAACCACTTAGTGAACAAGATACTTATAAATACCTAGGATACAATCAGTCACGTCAGATACAATATAAAGAAACTAAAGATGAATTATTAAGGAAATTTCGGCACAGACTTAATGCAATATTGAAATCTCAACTTTACGCAGGAAACTCTATTAAAGCCATTAACACCTACGCAATACCTATTCTTACCTATTCGTTTGGGATAATCAACTGGACCAAAACAGACATAAAATATTTACAAAGACTTATCAACACAACTATGACTAAACACCGGAAGCATCACCCAAGATCGTGTGTGCAAAGATTGACTTTGCCACGAATAGAAGGTGGTAGAGGCCTTATCGATATTTTGAACCTCCATAACAAGCAAATCTGTAATCTCCGAAAATATTTCTTTTGTAAAGCTGAACATTCACCACTTCATAAATGTATAGTCCAAAACGACAGTAAATTAACTCCACTTAACTTAAAAGACACAAATAAACAGAAAAATGAAGAAATAACAGAAAATAGAAGTAAAATAGAAGAATGGTCCAGAAAATCTCTACACGGAAGACACCGCCACGATTTGAATCAACCTAATGTCGACAAAGAGGCGTCGAACAACTGGCTCAAGCGAGGTGAACTTTTTCCTGAAACCGAAGGATTTATGATAGCAATTCAAGATCAAGTAATAGAGACACGGAACTATCAAAAACATATTATGCGCATTCCAGTAATAAATGACAGCTGCAGAAGATGTAATAGTGCTTCAGAGACTATCCAACACATAACGGGTGCATGTAAAACAATAGTCCAAACAGATTATAAACACAGACACGATCAAGTAGCCAACATAATTCATCAAGCTTTAGCCAAGAAATACAATTTAATTAATAGTCCTTATTTGCCATACTACAAATACCATCCAGATACTGTTTTAGAAAATCAAACTCACAAGTTATATTTTGACCGCGCTATACTTACAGATAGAACCACACATTACAATAGACCAGACATAACTCTTATAGACAAGATCAACAAGACCGCCAAAATTATTGATATTGCTGTACCGAATACACATAATTTACAAAATACAATAGCAGAGAAATTAAACAAATACACAGATCTCACCATAGAAATAAGCCGCATGTGGAAGCTGAACGATGTTTCTATTGTCCCCATCGTACTGTCGACCACCGGCGTCATTCCTAAGCAGCTCCATCAATCTCTACATTTATTACAGATACCGTCATATATTTACCACATCTTGCAGAAAGCTGTCATACTTAATACATGCAGAATAGTTAGAAAATTCTTACAACACCATGATCACACATCTCCCAGCAGTTTCGAACATACTTCACCCACCAATCTACAACATTCCCATTTCATATCCTTACCATCAAATCTCCAGGGTAACACTTGACTTTGGTCCGTGTTACTCGTAATGCCGGGTTTTACCCGAGATACAACAAACTTTAGATAATAATAATAATAAATAATAATAATAAATAATAATAATAATAAATAATAATAATAATAATAATTATATAATTGGAATCTCGGAATCGGCTCCAACGATTTTCATAAAATTTAGTATATAGGGTGTTTCGGGGGCGATAAATCGATCTAGCTAGGAATCATTTTTAGAAAATTTCATTTAAAAAAAAATACCGAGCAAAGCTCGGTCATCCAAATATTAATAATTATATGTTGTTGTAAAAAAAATCCTTTAAGATAGCCGAATCAAAAGGCTTTCAGTGGCTTCGTAAGGCATCGACTTAAGCCAGCCAGTTACTTTTTTTTGGCTTCGGCAGTTTTACTCGTCTTGATGTCACAAAACAACTCCACTTTATTAAATACAAAGTTATCTTTAAATGGACTATTGTCAGTGTTCCGAAGGCGTTGCAGCGAGGAGGACACTTTTTTGAGTATGATCGCATAAAAGCCATCCGTGTATGACTCTGCAAACATTAAGGATACACTGCAGCGCCTGGAAAGTCGCAAAAGCAGCCTGAAAGTATTATTATATTAGACACGAAGGACGTTGATGGCCTTATATAATACTCACAATCCGCTTAAGAGTGTCCGACAACGTCCTGCGCCGAGGTTCGTCCCCACATGGGGAGCCCTCATGGCAGTTGCCACAGTACTTGATCGGTTCGACCGTCCTCGGACGGCTCACCGAAAAAGTCCGGTGAACCAATAGAGGCCCTTCCGGCTAATTGGGTTAGGTCATCAGCAAAAAAAAAATCGTGTACTATGCGTTTCAAATAAAAATAGGACCGAACTCGCGGCTAACTTCATACCAAAAACCAAGCAAAAATAGCGCCAGCACAAATATCAAACCACAGACAGTACTATTACTTTAAAATATACGGAAGTGATATCAGTAGAAAGATTTACTTAACTACATACACCTACCTACATAAATAAATTTACGCGCTAGAATGCCACAAACTTGAACACAAATGTATAAACACGGATAAAAACACGTTTTAACAACGCTATTTCGTCCGAAGTTAATAAAATATAAATAGGAATTGCTTGTAGTCGAACTACCCCCTACAATCCTTGTGGTAATGGACAAGTAGAACGCCTCAATGGTACCTTATGAAAATCTATTCAATTAGCACTTCGCTGTAAAGGTCTATCAATCGATAAATGTGAGTTAGTGCTTTCCGTAGCTTATATTCAAGGTATTTCTGTGTTTTAAAACGCTACAATTCGTACATAAATATTCGACTTCTAATTTCCAATTTCACTGGAAAGGCAATAAGATATACGCATTTTATTTTTGCCCACCGTACTGAAAAATGTGAAGTTGTTGCGCATTCAGGTCCAAGATGGCGGATTTCCAGTCCTATTCTTATTTGAAACGCATAGTAAAACGATTGGCAGAACGCTTTAAATAAAGTAACTTTGACGTCTGCAGTACAGCGACCGAACCTGCAAGCGATCATGTTGCCCCTGACCGCCCTGCGCCCCCTCTCTATGTCACTGTCATGTTTAAGATCACTAATAATTTCAGTCGCGAACTATGTCATCAAGGTCACGTGAAACAGAGAGACATAATAAATGTATTGCGTGCGTGCGACAGAGAAGAGACGATGCCGGTCGTAGGAAAGAAGTAGGTATGAAGCGAGTGATGTTATTTTATACCTCACATAATTTTGCAATTATGTTTAATTGGTGAAATGCTAATAAAGCATTCGCGTGCTAAAATAAACTGTTTCATCACCGCTGCTTAATATCGGTAAAGGAAAACATCGTAAGGAAACCAGCATGTCTTAAAACAAATCATTCGAGGACATGTGACATCCACCCGCACTTGGCCAGCGTGTGTGGATTAAGGCCTAAACTCTCTCAACTCGTAAGATAGTTGAGAGAAGACCCGTGCCCAACAGTGGGACACTAAAAAGGTTTGAAGTGAAAAGTGTGCTATAATAATGGCCTGGTAGCGTGGTCGGTAAGATACTTATCACGCCGCAGGTCGTGGGTTCGATTCCCAGACAAGTCAGACATTTGTGTGTCTGTTTGTCTTGAGTCTGGGTGTAATTTTCTGTAGTATAATTTAGAAATCAAACTAGCTTACCTGTAAGCGACGTTCGATTGTAATTATTCTTCCCGATCGCCTCGCCCTCAATAATAGAAAAGTACCTATAAATTAATGAATTAATTTATAGGTACTTTTCTATTATTGAGGGCGAGGCGATCGGAAAGAATAATACCAGTTATCTGGTTTCCATAGTACAAGCTCTGCTTAGTTTGTGATCAGATGGCCGTGTGTGTTAATCCCAGTTAGTTATTTCGGTAAGTTTTGAAATTGTTATTCAGTTAGGCTATTTTTTTCTTGTTAATTGTATCTTTATGTTGTAAATAAATAAATATTTAATATAATAAATTAAAATAATTACGTTGCAAAATACATACAAGGCCATCGGATCCACTACTAAGCAGAACATGCACAAACGGGTACACATAAAGCTATACATCTTCTAAATATATAAAAGAACAAACTGACTGACTGACATATCAACGCAGAGCCCAAACCGCTGGGTCTGGAGACTCTAAATTTGGCACATAGGTTCCTTAAGGACTCTAGGGGTGCACTAAGAAAGGATTTTTCAAAACTCACCCTTTAAGGGGGTGAAACGGGGTTCCAAAGTTTGTATGGAGAAACAAGATTAGTGAGATCAATTTCGCGGGCGAAGCCGCGGGCGGAAGCTAGTTTCCAGTATAAGCGATCTCGCATCACGGGTCAGTGGCGTGGTCGGTAAGACACTTGCTTTTCACGCCGCAGATCGTGGGTTCGATTCCCACCCGAGACAAACATTAGTGATGAACATTTGTGTTTGTGTCGAGTCTGGGTGTAAATATCTAATATAAGTATATATTTACAAAACATAAGTATTATATATAACACGCTGGCCAAGCGTGTGTGGATTATGGCCTAAACTCTCTCAACTGATAAGATAGTTGAGAGAAGACTCGTGCCCAGCTGTGGGTCACTAAAATGGGTTAGAGATAAATGTCGAAAGCGTGAACATCCGGGTAAATAAGTTCAGTTGCAGTAAAGTTGCAGTTAAGTTTCGATCAAAACAGCTCTTCGTACTCTAGTAATTTTGACAACCGCTGTCAGATACGCTCGCGTCAAGTTCGCGCCACGCGAGCGCTTCAGGCTAGATATGTATGACAGCTAAACAACTTTAAGAACACCATTTTACATTAAAACGAAAACTTAATTGCAACTGCACCGCAACTTGATCGGCGCGTCAAGAAATTACGTGAACTATAGGCCGACCGTTTAACTCGCGTATCGCCATCATATCATATCGCCGTACAAAGTCATAAAACATTAATTAAATCTCATAATAAAGAACTATTTAACCACAGATAAAAGTAATGTAAGACTATTCGTCACTAATATCCATATCGCTTGAATCATCATCACTGTGTGCAGCTTGAGGAGTCAGAATCATGGCGATAGGCGATACGCGAGTTAAACGGTCGACCTATAGGGCCACGTGTGTTGATCTCAAGAGTAAACGGTTCAAACACGTATGTTAAGTTTAGATTATAACAATGTGTTGGCAACATTGGATGACGTAGGCGGCGCGAGAGTAGCGCTGCCAATATGACGAGCGAGATCTACTCACATTTGCTCATTCATTCAGAACGGAGTGATTGATTGGCTCTTATGGCTTCTTGAGGGCATTCTTTGGAGAAAGCGCGCGACACATTGTAGTCGGAATTGATATTGGATTTATAGGCGGTTGAAATAATTTATAGAACAATCATATAGATACTTATTGATTATTGAGTTTAATGTGCAGGTTTTAGGTCATAACAGATATCAAGTTAACAAATGAGTATATTGATAGTATTGATATGCATAAATTGATAGTTTAAATTAATATTTATATTAAATACATTTAATTATCTTAAAAATACAGTTATACTGTTACAATTGTATTTTTACATTTATTAGTTGTTATATTGACTAAACAAGTGGGAGTGGGGTGGGAGTAATCGAGGTAGGGAGAGCGAGGTTAGGTTGGCATTCGGTGTCGAGCAACGGTAGCGTGAACAAGTGTTTTGTTAGTGTGACGAAGTGTAAAAGTGTTTCTGTGAGAATATATACCTTTTATAGTGCAAGTGACAGTGTTTGATTTATAAATAAAATAAATAAATGTTCTGGGACATTAACACACACGGTCATCTGGTCCCAAGCTAAGCAGAGCTTGTGTTATGGAAACCAAATAACTGGTATATACTATACATATAATACTTTTCCTTTGTAAATATATACTTATAATAGATATTCACACCCAGACTCGACACAAACACAAATGTTCATCACTAGTGTTTGTCTCGGGTGGGAATCGAACCCACGACCTGCGGCGTGAAAAGCAAGTATCTTACCGACCACGCCACCGCTTAATCTGACCTTTACCCCTATACTTAATTTCCAGCAACGTTTCGCGTATTTGCGCCTCTTAGTAGTCTCAGCTGATGCGGCAGCAACACCTGTTGGACCCGCGGTGCTTGAAGGATGGGACTGCGCAAAGATGTCGGTCGACGCATATCGCATCCCACACCAGCGGCCTACCCATCTTTCAAAGCAGAAAGCACTTACCATCGGGTCACTTGCCATCAACTCGCGCAAGACCATTTGGTTCTAATTAATATTTATAGATACGTAGTTTGACAATCCAGTTGCGCTCATTTCAACCCTTTTTAGTATCCCACAGCTGGGCATGGGTCTTTTCTACACACTCTTACGAGTTATGAGAGTTTAAACCTTAATCAACACACGCTAGCAAAGTGCGGGTTAGTGGTTATTAAATGTCCTTGAATGATGCCCGTTTCCTCACGATGTTTTCCATCACAGATTTTGCTCATTTCAACCCTTTTTAGTGTCCCACAGCTGGGCATGGGTCTTTTCTGAACACTCTTACGAGTTATGAGAGTTTAAACCTTAATCCACACACGCTGGCAAAGTGTGGGTTAATTATTGAATGTCCTTGAATGATGCCCGTTTCCTCATTATGTTTTCCATCACAAATTTTGACCAGAGGTAATGAAAAATTCACACAAACTTACACGCATACTACCCAGGCGGTTGTATTGGGTGGGGTAAAAACACGTATTTTAATTAAAACTCAGTGAAAATGTTATATTTATTATATTAAACCATGCTTAAAGTACTTTCCAATATATTCTGTACAAAGTTTGTGTTAAGTAGCCACCATAACAGATATCCATAGAAAATACACTTCAATATTTTATCAAGAGCAACGATTCTGTAAACAAAACACATATAAATAGTATTTTTATGACTTACACAATTCGTTAAAAGTTCTACTTGAGCATTGTCTTAGATTTACGCGAATATCACACATTGAAATAAAACTACTTTTTAACGGATTTTATCGAGATTTAGCGTAAAAGAACACATAGCTGACGTAAAACATCAACGCTCGACGAAATCTGCAGTGTGTAAACATACTCAAAAAGGCCCCAAGCATTACCTGAGTTTTGATAAAACACAGGTTCTTGTCAAAGAAAACCGGTTCCTACCAAGAATGATCCGCGAAGGTATTGAAATTAAAAAACATCCTAATTTGAACAGAGAAAATGGTTGGCATATACCACCAGCTTGGGACCCAGTGCTTAATTTACTTTGTGCCAAAACCCAAGCAAAATCAACTCAGAATTCAAGACACTGTGAGCACAGTTTGCTTAAATCGGAACGCAACTTAAATATTAATGTTTGTAGGTAGTCAGTAATAATTGTGATTAATATTTTTGGACGTCAAATACCTCAGTACTCTCTGAAAAACGTCGGGATCTAAAATCTAAAATAAACCGTTTAAAAATCCGTTTAAAAAGTAGTTTATTTCAGTTCTACTTGTTATAAAGATATTTACCTTTTGTAATGTGCTCTGGCTTTTGGTAAATCTTCTTCTTTCTCCTTCAAAAGACATATTCTCCCCCCAGCTATGGAATCGTAGAAGTATTTGTATTTATCAATATTTTCCATTTCATAGTAGAAGTGATTGGCGTCTTCATGTTTGATAGTGGAACGGAGTTTTACAAAATTATCATTTTTAAACGTCCATTGCTGCGTTATATAGTATTGTAACGCTAGATTAGCTATATAAATACGTCTTTGGACTTTGACCAACCTAAAACACATGAATAATAAAATGTTTAAAAATATATGAGCTGATTTCAATATACTAACCTATGTTTGGAGCAGCGGTGGCATAGCTGTACGGGCCTCGTCTTAGAAAAATAAGGTCGCGGGCCCGAATCTTGGTCGGGGCCACACATCTTTGTGTGAACTTTTTCATCTCCGCTGCTCAATATCGGTGAAGGAAAACATCGTGAGGAAACCGGCATGTCTAAGAACTAATCATTCGAGGACATGTGACATCAACCAACCCGCACTTGGCCAGCGTGTGTGGATTAAGGCCTAAACTCTCTCAACTCATAAGATAGTAGAGAGAAGACCCGTGCCCAACAGTGGGACACTAAAAAGGGTTAAAGTGAACCTATGTTTATTTAAAAAGACTAGCCTATACGCATCGCTAATTCTGTCATGTAAACTGCATAATGCATATTTGACTAACTTTCTACCCCTCTGTGAAAAAATATTTTTTTAAAGGGGGGAAATGCTTTACGCATCCCCTCGCCCATAATGGGCAAAGGGTGAGAATTATGTGGGACTACAATTTTTGGCCCAGGTGAGCAAGACACCATAAGGTCTCCTTATACAAGCGGTCGGGCCCGGTTTACCCACTAAAACCCCATCGGTGTTCGGTTCGGTGACACCCGTTGTGCTGGGCTGCGGGATTTGCTCCCGCATTTGCCAAACAGCCCGGCGAGTCAACCCGCTTGCCGTGATCTGGCAATGTGAACCTAACCGAACCTAACCAAGCTCAACGGATTTCGATAAAATTTCAATGCGACTACAGTCCGCGATGTCTAAGCTGAGCTTTGCATATTTTTGAGTGGTTAGTGATCACTCACAGAACACCTCAGTCAGATTGTCAAAAAGCAGTAAAAACCAGATTCAACCAGGAATTTTTTAGATGAAATACTCTGGCAAAGTTTGACTGGTTAATTTACTAACACCTTACATATAATATATGATTGTTTCAGATTAAGTAATCATGATTTTCCTCATTAACACCAAATTGAACTAGGGAATTGGGGGCCCAGCATCTTTAATACGATTAGTCCAGCGACTACTTAGCAAAAGTGCTGGTCACCACATTTATGTCGTGTCTTCATTAATACTATATTCCAATACTTGTTTACTGATGAATCTAATGTACTTGTTTACTGTTTATTGTGATGAAAATAAACTCATTATTATTATTATTATACAGTGTGCGGCCATTTCAGAGTTTTATACTAACCGTCTTATAAAACGGTCGGCAAATAATGCCTCTGGTGTTGCCAAGCGTCCATGCTACAGTGACTACCTACTTGTTTGCCAACTTAGTAGTAAAATAAAGTATTTTTTAATGTTATCAGGGTAAACAAGAATGGTTTCAAGTTATATATGAGGATAATTAGATATCTCTCAAATATTTATATTGTAAGAGCTATAGAAAGTTGATAGCATACTTACAAAGGTTTTTTTCCAAGTACCCGTAAAATAGTATCGACTATAACAGCAGGTAATAAGTGAAGAAAAAGGACCTGAAAATGTCAAGTAAAACATAATGACCTATTTCCAAAGTCAACCCCTAAAGAGGTAGAAAAAAATAATTAACTAAAGTTTTAAAATCCACAATTACAAGAAATAGCACACAATTGAGTAAAATGACGGGTTTGTAGTTTTTCATGCTATTTAGATTGTTTTACCTTCACATAATGCAACGTTTTTGAAGTAGTCAAGTGCCCTCCTGCAGTCCATAATATGTCATTGAGGGGTAAAGTGGCGGATATTTTATGACCAACTTCCAGTATTTCCCCCATCGTCATATTGTTCAGATTACCCGCACAGCAATTGTAAATAGCAACATCGTCTGTAGGCTCGATGCTAAAATAAAACAATTTACAACTACCACTCAACCTTTCTATCATTCTACACTATTTACCAACTCACGATATCTATTAAAAATCTTTTCCATATCCTTAGAAAATCTTAGTTACAGCTCCAATTGTGTCCGATGTGCGGCAATAGGCTATTTTTTTTTTATTATCACTACAAGTTGTGGATAATGGATAATAATGTTGAACTTGTGGTGTGGTGATACATCAAACTTGCACTTCAATCATCAAATTACGTGTATATTCTTTTTATTTTAAAGTGCTGTACCTAATTATTATGTACCTATCTCTATGGACATGGTCTGAAAATTAATTTGATTTAATTATTAAGGAAGCCTCCTACTACGTGCGGTACCTAAACATAGCAGGCAAAAAGTGGGTGGAGTATTCACATCTGCCTACACCTTCTAGTATCAGAATTGAAATAAAAGTCCTCAATTGTTACTTTACTTTTTAAAGGATTTTTGTGTAAGGGGTTGAAAAGGGGTATAAATCTTACGGTTTAGTCCCCCTTATCCACGCAGCAGTTATAATACTCTTGATAGATATATCAACTGGTATGTAATCTGCGATTAAATCTGGATCTGTGTATATAGAACGCAAAATACCTGTAACATATAAAAATATGTATTGCTATACTGTAAGATAAGTGTTTTTAAAGGCTTTTGACTCTGGATGCTTGAACCTAATGAGCCTTAAGAGAAGTGTAAAATAAAATTAAATTGTCATTAATTTGACACATCTTTTATTGGAGCCGACTCCTTTTGAAATGGGAAAAAGGTAAGAGAAATTATGATGATTTGTTACATCTTTTACTAGATCAAAGAGAGTTAAAAAACCGACTATTAGGGTTGCGTGAAGGTGAAGAGGAAGGAGCCTTCTACTCGGAACCATTGCGGTACTGTGGAGTCTGTCTGAACCGATCATGTTGCTACTGCCAGGAATACATACGGCACAGCTGAACGTGTTCAGACTGCATCATTACTCGAAAGTTAAGGACATTATGGAAATCATCAAGCTGAAAACCAAATAAAGTTTGAGAGTCGATCACTAAATTGTGTAAAAATACTTCATACTCTCTATTTCCTATCTAAATATATAAAAGAAGAAACTGATTGACACATCAACGCACAGCCCAAACCTTTAGGTCTACACTCCAAATTTGACACGTAGGTTCCGTATGGGGTGCACTAAGAAAGGATTTTTCAAAACTCACCCCTAAGGGGGTAAAACGGGGACCATGCAGGCAAAATTGCAGGCGGTAGCTGGTATGCTACATTTTATCCTAACTACACACCATCAGAGTTCCGACAAGGCCTACATTCTCTCACTTTTGATAGTTCAGAAACCAGTTGAGTAAGAACAAGTACCTTTGCCACACGCTATGATCAATCCAACAGGTCCGTTGAAGTTTTCCACCCACCCTGGGAATGGCTCCTGTGCGCTTGATATTACTGAAATTATAATGAAATCATTTTTCATACGACAGTACTTTTTTTTTTTTAAATTGATCATCATCCTATTTTAGACCACAGCTAGACATAGGCCTCTCCTCAAACAGGCCACTGAGCACAACCCACAGCTAGTCTTACCCAGCTGTTACTAGTCATCTTGCGGCAATCGTCACTCCCCCTAATTGAAGGCGTCCTACGCTACGTTTGCCAAAGCTTGGTCTCTACTCAAGAACTCGTTTAGCCCCACGGATGCAAGGATTCTGCGACTGCTACAGCTTACTAACATGGTGGGCTATCTTGATTACTTACTCTGGCTCTCTGTCAGATTTGTGCATTCAGCGAGTGTCTATTTACTCTGGATTTAATTTGTAAGGAAACGGAACAATACAGCCCAACAGAACCTTTCTCATTTAAGAATGTGACACCGCTGTGTTTTGTAGAGCCCATTAATCCATTGACGCTGGGCCGACCTACGTCCAATATTTTATCAGTCTCCCCCTTGGTCTTGTACCTGTTTATGAGACCATCGGACTATGAGAGTAGGAATAGCACCCTTGATTGATAAGCCGGAAGAGAAGGGAAAAAAGAGGAAAATCGAGGATGTGTGAGGTGAAATAAACTGTACATTACCAATAGAAGGCCTGATGATGGATATCGGCAGCTTTCCGCGTTGCTCATACACTACGTGTTCAGCCAACTGCTTTGAGAAGGTGTACGTATTGGGCAACTCTCCCAAATACCTGGAAATATTAAAAAAGAAATATTTATCTTCAAGGAAAAAACTTAAGGAGAGTGAAGAAAATTCTAGAAGACAATAGATGTTCAGATAAATGAAGAGAAATTCGAAGACATTAGGAGAAATTGAAAAGACATTAGTAGACATGTAGGAGACATTAGGAAACAAGAAGAGTCGTGACGAATTATGATATTATACTCACTTAGCAGTCATCACCTTCAGAGTGTGATCATCAGTATTCTCACAGACCTCGATGGTGTCTCTCCAGTCTGCGTGAGGAGGGTACATGATCTCCTCTATAGTATCTCTGTTGGTGTTCGAGTAAGAAGTCGACACGTGGATAAATGCCTGGGGAAAAAGGTCAAATAGGCACAGATTAATACGATTTGCTGTCCGAAACTCTAATCTTAGATCCAGCAAAAAGTTGTTCCTATACTTTTTCATAACAGTCTTTATCTCCAACTACCCAAAGTCTCCTAAAAAGATTGATACCGATGTTCTATCTTCTAAATATATAAAAGAAGAAACTGACTGACTGACTGACATATCAACGCAGAGCCAAAACCGCTGGGTCTGGAGACTCCAAATTTGGCACATAGGTTCCTTATGGGGTCTAAGGGTGCACTAAGAAAGGATTTTTCAAAACTCACCCTTTAAGGTGATGAAACGGGGTTCCAAAATTTGTATGGAGAAACAAGATTAGTGAGATTAATTTCGCGGGCGAAGCCGCGGGCGGAAGCTAGTACTAGATATCTACCTTTTTCATATTAAAAACCTTTTACAGGCACTGGGAAGATAGTGGAGTACGTAAAAGTCTCTACCTACCAGTAGCGAAGGGTGGGAATTTGAATGAGGGAAGAGGGAGCAAAAAGACAAGTATTTCTTGGTTTCAAACTTACCAGAAGTATGTACTGCATATTTTTATGTTATTTAAAACATTTAGTACGTTAAATATTGTTAAATATTGGGGGACTGAGTCACCTTCGTCCGTGGGAGTGCACCTTTTATTTGAATCCCCACACGTGGTCCCCGGGTGATGCAAATCAGGTGACAATCAACTGGTAATTATGTTTACTGGTAATTAACTGGTGGTAGGCTTCGGCCGTGATTAGTGACCACCCATCAGACAAAGCCGCACCGCCAAGCGGCCTTGCCATGTTCCGGAGCGATGTCTGGTGACACCATTTAAGATGGTGGGTCGAATTTATGGTTTCAACCTTAAGGAGCCTCATTTCACTGCCACCTTCTCACCGAAAGTCATTCTCACGAGTGAATCGGTACATTGGGCTGGCGCGTCCCATCGTAGACTACATCATTGCTTAACATCAGGTAAGATGTAGTCAAGCGCTGGCGCTATTAAAAAAAATGACCAATTTCTAAAAGGAAACCGGTGGGACTTGTGTTAAATAGACTCTTCGTCACTGTTACCTAATTGTCATGTCCGTCTCAGATGTTTCCATTTCCCTCAATTAGGATCAGGTTACCCGATAAATCACCACGGCTGTACAGGTATTTGAGTGACAGCTCTGGGCTCGTGGATCCGCATCCAGGGCCAACATCGTACCATAAAGACTTCTATGGTATACCTTCATCCATGTTATCTATTGCAATGACTCACCGATAAGTCTTTTATTTCTTTGGCTAGTTCCACCATTTCTCGTGTCCCTCTAAGATTCAGTTTGACAGCATAAGCTAGTGGATCGTCGAATCTAAAAATACAGATACACGTAACAGAATTACTAATTATCTACTCCTGACAAAAAAGGGGGCGTGTGTATCTGTTTACACGGAAGTTCAACCATCCATCCTCTCAAAAAATAACAGAAAATTTTATGCATTCTTACGAGCCATGGAAAAAGGTCTTACCTAACGCTGGCTGCTACATGGAACACGATGTTCACGCGATTGATGAGCAGAGTACGATCTTCTTCTGACAGTCCTAGAACCATAGTTTTGGAATTTACTTCTTAAACGGGGACTGAATTTAAAAATTCTTTAAATACCCTCATGGAGAGATTTTGGGAGAAATAAGGCGATATTTGTATTCTACTTAGGTGGCTACAAAGTATGCAGCCCACTTAATGATAAGCTTTCACTGTAGCCTATAGACGCTTGCAACGTCAGAGGCATCTCTTACACCCTCATTAAACCCTTTAACCTTAGTATGTACTTCTTCTTTTTTGAAGAAACCCATGCTGTATCTTAGGGGAAAATCTTGGGAGGAAGCTCATTCGTTTCCTCAGCCTACGAGCAAATATCGCCAAAAGCGAACTGTATGAGATGAAAGAGTTAGGAATGAGAAGATTTGGATACTCTATTGTCAGTAGCGAGAGGTGCTATGACAGAAGGTATTAGAGAAATGAATAGATCAGGAAAAGCAAAGGGATCTTTATGACAAGGTTGTTTTTGGAAATAATAGGAGACATCAGGAAAAGATACATACCCAACCCAAGCTCCATAACATCTCCTGCGATGATGAATACTTTTGACTTGAACACGTCTGGTTTTTCTTTGCGAAGACGGTCGAAGCACTGAAACATAAGTATAATAAGAGAAGGTAGCGTACAAGGATTTTTTTCGCTCTGAGCAGCCTGACCTTACAGAATACACACAGTAGGTATTTTTAAATTTTGGTTGTGTTCCTGGGTAGCCAGTGCACACAGATCATTAAAACCCTCCCTCCACCCTTCCAGTAGATTCTAGGGTATACCTACCCTACCTACATTTCAAATTTCAATAAAATCGGTTAAGCGATTATGGAGATACGCGGTAAAAAACCTTCACACACACACACACATACTTTCGCATTTATAATATTAGTAGGATAGGATGAATCCCTATTTTCCTTGGTCACGCCATCACGAGTGAACGGCTGGACCGATATCGCTAATTCTTTTTTTAGAATATTCCTTGAAGTACGAGGATGGTTCTTACGCAGAGAAAAAATAAAAAAAAAACAATCTCTTCCGAGACGTCCTGACCGATTTTTATGGAATCTTTTTTGTATCTATATTCGATAGGTCTGAGAATCGGTCGTAACTTATTTTCGGACCCGGTAGGTGGCACTGATTTACCGGGCAGAACGACGTCTGCTGGGTCCACTAGTTAGAGATAAATGTTTAAAGTGCGTGAATCAAGGCCCAGGTGATGCATCACTGTTGCTGCCGCTGCATTTGATATTTCATTCCTGATTGTTTTAACCTGGTTTCCAGATATAGTTAAATAGAATTACTTTTTTACTCACTTGTGACTCATAAAGACTATCTAATCTGTCTTCAGACTTGACTCCCTTCTTGTTTCTAACGAGGAGGTAGATTCTATCCAGGTCAGAACAGGAGTACAGCAACTTCTCTATCAGGACTTTGCCCATGAAACCTGAAGGAGAAAATGTCTGGGTCCTTATTTATTTATTGAAATAAAACTACTCTATAACGGATTTTATCCCAACGTTTCAAAGTCATTTCAGACTTCATAGTCACGGGTAATGTTTGCAGGTAGTAAGTAATAATTGTGATTAATATTTTTGGACGTCAAATACCTCAATCCACCCGTGATTATGAAGTCTAAAAAGACTTTGAAACTCCGTATTCTAAAATCTAAAATATACCGCGATAAAATCCGTTAGAAAGTAGTTTTATTTCAATGTGTGATATTCGCCTAAATCTAAGAAAATACCTTATTTATTTATTTCACATAACGAGTTTTAAAGAAAATCACTACATAGTATAAAACAAAGTCGCTTTCTCTGTCCCTATATCCCTATGTATGCTTAAATCTTTTAAACTACGCAACCGATTTTCATTTGCGATTTTTTTATCATATAGAGTGATTCAAGAGGAAGGTTTATGTATACATTACAAGCATAATATTTTAGAGAAACACTGATAATTTTAGAGCTTTCTGATGTGATGTCGTAATTTAAAGCATTTTTTGCTGACTAAACCCTACCAGATATATCAAATGTACTACAGTATTACAGACCTTAAAAAGGTCAACAAAAAAATCCGGGTGGGATACGTCTATCTCTTAGGAATAACCCACAATAACCATTTTTTATCTTTTACTTTTAACCAAAACTAATGGATTATTTACGAAGCGATTTTAAGCAATTCTGCATTAATGCTTATCTAATTAAGTACCTTAAATACATTGTCTATTTAATATAGATCACTATTGCCCCTTACAGCACATAATTCAAATGAATATTTCAGAAGATATTACAGATTTAAAATAGCGGTGCGGCGGAACCGGCCCGGTCACGCGCGGGGCGTGCTGTTTGTATTGTCTAATGGCAAAAAAGCTGTAAACGTTGTGTAATAGGACATTTTGTAAATATACCTCAATATATTTCGTATCAGCATTGCACCCGTGCGAAGCCAGGGCGGGTCGCTAGTATAGGATAAAACAAATAACATAATAATATAAATGTAGAAGAATTTAACACGAAGAGACGACGTATTGTGCTGAGTTGTGCAGCGTAGATTACCGCGAAGGGGGTCGTCTTCCAGATATTTCGCGGTAATCTACCTACTCTGTCCCACGCAACGCTTTCTTTTATAAATTACTTTAGCAGGTAATTTAGTTAAACTTTTGTATACTCGTTTTACTAATATTATTTACGAAATGGTTGCTATACAAATGGTTTTTTTTAATAATATAGTGGCACATTAACACACACTAAGCAGAGCTTGTACTATGGAAACCAGATAACTGGTAATAGGTATACTACATATATAATAATACTTTTCTTTTGTGAATATATACTTAAATATAGATAATTACACCCAGACACAAAACAAACAGACATATTTAAACAATTTTTTGTCTCGGGTGAGAATCGAACCCACGACCTGCGGCGTGAAAAGCAAGTATCTTACCGACCACGGCCACCGGCCCGTTTATTTGTGTCAAGTCATTCCTGTCATTTCGTATCATATAACAAAGGTACTTCTACTAACTCATGAATATACAAAAATACACAGCAGACTGACACCTCGGGCAGTAATATTTAGGCGCCCACTTAAGGAAATCATTATCGAGTATTAATTTTTGCTGACCCAATGTGAACGTAGTTTATGTTCAGATTTGGGAGGCGGATAAAAGAAACGAATAGAGTGATGTATAGTTATTTTTTATTATTTAGACTAGATACTACTGCGATGTTCGATGCCCCAGACCTCAGCGCCCCCCAAATTTGGCGCCCCGGGCCTTAACCCCCCCCCCCCCCCCTAACGCCGGCACTGAAAATACAGTAACTAAAATAAGTTACTCAATTTGACATGTTTCATTTGAATAATTTATATATTTATCCTCGGGCTAATTCACGTAATTACAATAGTTCAGTTGCAGTGCAGTTGCAGTTAAGTTTCGATCAAAACAACCCATTTCGTACTGTTGTAATTTGACAACCGCTGTCAAATACGCTGACGCGTCAAGTCCGCGTCACGCGAGCACTTTAGCGTGTATTTTATTTGTATGACAATCACAAGAATACCATTTTGCACTGAGACGTAAACTTAGTTGCAAGGTGATTGCAACTGCATCGAAACTTAGGGAGCACGCACATTTATTCAGCTCTATTCAGCGTTTGTCTATAGAAAGCTACGATTTTGTATGCGACCCGTACGCTGAATAGAGCTGAATAAATGTGCGTAGTCCTTAAATCGGCGCGTCAAGAAATTTCGTGAATTAGCCTAGACTCGCGGCAAACTTCATACCAAAAGCCAAGCAAAAGTAGCGTCAGAATACAATATCAAATCAATACTATTTGGAAAAGTGATTTATGTAGAAAACGTAGTTACATACATGCTACCTTCCTAAATAAATTGACGCGCTATGATGCCACAAACTTGTCCACAAATACTTATTTATGCACGGATTTAAACGTAGGTTTTAACTTGTAACATGACCTTTTTCGTCGGAAGTTAATAAAATATATTCGTACCTACCTAAATATTTGACTTCAAGTGTCCAATCTTAGGTACTCCAACGTTAGATATACCTACGCATGTTTTTTTAAATCTTTATTTGAATTATATGTTACCTTATAAAACATTTTTGCCCACCGTACTAAAAAAATGTGAAGTTATTGCGCAGTCAGGTCCAAGATGGCGGATTTCCAGCCCTATTCATATTTTAAACGCAATACACAAGTTCGTTTCCACGTGGAGCCTAAACGAATAGACCAATTTTTTTTATTCGAATGCTGTGCTAAACGAGATGTTTCGTAACTTATAAAATATGCGTCTTGGGGTTATAACATTGTTAATTTAGCACAGATTTATTTTATTTTATTAGAAGTTAATATGTACTTACCGGTACCACCAGTTATGAAAATTGTTTTTCCTTTATAAAATTCAGAAATACTTTGCACGTTTGTCAAATCACGCTCTTCCAAAAAGCCCATCTTGTTATAAATTGAAATTTAAAAATAAATACTAATTCGATTTACGATTCCAAATTCAAAACTATCAATCGGAATTCGAATTTTGAAAAATGTCTGAATTTAATTTGGAACAGTAATCTAATCTAATCCTTGATTGAAAAATGAGTTGACACAGAATGAATTAAAAAGGTTTTAACCGAAAATCGATCACGAAAAGGGTCAACCATATTTGAATAGTTCAACTGAAGACAATATGGCTCACAATACAATACTGGTGATGTAATTGCTGAATAATGAATATTAAGGGAGCATACTTAATATAATTGAGTCGGCATAAATCGGCACATCCGGACGGCAACATCGAACATACAGAATGTTTTTTAATCAATGCGCAAATTTTTATTAGTGGTTTTTTAATAGTAATACCCATATTTACATTAATTTATTTTTGTTTTCTTAACGGCTACTAAGTCATTTTCAACTATTCTGCCGGTGTTGAGTTTGAAGTAGTTAGCGCAATGTTGGTGCCGGCCGACCTTGCTGCTTTACACGTCAATAAATGATAACAACAACAGGCATGATGACAGCAAGATGATAAACACATTTTTTTTTAATTCATCTTACTCAAATTATGACAGTAAATTGAGCCAAAATGAGCGCACGATCCTATGTTCAGCTTTTACTAAAAATGACGACTTTAAAAAAAAATTATTTCAATAAAAAAAAATATTTGGAAAAGTTGTTTGTAATCATGAGCAAGTATTTTACACTATTACCCTATACTATCCCTCTTATTCATACACATCTTATAAGCATCTATAGTTAAAATTGATTTTATCTCTTTCTTACTAGTTAAAATGTCAAGATGACAGACAAAATACATACATACATACTAATTATAAACCAATGGTAGCTATTCTAAGCTTATAAGACGTTTATGAATAAAAAGGTACATGTCTACATGTTTTACCAATGCTGCCGAACTGAATATACCGGCCGGAGTATGCATAAGGCTCTTAATATGTTGTATTGTGATAGGTACATTTAGTGTCAACTATTTTACTACTTACTCAACAAGTAACCCGGCCCTGATTCGCTCGGGTTCAGACGATATACTACACATTATGTATGAAAAATCGTATTATAATTAGCCCGTCAGGGAAATTATATAAGAAACTAGCTTCCGACCGCGGCTTCACCCGCGAAATTGATCTCACTAATCTTGTTTCACCCCCTAAATGAGTGAGTTTTAAAAAATCCTTTCTTAGTGCACCCCTAGACCCCATGTGCCAAATTTGGAGTCTCCAGACCCAGCGGTTTGGGCTCTGCGTTAAAGTTATGGAGTAGGAGTGCGCTACGTCATACAGAGATATGAAACTTACCAAGCGTGACGTCATTAAAGATTTCGCTGTTCGTATCGCCGTAATCTTTAATCACACACAAAGAAAGAAAAATATGTATCAATATTTCTATTTTTTTTATTTTAATTCCACGTGAGCGAAGCAGCAGCGAAAGGTGGTATGTCTTATCCTTAGGTACTAATATTATAAATGCGAAAGCAACCCTGTCTGTCTATCTGTTACGCTTTCCCGCTTAAACTACGGCACCGATTTGGATGAAATTGGGTATGGAGGTAGTTTGAGACCCGAGAAAGGACATAGGATAGTTTTTATCCGACTGCGCAAAAAGAATGTAATGCTTTGGCGCGATAACCGACATGCACGCGGGCGAAGCCGCTGTCGGAAAGTTAGTCGTAAATAATTCTGAATTTATTGACTTTACAAAATCATTGTTTTCTAGAATGGTTACGAAATAGGTACATACTACAAATAGTGTGAGTAGTATAGGTAGTAGATATTACCCTCGCTTTAGAAATATAAGGTCACGGGTTTGATCCCCAGTCGTGCCCACACATCCTTGTTTGAATAATTGTTTATTTCTTGTCTGATTGTCTATGTTTGTTATTTTTACGTCTGGTTTGTCTATGAGGACTGTTGGGTGAGCACGTGGTGTGTGCAAATCGTACCTGATCTCACAAAAAGTCATCCATTTCCATCCAAACATTTTGTTAGCATTTGTGATTAGGGAGGTGCTAGAATCATTAACAATGATGTTGATTAGCTGTCTGTGGTGTTATTTTGTGTCCCATCGAGATAAATAAAGAAGGCAATGTATAGGCCGACCGTTTAACTCGCGTTTCACTTATCGCCAAGATTTTGACTCCTCAAGCTGCACAGACAGTGATGATGATTCAAGCGATATGGATGTTAGTGCCGAATAGTATTACATTACTTTTATCTGTGGTCAAATAGTTCTTTAAGAGATTTAATTAATGTTTTATGACTTTGTACCACAGATGGCGATACGCGACTTAAACGGTCGGCGGCCTATAGTTTCTATCTAGTATAGCTCGTCTATCTACCTCTTCACATGATAGCTACCGTGTGTGAACTGCTTTATATTATAACCCTCTGTATTCCTAAAAACTCATTAGAGCTAAAACAGGTTTATATTTCGTTGGTCTTTGTCTGTCATCTTGATATTTATACTAGTAAGAAAGAGACAACGTCCATTATAACTATTTATAACTAAAGAGTTTCATAAGACTTTTATTAGGTAGTAGGGTCGTAATGTTGTCAGAAAAAATCCTAATTTCGGACCGTGACCTATCAATCTCTGTTAATCATTGTCATTGTCAATCATGAAATACATGACCTCGACGATAATTTATTTATTTTTGTAACGGAAAAAAAAACATTTATTAATATAATTTTGATAATCAATTAAAATTTACAAATAAATTATAACTAAAACAGGAATTCGGGATAATTGAGCCTTCGTAAAAATCTAAAACAATGGCTATTAAAAAGAAAAAGAAGGTAGGTGCATACATTTAGTCAACTTTAATTATTTACCCCCCTGTACCTATTTCAGCAGTAGCGCAGCGTTATCGGTATCGCCTTTCAAAAATAAGGTCGCTGGTTCGATCCCCAGTCGCGTACACACATCTATGTGTAAAATATTTCATCGCCGCTGTTCAATATCTGTGAAGGAAAACATCGTGAGGAAACCGGCATGTGACATCCATCAACCCACTCTTGGCCAGCGTGCATAGATTGTCCTAAACTCTCTCAACTCGTGAGATAGTTGAGAAAGACACTAAAAAGGGTTGAAGCGTCAGTTTCAGCGAACCACGTAATAAGAATTTTATCGGACCTCTCGCTTGCACTTATAGCACTGCTCTAGTGCTATCACATTCCTTTGATAGTTCTCACATCGGTATTGTCAAGTATAGATGGTGCTAGTAGTAACGGCGTCCAGTAAGTATCTAGTCAAACGAGTGACCTTTATGGCTAGAGGCAAACACACTTACCCTCTCAGCCACCAAAAAAATAACACTAATTAAAGATTCCATGATTTGTAAGCAGTAATAGATAAATAGTAAGTCTAAGTCTAACAGTTTGCTTCAATTTGATTCTTAATTGTTCCAGGAAGCCGAGCCAGGTAACAGTCCACGCTTCATCATCATCATCTTTGTCCACTGCTAGACGTAGGCTTCTCCTAAAGCACGCCACTGAGGACGCTCAGCTAGCTCCCACCAACCTTGCAGAGATCGTCACTCCACCTAGTCTAAAACCATCCTACTGCCCTATCTTTAACTAATTTAAACCAATTTAATAACTCATTTAAACCAATTTTTTTATCCACGCTTAGCTACAATTACTATTGTTATATCCAAAGGTGAAGAGGTGAGTTTGTAGGTCAAACTCAAAGCCAAGTCTCATTACCATTTTCAGTTCATCTCACGGCTCTATATAATCCTCTTCTACAGCACTCCACTAAACACACCCAGTCTTCAGCCACCTTGAAGAGATTGAACCTCCATATCCTACGCTACGTTTACCAATCCGTGGTCTCTACTCAAGAACTTAAAACTACAAACTATACTCAATACTCAATACCTTTATTGCTCTTCCAAAGTATGATTAGATGGTAACATTTATGTAACATAGTACACCATTATGGACCCTGCAGGGCACAGCAAAATAGGGTAGGAGAGAGAAAGTCTTAGTTTACTTTATGCATGGTATTAGACGGGTATTTTGATTATTCATATAAATATTCGATTTTGCCAATCGCTTATTACGATTAATGCCGACTCTCAAACATTTAGCGCCAGTCGGGGAATCGGCATAAGTGGAATAATGTCCTATCTATCTGTAGTTTTATTTAGAGATAGAATTTTGACGTAATTTGTATGAAATTATTGTCAAATACCTATTGTTAGTGATCCAATGCACAGGTAGACAATATTAACACCGGCTATCAGCCGGACAGCCTTTTTTTCGAACTTTCATCTACCTACATAAATTATATTCGATTTTGCCGTCCGACTGTGCCTATATATACTTACTGTAATATATACATTCTTGGGCAGTAACGCCAAGTATTGTTTTACCCTTGTTCTTTCAGAGTCAATTGTGCCGGAGGAGGTGGTGGTCATGGAGCCAGAACCGGAGCCTGAGGAAGTCCAGTACACCGACACTTCGTACACCAGCGCGTCTTTTGAGTCCCTACCTCCTGTTGTTGAAGGTATAACTTTCGATCAACTGCTAATGCTAGAGTAGGAACAACACCAGCTCCTCTGAGCGACGCACTCTAGTGTCCGTAGTAGGGCCGGACCTCTCCCTCACGAGCATCGTACATAAGATGCTCGAGAGTGAGGGGTCCTGGGAGGCGGTGGCCTCTTTCTGCGACTCAGTTATGTCACAGAAGGAGGCGGCGGATCGGGCGAGGGAGGACGATGTCCTCTCCGCCCCGTGCCGCAGGAGACGGAGAGGCAGGAGGCAGCGGGCCTTCGCCCGCTGATCCACCCCACCTCGATGTGACCAGCGGGGAGTTGAATTGAGGAATTCGCTCTCTGCATTGCACCGGTCCGCCGTCGAAGAGTCCCAGAAACTCTCCTGGGACGTAACAACACGTAGGAGCCTGCTTCGGTGGGCTCCCACTGGCGGGTTCGCGGTTGTGTCTTTATGGATCCCGTGTTCCCGCCGAGCGTGGATGCTGGAGTCGGTGGAGTTTAGTGGGTAGGGCCCTGCGCAGGTCGCCTTCGGCCTGCGCTTAAGGGGTGGCTGCGGCCTTAAACTAGTCCTACATAACCCCGCCTCGTCTTTTGAAATAAGGCGGGGTATGCGTCATGCATTCTCCAAAAAAAAAAAGGAACAACACCAGCAGTAGTAGCAACACACAACACATGCCGAGATATTGTCTACGCCGCCTTGGGTCACGACGCGCCCCTCCCAGACAGGCTACTCAAACGATTACGGTCCTGCCCAGTACCGGACCGCGTGATCGCGGTATAAACGTTGACCCTGATCAAGAGCCCGATCCTCAGAGACTATAAAGCGGGACTTGCTACGATCTAAACAATGTACATCTGGTCATTTGTCATTTATTAGTTTTATAAAGAATTTTACACAATTTACCAGGCACTCTATATATGATGCAACGCTCCATAACAAACCTTGAGTTTGGACATTAAGTCTCAGTCGAAGACAACTTTGGGCACCATTAGTTAATACAGGCATCTTATCTTATAAATGGTGCTGGTAGACCCAGAGCACTTCGACCCATCTGGATCTTTAGTGCCTCCCTTTGATACTATGAAACCTCAGGTATTCTCCCTCCTCACAACTTGTCCGTGACCGCTGATATTCGTCAGGGACACATGAGGCCGTATTCATCAGGAGTAGGGCGGTCCATTCCTAATGCATTCATGCATTTTCGTGTCAGCGAGTCGCATTCGCATAGTATACACTCCATGGTTTCCTCAGCGTCTCCACAAGCTAGGCAAGTGGGACTTTCTGCTAGCCTTATTTTATACAGGTGTTTCTGTAGCCCAAAGTGCCCAGTTAGTGGACCTACTACCAGTCTTATTTTAGTAATGGTCAAGCCTTTCAACCTCTAAGAGTACCCCAGGGGCCAGTCACCTATATTTTTTTTGGAGGGGAGGGGCCCTTGTGTCTGTTTGCTTATGTCAAGTTCTGGCCAAGAAATGCTTCCATCTACCCCTTTCTTTAAGAGAGGTATACACATGTCGACTATTAAATCAATATTTTTGTTAATATTAGTTACCAAGGCAACGGTGAACTTGCGAGTATGTTGTTAATAAATATCGTAATTTAAAAGCAATTTTTATGCTAACTGCTTGTAATAAAGTGAATTTTTGTGTATCGTAAGTACATACTAACTTAGCCCTATCAATAAATATATCAGTGGCTGTAAGCAGAGATAGATGTCGCCCACGTTTCGTCATGTTTAGGTCCCATAAGTAATAGAGCGAGACTATTGCGGTTCGTCGGGCATTAATTCTGATGTTAATGAATGTCATATTATCGAATAGTTGGTTCTTAGACATGCTGGTTTCCTAACTTTATTTTCCTTTATTGATATTCACACATAGTTGTACATGATTCCGGATTGAACTGCGACCAATCTTTATATACAGCTGAACCGGAAAGGGTATATCCGTATATCACGCCATAAATACTACATTATTTAAGTCATATATTATTATGCAATAGCATTGCAGATATTAATAAATCAATTTTCAATTTATTTTCATAAACAACTTTAACTTGAAGAGACCACCAATTGTCATATATTTATCACATCTTTTATAAGCTACAGAGAGTTGAGAAAAACAGCTATAGGGTTACGCAACACATCAAAATCTATCAAAATATAAAGCAAGTTATTTTCTGACTTCACATAGTCATTTGTAAAAACCTAAAGGAGATCTGGTTTTAAGTATAGTACTATATGCCGACCGTTTAACTCGCGTATCGCCTATCGCCAAGATTCTGACTCGTCAAGCTGCACAGACAGTGATCATGATTCAAGCGATATGGATATTAGTGACGAATAGTCTTACATTACTTTTATCTGTGGTTAAATAGTTCTTTATGAGATTTAATTAATGTTTCATGACTTTGTACCTCAGATGGCGATACGCGAGTTAAACGGTCGGCCTATACTTACTATTACTAGCTAAGTATGGTACTTTCAGCTGGTTTAATAAAATGAATTGACAACAGAACCGATTTGGGTGATAATTTTGTTCTGAAATGTTAGTACAGGTTCAAGGAAGGTTTAAAAGGTGTGAAATATGCGGTACAAAGTTCGCAGAGATAGCTAGCTGCTCCAATAGAGGATAAATTATTAATTGCATTCTTCCTTTTAACAGAAGTCAAACCCAAAAAGAAGCCTAAGAAAAAGAAGGGTGAAGTAAGTATTCTGTAGTTTAAGCATTAAAATAGACATAGAAATGGACGATCTCGGTAGTCGAGGCTATATTGTGCCCGGGAGGTCGCGGGTTCGATTCCCGACCCGGACAAATGTGTGTAACAACAAAAAAGGGAGGGACTACTCTCCGTGCCTTGGAGAGCACGTTAAGCCGTCGGTCCCGGTTGTCATTTAACACATCTATGACAATCGTTACATGTAGTCAGTAGCCAATATAATCTGACACCTGGTCTAACCATCTCGGCTACTGGTTCTCGACGGGTTTCGAGGTCTTATTGCAGTCGCTCGTATAATTCTGGTAGCTAGCCGCATCAGGTTAGACTGGGAGCCGACCCCAATAGAAATGGGACAAAGGCAACGGAAATGATGAATTAGCGGACCCCGCAGACGTCGCCGACGTTTTAATAAATTTATATCAACTTTAAATTCCCTTGCCATAGGTATCTGTGGTTGAAATCAAGAGAGAAAGTGAAATGTTCCAATGGTCAGAAGATTCCCTACCAGAAATCGGTTATTCCCCTTTCCTTTATGTTTTTTGTAGATTTGTTGGGATGTTTTTGGTAACGAACATTTAACGTTACCAAAAACAACCTAAACTTAACCTTACCTGTCCGAATCAGACTGTCTGTTGGGTAAGGTTAAGAAAAAAAACCTAATCTTAACCTGACCTGTCCAAGGTGTACTGTCTGTTTTGGGTAATGTTAAGGTTATCAAAACAACCTTATTTTAACCTTATCTGCCCCAGGTGTACTATCTGTTTTAGGTAAGGTTAAGGTTATCAAAAACAACTTAATCTTAACCTTACCTGTCCGAGGTGTACACTTTGTTTTTGGTAAGGTTAAGATTATCAACAACAATCTAATCTTAATCTTACCTATCCAAGGTAAACTGTCTGTTTTGGGTAAGGTTAACATTATTAAACTTATAAAAAACAACATAATTTCAACCTTACCTGTCTTAGGTGTACTCTTTGTTTTTGGTAAGGTTAAGATTAATAAAAACAATCTAAACTTAATCTTACCTGTCCCAGGTGTACTGTTTGTTTTGGGTAAGGTTCAAAACAACCGTATTTTAACCTTGTCTGTCCGAGGTGTACTGTCTGTTTAAGGTAAGGTTAAGATTATCAAAAACACCTTAATCTTAACCTTATCTGTCCGAGGTGTACTCTTTGTTTTTGGTGAGGTTGAGGTTATCAAACTTATCAAAAACAACCTAATTTTAACCTTACCTGTCTAAGGTGTACCTACTGTCTGTTCTGGGTAAGGTTAAGGTTATCAAAAACTACCTAACCCAAACCTGTCCGAGGGCCACTAATTAGCTGTTCTGGGTAATATTAAGTTTATTAAAAACAGCTCAATCTTTACCTCACCAGACCGAGGGCACTGTCTCTTTTGGTTAAGGTTAAGTTTATTTAGGTATCAAAAGGTGGAGAATTAAAGTACTATTTCTTGTGCAGAGGAACAAGCACCAGTTGTTGAAGAACCTGTTCAGCCTACAACTAAAGGCAAAGGCAAAAAGAAAAAGAAAGAAGTAGAAGTAATACCAGATTTTGAAAAGGTATGGCTTTTTGAACTTTGAATATTTTTAGTTACTGTAATATCTCTTAGCCGTCTTTTTTGCTACGGCGGCGGAGGCCTGTCTAAACTGACTAGTTAGGGACGCAGAAGATATTATAGTAGGGAATATATACTGTGGGTGTGAAGGGCAACCAAATAGGTACATGATAAATGCGAAGGTTGATTGGTCAAAATAGCAGAATAGTGGAATTTGCAAAGTAACGCATTTAAGTATTGACTTTATGAAAACCGCAATACTTGTTTATTAGTTTAAGCGCTACAATGCCTACTTGTACACAATGAATGAATTAATGAGAATGATTCAATACATTTTTTTGAGATTTGTCCGTAAAATCAGCAAATATTGTGAACGATTTATAGAAATGAAACGACTCTAAAAAGGGTTGAAGTGTTATGACTACTTATGACCAATAATAAAATTGAATTGATTAATTACCATATAATTTTTTGAAATAACGACATGAATAGATACTACCCGAGACCATGAAGTCTGGAAAGATTTTGAAACGATGGGATCTAAAATCAAAATCAAACTATGCTATTTCTTTTTGTGACGAAAAAACATCCTAATTTTAACAGAGAAAATGGTTGGAATAATATACCACCAGCTTGGGACCCAGTGCATAAATTTACTTGTACCAAAACCCAAGCAAAATCAACTCAGAATTCAAGACACTTTGAGCTCAGTTTGCTTAAATCGAAACGCAACTTAAATATTAATGTTTGGAGGTAGTCAGTAATAATTGTGATTAATATTTTTGGACGTCAAATAACTCAGTCCACCCGTGACTTTGAAGTCTGAAAAGATTTTGAAACGTCGGGATCTAAAATCTAAAATATACCGCGATAAAATCCGTTAGAAAGTAGTTTTATTTCAATGTGTGATATTCGCGTAAATCTAAGACAACACTATATCTACTATTTTTTATTTTTTATTTGTAAATGTGACATAATAACTGAAATTAGGATTACAATTTATTTTCAATTAATTTAAAAAAAATGATAATAATATAAAATTGATACATATCAAATTTGATCTTATTTAAATAAATAATAACATAATATGTTATTTTAATAACTTATGACGGGCCGGTGGCGTGGTCGGTAAGATACTTGCTTTTCACGCCGCAGGTCGTGGGTTCGATTCCCACCCGAGACAAACGTTTGTTTAAATATGTCTGTTTGTCTTGTGTCTGGGTGTAATTATCTATAGTTAAGTATATATTTACAAAATTATATGTAGTATATTACCAGTTATCTGGTTTCCATATTACAAGCTCTGCTTAGTTTGGGATCAGATGACCGTGTGTGTTAATGTCCCACTATATTATTATTATTATTATTATTTTTACTAAAATGTAAATTGTTTATTGAATAAAAAAATGAAATGAAATGGAATACATTAAGAAACGTCGAATCAGAACTTTTTGTTTGCATTATAATTTTGTATCGTTTCCCCTTTTTTTAACCCTCTACAAACATCCCTTTTTATTGCTTTTTAATGCATGCTTGCTATTTAATGGAGGTTCTCACGGAAAACATTGCCTCTGAATTTTATTCCGTTAGTTGAATTGTGAGAAACCAACGTGCTCTTTAAAAAACAAATATTTTATAAAAAAAAAGAAGTGCATTTGAGTTTTTTTTTAATTTTGACATTTTTAAAATTCAAAATGGCCGCCCCAACATTCGTATATGTATGTATTGAATTTATTTACCAATTTTATTGGATCTTAACTAACTTAAGTTAGGAAGTTTAAGGTTTTAATCTACACAAGCTAGCCTAGCGCAGGTTGGTGGATATCACATGTCCTTGAATGATATGTTCTCAGACATGCCGGTTTGCTCACGATGCTTTCCTTCACCGATATTGAGCAGAGGCGATGCAACAATTCATACTAAGATGTGTGGGCATGACCGAGGTTCGAACCTGCGATTCGAGGACTTGTGACGTCCACCAACCCGCACTTGGCCAGCGTGTGTGGATTGAGACCTAAACTACCTCAACTCGTAAGATAGTTAAAAGAAAACCCGTGCTTAGCAATGGGACACTAAAAAAAGTGTTGAAGTGGGTACTACGTGTGGGGATTCAGATTGAGGGTGTATTCCTACAGATGTAGGTGACTCAGCTCCCAAAAGATTTAGGTACCTCCGTATTCATAAACGTATTTTAAGCTCATTATACCTAAAATAGGTTTATATTTCCTTTGTCTTTGTCCGTCATCTTGATATTTATACTAGTAAGAAAGAGACAAAGTCCATTTTAACTACAGAGTCTTATAACTTTTTTATGAATAAGGCCGTTAAAAGTTAATGGTGTTTTTTAACATTACAGCCCAAAAATTGGAAATCTATGCCAAAGAAAGAGCGAGACGCGTGGCTTGTTCAACAAATAGAAAACTGGAGAGCAGAGATGGAAGCAGAGAAGTAAGTAGAAGTATGTAGAAGTATTTCTTTTACAGTTGGATATGTATTCTTAGAACGCAGAAGCCTCCTGCAGCAATAAGTCACTTCATCAATACATGAACAGTTTATGCATACGAACCAGTGTTGGCAAATTTTTTATCTGATTAACGATTAAAAATTACGATTAAAAAATTAATCGACATTATCACGATTAAAATTAATTAACCGTCAACCAATATATCCCGATTACGATTATTAATCGTAATCATTAATCCGATTTTTATTTGAGTATTTATTAAAATCACACGAGTTTACGAATTACTAATTACATTTACATTTTGTAATTAAAACTTAAAAAAAATATAAAAATTATGTTGATGTATGATGAAAATGCTTAATCAAAATAATTGACGGGCCGGTGGCGTGGTCGGTAAGATGCTTGCTTTTCACGCCGCAGGTCGTGGGTTCGATTCCCACCCGAGACAAACATTAGTGATGAACATTTGTGTTTGTGTCGAGTCTGGGTGTAAATATCTATTATAAGTATATATTTACAAAAGAAAAGTATTATATGTATAGTATATACCAGTTATCTGGTTTCCATAACACAAGCTCTGCTTAGCTTGGGACCAGATGACCGTGTGTGTTAATGTCACAGAATATTATTTATTATTTATTATTTATTATTTATTTATGATGTTGATTATTAGACAGTTAGCAACTTTAAACGATGGTTCTGTAATATGTACTTGTAAGTTAGATTAGTTATTTAAAATGCTTAATCAAATTAATGATTAACCATCATTACTGATTAATTTAACTAATCACGGTTACGATTACTATTTTAATCGCGATTAATTTAATCACAATTATGTTTAATTCGATTAAAATTAATCAAAGTAAGCAATCGATTGAAAAAATAATCGATTAATGCCTAAACTATCTCGGCAAAGGGGAACTCTCTTTAAGTTTATACCTACTTAATTATGTAATAATATTTATTTATATATTTTGTGTCAATTGAAGCAAATTATTATGAAAATAAATGAAAATGATGTTATGTTAGCTGTGTTTATTGAAAAAAAGCTGTGGTTAAAAAATGAACACAACTATTTCTATTTCTATTCTATTTCTATTCTATTTCTATTCTATTTCTATTCTATTTCTATTCTATTTCTATTCTATTTCTATTCTATTTCTATTCTATTTCTATTCTATTTCTATTCTATTTCTATTCTATTTCTATTCTATTTCTATTCTATTTCTATTCTATTTCTATTCTATTTCTATTCTATTTCTATTCTATTTCTATTCTATTTCTATTCTATTTCTATTCTATTTCTATTCTATTTCTATTCTATTTCTATTCTATTTCTATTCTATTTCTATTCTATTTCTATTCTATTTCTATTCTATTTCTATTCTATTTCTATTCTATTTCTATTCTATTTCTATTCTATTTCTATTCTATTTCTATTCTATTTCTATTCTATTTCTATTCTATTTCTTTTATTTTATTGTATCGAACGTTTTGTATTCCTAAAAGGAAAACGCATTTTGACAAGTTCAAGTTTATTCGTCAATACGAAAAAAGTCTATGCCATTGCCCTAGCAATGGCAATGGCATCGACTTTATGAAAATAACATAAGATCTTACTTTCAGACAAGCAAAACTAGCGGGGGCTAAGCAGAAGCGTGCGGATGAAGCTCGTGTACGAAATGAACTGATGGCCAAAGACATCGCTGAACAGGAAGTTAGAAGAGATTTGTTACAACAAACTGTCATTTATTTTCAGAGTACGTATCATTTTCTATCATTAGCTTAGGGACAATCTAGTTTTTAGATCATAATGTACAGTAAAATGTGTTACAAATAAATTTCAGTGTTTAATTATGTCGAGACGTAGAATAGGCGATAACAGCAGGGCGGCCGGCAAGACCTGGATGAGAAAAGCCGCAGATCCTGCTCAGTGGCGTACTTTATTACTAATTTAAAACGTTCAATATTTTTTAATTGATGTTAATATCCATCAGTACCAGGGATGAAGATGACTCTCAACCCCGAAAATAATAGTTACTATCGTTGTTAAACCTGATCAATATTAGAGGCCGACCGTTTAACTCGCGTATCGCCATCTGAGGTACAAAGTCATAAAACATTAATTATTAAAGTACTATTTAACCACAGATAATAAAAAATAAAATAAATATTCTGGGACATTATCACACACGGTCATCTGGTCCCAAGCTAAGCAGAGCTTGTGTTATGGAAACCAGATAACTGGTTTATACTATACATATAATACTTTTCTTTTGTAAATATATACTTATAATAGATATTTACACCCAGACTCGACACAAACACAAATATGTTCATCAGTAATGTTAGTCTCGGGTGGGAATCGAACCCACATACCACGCCACCGGCCCGTCCAATAAAAGTAATGTAAGACTATTCGTCACTAATATTCATATCGCTTGAATCATCATCACTGTCTGTGCAGCTTGAGGAGTCAGAATCTTGGCGATAGGCGATTCGCGAGTTAAACGGTCGGCCTATATACATGAATTTATTTTCAGAATTCGAAAATCAGAAAATCGAGTACGACACCAAGAAGTTTCGACTTGCTGAGGTATGTAATTAATTTTGCTGACTGTTCAGAAGGCTATTCTCGTAATTTCTTAACGCGCCGATCAAGTAGCGGTGCAGTTGCAATTATGTAAAATGGAATTCTGGTATTTCGTCATCTGTTTACAACATACATTAAAAGCTACAGCGCTCGCGTGACGCGAACTTACGTGAGCGAATCTGACAGCGGTTGTCAAAATTAAGAGAATACGAAAAGGAGGACTGTTTTTCGGGATCCCAGTACCAAGGATCCGGGTCATATTTTGGTCCCGAAATTTTCGAGATTAAATTTAATTAATCCCGGGATTTTCGGATTGATATATTTTTTTTATTTAAGTCAATATTCAATGTGCGTGAAATTGACGTTTTAACGGCCATCTTGTTTACACGGCTGATTTCATTTGTTATGTGTAAGTATTAGTGTGTAAAAATTATAAATGATTTGTGAAACTATTTCATAAATTGTTTACAGAAGTGGCTAGTTTGTTTATTTTATCAGAAGAAAGTATAACGCTATTTGGTTTTTTTTAAGAATTAACTAAAGATTTAAAATAAAAATTTGATTTTGATATGTTTTATTGTTTTTTGTTATCACTTTCTATTACCAATTCACTTTCTATTACTAATCCCGGGATTTTGGGATTATCCACAGTTAATTCCTGGATCCTGGGATTAACTCCCCGGGGTCCCGTATTAACTGTAGATAATCCCAAAATTCCGGGATTAGATAAATCGACCGAGACGCTACAGGGGGGATGTAAATATAATAGCTTATAAAAACTATGATGAGACAGCTTGACCTTACACAGGACACCATGCATGATCAACCACAACCTTTATGCTAATTCACGTAATATAAGTTCAGTTGCAAAAAAGTCCTAACCCAATCGGCCGAAAGGGCCTTTATTGGTTCACCGGACTTTTTCGGTGAGCCGTCCGAGGATGGTCGAACCGAGCAATGCTTTTAGTCCTTCGTTCTTCTGTACCTATATAATCCTTATCGTCAGAGAAACTTTACTTGTGCGATGCAGGTTTGGTATATTGCTCCCTATCTTACTCAACGTAGTTCCATATGTCTGTCTCTTTCTTTAGGTCATCATTGTTATCCAATGTCTGTTACATAAGTGAGTTTAAACTAATATGTATTTTCCTTTGCAGTGGCAACAATATCTTCGGTGTGATGGCCTCCCTGACCCAAGGGTGTTGACACAAATGAACACCTACATACACTTGTGGGCAGAGCAAGGGTTCTGTGATGATAATGAACTGGCTAAACGGTGCAACGAGGTGCTACCTGTAAGTCAGCCGAACCAAAATTTTAAATTTTAATTATTAGGCCTACACAAGGAATTCCACAAGACGGTCGTCGTATTTTGAAATCCCATTAGATTTTTACAGCCGCTGTCAGATACGCTTCAGACTAATTATGACAGATAAACATTTACAAGAATACCATTTTGCACTAAGACGTAAACATAATTGCAACTGCACCGCAACTTGATCGACGCGTCTAGAAATTACGTGAATTAGAGCTAGGCCAATTCACGTAATTAAAAAGTTCTGTTGCGGTGCAGTTGCAGTTAAGTTTCGATCAAAACAACCCTTTTACAACTTAATTTTGACAACCGCTGTCAGATACGCTCGCGTCAAGTTCGCGTCGCGCGAGCGCTTTCACGTTCATGATGTATTCATCTAAATATGACAATTACAAGAATACACTATTTTTGTTTACACTTTTTATTTTTTTTACACTAAGACGTGAACGCAATTGAAACTGCACCGCAACTTGATCGACACGTCAAGAAATTACGTGAATTAGGGTCCTGATTACCGTGTGTTAATGTCCCAGTATATTATTATGTATTATATTAGTTATTACTAATTTTAGATGCTGTCGCTTCTAGAGGAGTTCGTTGCTAACTCAAGACTTTACACTCCACATCAAAACCAAGCGTATAATGAGGTAGATCATTTATTTTTGAAGTGAAAACTTCTTTAGCGGCGTTGAGCACTTTTTCTGTAATGGGTATAAAATCTTAAACTCGCGTCAGGACACGTGACCTGATCGAAAAAGCGTAAGACGGATGGAGAGTAGACAGCTATCCCCTCTCTACGCGGCGAAAATGTATGCCTGGGCCTACTGTTTCGTTTAGGCAGCGCAGGGCGCTTGCGCGAATGTTTTCACTTCTGCCGGCACTCCCGGAGTGCAACCCGTCTTTTTTTTTAAAAACAATATCTCACTATGTATTATAAAATCAAAGTGTGTGTAGTAGCGGTAGCGTAGCGGTACGGGCCTCGCCTTAGAAATATATCGTCGCGGGTTCAATTGCCAGTCGTGCGCACAAGGAGGCAGACATCATACCTAGAGAAAAATGAGAGATTTAAATTACCTCATTAAAATTACCATCAACTATCCTGTTAGTGGCGTAGTGGGTAATGATCCTGACTGTAAAACTGGAGGTCGTGGGTTCGATACCCACCCAAGACAAATCTTTGTATGATGAGCATGATTGTTTGTTCTGCGTCATAATGTAATTTATGTATAATATGCTGCGATAAATAATACTATTGTAAATATAGTATATTAGCTTTCCGACAGCGGCTTCGCCCGCGTGTGTGTCGGTTATCACGCCAAAACATTACCTTCTTTTTGCGTAGTCGGATAAAAACTATCCTGCGTCCTTTCTCGGGTCTCAAACTACCTCCATACCCAATTTCATCCAAATCGGTTCAGTAGTTTAAGCGGGAAAGCGAAACAGACAGACAGACAGAGTCACTTTCGCATTTGTAATATTAGTATGGATATCGTATTCATAACACATCTTTTATGCTCGTTACAGTTAAAATAGGTTTAAAATTCGTCTGACTTTGTCTGTCATCTTCACATTTTAAATACTAGTACGAAAGAGACAAAGTCTATTTTAACTAAAGAGTCTTCTAAGATTTTTACGAATAAGACCGTAAGTTTATTAGAAAATTATTTTTGCTCTACCCGGAAATTGAACCCGGGATCTTGCGGTTTTTATTTTTCTATTTGGCTTGTTACAGGTCCGCTTAGATCTCAGAGCTCAGCTCTCAAACGCTATTCAATTGGCCTCGTATACCTTATTGAGAGATTTAGAGAAAAATCTCAAATACGAGTCTACGAGATTAGCTACATATAAACGAGAATTCAAGGAGCTGAGGCTGAATCTTTGGGTGGCAATAAAATGGCCGACGAGGAAACCATTGCCTGTAGAGCCGCCATCGTAAGGATAAAATTATCTTGTAATTTCCATAGGATTTAGGAACCAGTACCACAATTTTCATAATCTATTCATTTTAAAAACAATGTGTTTCACAAATGTTTCATTTTACAAAGAATCATTTTAAGAACGTTCATTTCAAAAATAATTTGTTCTTTAAATGTTTCATATAACAAACACACACTCTAATATGATTCATTTCAAAAACAATTTGTTCCGCAAATGTTTCATTTTACATGCCAAACACTTTACAAATTCATTTTTATTTCAAAAACAAATTGTACCTACCGCAAAGGTTTCATTTTACAAACAATCACTTTACAAAGATTCATTTAAAAAACAAATTGTTCCACAAACGCTTTATTTTACAAACAATCACTTTAGAAGCATTTATTACAAATTCAACCTAAATTAAATATAGGTAGAATTGATTTTTGGGAAAGTTTGTTAAACAATGATTTTAGAAACTGAATTGTTTGTAAAATGATAGGTTGTAATATGAAAATTTGTCATTTTTTCTTTAATTTGACAAGATCTTCGTTTTCAGAGAGCCAGTAGATTTAGAGTTCCCAGCAATGAAAGTGGGAGTGAGATTACCTAAAACTATAGACGCGTCGTGTGTGTGCGTACGCGCAGCTAGATCTATGATAGATCTGTTGAGCGAGAGCTCTAGGTCTTTTGGTGTACCTTCTGATTTGCAGAACAGATATCAAGGTGAAGTACTATTATTGTAACTTGAATTTAAAAAAATCAAAGAAAATAGAACTGCCTTAAGTCGAACTTAAAAGTGAAAAATAACATATTTGTACATCTGTTTATTGAAGTCGGTGCTATATTCCATAAATCTTTGATTTTGTTTTCAGTAGGTACTGTATTCTACCGATTTAGCATCGAAATCAATTAAAAAATATAAAAAATATTTTTCACTTTTGAAGGCGATTGTAGAAATCGAATCATTTTTGTCGCAATTTTTTTCTACGGTTTTTTCCCCAAACTTTTGTAAATCTGTCTGTTCTATTTTTAAAAAAGGATAAGTAGAAATAAATTAGCTTTATTTATAGTTTCTATTAACAAAATTCGCGCCTGACCTTTGCCTTAATTATCATTAATAATCTCTCTTAAGTCGGTTAAAGTTGAGGGTTTTAGATTGTGCAAGATAAGGACAGAAACTAAGCTTATGCCAGTAACAATTATAGGGATAACGATTTCTTTTTTGGTTTATTCGTTAGATAGATAAATAAAAATTTTATCAAAGATTTCGGCGATATGTCCAAGTGAAATCTCGAAATCAAAAAGCAAAAACATGTATTGACATGGTATACCTACAGGTAAAATAGAGGTGACAAATGTACCTATATGTATAGTACAGCCATATTCCGCCATTCATAGGCATCCTAATTTAAAGCAAGCAAACATATTAAGCTAGCTATAATCTGGTGGTCTTCAAGTCACGAGTGAATCGGTATCTACTGGGTAAGCGCGTTCCATCGTAGACTGCATCTTTGCTTCGCAACAGGCAAGTTGTGGTCAAGTGCAAGCCTATTTTAGGATAAAATAAATGTTACTTTAAATATTCATTTGAACTACCTATAAAAACAGATGTTTATCAGCCATTTCTTTAACTCTGTTTTGAATGACGTCACACCTAAGTTTTAAATAGAGGTATCATGTGTCGCACTTCCACTCCATAACATTAATGCGTTACATCTTAATATTGTTTGTGTAAAAAATACGTGTCTTACATTTTTTTGTAATCTAACGGACAGACTAATGATACCTCGTCTTTTGATACCTCGATTTTTGATACCTCGAGTTAATAAGTTGTATGTTACTAGGAAACAAACCCAGCCTTTAATTGATTCACTTCAAACCTAATCAGTGTCCCACTACAGGGCACGGGTCTTCTCTCAACTATCTTATGAGTGGAGAGAGTTTCCCTTAATCCACACACGCTGGCCAAGTGCGGGTTGGTGGATGTCACATGTCCTCTACACACCGATTTCCTCACGATGTTTTCCTTCACCGATATTGAGCAGCGGAGATGAAACAATTCGCACAAAGATGTGTGGGCACGACCAGGTTTCGAACCCGCGACGTTATTTTTCTAAGGCGAGGCGCTACCGCTGCTTTAATTGATTATCAAATATTAATTTATTAATGAATATTCTATGGGAATTGGCGGTCCCCGTTCACCAAATACCTGTTTATCGACAAGTATAATAATAATATAGTGGGACGTTAACACACACGGTCATCTGATCCCAAACTAAGCAGAGCTTGTAGGTACTATGGAAACCAGATAACTGGTAATATACTACTTAAAATACTTTTCTTTTGTAAATATATACCTACTTAAATATAGATAATTACACCCAGACACAAGACAAACCGACATATTTAAACAAATGCAAATTTGGTGAATTCGTGCCGCATTGGACCAATGATGTTACTGATACATTTCTTTTAGATCTATTCGAGTTTAATGTGAAGGAGATGGTGCATATAACTCAGCTGAAAAAAGAGTTTGACGACAAAAGAAACAAGTTTTACAAAGACATCGGTCAAAAAATAAGAGAAGTTGAGAATTTTATAAAAGCAAATCAGTAAGTAATAATAATAATAATATCATATGACAAAAAAAAAAAACAAATTCAAATTTATTTATTTATTGTTATTATTTTTTATTATTTTGATACAAAAGAAAAGTATTATATGTATAGTATATACCAGTTATCTGGTTTCCATAACACAAGCTCTGCTTAGCTTGGGACCAGATGACCGTGCGTGTTAATGTCCCAGAATATTTATTTATTTATTTTATTTTATTTATTTCACATATAACAGTGTACAAAAAGGTCTTAAGTGCTAATTGTTCAGCCTATTTTGTCTAAGGTAGACATGCAAAATTCTATTTAATCTATATATTTTACGTAAAGCACCCATCTTTACCTACTACAATGTGTTTGCTAAAAATAATAATTAATTCAATTTTGCTCAAATTATAAAAGTTAATCTATATTTATGTCACCATGTCAAAAAATATTTTAATTTATACAATAGGTCCTTAATGTCCATAAACAATTAATAATCACTTAAGATAATGTCATAACAAATTTTGACATTAAGAGACAAGACAAGTCAAGTCAGACATTTGTGATGAACACGTCTGTTTGTCTTGTGTCTGGGTGTAATTATCTATATTTATGTATGTATTTACAAAAGAAAAGTATTATAATAATATGTAGTAGGTATATTACCAGTTATCTGGTTTCCATAGTACAAGCTCTGCTTAGTTTGGGATCAGATGACCGTGTGTGTTAATGTCCTACTATATTTTATATTACTTATATATATAATTCTTCTGTGAGTGTGTATGTCACTGAACTTCTCTCAAACGACTGGACCGATTTTGATGAAATTTTTTGTGTGTGTTCAAGGGGATCTGGGAATGGTTTAGATTCACAATTTTGCGCGGTACGAAGTTCGCTGGGGCAGCTAGTAACTTATATAATAACATGTACGGTCATCTGAAACCACATAACCGATAAACTGATAATATAACTACTACTAATATAACTAATACTAATAATATAAAGCTGAAGAGTTTGTTTGTTTGTTTGAACGCGCTAATCTCAGAAACTACTGGTCCGATTTGAAAAATTCTTGCACTGTTAGATAGCCCATTTGTTGAGGCAGGCTATAGGCTACTTTTTATCCTACTGCTTGACGTGATATGTAGTTCACGCGGGCGTAGCCGCGGCGGAAAGCTAGTACTAATATAGAATATTTCACACAGACTCAAGACAAACAGACATGTTCATCACACAAATCTGTCTTGGGTGGGAATCAAACCCACGTATTTTAATAGGTGGTCGGTACATACATCACCAGTACCTAGAGCTAACCATATCATTGTGCCCTACCTCCCCTAGGCCTTTCCTTGAGCGTTCGAACGACGCGGTAACGCGGCGTTCGCGTCGTTCAGGCGCTCGATGAGTGCTCAATGTGGAGGGCAGGGCGCTTTACTGGGGAAATTTCCAGAAGTAACCTCTGCCTATCTTGAAATGTATTCATTTCAAGACAGGCTAGGTTTGAGAATACTTTTAATATTTCAGATATTTAAAGAACGAAAAAGAAAAAGAGGAATTGGATAACTTGAATCTAGCAGAACCACCATTTATGCCAGACCCTAGGACTCACGTAGCTGAGTTGAATGGTCAGTACTCTCCTTGCAAGTTCACCGGTTTCAGTTCAGTAGGCTAATTCACATAATTTCTTGACGCATCGATCATGTTGCAGTGCAGTTGCGATCTAGTTGCGGTGCAGTTGCAATTAAGTATATGTATTATTGAAAAATGGTAGGTATTCTATTAATTATCATTTAATAACTTAAACGCCCAAGCGCTCGCGTAACGCGAACTGACACTTGAGTTGAGCGTATCTGACAGCCACTGTCAAAATTACGAAAATACGAAAAAAGCTGCTTGGATCGAAACTTAACTGCAACTGAACTTATTTAATTACTTGAATTAGCCTAGTTCTGCGCTTACACGCGCGCTAGTGCTTGTCCGGACTACACACGCGGGCCCAGCGGCGGGCGGGCGCGGTAGATATTACGAGCTCGTGTTCACGTTGGCCATCGCTTCCACCGTCCTCTGACGGCTCACCGAAACATTCCGATGAACTAATAAAGGCCCATCCGGCTAATTGGGTTAGGTCATCCGCAAAACAAAAACTTTGGCCGCCATGCGTTTGCGCCGTTCTGCTAAGCGTTAGCGATAAGTTCGAACTAGTTAAGAATCGCGCGGTCTGCAACTCGCGCTAGTTTGACATTAACAGTGAACACACAATCATCTCATGCGTTTGACATTGACGTTGTGCCACGCGCGCCATTGGTGCTTCGCTACGTTGCCTGCTACTTAGACTGCACGTTCCAACGTAAACATTATACAAAAACACTTCGTGTTTAATTTTATTGTGACCGCTCCCGTTAACGCGTTGCGCCCGCTATAGGCCGACCGTTTAACTCGCGTATCGCCATCTCAGGTACAAAGTCATAAAATATTAATTAAATCTCATATAGAACTATTTAACCACAGATAAAAGTAATGTAAGACTATTCGTCACTAATATCCATATCGCTTGAATCATCATCACTGTCTGTGCAGCTTGAGGAGTCAGAATCTTGGCGATAGGCGATACGCGAGTTAAACGGTCGGCCTATAGTACCGAACGAGTATAGTCGAACCGCTCATGCGAGCGTGTAAGCGCGTGTAAAACGCTAGTCTGAAATCGCTGTTTGAATCCTGAGTTGAGCTAAAAGTAATGTATTTTTTTGAAATTTATCCAAATTAAAAACAATTTCATGCCTTTAATTATTTTCTGTTCAATGCGTTCTGGATGGGAGTCTAACCCTACCTGCAGCGTGATAGGCTATATTACCTACAACACTACCTAGGCTAATTCACATAATTAAATAAGTTCAGTTGCAGTGCAGTTGCAGTTAAGCTTCGATCAAAGTAGCCCTTTTCACATTCCCCTAATTTTTACAACCGCTGCCAGATACGCTCGCGTCAAGTTCGCGTCACGCGAGCTCTTTACACTAGATATGACAGCTAAACAATTACAAGAATACCATTTTGCACTAAGATGAAAACTGAATTGCAACTGCACCGCAACCTGATCGCAACTGCACTGCAACATGATACACCGTAACTTAGGGCACTGGTCCGTATAAATTTTGACTTTGTCATTTTGGTCCTCGTTTGATTTAGGTAATATTTACAGAAATTGCATTCCAAAAGTATTTGAAGAAGTGCAAAACTAGAACCAGGGCTGGAGAAATTAATCTCAGGAAGTACAGGTATGAAAATCTATATTTATAATAATTTTATTCAGCCTTTTATTTGGACAGATATACAATTTTGTTTATAAATGAGTCATTCTACAGAGTCATAAAAAAATAAAATACTTTGGAAATTTCACAAAACAAGTTTTTTGTGTCTTATTACAAAGAGTTAGCAAGTAATCATTATTTTATAAATAAAATCAGAGATCAAATTAAATTATTTTAGGATATAATTGCACATTTCGATTTTACCACGTCGCCAGGAGTGACTTGAGTTTCGACGGAAGTGACAATTTTTTTAATAAAACATAAACGATAAATTAAAAAGTTTCGGTAGAATGATCCAAATATACTACAATGTAGACATTTTTTGTCTGTTTTGCCTGGATAAGTGGACAATGTAACTTTCCAACTCCTTCTATTATCTTTCTGATTAAATTCATGTGGGATCCAAGACAGTTTAGGTTTCCCGGGACTTGGCCGGGTTCAAATCCCGAGTGTCTTCACGGCGGCGCCGCTGTCGATCCTGGCTTACAGGAGTAGGAGCTAAAAGAAATAATAAGCTAGGTAAGTAAAATAAGAAGATTTTTTAGGATCTGTGGCGGAGTGCTTCACTTAGACTTACTAACGACTCCTCCGCAACCGAAACCCATGCGAAACTCCATAACAACAACAACACGTAAGTACTTATAACACTTTATTATCCCAATGCTGGGCAAAGGTCTTCTCTCAACTATATAAGAACTAAGAATTGAGAGAGTTTAGGCCTTAACCCACACATGCGAGTGCGCACGCCAAACCATTATTTCCTGAAATATTACTTTTTGAACATGCCAGTTTCCTCACGTTTACCGATATTGAGTGACAATGAATCAACTTACACAAAGATGTGAGCACATCCGAGGATCGAACCTGCGACCTTATATATCAAAGGCGAGGCCGATACCGCTGTGCCATCGCTGCTGAGGGGTGTCCCTCGAAGGAAACCATCTTCGTTGAGCTGGTCTAAGTCAACGTCATTCAGATGGGCAGTACGCCCATTGTGGGTAGTAACTATACCGATCCGGTATGCTCATGAATTCGATAATTTACATTTTTAAAATCCGAGTTTGGTTCCTATTAGCCACACCTGAACCCCTAGTTTCCCGCGCTTAAGACATTTATCTCAAATACGACATTATGTTGAAAAGAATTACAAGTGTCCGTCAAAAACTAATGAAATCGACTTAATTAATGAATTATTAAAAAAGTTTTCGAAACATTATCATTAATATGTCAAGAAAATAAGTTAGAATGCAAAAAAAACCACAAACAGTAGTAGTAGTAGAATGTTGGTTAAAAAAATAGTTATACTTAACTATTTTTTAACCAACAATCTGAATGAGAGAAATGAATTTCAAAACGTATTTTGACAGGTTCAAAATGGTATACGAAAACTTTTTTCGTGTTGACGAACTTGTACGAAGGGGTACTGTACAAATTAGGCTTTGAAACCAATTTTGAAATAGCGTTTAATACTACAAAATTTCAATACAAACAAGAGGCGGTTACACGCCGCGTGTGCACGCTTAACTTAGCAAAGGCCCTAAGTTCACTTTTGGAAAGTAAAGCCATAAATAAAACACCAAATAAAATGTTGCTGCCAGCAGCTTATATTTAATTAGCTTAACGGTTTCATTTAGCTTGTCCTGTTGTTTGTTTGACCCGTGACCATGAGGTCTGAAAAGACTGAAACGTCGGGATCTAAAATCTTAAATATACCGCGATAAAATCCGTAATAAAGTAGTTTTATTTCAATGTTTGTTTGGGTCAAATCTAGATATTGAACAGTTTTGATGACTGTTTCATTTAAAAGGTACGCATGTATAGTTCTAATGACAATAATTATAATTTACAGTCTATCAAATCTAAGAAGTACCGTTTGACAGTTCTAAACGTAGTACATTTAGAATTTTATTTTTTGTATGAAAATTGTTTATGTTATGTTAAAATAAAAATAGCTTCATAATTCAATTATTTTACAGGAAAGCTAATAAAAATAGTGTGAGTGAATTACGCCTCTATTAAGCAAATTTAATAGAAAACAGTGAAACGTCAAAAGGTACTTCTTAGATTTGTTCAATTGTAATACATTCGATATCATTGTAAATCCAAGATGGTCGCCGCTACAAAATGACGGGTTCTGAAGTGAACCTGTCATTTTGTACCCTTCAACATATTTATATATATATATATATATATATATATATATATATATATATATATATATATATATATATATATATATATATATATATATATATATATATATATATATATATATATACCCCTACGCCACCGTGCCAGTCAAATGATGAGGAGTAAATAATAACAATGATTTGATGAGGAAAATGGCGTGGTAACTGGTTACCAAGGACCTACCGACTTTTTTTTTAAGTTTTTATTACATTATCTACAAAATTTCAATCTTATTTTTCAACAAAACCATTTAATTTAAAAAATTAATTAATTTCTTTTCGTAAAGAAAATATTATTTTAGCTTAGAAAAATATTATTAACTTAATATTATTATTATTTTCACCTCACTTCAACCCTTTTTAGTGTCCCACTGTTGGGCACGGGTCTTCAATCAACTATGTTATGAGTTGAGAGAGTTTAGGAATTAATCCTCACACGCTGACCAAGTGCGGGTTGGTGGATGTCACATGACCTCGAATGATTACTTCTTAGACACGCCGGTTTCCTCACGATGTTTTCCTTCACCTATATTGAGCAGCGGCGATGAAACAATCCATCAAATTACGTCTAGTAGTTTTTGTTTGAAAGAGTAACAAACAGCCACACACTTTCTCGTTTTCGCATATCGATAAGTAGACACGGATACTGGCTAAAAATTGGACGTAATGTGCGTTTTGTCTCGGTTGTCCAATGGTAGGGGCTATTCGCTTAATTACCGCGAGGTCCCGGGTACGGTTTCCGGAGCGAGCAAACATACTTTTCCCGTATACTTAGAGAATCTTATTTGCAGCTCGATGTTTGGAATTGTGCCCAATTAACGGCAATAAGCTCGACCCCTATTACCTATGGGACCTACACATGGCCGGCGAAAAGTGAGTAATGTTCACCTCTGCTTACACCTTCTGGTAATACAGGCTATCTTCTCTTTGTTACGTCTGTAAACGTTTTAAGCTATCGACACTCCTTCCCCAATCTTATTCTTCTGAGACATTAAACTCTTCTTCAATCTTCTCCAGAAGTTATTCCTCTCTGATTCTTCTTTCGGCCACACGATATACGTCTTAGTAACCATTAGATAGTGAAGGGTATTTGGACGCAGTCTACGAGGTATATCTTCTAGAAGAACTAGGATTAAATCTTCTCGACGGGTTTCTAGCAGTCTGGAATGATAAAATGCAGGAAATAGAATGCATAGCTTTTTTTAGCGTTAGTGTCACACGATAAGATTGAAGTTTTGAAAATTCAAATAAGTACCTATTGGCCGACCGTTTAACTCGCGTATCGCCATCTGAGGTACAAAGTCATAAAACATTAATTAAATCTCTTAAGAACTATTTAACCACAGATAAAAGTAATGTAAGACTATTCCTCACTAATATCCATATCGCTTGACTCATCATCACTGTCGGTGCAGCTTGAGGAGTCAGAATCTTGGCGATAGGCGATACGCGAGTTAAACGGTCGGCCTATACCTAAATACTTTGAAATAAAACTTTTTTTCGGGATCTAAAATCTAAAATAATAATAATAATAATTTCTTTATTGCAACAAAGATACTGCACTAATTAGATATAAGCCCTGATTCTCAAACTAGCTCGAGTTGTATGTTGAGAACCAGTACCTTCCCAAACATAGGTTACCTAATATGTTTGTTACAATTAGATTAATAATAGAGAAAAAACAAAAACAGTATATTTCTATAGAGTGTTATGTACTACGCGTGTGCGTGTGGGCGCACTCGTGTGTGTGTGTGCGCGTGTATTTTAATGTGTGATATTAGCGTAAATCTAAGAAAATCCTATACCTGAATACTTCTTATTTTTTTAAGAGAATGAATGTAAGTATGAACGAAGAATGAATGACAAAGGTCTTAAGCGTATGACGCGAACGCTGAATTGTCGGAGCGTGTACGCTAGCGTTGTTGCAATAGCGATAGTTTATAATCCTATCAAAACAATACAATAATCGATGTTGCAATACTATCGACAGTATCGATAGTGAAAATTAGGTCATACTATTGAAAGCTGCCGATACTGTCGAAAGTATCGATACTATTGAAAGTATCGTAACGATAATATAGGTACTATCGATACTATCGTTACGATCGATAGTGTTTGTACACACGGCTACACATAAAATAAAATAAATAAATAAATATTTTTGGGACATTAACACACACGGTCATCTGGTCCCAAGCTAAGCAGTGCTTGTGTTATGGAAACCAGATAACTGGTATATACTATACATATAATACTTTTCTTTTGTAAATATATACTTATAATAGATATTTACACCCAGACTCGACACAAACACAAATGTTCATCATTAATGTTTGTCTCGGGTGGGAATCGAACCCAGCTATACATTTCCTGTATATGCAGATCTCGCATTGTATAGGTATAGGATTTTCGTACAACGAGAGGTCAGCTTTTACTGGATTTGTGAAGCCTGATGTGTAGCCGTGTGAACACATGGCTACACATCAAGCTATACATAGCCGTATATGTACTAATACTATCGATTTCTTTTCGTTTTGTCCGTCATAAATAAAAAATATAAGGCACGCATTTTTCTTTTTTTTTGTGTGTGATTACGGCGATATATCCATGAGAATTTTCGAATGAAGTCACGCTTTAATGCGTTCTAAGTAATAATATTAGTAGTTAATATTGTTTTATTTCAATGATAAAACAAAAAATACGGGTCTAACACTTTTTTATAATCTGACAGGATTAATTAACATATGCTGTTTCATACAATGTCATCATCCCTATTTGAATTCTAAGATATGCTGCATTTCGTGATAATGTTACGTTATGGAGCAGTTTGAACAAACTCACCTATGTTGCGCTAAATGCATCTCAAATTGACACCATTGGCTGAGCAGAAATCGTTGAGATATTATCAACATTATAGATCGTGAACGATCCATGCAGGAGACTATGTTTTCCAAAATTGAGAGGCCAACCTGAAAACAAAATATTATTAAGTTATTGAAATATTAAATATTGTCACAGCTTACCTGGGTCTAGCTTATCTGGGATCTTAGTCCATAATAGGCATTAGGTTTAATACGTTCTAAGAAAAAATGGAATCCGCTGTTTTCCTGTCCATCTAGGACTTGGTGGGCTTTTTATATAGGTAAATAAATCTTAATATATATATTTCTTGTGTGCGTGTGTATGACTGAACTCCTCCTAAACGACTGGACCGATTTTGATGAAATTTTTTGTGTGTGTTCAAGGGGATCTGGGAATGGTTTAGATTCACAATTTTGTCCGCTGGCGGTACGAAGTTCGCTGGGGCAGCTAGTCTTATATAAATATTTATCTTAAAACAACCAAAGTCTATTAAAAATATCATATCTGACTAGGTACCTTGTTCTACTCCAAACTGTCATTACAATCACAAGCCGCCATTTTGGATTCGATTATTGGCGGCGATTTTTACACCTACGTTAACGTACGATTGTGGTCGTGCGAATGCTGTTACTATTTTGATTTATGTAACTTTGTAGTATGGCTAATCATTGAGCCCAACTTACTTGAAAATCCCTCTCATGCAAGCAAGCGCTGATGCTGCAATCTCTCTCTATTTGCGGGAGAAGGTAGTCCAGCACCCACCCCCTGTCTTCGTTGCAATATGACACGAACACATCGTAATTGAAAATAGTGCCATCTGTTGAGAGAAAACTGAACTATTTAACGTTGTTTCAAATTTATTGTGCACTATCAACAGCTGTCTTGTTTATATTATGTATTTTTTCACGACATCATATTTGACGTGCCGGTGGCGTGGTCGGTAAGATCTTGCTTTTCACGCCGCAGATCGTGGGTTCGATTCCCACCCGAGACAAACATTAGTGTGATGAACATTTGTGTTTGTGTCGAGTCTGGGTGTAAATATCTATTATAAGTATATATTTACAAAAGAAAAGTATTATATGTATAATATATACCAGTTATCTGGTTTCCATAACACAAGCTCTGCTTAGCTTGGGACCAGATGGCCGTGTGTGTTAATGTCCCAGAATATTATTATTATTATATTATTATTATTATTCAAAAAAAGAATTTCAAACTCCTTTTTATACAAAACGTAGACGCCACAGTCCTTTCGTCCGTGCTGTTTTTAAACTTATATCTCTTGCTATCTTTTTCATTATTAATAATTATTATGCTAGCCGATGTTGCCAGGAGGATATAGTTAGTTATAAGTGTCAATAAGCTTACTCTTAACTTTGATCCCAATCTCAACTTAACCCGATTTCATTTCATTATTTCCCTTGCCTTTTTCCTATTTCTATTAGAGTCGGCTCCCAGTCTAATCTGATGCGGCTAGCTACCAGAATTAAACGAGCGACTGCCATTGGACCTCAAAACCCGTAGGAGACGAGACGAGATGGTTAGACCAGGTGTCAGATTTTATTTAGCTTCTGTCTACCTTTAACAATTGTCATAGTGTTTTTTGAGATGACAACCGAAATCAACAGTGTAACGTAGGCCCTCAACAATCCAGACACCTAATGCTGGGCAAAGGCCTCCCCCTAACACCTTTCAGACATCACGATCGTGAACCTCTTCCACCCACCTGCTTAAGAGCCCATCCAGTTCGTCACGCCATTTTCGTCTGGGTCTACCTCGACCTCGACGTTTTCTAGGTATAAAATTCGAGTACGAATTATGTATAAAAATATTTATTCTATTCACTCACCGTCTATAACCTCGTCCTTGTTAATCAAGCTCAGCATTGCCGAATTCCTCATCGTAATGAAACAATATCTCAGATTTCTTCTAAAAATGAATAGAAACACCAAAGACAACATCAAACATGGTATAGTAATCAGTACAATTAGCCTTTTCCTTCCTTTCGTCAATTCTTTATCATAATCCAAATCTCTAACACTTTTACCACAACTGTCGACTTCGTAAAACTCCATAGAAACTGATTCAGGCAAATATATACACTTATATAAACCATATCTGAAATCTACTAGTCGAAATTTTCCTGTTACATTTAAACTTGAATAACACTTGCCTTCACATTCAAAATTAACCTTATTTCTATTATTTATTATAGCATTATAGTCATCAAAACCTTTGTGATAATAATCCTGAACTTTATTAGGTTTTATTAATGTATCATTCATTGTTCTATCATTTTTGTACGCCATCTTAAAAAAATCTTTGACGTAACAGTTGCAGATTATGAAATTTCCAGATAAAGCCACATAGTCTACGTATTGTAGGTCTTCAATAATTTCTTCATTCAAAAAACTTATACTGTTCTCTTGTAATGATAGAAATTTTAAATTTGGCATCAACGAAAATGTCGGTTCAAACCAAGATGTCAATCTATTCCGATGTAAGTCTAAAATTTTAAGATTTTTCAACGTTTTTGCGACGTCAGGATCCAACGCACTTATTTCGTTATTTACTAGTTTCAATATTTCTAGTTTTTCATAGTTTTTGAAGACTTTCATGTCTTGAAGCCCGGTATTTGCTGAATAAAGAACAGTCAAAGATTTTTCTAGTCCAGATAATGATTTTGGTGAAGTTAATATTCCATTATTGTTAGATAGATCTAATATATGAAGTGATGTATCGTTGAATACGTTATCTGGAAGACTGGTCAGTCCAGTTTGGCATAATGATAGCTTTTTCAAGTTCTTATTTAGTTTTGCAAACATTCCATGATTGCGAATGGATAACCGGGTATTAGACAAATCTAAAGACTCTAAATTCGTCAAATTTTGGAAGACATAATACGTGTTTGAGGCCAAATACCTCAGCTTTCCTTGATCATCATATGCTTGGTTTCTGCTAAGGTCTAAATGTTTTAAGCTTGTTAAGCCATCAAAGGCATTAGCCTCTATGAAATAAATGTTGTTTTCACTTAAATAAAGAGCTTCTAGTTTATTCATTCCATTGAACACACTTGTGTCTATAACCTCGATCTTACAGAATCTCAAATCTAGTTCTTTTAACTTTGTGAATTGTGTAAATGCGAAACCTGATGTCCATACTGAAAATAGACAAAATAAAAGATATTTTAATATTTTCTCGTCATGGTAAACCTCGAGGTTAATGACGTTCTTTACCTCATTGGAAACGCACTTAAGTGTAGTAGGGTATAAGCTGTTTCGACTACAGAATATATTACCATATTCATAGTGGAATATTATAGCTCGTTAAGTTGTAGGTACTACGCTCTATATCTAACCGGTCGAGTCGGTTTAAGAGGGTGGGTCGAAAAATTACTCTTTATGGAGCATATTCCACTACACCTTCTTATCGAAAATCCCTCGTGACCACTAGTAAATCAGTATAAGCCCGTTCCTTCACAAACCATATCATCACTTAACATCAGAATATTGGTCAAGTGAATCAAGTTAAAACTAGATCATTAAGAGTACTGCTAGATATGGATACCAAGCAAGGACATCAAGGGGCTGTTACTTTGGTTTAGTGGTGTGATACCACATGTGAGTGCGAGCCGTCATTCCATCGCCTGATTTAGTACCGTTGTCGGTCAGTCCGTCCCACTGGGCTTTGAAAGTGAAGGGAACAGGAGATATACTTGTATTAGCGCACACCTTTTCAACTATGATCTCTTCTGCGTACCTGGTTCTAGCAATTCAACTTAGACTGACTACCGTAGCCGGCAAAAACACTGCTGAATACCGGTACCCAGCAGCTCTTCCCCCAGCAGGAACGTTAAAAGGTTATTACATAACTGTACTCTATCTTACCTGCTTGCTGCTCAAATGGTCTATATGTCTTAGAGGACTCCACTGCTCCGGTGGCGTTGAACTGACTATCATATTGTACCCCTGCGGAGCTGTAACTAAGGAACTCGTTACCGTAGAAAGTCAAGTACACCACAGTGTCCGAAAGATTTCGCCCTTGGGAGTCTTGAAGAGTGAATATCTGTAATTTATAAACACATACATACGGTACCATACCAAGCGAGGTAGGTTCCTCTACCATACAGAATACATACAATGTAATAAATCACTGTTGACTATGTTCCTGGGTGTCTCATACCCAAAAACATAACCAGAACACGCGTTATGTAACAAGAACGCTAAAGGAAGGTGAAGAGGGTATGTTTGCGCATGGAAAAGGTTATCTGACTAATCAATGCCATGAAATCCTGCGGCAGCGTTGCGGCGGTCTCCTAGACGTACCTCATACCACCAAATAGGCTGATAAATTATTTAATGTGCAGCTAGAGCTTGATTGCTAACGTTCTTTTTAAATGACGCGAAATGTACCTGTCGCTATCTAAGGGGCAGGCAACGCGCTAGTGATGCGTCTGATGTTGCAAGCGCCTATAGACTTCAGAGATAACGAGTGAGGCGGGTGCGTGCATTTGAAAATGAAAAATGAAAATATGCTTTATTTTTTTTGAGACGCGAGTCTACTCAAAAATAGTCCAATTTCCCTTCCTACCGTGCAGTGAATGACTGGCAACTACTGAGAAACACTGCCAAAAAACTCAGTAGGCTTTTTTCTTTTTTAAATGAAGTACTTATATCTATTACATTTTGTTTGTTTATTGTGTTGAATTAGAGCGACTTAATTCCAAGCGTTTTTATCCGTTACATAGTCTGAAATTTTATAATACGCTTTCTTACATAACGTAGATTTTATAGTTATTTTAAATTTGTTAATAGTCATTTCCCTAATATTATTTGGAAATTTATTGTAGAAACGTATACACTGCCCCATAAAAGAGATACTGATTTTGTGGAGTCGAGTATGATGTGCTACAAGATCGTTCTTATTTCTAGTATTTAAATTATGTGTGTCGCTTATTTTTTAAATTTTGTAATATTTTTATGCACATACAATAAATTTTCATAAATATATTGAGAAGTGACAGTTAAAATATTTATGTCTCTGAATTTCTCTCTTAGAGAAACACGGCTTCCTAGTTTGTAGATAGCTCTTATAGCTCTTTTTTGTAAAATAAAGATGGTTTCTATGTCAGCCGCATTTCCCCAAAGAAGAATTCCATAAGACATGATACTATGAAAATAACTAAAATAAACAATTCTAGCAGTATTCTCATCAGTGAGCCGTCTAATTGTTTTGACTTCATACGCAGCAGAACTTAATTTTCCGGACAGTTTATCTATATGAGGAAGCCACTGTAATTTAGAATCTAGTGTGATGCCTAAAAAAACAGATGACTTAACAGGGTCCACCTCATTACCATTAATTTTAACATTTGTATTTGCCTGTCTTACAGTAGGCATGGAAAACTTTATCACTTTAGTTTTTTTATCATTGAGTAAAAGATTATTCACACTAAACCAATAGACCACCTTAGAGAGTGCGTTGTTTACTTCGTCATAATGGCTTAATTGTCGATTAATTTTAAATGTCAATGAAGTATCATCGGCAAACAACACAATCTCATGGCTATCATTAACATAATAAGGTAAGTCATTAATATAAACTAGGAACAGAAAAGGGCCGAGAATCGATCCTTGAGGTACACCCATGGTGACTCTTGACCCTGAGGACTTAATTCCATTGACATCGACTTTTTGAATTCTATCACTCAGATAAGATATGATAAATTCAAGAGCTTTATTCTTAATACCATAGTGGTGTAATTTCCTTACAAGAGTTCATACGTTGCACACAGTCAAAGGCTTTGGACAAGTCGCAAAATATACCCAAGGCATCTTGCGAATTCTCCCAAGCAGCATAGATACTTTTTAATAATTCAACACCTGCATCAACGGTTGAGCAACCTTTGGTAAACCCGAACTGTTTCTTATGTAACAATTCATGTCTATTAAAATGTCTGAGCAACTGGCTAAGTATTAATTTTTCAAAGATTTTACTTAAGGTGGGTAATACAGAAACAGGTCGAAAGTTTGATGGATCAGAAGTATCTCCAGATTTAAATCAAGGAATAACCTTACTGTGCTTCATCAAGTCAGGAAATACACCTACTGCGATACAGTTGTTGAAAATAGATGCAAGATGTGGGGCAATTATAGTATTGCAATAATTGCAGATACCGCCTTAACAGAAAGTCCCCACAAGTCTTTAGTATTCTTCAAATTAATTGATTTAAAGGCTTTCAATATATCATTAGGTGTAACTTGCATAAATTCAAACACTGTACCGCACTTTACTACATTTTCCTTAAGTATTGATTCAGCGGATATAGAAGACGACGGTAGACTCATTGTAGTCAGTAAAGGAATATTAGTAAAAAAAATTTCAAACTCTGTCGCAACTTCCAGGTCCGCTGTTATATCTACATTATTAATTTTTAGCTTAAAATCTTTATTACAGGCTTTTTTCTTACCAGTTTCATTATTAATAATGTTCCAAGTAGTTTTAACAATATTAGAAGATGTTTTGATTTTATTTTTTATGTATATGGATTTAGCAGTTAAACATATTTTTTTAAAAAGTTTGGAATATCTTTTAGCATAATCTATGAAGGTAGGGTCCTGATTGTAGGACTTTTCAGCGTATAAATCATACAGTTTATTTCTACTTTTATAGATAGGTACCTTTTATACATTCACCAAAATCCAGACCATCACTAACCATCAAGTGTTTAGAAGTAAAAACTCTATGAAATGTTTCATTAATTTGATTAAATAAATAATTATATTGATAATCTGGACTCTGGTTGCTGGGCAACCACTCTAATTTAATTAATAAATTGTTTTTAAACCTGTCTAAGCGGCTTTCACTGAAGGGTACAACTGTTATTTTCCTTTTTTTACTTTTTGGAGTATCTACTGGATAACAAACTAGCTGACCACTGTGATCTGATTGTATTTTATTAAAAACTGATTTATGACTAGGTGTCATATTACAAAAAATATTATCAATACATGTCGCACTAGTGGCAGTTATTCTAGTTGGTTCACAAAATATGTTTATTAGGTTATAAGATTTGAATAAATTTAAAAAAATTGTAGTACCTAGTAGAACAATCCTCCAAAATATTTATATTAAAGTCTCCACAGACAGTAACAGTTTTATGGCTATTAGATATTTTATTTAAGGCATCCTCCATTATTCTTAAAAATGCCTCAAAGGGCGCGCAGGGAGGTTTGTATACGTTAATAACAATATGTCGCTCCAACTCATCACAAGAGATCTCAACAACTCGCTCAACAGAGAGGCTCACAATATCAGATCTTTCTTTATATTTGAGTAATTTATTTGTTATTATTAAAGAGCCACCATGAATAAACTTTTCCCTGATGAACGAGCTTGCAATCTGGTGATTATTGAAGCTGTAAATGAATTGATGGCGCTTAAGCCAGTGCTCACTAAGACAAATAATATCAATATTCTCACAATTCATAAACAACTCCAATTCTAACTCTTTACCTAACAGTCCTTGAATATTTTGATGCACCAGATTGATACAATTTTTATTATAATGTTTAATTATGTGTTGTGAAAACACACAGCGTTAGTGAAGAAGCAATTGAGAAAATACCTTTAAACATAGAAAACTTTTAGTAAACTCACCCAATTGTCCATGGTTTGTTACCTGTCACTCGTCCTTGTCACTCTCCAGCAAGCTCCGTCTCTATAGAGCGAAAGGTTAGCGTCCAAGCTTCATAGCGTTGAGAAATTTTGCCGAGAGAACGTCAAAATTATTCCTATCTAAGAAAAGTTTGGAAAAATATAAAATACGTGAGAAATCTTGCAATAAATAAGAAGCACACAGTGTAATTAATCTATACCGATCGAAGTGTTAATATTTTATCGATTAATGTGTCTTTTACAAAATTACGAAATTTACCAAAGTGGACTTGCCTACGGTGAGTGTGAAAAGATGGTGGATCCAAAATTTAAAAGTTCTTTCGAAATCAAAGGTTACCTACTATTCAAAGTAAGTACATCATCTTCGGAAGATGAAAAATGACACAATATTCCACCCAATTTATGATGAAATCGTTCACGTAAGTACATACATACCTTGTTATTTTGTTTTAAGTTCTAACTTGTTTAAACTGGCAAAGGGCAATAGATTGATCGATATTATAACACTTACGGTATTTATGATCTTAATGTAAATAAGTATATTACAACAGTTCTGGCTTAAACTAATCTACTTGCAGACAAAAGACCGTTTTACAATACTTGTTGGACAGAATGTAAAGGTTATACCTAAATAATATTTACCAATGTTATTATGATAAAGGTGATTTTGCAAGCTTTAATTAAGATCTGTGCGAGTTGAGTTAATATGTAGGTTAAAAAACAAAGGCAAATCAATTTTTAGGGAGCCTATTAAGCCTATTATTAAGATAATATGAGTGGAAACCGCCTATTATAGATTGATAGATCATCAAACTTACAAAACCTTAACTTGCTTATGTTACTATTATGAAAAACTTGTAAGACAACTCAACTGTCTTATTTTCAGTAGGAAAAGGACTGACTGTTTTAATTTTAAAGCAAAATGATGTTGTAATTTAGAAGGATCGGATCCTTCAACAATACTTAATTGTACATAAATCCTATCTAAGGTATTATTAAAAGTTTATTAAAACTACAATATTAATCCCTCGGAAGCATTGATTACCATTGTATTTATCAGTAATAAGAGTGATCTAACCAGGAATTTCAAGGAAGATGTCATAATTCTATGACTCCTTAACTAAAAGTTATTACATAAAAGTTGCTGTAAACTATTTCTATGTAAAATTAAGTATAGTATTAATAGAAAAACCCCTGTAATTTCAGCATGAGTAAAGAACTTGCTACAAACGTTGCAGACATGGGTCTAACATATTAACCATTATCCTCTAGTTTCAATGCAATGAAACTAAGCCAATAAATCTGTTTTATCCTATCAAGCGCTCTTAATCATAAGATCATAATTAGTAGATTATGATATACACAGGTGTAGACTGATGTAGCAAATTTCTTACCTAAAAGCTAATTAAGTTAATTGGTAAGTAAAGTAAGAGAAACTAAGATAAATAGATCCACTCAGGGGTATCTCATAAAATGGACTTGCTTCAATAACAGACTGATACAATTAGCACAGTAGTGGACACCTAGAATGTTCAATATGGGATTGCAGAAATCCCAAAATACTGATGTTATCCAAGTACCTATTTGTGTATCTGAAAGATAGCTTCTGACTGTCAGGAATCCAAAAAAATTACCTCTTAACTTGTGGAAATTTTGAGGTTGTTGGGAACCAAGAGATAACATGTACCTAATTCTCTAGAGTAATGGATACTGATAGCAGATATGCTTGGCTACAGATGCTTAATTCAAAAATTTGCAAATAATAATAACAGTAATTTTGCCAAATCACTAGGTAACAATGCTCTAAGTTATCTTTAGTACCTAAATAAATTATAATTTAATTTTAGTTCCAAATTTATCTAGGAAGTTGAATAGTTTAATTAGGGTTTACATAAGATAATGAACCAACCCAGTTGACTGATTATCTCAACTTAGTGGGAAACTCACAGTAAATGAAAAAAAAAAAATTAACAATAAAAAAAAAAAATTAAACGGAGGTGGTAAGATTAAAATCAATAAGATACAAAATGCAGAGTGGTAGACACATGACACCTAAAGTTTTCTAAATTATCTCATTCACTATTATTAATTAATTACTAATTATCAAGTCACTAGTGGCTGAAGACTGCACCTATCTCTTACTCAATACAATAAGTGTAAAAAACTGAATAAAAGACCGGAGCACAACTCCTAAATCTAAAAAATATCTAAAGTACCTATGACCCATTTTCTATCTCAGATGCAGCGGATGCAAGCTGAGTAGAAGACTGTGAAGCACACTTCCAAGTCTAGAATTTAACTAACTTATGACCCATTTTCTATCTTAAATGCAGCGGATGCAAACTGAGTAGAAGACTTCGGAGCATACCTCCAAGTCTAGATTTTAACTAACCTAAGACCCATTTTCTACCTCAGATGCAGCGGATGCAAACTGAGTAGAAGACTGTGGAGCACACCTCCAAATCTAGAATTTAACTAACTTATGACCCATTTTCTATCTCAGATGCAGCGGATGCAAACTGAGTAGAAGACTTCGGAGCATACCTCCAAGTCTAGAATTTAACTAACTTATGACCCATTTTCTATCTCAGATGCAGCAAATGCAAACTGAGTAGAAGACTTCGGAGCATACCTCCAAGTCTAAAATTACCTAAGGTATACCCATTTTCCATCTCGGATGCAGCAGACGCAAACTGAGTGGAAGATTGTGTGAGCACATCTCCAAGTCTAGGATAGGTAAGGTATGACTCATTCTCTAACCTCAGATGCTGCACAAGCAAGCTGGGTAGAATGTAGTATTATGGATAGCTTGGTCTGTGGAGTACAGTTCCAAGTTAACTACTAAATGATGAGTCGTTTTCTAACCTCAGATGCAGCAGATGCAAACTGAGTAGAAAACTTAACAGTAAGTATAATACCTTACCTATATCTAAGATTGGGATTTCTACTATTAGCTTGGTATTATAATTTTAATATGAATAGATGTTGTAGATTTATTAAGAAATAATAAAATGATGTGCTGACTCAATTAGACATTTGTTATAGTTACTTATGTCAGTGGGTTGGGTCCTGGTCATTCATAACACAACTGTTTACTAGTAATTGTGTCCACTGGAGTCACTCGTGTATAACCCCAAGCCGCGGAGGCATGGCACGGAGCCAATAGAGAGAGACGCATAGAGGTGTTCACATTCGAAAAACGTTAGGTCAATATATACTACCAGTTCACCAATTAAGCAGCCATTTATAGTGGTGGTTTTTTCATTCAAATCACAATCCTCTAAAAGTCAATAAGTTGACTCATATTCTTTTATCTTGGAAAGTAAGGGGGAGGGTCGCGCAACAAGTCACTTACAGAAACTAACAAATTTTAGTCGTCGAATGTATATTAAATTGTTTATTAGTAAAATTCGACCCGTCATACACTGTGCAACATAGAATCGAATTCAATTTGCAAACAGTGTTTTCATTGCTCATGCTTTGAAAATCCAACCCTTACTAATGGCGACCTCGTTTGGAATACCAAAATTGTTAGTTAAATGGTTTCAAATCAATCAAATATAGAGGATATAGCTAGGCGGACTAGCTCATTGTGATTATAGCTTCTAGGTGTTGAATCCATAATATAAGAAATGAGATGATCTTGTGACCATCTGTCAGCAAAATTAATACAAGTACACAAGTAATGTTGGGGTCGGAACTGGGTACCTATTAAGGTAACCATCTTCTCTTTTTTGTCTTCCATAACACTTCAAGAAGCTGATTAAGTTTATTAAAATTACTAAATTAGTCCTGATCCTAATCAGGAGATTTAATACCTACCCACCTAAAAAACCATTGTTTGGTAGTTACCACTAATGTTCCACTTGACATACTTAGATTTGTAGCATTAAAAGGTCAGTCACAAACCATTGACTGCTTTGAGCGGAGAACAATAAGTACATCTGATGTTATAGCATAAAAAAAAAAAAAAAAAAAACTGAATTAACTATGTACTGCATGTACTACTGAAATATGTAATATTGAATTATCTAATTATAACGTGGTTTTGCACCTTGCAAACTATACATACGTAGGTATATTCAATTCTTCCCATTTATAAAGTTGAAGTTAATTTCATGCAACTATATTTAGAGACTCAGAGTTCGAACAAGTATCTTATTTTAAGACTTATAAAATACAAAATAGATGTTACTGAATAAATATCGTTAACATTACTATTTACTTCACTCTACTTACAAGTTCTGTTCCAAGTAAAGATATTATTATATGGCTAGGTCATTGTCTACAACCATTATACTAAGGAAACAGTGTTTCTAATCTCTAGGAACAGGGCAGTACTCCTGTCAAGAGGATGTATATTACTACCTGTTATAAAGTTTTACATCAAATTCAGCTTATTTAAGATGTATAATTATTTATCATAGTGATACCTACTTATGGTTTCTTTTAATTAATTAGCCTAATTAATTTAAGTTTTCTTAATAATATTTGTTTGTTTTAAGGTTTGAGTATAGAATAACTCTTTTAATTTTCAAAAATTCATTGCTCATCATAGCGTTGAACTTGTCACCAGCAGATATCAAACAGGTCTTCACTAACGCTGTGTGTTTTCACAACACATAATAAACCTGTTTTGCATTACAACAAAACAGATATTATGTGAGAAAGAAAACACACAGCGTTTCAGCGTAACTCTTGCTGGTTAGCTGAAGACACTATGAAGCTTGGACGCTAACCTCTCGCTCTATAGAGACGGAGCTTGCTGGAGCGTGACAAGGACGAGTGACAGGTAACAAACCATGGACAATTGGGTGAGTTTACTAAAAGTTTTCTATGTTTAAAGGTATTTTCTCAATTGCTTCTTCACTAACGCTGTGTGTTTTCTTTCTCACATAATATCTGTTTTGTTGTAATGCAAAACAGGTTTATTTTAATGGTTTTGTTTTTTTTAAATAATTATTCTGATATCCATCATCAGATCCATTACCTCTATTACTAATGCCAGAGATTATCTCTATTGTCTTTAGGTCTAATTTAAAGAACTTGGAACTTGTTCCAAACTGTCAAAGTTAAATATTATATTTGTAACCTGCTCAATAGAAGCAGTGGAGTTAGCCAACAACTTGGCTGGGTCATTAAAACAATATGATAGCGACATTGCTATTTGTTTTTTATAAAAATTAGCAAGATAAAAATTATCTTTTGTTAATTTACATGTCTTATTAAATACAAAGGTATTAATGTCAACTAAAGTGAATTTATTGTTATACAATGCCAAAGTATGTAATTTATTATTTAACCTATGTCTGGCATTATTTTCTGCCTCAAGCAACAACTTGCTATAAGGAAATGCAGTTAAAATTATGTGTTTAATATCTAATTGAGCTAACAAATCAAAGTATTTTGTTAGTATGTGACTATTAGCATTTCCTTTTCTCCCAACAAAAATAATCAAAGTGGTGCTAGGACAGTGCCTACTACTAATTATTTTTTCCATAATTTGGACAAAGCTTGCACCTGGGAAACAATGATTTGTAACGCGATTTCCAGTATTATCTAGAAATATTTGTCCCATATGTTTACCTATTTCATCACTATACATGATTATATTATTATTACATTTAAGACTCCTTAATGTGTGACTATTATGGTTATTATTAAAGGAAGTACTGTTTCTAGGCTTATTTGTTAGTTTAGTTTGAGACATACAGAAAGAGTCAGTGCCTGATCGTGGACAGCTGAGTCGTGCAGGAGTGATGTCAGTGTCACTAGAGTAATAGTTTGTTAGTGACATCAGCTTCTGCTCACTTTGTTTTAAGTCAGCCACTAAGCCGTCCATGGCCAAATCACATTCTGCAATCTGTTTCTGTGAATCAATATATTTTTCAGTTATCATACCTAATGATTCACTTAAAGCCTGCATCTCTTCTTTTAGTAATACAGTAGAATCAAATTTACTCTTACATAAACTACACACATTATCATGACTTACCTGATCGGTTGTAGATACAGGATCGTCACAGGTTAAGTCAATTATCGTTAACATCTGGTCGCTCAAGTTGGGCATGGCAGCAATTGTCACAGTCTCTGGGGCACAAGTAATTAATTCATTGAATAAAGACTGTGATTGTACAGCCATGGAGTCATGAGAGGTTCGCTCTAAGTAATCTATTTTCTTGTATGCCTCTTTTAGCTCATTTTTCAGCTCGGCATTGTTTTTGAGAGTTGTCTCAAACTCAATGCTGCACTGGTCAAAGCCTGACACCATGGACTGTAATTTTTTATACTCACTATTTAAATAATCAAGTTCTAAACTCATTGCTGACATCTCTTTCTCAAGGTCAGAATTCTTTTTTAATACTGACAGTACTTCCAACTCATTCTCATCTCGCTCAACCTGCAACTTCTCATTCTCACTCTTCAGTTCTTTTAACTGTTTTAATGATATTAGTAATTTACCGTTGGTGTCCCTGTATTTCTGTTCTACAGCTTTTAGTTCTTTTAGCGCTGCAAGATATTTACTGTTCAATTCCTCGAATCGTGCCTCTGCCATGGCCTTCCTAGTCATCATTGTTAGTGAAGCTAAGTGTGAGGCTCAGAGGGATTATGAAGTAGCAACACAGTTGGGAAAGAACAAGGACAGGAACTGGTTTGTAGAGAAAAAGTAGTTATAAAGAAACTAAAAGGAAGGAAAAAAGTTTCAGAGAAAAGCTAGTGGATGTGAGTCAGAAATTATAAACAAAAAGTAGATACAATTATACTAGGTCGGTATTAATTTATGTAATTATATATTAGGCAGTGTATTAGAATTTTCTAGTTACACTAATTTGACTATGAACTTGATCTATTGATTTAAGAGGCAAAATAACAACAATAAAAATGATATTTAATATGTTAAACTTAATGTATAATAGCAATCACTAAGACCATAAATATAATGTTTTAGTTGGGTTTTGTAGTTTAATGTTGTCTGAGGGCACTATTGCACGTCCTGCAATTTAATTTCAACATATAGTTAAACTAAGAGACAAGCCGGCCCAGAATGTGTATTCTACAGATGCTCACAGGTGTGAGCTGTGTTAATGATATTGTTGTGTTGTGTGTATTAAGGTTATAGTAATTACTTTTATGCAATTAATTTTGCACCTCGTTTAGAGTACAGTTTTAATACTAAGGAAATTGACCTCTTATCACAATAACAGCTGATTGAACAGGTAACTTAAATAAAGATGATTTAATATACAAATGGAACTTTTATGAGCTAATTATTTTATATAGTAAAACCATACATTTACTTGGACAGTGCTATGATAACTCAAAGATAAGGAACATTTCAACGGTAAGTTTAAAAAGTATGTAGCTTTATGTATATCGTCAAAAAGTTGCAGATTACGACTTTTCGCAAGTAAACACCTTTACCTACTATGAAAATAGAATAGTAGCAAGATAATAAGCGTTCACTTACCAATATCCAACGAGATAAGAATGAATTTACCTCTAAAATACAGTAAAATTTGAAAATTTTATAACGATCTGACGTTTCACTAAAACACAATATATTTGCTATTTATGCACTAATAATGCTCGTATAACACTATACACATTTAATTATCACAATACACATAGGATTCAACGTATGAAATAGGTAAACAGGCTTTAAATTACTTAAAAAAGAATATTAATATCGGGAGAAGTTTTCAAAGCGACTTATCACTAGTGTTGCCAGAGGCAAAAAAAAAAAGGAGACGTTCAAAAAATGTATAGAGCCTGGGATTAAAATAATTGTAAATTTGAACAGCAATCTGAGTTACATAGGTTAATAGAGCATAATTAATTAAATTTTTTGGTGTATTTAAAATAATTTTACACCCCCCCGTTTCTTTAAAAATTAAAATTGAAAATAAGAATCCTTAATGCAATTTTATGATTATTGCAATTGGCAACCCCATGGTCAAATGTCAATTGAGCAACCAAAAAAATCAAAATTATTTTGACGCTGTCAATCAAACTGATCAATGACAATGACATCATGACGTTTCCCGTAATTATATTTTTTTCCACGCGTTTTGTTATTACACTAATAAGATAACAAATATTTTTCGTCATAATTACATTAAGCTGCAGCTAGAATAATATTACAAGAGAAAAGTACTGTAACAGAATGCAATTATTGACGTGATTGCAATATTTATACTGCTTAGGAAACGGATAATTAAAGGTAATGTGCGTTTTGTTTTTCTATTACATTTTTATGATTTTTACAAAAATGGTTGCTCCTAAAATTCGTGTTTAGTTAAATTCTAACAGCTTATTAAATAAGCTTTCCAATGAGGTATATCACATTGGTGTTCAAAATTCTAGCCCACTTTTGACCTCTCCTTTTTTGCGGTTGGACCTCGATAAATGTAAAGGAGACGTTCAAAAAATGTATGGAGCCTGGGATTAAAATAATTGTATTAATTCTATTAACATCTGAGTTACATATGTTAATAGAGCATAATTTATTAAATTTTTTGGTGTATTTAAAATAATTTTACACCCCCCCGTTTTTTACAAAATTGAAATTGAAAATAAGAATGCTTAATGCAATATTATGATTATTGCAATTGGCAACCCCATGGTCAAATGACAATTGAGCAACCAAAAAATCAAAATTATTTCGACGCTGTCAATCAAACTGATCAATGACAATGACATCTTGACGTTCCCCGTAATTATATTTTTTTCCACGCGTTTTGTTATTACACTAATAAGATAACAAATATTTTTCGTCATAATTACATTAAGCTGCAGCTAGAATAATATTACAAGAGAAAAGTACTGTAACAGAATGCAATTATTGACGTGATTGCAATATTTATACTGCTTAGGAAACGGATAATTAAAGGTAATGTGCGTTTTGTTTTTCTATTACATTTTTTAGATTTTTACAAAAATGGTTGCTCCTAAAATTCGTGTTTAGTTAAATTCTAACAGCTTATTAAATAAGCTTTCCAATGAGGTATATCACATTGGTGTTCAAAATTCTAGCCCACTTTTGACCTCTCCTAAAAATCTATTGATTTGTTAAAAGGCTCTAATTAAATACGAAAAATATTAAAGCGTGTTAGACGCGGGTGCTGACGAGCGAGGTCGTCTGGAAACAGGCTAAGGCTTATAACACTTACTGAAGGCACTCCTGTCAATCGGCATCGTGCTAAGCTTAGGTACTTTAGGTAGATATTGCTGGATTTGAATAACATAACGTTCTGGTACAGCAAAGGCATTGGGTTCGTACTTGCCGACAAATCTAGTGCATTCCGGCGTTCACCTGAAAGTGTAAAATGTCTCTTAGAGAATTTTCCAACCTGGTTATAGGTATTTGGCACTAAAAAAAACTGATAACTTTTAAGGTAAACGAGATGTTAGGTTGAGACTAATGCTATCAGGCAAACGTAGCGACAAGTATAAAATTTTATATGACGCACAGTGGGGCAGTATATTATATCGATCTTGTTGCAATTGCTAATTTCCCTACGTTCAAACAATTTTACCAGAATTATTACTGTAACCAGCTCTAATAGGTCCCCTTAGATTACATTACCCGTGGTGCTTATAATAGGCCGACCGTTTAACTCGCGTATCGCCTATTGCCAAGATTCTGACTCCTCAAGCTGCACAGACAGTGATGCTGATTCAAGCGATATGGGTATTATTGACGAATAGTCTTACATTACTTTTATCTGTGGTTAAATAGTTCTTTAGGAAATTTAATTAATGTTTTATGACTTTGTACCTCAGATGGCGATACGCGAGTTAAACGGTCGGCCTATAGTCTATTTTGACGGGGTAATTCAAACCTTCTTTTTTTCTCTATGCTGTCCCCGCTTTATCTGGAGGGAAGTGGACAGCACCTACAACTCCTCTTATTATGTTTCTGATTAAATTCATGCGCGATCCAAGACAGTATAGGTTTCCCGGGACTTGGCCGGGTTCAAATCCCGAGTCTCGTCTGCGCTGCTGTTGATCCTGGTGCACAGGTGTAATAGTGGCGGGATTGCGGTGGTTGATTAAGTCCCATACCCCCAAAATCCGCTACTTGTACTCGTCTAAGCCAAAATTTACAGAGTGCGTGAATAAGCCAAAAATAGACATCTAAACTGGATCCCGCACGAATTGTAGAAAGTCAATAGGAAGAGTTGAAAAATTTGACTGTCCACTTCTTTCCAAGCTACTTCCTCAGTTATGCGGGGTGATGATCTCTGTAAAGAGCTTGGTTAGAGCTGGATGAGGGTAGCTGAAGCGTGTTCAGTGGTGTGCTCTTGTAGAAGCGTATATCTTTCAGTGGAATGAACAGGCTGATAATACGTACTGATAATGAACCTTACCTAAAGTATCCAGTTGCAAAACTCCAGCATGGTCCACCCATTTCTGTACGTCTGTCATATAGCCTGTCAGACATTTCGTATACTCATCGTGTCCTGACAGTGTTGACAGAACGCAACTGCCTATACTGAAATAATAATAATATTGTGACACATGCACACAGCGCCATCTAGTGACAATTTAAGCAATTATATTTGATTGTATTATTAAAGAAATGAATGGCTAGTGGGCACGTGAGGCTGGACCTTCAGGGAGTCAATGATCGGGTAGAATGATGTGGGACACCGCACCGCAAGTGTTATGTAAATATAATTATCCCTCTTGTATCTATATATTAGAAATTTGTAAATTTGTGCGTAAAAATCCAGAGTTATACAAAAAAAGAGAATATATCCAAACTAAAATACAACTGAGACGTAAAAACCGACTTAACAATCCAGCTTCCAGACTAAAAATGTTTTCAAATGGCACCTACGCTATGTCCATAAAAATATATAATAAACTCCCGAATGAAATAAAAGACGAATAAAAATATAATGCATTCACATCAAATTAAAAAAAAATCCTAATAAATAAATGTTATTACAAAATAGAAGAATACCTAAACGACAATTTTAAAAAGTAGTTAAATATTTATAGTAAACTAGCGGACCCCGCAGACGTCGTCCTGCCCGGTAAAGCAGTGCCACCTACTAGGTCCGAAAATAGATTACGACCGATTCTCAGACCTACCGAATCGGTTAAGCTGTTTCTGAGGAAGTTGTTTTTTTTTCTTTGGGTAAGAACCATCTTTGTACTTCAAGGAGTATTCTAAAAAAACAATTAGCTAAATCGGTTCAGCCGTTCTCGAGTTATGCGCTTACCAACTCATTTTACGATTCATTTTTTTTTCAATTTTCAATTTTCTTTGCTACAAACCTCACGGAGCCCAAGACCCTTTCCAACGAATGCAAAACCGTGGAAATTGGTTCGTGCGTTCTGGAGTTATAGCGTCAGGAAGGAAAACCCGACTTATTTTTATATAGTAGATAAGTTAGCGCTATTCCTCCTCTCTCCTACTTTTGCTTGTGCCCGACAGGGCCCAGAACCTACGACCTCCTGCTTAGCAATCAGGGTTACTAACCACTACGCTTCAGGCCAATCAATAGAAATATACCTAACTGTGCATCCACACCGCAGTTACTTTTTGTTGAACAACATTTCTAAATGTTACTTAACAACACCCGATAGCAATAAGTTATTCATTGTTAGTAAATGTTGCCGTGTTAATCAATGTTGCTCTAACAATCGATAACAAAAGTTATTCTTTGTTATATTTTGTTGAGCACTCAACAATTAGTAACAACTAGTCTCAAAAGTTAGAGATTATTATTTAATGTCACCGTGTTGCAAAATGTTGCTCAACAAAAAGTAACTGCGGTGTGGATGCACGGTAATAGTTAAACCGAACCTTCCTACCGAAACTTGAACAGTATACTTTAGGAACTACCCACACTTATTTAGCTCTATCCTACGCTTGCGCTTGACCATATCTTGCCTATTGATAAGCAATGGTCTACGAACACGTTTACCCATTAAATACTGATTCACTCGTCACTTGAAGACATATAGATTACAGCAGTCGGGAAACACAGAGATGCAGTCAGCGAATTCCACAACTAGGCAGCGCCACGTAGGATAATAGTGTTATCAACTGTGTTAACAACACGTTGTAAAGTACACTAATGTTTGATATATTTGTCACTGTTTTGATCATAATCTACAAGGTGAACCTAAGCGGTATCTCATGCCTTTCAATTCTACGGTAGTTGAGCCATATGCAATAGTATTCTTACGTTTTAATTGTAATAAATCAATTCGATAAAATAAAATATTTAAATAATTGTAAAAATCGATAACATTGATAATTTCTTCAACGACCATCCCTATTGAAGACGCGACACTAGTGCCTATGTTATGTTGGCAACTCTCTCAAGGTGGCCAACATAAACGTTTTCATAAACGTATCTTAAGCTCATTTAAGTAAAATAGGTTTATAATTAAGAGTTGGGAGAGTTTAGACCTTAATACAAACATACTGCCCAAGTGCGGGTTGATGAATGTCACATGTCCTTGAATGATTAGTTCTTAGACATACCGGTTTCCTCACGATGTTTTCCATGACCGATACTGAGCAGCGACGACTTAACAAATCGCACAAAGATGTGTGGGCACGACTGGGAATCGAACCCGCGACCTTATATTTCGGAGGCGAGAGTTCCCGTACCGCTGCGTCACCGCTGCTTTTGCGCCATGGTGGTCCCATTAATTGTATCAAAATCGATCGAGCGGGTTTTAAGTTAGGTATTGTTAAAACATTTTCCGCCTAACATTGGGACCTTACTCGACCAGAGTTGCAACCGATAGAGTGCAGTGGAAGCAGTTGGAGGAGGCCTATGTCACAGACCGGTGTGTCTGTGACATAGGCCTGACATCCCATAAATAAAATATTAGGTCAAACTGTCTATTACCAGTTCGGAAACACGGGCTATTATTATTATTATTGTTAAAACAATATTGAAGTCTGTTCGTGATTTTTTTAATTCGTTTCTTTATTTATATTGAAACGCTGATCGTGTCAAAATTGAACTGCTTTTAGATACTTACATTAAAATCTTTAAAATCAACATTTCAACCATTAATCAGTCCACTCCTCCATTTAATTGAACACACGCACATCATAAAATATCTTCAAACATTACTAACATTAATACACAAATTATCGATTTTCACTGAAATAACTCATTTTTACATGTTTATTACACTGTAAAAGGTTAGCCAACACTTAAAAACACTTTTTACACTTTAAAAAACAATTATTTTATTGTTATAATGTATATTTTTTCAGTATTTACTACAAATAATAGAATTATTCGTGAAAATAGAACGTAGCTAATAATTTTGTTATCTTTATCACCTCTGAAATATCGAGCGATAATAGCTAGGTATCTAATCGCTAAAGACAAGATGGACGCCATTTTGATTGCGTGTTCGCCTCTGACCGTACTGACAGGTTCGAATCCCGGGTCAAACCAAAAAGAGTGTGGAATTTTATGATTAATATTCTGGAACATTATTTACACATTACCATTAAATTACTATACATATACTTACACCCCAGACTCGAGACAAACAGACATACACATCCATCACTTATTATTATTATTACTTTTATTTTGTTTGTCTTTTTATCTCGGAGCTATGAGCTCCGGACTATTGGAAGGCATGCGTGGGGCCGAAGCCAACACGTAGTAGAGGCTCGTAAGACAATTTTGATCTAAATTTGGCACTAACGGACGATTATCCCTTTTCGCACCATATAGGTTCACCCAAGGACAATCCCCGATTAAAGTCCATCAAATCTAAGAAGTACCGTTTGACGTTCACTGTTTTCTATTAAATTAGCTTTTTAGAGGCGTAATTCACACTATTTTTATTAGCTTTCCTTATAAAGCAATTTTTATTTTAACATAACAAACAATTTTCATACAAAAAATAAAATTCTAAATGTATCTACTACGTTTAGAACTGTCAAACGGACTTCTCAGATTTGATGGACTGTAGTGCAGAACTAAAAAGTGGGTTATAGTGATGGGTGCTCATGGATTGGGTCATTAAAACTATGGAAGAACTCTGGCCCCTGCCTGACCAATGCAAAAAAACACGGATAAAATGGCAGCGTATGACTCGCCCACTCAATAAATGTGCCCCCGTACGGCCGCTAAATAAAGAGACGAGAAGCAACATATTCTGAGGGGTTAGAGGAGCAGAGTGATGTCCCACGGCATTCTACCCGATCATTGGCTCCCTAAGGGTCCAGCCTCACGTGCCCACTAGCCACTTACGGGACACTTCCACCTCCGAGCATCTCTGCTCTCACGACCACTCAAGCCGGCCAATGAAGGCAGCAAGAGGTGGAATCACAGACATTTCTGTGGGTGGGATAATGGTGGTGGTTATTATTATTATTATAAATGTCTGGCTTGGGTGGGAATCGAACACCTACTGGCCTGTTCAATTGCTTAGAATTTGGGTCCATTTCCATCAAACGGACAGCATCGCATGAGACAGCAACGAATTTAACAATCTTCAAACGAAATCAAATCTTGTGGACAGTATTTAAAGTCTATTATCAAGTCACGCACACATCTAACACAGCAGATTGACAGCGAGCGCGTGCGTCGACGCGCGATCGACTCCGTCCACGTGTAATCGGATATGTTCGGTTCGGATGCCACCGCGTGCGCTCGAAGTCGAAGGCGTGGACAATATTTTTTCTCGAAAGTGCAGACTGATATGCGGTGTCTATACGCATCTGGTCGGTGCCCTCGTAAAACCTATTAGAGGTTATTGTTATTCCTACATATCTAGGAATACTGACTGATTGTTGTTAAATGTGTAATCTAGTTACTTAAGTATATGGTTAATAATTATCTGCTAGATAATATATACCAATTATCAGTTATAGATAATGTACTTAATACTAATAGAAAGATACATAATAAAGGCTTTAGCACACCAAACGCGGGACAGTAGCGGCGCTGTTTGGATGCGCTCAAGTTGTAATACAAGAAACTCTGACCTGTGTTCCCCAAAATTGAAAGCGGGCCCGCGCTCAAATTGCTCCGTGTCGCACTGCTACTGCCGGACGACAAACCTGGGCCCCAATTATATAGCTTTAGACATTTAACTCTAATAGACATAATGTGGAAGATAAAATAACAATTTCATTAGATTCTGTAGTTTTTTTGTGATTTTGTGCGCACCCGTGGAATTTCCATCATAATAAATCGGTGGTATAGCCATACCTCTTCTTGTTCGATGAAAGAACGGGGATGGGGGAATAAGATTGTGTAATTCCAACGCAGTATCGAAGTGTATCCGATAGAAGACCGAAAGACTGGCAAAGAACTATGCGGCGATGCTCGAGGCTTTGCAATTTAGCCTTGACGAGGTATTCGCTGTATTGTATTACATTAATTACGCGAATATCACACACTAGCTTCCGCTCGCGGCTTCGCCCGCGAAATTGATCTCACTAATCTTGTTTCTCCATACAAACTTTGGAATCCCGTTTCACCCCTTTAAAGGGTGAGTTTAGAAAAATCCCTTCTTAGTGCACCCCTAGACCCCATAAGGAACCTATGTGCCAAATTTGGAGTCTCCAGACCCAGCGGTTTGGACTCTGCGTTGATATGTCAGTCAGTCAGTTTCTTCTTATAGATATCACACATTGAAATAAAACTACTTTTTAACGGATTTTATCGCGGTTTCTTTTAGATTTTAGATCCCGACGTCTCAAAGTCTTTTCAGACTTCAAGTACACGGGTGGACTGAAGTATTATTGTGATTAAAATATTAATCACAATTATTACTGACTACCTCCAAACATTAATATTTAAGTTGCGTTCCGATTTAAGCAGACTGAGCTCACAGTGTCTTGAATTCTGAGTTGATTTTGCTTGGGTTTTGGTACAAGTAAATTAAGCACTGGGTCCTAAGCTGGTGGTATATTCCAACAATTTTCTATGTTAAAATTAGGATGTTTTTAATTCCGTGCAAAATCGAATTGTGCTTTTTTCGTTGCTCTTGACCGGTTTTTTTTCTCTAGTGCAACTACCAAAGACTCTGCAGCCTATGAAGTATCAAGTCCAGTATCGAGCACCACAACCACCGCCGCCAGGAGTAGTCAGGACTCCAGAGGAGATCGAAGCAGAGATCAAGAAGGTGGAGGCGCAGTACGAGAAACTGGCGTTGGTTACAATTGAGTGAGGAAAAAACTTTCATATTACCTATGTTTTTAAATTTATGCGAATATCACACAGATAAAACAATTTTATAGCAGACTAGCTTTCCGCCGCGGCCGCGTGAACTACATATCATGCCCAGCAGTGGAATAAAAAGTAGCCTATAGCCTTCCTCAACAAATGGGCTATCTAACAGTGCAATTTTTTTTCAAATCGGGCCAGCAGTTTCTGAGATTAGCGCGTTCAAACAAAACAACAAACAAACTCTTCAGCTTCATAATATTAGTACAGATTTTATGGTCATTTATTTAGATTTTATATCCCGACATGACCTAGATTAAAAAACTGAATAAAAATGCTTTACTTAACTTTTTACCAGACTCCCTCAGGACGTGATGTGGCATGAACCCCCCCAAGTCTGTCAGTGGCAGCTGGCACGAAAACTTTGGACCACCAACTATGTCAACGACTTCAAATACAACGAAGACAAACTTAATTTACAGTTTCGGACCGGAGTTTTGTGTAAGTCCGAAATACAAATGTGCACCGTCACCCTTATTTCGTGGGGAATTTTTATAGGTCCCACTAGCAGGGCGTAATACAAAAGGAAGTTTTACTCTTCGAAATCCTAGTGTTTCCCCTGTGAATCTTCTAGCAATGCCAGGTTACGCTTTCTTCCGCATAACCCTAACTATCTGGGGCGATTATACCGATCTTGTTGCAACCGGTGCTGATTTCCGTGCGTTCAAACGATCTTGCCGTAATTATTACTGAAATCAGCTCTGATAGGTTCGCTTAGATTACATTACCCGTGGTGCTTAGTCCATTTTCATGAGACAATTTTAAACCTCTCCTTTTTCTCTATGCTGTCTCCCGTTTTGCCTGGAGAGAAGTGGACAATCTAACCTTACAACTTCTCCTATTCGTGCGGGAAATTCGTGCGGGATCCAAGACAGCTTAGGTGTCACGGGATTGGGCCAGGTTCAAATCCCGAGTCTCTTTACGGTGCCGCTGTCAGTCCTGGCCTACAGGAGTAGCTATGGCGGGATTAAGGGGGTAGATTAAGTCCCATTAAGCAACCCAAACTATCAGCTGGTTGATACCACCAGGCTGTTTAATAATATTCTAAGAAATTTTTCCTATCACCAACTCACTTTCAGAAGGCACTCTGAGTATCTGTATGCTTTATCCTCGACTCCACGTTTATAAAAATTTAATGAGCACCAGATGAACAAAGAGTAGTGGTTTTCTTGTGTTCACGAAACTTTTCGGAATGGCAATACAGAAGAACTACAATATTTCTTCACAGGGCCCATTGGTATAGCGACCCTTCGGTACAGCAACATGCCGTACCAGGGATGGGACCTCAAACCAGATCCATATAGGTATGTGTCACAGCTATCACACTCGCAGTAATTTCCCTGGTCAATTTCACATTTCTTCCATATCTTCATTAATTTCTTGCTACCAGTATTAAGCAAGAACTTTCATCAGACCTTGAAACGCGTATAGAACCAGTAGCTGAGATGGTTAGACCAGGTGTCAGATTCTATTAGACTTCTGACTACCTGTAACGATTGTCATAGATGTTTTAAATGACAACCAGGACCGACGGTATAACTTGCTCTCCGAGGCACAGAAAGTAGACCCTCAACGAACCAGACACCGAAACAAATCTTTGCTGCTACAAAGATTGTCCGAAACCCGCGACCTCACACAGTATAGCGGACGGCTTACACCGTTAGATTAAAGAGGACGTCTGATACTGAGTGGTGATGAACCAGTAGGGTTTTTTTAAATTCTGAAATAGTCTTGGACTTGTCTACAGCTTGCCTGATGTTGAGCAATGATGGAAAGATAAGATGGGACGCGCCTGCCCAGTATGCCGATTCACTCGTGATTACGATTGATTTTTGGTAAGATGGTGGCAGTGGAATGGGTAATGGAATATATGGTTAGAATCCATAAAGTATTAATAATTCCGACCCACCCTCTTAAATAGTGTCACCAGACATCATGGAACACGGCGAGGCCGTTTGGCGATGCGGCTTTGTCTGGTGGATGGTCGCTAACCACGGCTGTAACCAACCACCAGTTAATTACCAGTAAACTAATAATTAACTATTGAATTACCCGTTAAATGTCACCTGATTTGCATCGTGTGGGGATTCAGATAAAAGGTGAACTCCCACGGAAGATGGTGGCTCATCGTCCGAACTTAAGTATTAATGACCTCTGCCTAACCTCTAGCAAGGGAGTGCTGATCACCGTGACCGGTGTCAGTGTGACAGTGACGTGGTTGTGTTTGAACAACACTGTGAGACTCAAGTTCATAGCCAACGCGAATACCCCAGCTCTGCGGGAACATTTCAATAAACCGTTTTCTGTTAAGCAAATGGTTCAGGTAAGTCACAGCAGATTGCTCTTTATTCTACTGAGTTATTATTACACAACAGGGGCGAAGAGTCTTTATAACAAGATTCGATCCAGCTGGCGTCTTCCCTTTAGGAATTCTTCTTTTAATTATATAAAAGAAGAAACTGACTGACTGACTGACTGATTGACTGACATATCAACGCAGAGCCCAAACCGCAGGGTCTGGAGCCTCTAAATTTGGCACATAGGTTCCTTGTGGGGTCTAGGGGTGCACTAAGAAAGGATTTTTCAAAACTCACCCTTTAAGGGGGTGAAACGGGGTTCCAAAGTTTGTATGGAGAAACAAGATTAGTGAGATCAATTTCGCGGGCGAAGCCGCGGGCGAAAGCTAGTAGATACATAAAAATAGAATAACTTTCTAAATTAAATGTAATGTAACAACGCCTAAAAGTTTTAAATAGCATTAAAAATGCAGTACGTACTATAATATTTGCAGATGATGCGTGAAGCGGCGTGTGATTTCTTCCCGGAGTTCGATGCGCACACCTACATTGAAGGCTCTTGTCCTAAGGAGTGGGTGATGGAGAGACACACATACCACGCAATGGCACACCTCTCCAGAGCTTACAACTTTCAGTGGAGCAGGTATGAACATTCCTTGTAATAGCGCTGCCGCGTTGCGCACACGCAGCCGATTTTTCCACCGATTTTTATGACCGATTTTGGTCAACTCAATGCTAAACTGGCCACGAGTTGAATTGGTCGCAAAATAGGTCATAAAAATCGGCCGTGGGTGGTCAGCTTAAAGAGTAAAGTTTACCCTTTACGAACTAACCACACTTAATTAGCTCAATACAGCTTTTCTCCATAGAAAATATTAGTATGTTACCATGTTATTCTGCGAAAACTAAATTCTTACCATACATTTTGTTCTATTGGATCTTTCGATATCGCTTCGCTGTCACTTTTTTTAAATCCTATAGTAGACTCGCGCTTGACCACAACTTGCCTGATGTGAAGCAATGATGTAGTCGACGATGGAACGCGCTTACCCAGTAAATACCGATATTCATTCGTTACTTGAAGACAGGCAGATTATAGCTATCGGGAAACATAGATGCCGTCAGCGAATACCACAACTTGGCAGTTCGCACAGTAAAAGTGGAAGCGAAGCGCTTTCTGCGTACCCGTGGAATTTCCACCATATAACGCACCATATGGCGCATAGCCATACCTCTACTTGCTTGGTGGAAGAACGGACTTTGTCTGGAATAGAATAGAATTCTGTTCTTTTTTGGTTGATCAGGGCTTCACAGATCACTCGTCAAAACGATTACGAATGTCATGTGTCAAATTTGGCACATAAGTTCTGTGTGAGGTCTAGAGGTGCACGGGAACAGAAACGCGGTCCACGGTGGCGAAACCGCGGGCGGGAGATAGTACTTACATATGAGGGCCTCACCACATTGCGCGGAAGCGTTCCTCAGGCATATGAACGACCAGATGCTTCTTTCGCGGAGTTCATACTCGAGGAACACGTTGCCTATTGGGGGGGGAGGCTCTAACTCGCTATGTTCACCAGATGGAACGCAGAAGCTGGCAGCAGGACCACCATCATGCAGTTCAGAGAGGCTGTTGATACTAAACGAGTGGTAAGTAACGAGGGGAGTAACCGTAGATAGACCAGGTGTCAGATTATATAAGGCTTCTCACTGCCTGTAACGATTCTCATAAATGTTTTAAATAACAACTGGAACCGATGGCATGACGTGATCTCCGAGGCACGAAGGGTAGTCCATCAAACAATCTGACACCGAAACAAATCTTGCGACTACACAAAGATTGTCTGGGGTGGAAATGAAACCCGCGACCTCTGGGCACAGCAGTGGCGTAGCGTGCCTTGTCGGGGCCCCATATAAAAAAATTTTTGGAGGCCCTTATATGGAGGTAAAGATTTTTCACAAAAGAAAAAAAATATTGTGAGAAGAAATATTTATTTATCACATAATTTACCCATTTTACAAATAAAAATCGAATTTTAAATATTTACTCTCCTTGCCTTTTTTTCGGCAAACTGATTTATCAAATCATTTATGGGTGATGATGATTTTAGTTTTTGTTTTTATTCTTTTTCCTTACACACTTTGGGGGCCCCCGTGGCCCGGGGCCCCGTATAATTGATACGGCAAATACGGCGGTAGCTACGCGCCTGGGGCACAGAGCCCAATCGGACGGTTTACACCGCTCAACTATACAGATTGTAATATTAAGTAAATAGGTATACCTACAATACATATGAGTAGTAAAATTGATGATTTGATTTCTTCTTGGTCTTTCCCTCACTGCTGAAGATCGTGATTTGTACTTAATCTGTCAACGAGATGTCTTCATCGGTTTCAGTTCGTCGGCTTGTGGAGTACGGTGCCTTTCTGGCTCTCAACATCAGCCTATTCTAGTCCACAGCTGGATATAGGCCTCTCCTAAAGCACGTCACTGAGCACGATCCGCGGCCACACTCATCCAATTCTTGCCGACCTCAGCAGAGATCGTCACTCCACCTAATCTGAGGACGTCCTACGCTACGTTTGCCAATCCGTGGTATCCACTCAAGAACTCGTTTACCCCAGCGGTTGTCGGTTCGTTCCTGGCTCTGATTTACCGGCATGACAATGAAAAAAAAGAGCATGCATGTTGCAGTTTTTGTCGCAGAAATACTACACGAATGGAAGGACCACAGTCACATAAATGCGACACAAGGGTTAAAATTGTTTACATTGTATCTTGTCTAACTTTTATAACATCGCCTCGTTGTTCTTCGTAGGGTAAGTTGCAATTGCTGTACGTGACTCCTCAACGTGCGACAGTGCTCAAATGCAATGAAATGCATCAGGAACTGTCGACTGAACCTATTGTTGGATTGCAGGTAACTTAGTTAAACTCGTACCTCTCTAAGCAATGTATTTTCTTAAATTTACGCGAATGTCACACGTTAAAATACTTAAAACTATCTTATAACGATTTTTTTTAATACATCACCAGCTACTAGTACCAAAACCCAAGCAAAATCCACTCAGAATTCAAAACAACGTGAGCTCAGTTGCTTAAATCGGAAAGCAACATTATTTAAGTTGCTTAAAATGTTTGTAGGTAGTCAGTAATAAGTGTGATTAATAAGTTTAGACGTCAAATACCTCAGTCCACCAGTGACCATGAAGTCTGAAGAGTTTGAAACGTCGGGATTTAAAATCTAAAATAAGCCGCGATAACATCCGATAAAAAATAGTTTTATTTCAATTTCTCATACCTATAATTTTTATTTTCTACATCATGGGAATCTGTTCGAGACAATAATCCCTATCATAAATGCGAAAGTAACTCTCTGTCTGTCTATCGCGTTTTCACGCCTACACTACTGAACCGATCTAGATGAAATTAGGTATGGAGATGTATTAAGGCTCGGTGCAGGACATAGGATAGTTTTTATCCGACTGCGTGAAAAGAGGTTAATGGTTTAACGCGACAAGGCAAGCTAGTAAATAATGAATAAGTCACTGCTTCGTCCGATTTCAGTTTAAATAATTTTCACATATTAAAATATCGCTTTCTCTGTCTGTTAGCAATAAACTAAAGAACGGATTTTTATGCACTTTTTATGGCAAACAGCACTCTGTGCATGAAGAAGAATCTATCCATGAGTAGTGTTGCCCAAATGCAAGAACAAGACGAGACTTAGCCAGTCTTGGTCTTGGTCTTGCGCCAATACACCTGGTCTTGGTCTTGGTCTTGGTCTTGCGCTCCCAGTCTTGGTCTTGGTCTTGGTCTTGCAGCAAGAGTCTTGCAAGTCTTGCAATTACCTATTAGTCTATTACTATTTATTAAAGTTTACTTTAAATCTTAGAAAAACGTATTAGAATTGGAACATTGTGAGCTTGAATTAACATAGCCATAGTAAAGATCAAGCAGATTAATATATAACTGAAGATTTGATAAGAAATTCGAAAAATCAACTGACCTATATGTCGTTTTCCATGGAAGTAACTGTTTCTTAATAAACATTTATGATTTATAAGCTTACATTTGCTAAAACATGTAAAAAAACAAATTAATTACAATAACTTGACTGTATTTTAAAGAACAATACTTATCTGTCTAGAAAGAGATTGAACCCTCAACTTATAAGAAATTTAATAAAAGAGTTTTACGATTTATCATTTATTTGAATAAAAAATAAAATACAACACAAATCAACAGCTTTATCATTAGGTTATGATACTTTATATAATTTTTTTTGACCAAGAATTAATAGGAAATAATAAATAATTACTAGGAAATTATTTTGCATGAGTATACCTACGCCCTATGGCGGCAATCAAATAGTGTCAAATGTTATGATTTCGGCGTGGCGGCAACGATTGTTTTAGATTTCAAAAGAAGCCGCCGGCGCGTGTATCATAACCATGTACTTCCGAAAAGCGGCAAATTTCTTTGAGAAGTAAGTACAAAACCTTTGATGCCGCATTATCAAAGTGCCGATGGTTAAAACATAACTATGCATGCACTCAGTTTGATTTTAATAGATATTTTTTTATTCGCTATGTTTATGGTATTAGTCGTAATGCGCATAGGTCCAGTTTTTCATATTCTTTGATACAGTTTTTTGCGTCTCATAGAATTCCTAAGCGTACCTACCTATACACCGAACTGTTACACCTAACTACTCAGTGAAATAGCGCTAAGTCCTAGCTGCAAGACGCAAGTCTTGCAGGCTATGTCTTGTTCTTGCTCAAGTCTTGCACGGTCAGTCTTGGTCTTGCAAAAACGCAAGAACAAGACCAAGACTGCAAGACCAAGACTGAATTTGAGCAACACTATCCATGAGGTAGGACCATTAAACTAGCGCCATCTGTAAGTCTGCTAAATGTGTTTCCCCTTTGTTTTATCCACGGAATAGAAAAAACAAGTTGTACTTGTTTTTTCTATTCTGTGGTTTTATCATATTTTTTTGAGTTAGTCTTTGAAAAAAATGTGCTTTTTCAGTTTCACCCGGACCTATTCACATTGAACCTAGCTTACGGGTCTGTGGATGCACGGCGGACATGCTTTAACATGAAATACAAGCTGGTGGAAACGGTCTTCGAAATGTTGCAAGAAATCAAAGTTTTGAGTTTTGCTTAAATACTGTTTTATACAATAAAAATATTTTTAATGCATTGTTTTAAATTCTTCATCAACACCTTGGAGGAGTATCCTGGACATAGTAACATAACAAGTATCCCACATTGGATAAATTTAGTCATCATGCCTCTAGTCAATGATTTGAAGACTGTTTTACATCACAAGGGGAGAATAATTTTGTAACATATATATGCATACATGACATGACGTCATAGCAATCCTGAATCGCACAAGCAAAGTTTCACCGACAATTAGCATCTATACAACTTCCCGACAAGAGCAGTTGGGGAGAACCGCGGTCGCCGGACATGATACCTCGCCCGGCTGGAAGATATTTCCTTTACATTGGAGGGTCACCACCGCCTCCTCTAGCCCCCACAATACACCCATTGCCCAATTGACTCCACCCTGGATCTGACTCAAAATCTCAAGTTGTGACAAACAATTGTGCAGACCACAGCTTTAAGAGCTTCATTCCCGACGGGATCCTTGCTTTGTCCTCTAGTCATAGCTTACTTACACGACTCTGCTCAAACACCGCTACCACCCAACATCGCTCTAAACAAAGGCGACTGCTCGCAGTCCACGCGGTGACAACTAGCCAGCACCCAGCTGTCCAGGCGCCGACTACTTTCGCTTTTCACGATAGACACAGTTTCCATTGAAACACACATTCGGCTGTCTCAAACGTACAGTCAGCGCGCAGACTGCTCACTTGCAACGCATCGCAAGCGAGGCGTCCACTACCGAGCAGTCTGGCGTCGATAAAGCTGACAGCGAGCTGTCTGCTAATTTATGTTACCAATGTAAAGTATATCTAAAGATCAATACTTAAAGTCCATATTTAAATTATATTTTTGCAGAGTAGGAGCGGTGTTGGAGCATTCGATTTATGGGAGCACCAAGAAACACATAATAAAACACATACTCTCCTATAAACAATTTATACCATTTTTAATCTATCGGATAAAAAATAGCTATGAACTAGTAAAGTAAAAAAAGAATACAACGCGTTCGTTTTACAAAAACATGAGAAACATTTATTTTTTTACAAAAACAAAATTATATTTACCTTACTTTTTTCAACAATTTCAAGGATTTATACCCACGTACACTTACTGGCAGTATTTTATATACAATTTTTTATTATATATAATCTACATTAACCCCTTTACTAATAAACGACGTATAAGGTGCAAATACCTATTCTATGTTTTGTCCTTTTCTCTTGTTTGACACTTAAACAGAGACGAAACACGCCTCTGTACCTCATTTATTAGTAATTGGGTTAGTGTGCTTACACTTTTGTGTGTGTGTGTGTGTGTGTGTTAACCATAGACCTTACATCAAAACTGGATTTTCTACGGTAGCAAAGACAGTCCTCTTTCGGAAGTATTTCGGAAATCAAATAGAACTAGAATGAAAAATTTTAAAGTAAGTAATTTAAAAATTGCAAAACTTTTTATGCAGTAGTAAAGCACTATCTAGACACGACTTTAGCGCCATCCATCATAAACGAGGTAACTAGATTTTTACCTTTTAACCGCCCGTGTAAATGCGACAAATGTATTTGCGACATACAAAAAAAACGTGTTTTTTTATTAAATTTAGGTACATCCATTTCATCTTCCTATTTCAGGTATATTTTGTGTTAAAAGGTTATATCTGATATTTTGGACAATTACATCCAGTCATGCATAAGGCCGTAGGTTGTATAAAATATTTAGTCTCAAAACAATTTTATACTCATACATTTGCAAATACATTTTTACAATAATAGATAATCAACTTGATGTTTCAAAATCAAACACAACTCTATATGATATTAATAAGTATGTATTTAGAATCTAATTAAGTTGGCAAAAAAGTTTTACATTTATGCCCCAAATGGGCTTGAGGACGTACAATGGGTTAATTTAATTGTTGAGCCAGTTAGTAGTCTATTAATTTTGGTACGGTTATTTTGATCACTTTAGCTATGGCTAGAGCTAGAAATGGACCCAAAAAGCATCAAAACCATATTAATTTTTTTAATCGCTTACTTGACACGTTTTCCTATCCCATTGCCCCAATAGTTGAACCATGCATCTGTTTGACAAGTGTTAGTTACCATTGTAATCACTAGCTCATATTGAATGTAAAGTTGCATATGTAAGATTGTCAGATGGTTTTATATTGGGGCGATAAACGTGTAAATATTTTCTTTATCTTTTAATAGGCTTGTTTGCCCGGTGACTACAACTTGCCTGTTGTTAAGCAATGATGTGGTTTACGATGGAACACGCTTACTTAATAAATACATATTTACTTGATACTTGAAGAGAAGCAGAATATATCTATCGGCATAAAAAGATATCGATTTATATACCTTTAAGTTTAATTTGGAAATAAATGGACTATTAATTTTTGTTAACAACATATAACCCTACCAAAATTGATATACCTCTAAATGGCTCTACAATTAAACAATGTGACTGTACCAACCAACTTTCAATAAGAATTAACATTTAGATTTGTACATATTCGCAAATATCTTTGCACATAGATATGTGCAAAGATATTTGCGAATATGTACAAATCTATCTCCCAGATGGGAGTGTCACATGTCGACATTGATTTTAAGAAATATAATAGTCGACATACAATTGTAACGCACACAAAAGTGTAAACCGTGATTGCAATAAGACTCATTTTTGTTAAAATATATTTCGAGTCTTCGGGCCATAAGTGGAAATATAGCCGTTTTTAAAATAGCATCGAAATTAATTACTAATCTCTCATAAGACATGATCCGAAGCGAGTAATTAAAATTTTATTTAACACGTTCAACGTCCAGTTCCCGATATATGGGTCACTATGAACTAGCTCCACACGTCCGTGCCTCTTAAGTGGGTCACTACGCAACGACCAGGTACACACTACGGGTAATTTAGCAAAGGTAAGTAGTGAGAACATATCTTAGTGCAAGAGTCTCTGTTAAAGCATCTACTGCAATGAAATATCTAAGTATTTCCAGTAAAGAATTGTTTTTATTAGCTTTTGGCAGAAATAATTCCTTTATCGAAATTCATTTAAAAAAAACGTTATCGCTTCAAAATCAAAGAATAACAAAGAGTATGTAACAACGAAAAATTATTATTTATATTTATGTGCAAAGAGTTCTGAGTGCAGCTGTTGAAAGTTCTGATTTTTCCATGATTATACGACATATGGTTGACTTCCTATTGCACTCAACAGGCATTTTGAAGTGTTTCAATTACATATTATCTTATTATTAACATTTTTAACAGCACATATAAAAATTTAAGTAATAAGTGGGACGCACAAGGAAATGAAAACATTTTGTATTTCATGGGGACGTTTAACGTGTTGATCTGTGAGTTCGATTATTAAAAAATATTGGATTTTTTCCTTTTCCAATTAATTAAAAAGAAGACAAGAAGACTGGTCTACGCTTAGGTCAAAGATAAGCTTAACCATTCAACGTGGCAACGCTGTCAACCTCCTTGGTACGCTACAGAGGCGAAAATCCATACAAGCTGATTGCATAGGCTTCCCTTTAAGAATTGGTCAATATCCCCCTCTGATAAATCTTAATAAAGTTTAGCTACAGCCTCTAGAAGTCTTTAGTTAGTTAAAAAGTTTAGTTAGAAGTGCCATAGTTACTTTTTAAGCGATGATATGGTCTGCGATGGAACTCCTTACCAAAATTTGGCATTTATTCAATACTATTCACAAAACGGCTTACCAAATTATGTGATACTTTATAACTAAATCAAAGTCACATTGAAGGAAAACAAATATTTATTATGTGATTTTGATCACCGAGAACTCACTTGAAATTATCACGAAAGGAACGCCTCAATTGTTTTATAGTATTTTTTTTACATATTAATAATCAATCTAATTTTTCCTAACACGCTGTTTTGGTGAGCTTTTCTGAATTGCCGGAGCCATAACACTTATTCTAAAAAAAATCTTTTATGACTATCACAATTATGGTGGATTCATGTTTTTAATTTTTTTTTAAATTCCCCATTTCCTTTTATTCGAAAATTAAGTCTCAACACACCAAAATTAAACTAAATGTTTAACTTATTGATTAATTTGTGTATTCTACCAAGTAGAGCGGTTGCACAAACATCTCCGAATAGAAAAAAAATACTCTTACTAGACAGTATGATACCGAATTATTGAATCAGTCTGAACCACTGAAAAGCAAAAAATGTACAAGATTTCAAAATTTCGAATTAACCACGCTGTTGTTGAAAATGAATAATATTATTTGTAGAACCGTTCTTAGAATATCCAGTTAACATTTATCGGTGAAATATTTTTGACATCTTGACAGATTTTTTATACATTTACTGTCAAAACGTGAAAACAGTTCCTCAGATGTAAGTTATAGCTATTGAACAATTCGCCCTAAGGCATCGTTCATATCAAACAACGCACGCCGATTGTAAGCATAGCCCACTGTCGACAAGACACAATTTTCGGTATGAATGAGACGAATATGGAAAACCGATAAACTGCGTAACATGCCCTAACAGTCAGCGGCCGACAATCCGTTTAGTCTGTATGATGCCTAAAAGTGTTATAAATAGATAGATTATTAATAGTTAGTCATTATTAAATAAAAATCACAGACACTTTAAAAGAAAGTGAGTCCTCTGATGGGCCTAGTAGACAGGATATACGATTTTAAAATATACCTTAAGCTTTTATGAATAAATTTTAATATTCAACGTCGTTTATATAATAAATAAGTAACGTATCCCTGCTCTAGACCAAGAGAAAACATAATCCATTGGAATTTGACATTTAAAACTATTAAAATAAGGTACTTAATCTTACTTTGACACAAAAAAATGTTTTTGTTTAACCAAGGGCCGATTGTGACATTATGACGTCTTGACAGTAAACGTAAGAAAAATCTGTCAACACGTCAAAAACCATTTCTCAGATAGTCATCTTAGTACTCAATTAGCCCTTAGTATTTTAGATTTACTTTAAGTGTTGCTATGCCGTCCGCTGATTCTCTAAATAGTTTGTACTGTATAAATTAACAATGGTCAAGCCACGTTGAAATTTTCCATTTTAGGAAAAAAATTATTGATTAATCAGATAACTTCAATCTAACGTATATTTTTTTATGTTTTAACACATTTTTCATACATTGACTGTCAAAATGTCAAAGTCATAGATCAAAATTATTTGGCTATTGGAAGAAGAGCCCAACTTTTCATTAATCATAAGGACTGGCAAGAGGTTAAGCCACTTAATAGTCATCCTTCCAGGGCAAGTCAAGAAAATCAAAGTTCTATTAAGTCCATCTTTTGTAGATTATTAAAATATATTGGATATGTATCTTTTGGTTTTACGAATTAATAAAAAAAATCTCAGATAAATCATACAAAAGTTTAAGAGTGGCAGTTCTCAATGTCATAATCACTAAAAAATACACCGTGAAAGTGACGTCGCGCGACACTTTGGCTCAAATACGTATACAATATTTTCAAACAATCTACGAAAATGGACAAAAAAATAGAATTTAGTCATCATTGCTATATTGTCTCGAATAATTTGTGATAACACTTTCAATAATATAGACATTGCTTTAAAACTAGGGGGACAATAATTTCACCCATTGTCTAATTGGTTCCGCCCTGGATCAGACGCTCAAAGTGGTACAAAATGGACCACGAATAAAATTATGTCAACTGCTGTAGATAGTGAGATAGAATGCTATTTTTGTAACATATTTTACAACATCGTTATGTAACTTTATATATATTTTTTCCCATAAGTCAAATCCCAATAGAATTATATTTTCTCTTTAGTAAAAAAAAAAACTAAATTCGTTCCAATTCGATTTGTTTTTAAATATGTAAATAATTTATATATTTTGTGATGATTTTTTCGTTGACAATGTCCTCCATTATTATTTGTAATATTCATTATACAGGGTGTACCGTTGATATTAGTCGAGATATTGATGAAGGCTATTAAGTAATGTATAATAGTTTTAAATAAGGAATGACATTAAAATATCGTCTGAAAATCTTGTTTTATATAAAAAAAAATGTGTTAGCTTCTGTTTCAGAGCAGTCATTTACTACATGATAGGAACAAAATTGACATATGGAATCAATCATTTGTTGCTCTTTGCATTATTTGTTTCGCAAACTATCTACGTCTCACCAGAACCACGTCACTGGAGGCCGCAAACCTAGGTGAATATTATATTTATGCCTACACTGTGATCTTTTTTACAGTAAGTAAACCATTAAATTTTTATTGTTAAAAATCTGGCGCTCTTTCTCATATTGCGAAATAGGCTTGCGCTTGACTACAACTTGTCTGATACTAAGCAATGGTGTAGTCTACTACGGAACGCACCTGGCTAAATATACCGATTCACTCTTTAAATATTTTTCACCCTGTATAACGTTTTTTTTTTATTCAACATTATTGACATATTCAACAGATAGAATTGAAACAAATTATATCCACGAACTTATTAATGGATTCTAAAACATATCAAGCTCCAATTAATATATTCGATGGATAAGCCCTGACTAAAAAAAGCAAGATTATTTTGTTTATAAAATCATAAGCTACTACTCTACATAGATAAATTTTATTATAACTATGTACAATTTCCATTGTTGGAGATACCCAGATTCAGGCCAATACCGGCAAGATATCATTTTAATTATTGAAACTATTAAAAACGGATGTTTTTCGTTTTATTTTCACTTCCCGGCGCTCGGTGACCCAGTGGCGTAGCATAGTGGGGGCGGCAGGGGCGGCCCGCCCCGGGCGGCACATTTTAGGGGGCGGCAAAATTTCACAATAAATAATAAAAATATTTGAACCATTTCATATTTTTAACGCAACTACAAAGGACCGATTGAAAAGAGCATGGAATTTTTCATTACTTATTCTGTAACGGATTCGGGGAATCCCCTTTCTTTGAATGATATTTTGTAGCGACTGCTGGCAACACCGTCTACGACTTGCGGGGATTCCCCGTATTTTATTTAATGCTTGGATTGTTTATGGCTAACAAAACAACAGCGAGAATGACTGACGATTCAAACAAAGTTTTATTGATGTCTCGTATCGTAATTTACGTTAAGCTTTAAAACTGTGATTTTTGTGCAAATAGATACGTGTAGTGGTCGTGAAATAATTGGACTTTGTGAAAAATTGAATTTCTCCGCTACGTGTACCTCAACTGTGTGAGTATTAAAAAGGTATTTTATTTATGTAATTGTATGTTCGACTGTCTGATATGTTGTTCAAGCTGTAATTTATTATAATAAAAAACCAGCCAAGTGCGAGTTTTACACTCGCGTACTCAGGGTTCCGTACAAATAGTGCCTTTTGGCTATCTTGTCTATTGAGCAAGAAATGTGTGATGCTATAGACATTGATGGTGCAATTAAAGACTGCTCTTAAAAAAAGTAGACGTCAAAGTAAATTTATACGTCTACTTTTTTTATAATAGCAAAGTCTTTTATTATAATAGTATAGTTCTAGTTTTTATTAAAAATTTATTTGCGTTTTATATTCAATTCTCTAATTATTTAATTTTGTCAATCTGACGATCGACAGCTGTACCTAATCTGCGGTGATAAGTATTGTACAGTCGAGCTCACATCAAGCTATACACTCGCAGTTCAAGTTTCGATCTTATGCGTTTGTTAATAAGAATGGTGCAAAGTCCAAAGTGTATAGGTTGACGCGTTCTTGAGTGTACCTGTTATAAAAATGTATCAATGTATAATAAAGATGATTGTAAAACTTAGATAAACTTTTTTATTTAAATGTATGTTATGTAATGTATAGTATTCATTAAATTGAAATATCTAAATAAGAGGGCGGCAAAATTGTCTTCCGCCCCGGGCGGCCGACACCCACGCTACGCCGCTGCGGTGACCATAAAGCTGTAAAGCATCCGAAACGTCGTTATATAAAAACACCAACTAGATACCTACTAGACGCCTATTGTTCAAATATTGTATGATATTGTAATCATCAAAAGGTGGCGGGGTATCTGGGAAGGTTGCTAATTTTGATCAGTTGGTTCCGTTCGAATTCTTGTCTTTGAACGAACCAATGTGTGGGTGGGGAGGGGTAGCCATGGGATGTCTATACAGAAAAACTTATTTTTTATGGTTCTGTATCAGTAATAGAGCACGTTTCCATTAATTGTTCAGTAAGTTTTTTTATTCGAAGATCTATTCGTGATAATATCGATGAAAGCGCGCCGCGTAAAATTAGCGGTCACTGACCACCGCACTGTTGATACGGCGGCGAGAGGGCGACCGTACCCTTAGTATCAATAGTAAACACCTTTCGTTAGCGTTTACTTCAGTATTTTGTACAAAGACATCAAAAAATTATTACCTCGCAAGTTTGCGAACTGATTAAAAAACTCTGTATCTTGATTGAAAAAAAGAAATCAATCCGTTTTTAATATTCTTATTTAATAATACAGTTGAATAATCATAGCAACTGTATTTTTTTTTATGTTTATAAGACTTTTATTACTTACAAATCTGGCCATCTCTATCAATAACTTTAAAAAAAATGATTAAAACAAATCTGTATCATTACGTGTACCAAGGTGTTTTTGATTTATTTTTTTTATTTTACAATTTATAAAAAAAAAATATCTACACGATTTTGCAATGACATGTGCATTTGGCATAGTGTTAAACATATTTCACACTAATTAGGGTAATATCGCCATGGGCGAATTGCCCTGAATCAAGCAAATGTCAAAATGTTAACTTTAAACAATATTTTGAGAATATCTAGATAAAAACATTTGGAACGTTGCCCCTAAGGAAATATTGCTGTTTTTTTTTTATCAAATATTTATACAAGTACGTACCTGTAGTGTCATCCACAATGCACTTGACCACTTATTGCCTATTGTTAACCTATGATGTGGTCTTCGATAGAACGCGCTTATCCAGTAATTGCCGATTATTTGTGACTTGAAGACGGGTCAGCTATCGGGAAACAGATATCGGTCAGTGGGTTCCACAACTTGGCATTTCCCACGGTAAAAGTGGAAGCAAAGCGTTGAATCGTTTTATCTAAATCGCTTATAGTGCAAGTGAATTCTGAGTTCTAATTGCTGTCTTTAGTATCATAATCTATTTATATAAAAATAAATTGCTGTTCGTTAGTCTCGCTAAAACTCGAGAATGGCTGAACGGATTTATCTTAAATGGTCTTGAAATGTTCGTGGTCTAGGGTAGGTTTAAAAGGTGAGAAAACTTCGAATAATTGCCGGGAACACCCTAAAAACAGCAGTCGATTGAGGCAGTACGAAGTCTGCCGGGTCAGCTAGTTCGCACATAAAACAGCATAATAGACCTCAATCCGAGTGTAAATTTTATAACAATTTAAAATCAAGAACAAATTTAAAATAATATTATATAAATTTTGATTTACACCAATGACGTGTGACACTTGATTTTATTTATAAATTATCATAAAATTACACTTGCAATATTTGTAGCCTTTATAAGTCTTTATTCAGCTAAAGTAATTGCAACGCCATCTATTAACAACTGCCCGAACTATCATTAAAATTACGTCAATCTGGTTTTTCAAGCCGTTTAAACGCGAAATTAACTACGGATATAGCCGTTCCGATATTTTTGACACAATAACAACCAAACCACTACCACTACTAGACCATCCAAAAGAGTGCGATAATAGGCCAATTGACTTTTTCTTTCAACTTTCGTTTTAAATATAATCAGTAGGCTAATTCTCATAATTTCTTGACGCGCCGATCAAGTTGCGGTGCAGTTGCAATAAAGTTTTCGTCTTAATGCAAAATGGTATTCTTGTAATAGTTTAGCTGTCATATCTAGTGTAAAGCGCTTGCGTGACGTGAACTTGACGCGTGCGTATCTGACAGCGGTTGTCAAAATTACAAGAGTACGAAAAGAGCTGTTTGGATCGAAACTTAACTGCAACTTCACTACAATTGAACTTATTGAATAACGTGAATTAACCTACAGTTATTGTTTGATCGATAGTTCAGACGTCTACAGATTAAAAACCAACCTATTGACATTCGTAAAATATGCTTCATTGAAAAAAAACCTGAATAACTTATGTCATAAATGTCACAATACAAGAGTAGATAACGAATCTCACTCGTTTTTGGAACGAAGTTCCTTACGGCAGGCCTGGAGGGGATAGTGATTTTGCTGCGCGACCGAACTGAAAAAAAATGTGATAGTAAAACCGTAAGAAAGAATGCGTGGAATAACACCGTTAAATGAGACGTGCGCAGGCGCGACAGTCGCATACACAAGCGAGTAGTGTATAATACCTTTCACTTTCTCCCTCTTTCTTTATTAGCCGAAGGAACTTCGTTCCTACCTGGTGTCCCACGATACCACAACATTTTTTACCGCTTCGAGTCCTATGACGTCACAACATAGCCGACTGCGTTTTCAGAGTGCCACATTACAAAGAAAAATATATTGAGAATTAGAGTTCTTAGTCATGTTATAGAATTAATGTCGGAAATCAATTAATATTACTTTTTAAGTCAAATACTAATGAAAATATTTATTTATTATTCTAAATATGATATGAGGCAAGAAGCCTGTGTAGTTACCTAATTTTTTGGCGGTAAATGGATCGCTATGAAGAAAATTCTTTAGCCCAATATCCGTCATCTATTCAGCACTGTTATACCACTAAAATGAGAAATCCAGCAATTTAGCTCAGGGGCACAGTCCCAGTCAATTACCCTTAGAATTAAACAAAAATATTCGAACCAACACGTTCCAACATTGGCTATCAACACAAATATTTTATCAAATATTCCGTCACTTCAACTTTGCTAAGATCCGCGAAATCCGCAGTTTTCCCTCTCTGCAAGATCTCTATAGTACTCCTAGAGTCCAATTGTTTCATATGACAAGATAATTTTGTTTCTGATAAAGGTTTCAAAGGCCTCGCGACATTTAAACTGGTGGTTTTTAAAGCTCTGGCCACAGTTTTGAGGAATTTCGACCATTGGCGTTCGTTGGAGGTCGCTTCGGGTGTGTTGATTAGGAGTGAAGACTTTTCTATTAGTGCGCATACGCACGATAGCGTGAACTGGAAGGGAAAGTAATGTAAATTATATTTGTGCTAGCGAAAAAGTAGTCATATAGGAATACTGCAAATTTCTCTTGTATTAATAACCCAATGGTGCTTTTTGCTCGGCTTTCGACCCAAACTATGAATTGAAACTCAACTTTTTTACACTTAGCACCCAAACTCCGAGCCCCCTTATTCATAGACACCATATAAGCTTATAATAGCTAAAAAAAGGTTTATAAGTCATTGATTTTTGTCTGTCATCTTGACATTTAATACTAGTAAGAAAGAGAATGAGACTTTTATGGATAAAATCACAACGAAAACGACAGTCAAAATTTCCAAAAAAAAAAAAAAAAAAAATAATGCATTTTATTTCAAGAATTTAGATTGAACTAAATAATCGTGCCTGTTGTAAAATACAAATCAACTTACAGAAGTAGTGAGCGCGTGCGGCGTCCGTGCAGGATCTAACGCCTCCGCGAGCAAACTGCACGATTCTAAGATGGGCGACCAACCCGACGTCGTTTGTAGGTAGCTGGAATATTGTGTCTCGTTTAGCATTTCTTTTTTCAAATACTTAGCGAAAGTATTCTATACTAATATTATAAAGCTGAAGAGTTTGTTTGTTTGAACGCGCTAATCTCAGAAACTACTGGTCCGATTTGAAAAATTACTGCACTGTTAGATAGACCATTTGTTGAGGTAGGCTATAGGCTAATTTAGTTTCCACTGCTGGGCATGATATGTAGTTCACGCGGGCGTAACCGCAGCGGAAAGATAGTAGTTAATATCAGGAAAGTTGGTGTCAACCGCAGAGACCATTATGGAACACAGTTGCGATTATGAATGATTTTCGGTAAGGTGGCAGTAGAATGAGGCTCCATATGGTTCGTAACCATAAAGGAGCAACAATTCCGATCTACATTCTCAAATGGTGTCACCAGACATCGCACCGGGACACGGCAAGGACACTTGGCGGTGCGGTTTTGTCTGGTAGGTGGTCACTAACCACGGCCGAAGCATACTACTAGTTACTTGTCATCTGATCTGCACCACCCGGGGACTACGATAGGATTCAGATTGAGGGTAGATTTCCACAGACGAAGGTGGTTCAGCCCCCAAAACCATCTATCGGTAAATTGCACACTTATTGTCTAGTGCCTAGTGCGGATTGATGAATATCACTCACATTTCGCTGGCCATGTTTAGTTCCCAAACGAATTAGGAAACGAGACTGTCCTTCATATAAACTACCATTTGAATTAACTACACACTCAAAGTTAGTACTTTGGTATTTTTATGTGGTGAATAATAATTTTAACCATAACATAAAAATCAAATGTGTAATGATTAAAACTGTTTAACACTTTAAAACTTAGTTAACACTATTTATATCGTTTCATTGGTTCTCCTTTACTCGGTTTCCTTCACTAAAATTGAATGGCAATGAGACAATTCACACAAATATGTATGACCACGACTCAGGATCATATCCGGGTCTTCCTACTGCTGTAAATTTGGACAAACTTTGATATAAGTAGAGTAATAAGTAGTTCCACATACTTGGTATAGTGTTTAGCGAGTGCAGCAAGTCCACCGTCGTCCCTCCTGGCGGCTGTGGGCAGTGCCCGCATCACCCTCGCCCACACCGAGCGCAGCCGACTGTGCGACACCGGCACGCGACACACGAACCGACACACTAGCGCCTGGTAACAACATACACTGCTTTACCACTTGCCCCTTTATACTTATCCACTTCTTAATAAACATGCCCCCTTCCTAATAAATTTACCCCCTTCCTAATAAACTTGCCCTCTACCTAATAAACTTGCCCCCTTCCTAATAAAATTGCCTCCTTCCTAATAAACTTACCCCCTTCCTAATAAACATGCCCCCTTCCTAATAAACTTGCCCACTTCCTAATAAACTGGCCCACTTCCTAATACACTTGCCCCCTTCCTAATAAACTTGCCCACTTCCTAATAAACTTGCCCACTTCCTAATAAACTTGCCCACCTCCTAATAAACTTGCTCCTTCCTTTTTTGTGTGCTATACCGACGTGTGTGACAGCAATAACGTGCGAGTAAGTGGAATGGATGAGAGCCGCCATTTTAGAATGGATTCTTTTTGGCGCGGGATATATTCACATACAATATGGTTGACGGGCCGGCGGCGGTGGCGAGGTCGGCAAGATACTTGCTTTTCACGCCGCAGGTTGTGGGTTCGATTCCTATCCAAGTCAGACATTTGTGTGATGAAGACAAAACCGACTTGGCCGGGGTGTAATTATCTATATTTAAGTAGGTATGTATTTACAAAAGAAAAAGTATTGTAAGTAGTATATTACCAGTGATCTGATTCCCATAGTACAAGCTCTACTTAGTTTGGAATCAGATGGCCGTGTGTTAAAGTGCCACTATATTATTACATTATAATAAGGGAGCATCTTATACTCTTTTATTAAAAAATAACAAAACAAGTCCACAATTGACAGAGTAATCGGGGAACACACATAAAAACATACATACAACTAAACATAACACCTCTTTCTTTAAAAAACTGAATTAGAGCAGAATTTTTTTTTTGTTCTTCAATTTTGTTGAGTAAATGTGGACTAGAGGAATTCATATCACATGAACTCGATAATTTTCTAAAGATATAATCTCTCGATCGCCTTCATGCAACCTTATTACAAGCTCTTTAAAAACTACGCAATCGGTATAACGAAAATATTATTTCAATTAGTCAGTCAGAAAGTTTAATAAACATGTACGACATGAATTTTTTGCTTTATCATTGAAATGAAACTATATTAAGATAAGCTTAAAACATTATAGGTATGGATTAGACGTCGGAGATAACTCGGACTTACCCTGCCTTTCCTAACAGACAGCATCTGTTGCAGCCTGTCACTGTGTAGTAGACCAGCGAACATTTTGTTCATCAATTCATCTTTGTCTTCGTCTAGTAGATTCTTGACTGGCACCGGTTTTTGGTTCACTGCTAGATTTACCACCTACAAATTATATTACATATTAAAATATTAAAACTACTTTAAAAGGGACTTTATCGCAGTTTAGGGTTTTTTTTTTATCAGAACACAACTTAAATAATGTCATGTTTATAGGTAGTCAACAATAATTGTGATTTATGAGTTGGGACGTCAAATTCCTCAATCCCCCCATGACCATGAAGTATGAAATGACTAAAACGTCGGGATATAAAATCTAAAATTTCTATTATATTATTATCTATTAGAATATTAGACTCTATGAAGTTGAACAACATTTTTGAGAATATTATGTGTCAATCCACACTTGGTCAGCATGTGTTAAAATAAAAAGTACTTAAGGGTTACTAAAGGTGACCAGACCAGTATAAATGCTAATCTTCGGTGAAACTTTGTTTGTGCGATTCAGGATTGGTACGTCATTCTCTTGAGTGGCCGGTGGCGGTGGCGTGGTCGGTAAGATACTTGCTTTTCACGCCGCCGGTCGTCGCTTCAATGTCCAAAACCAAAACAGCCATTTGTGTGATAGACACGTTTTTTTGTCTTGTGTCTGGGTGCAATTATCTATATTTATGTATGTATTTGAAAAATAAAAGTATTATATATGTAGTAACTATATTACCAGTTATCTGGTTTCCATAACATAAGCTCTGCTCAGTTTGGGATCAGTAGGCTAATTCACGTAATTTGCTGACGCACCGATCAAGTTGCGTTGCAATTGCAAGTAGGTTTACGTCTTACTCCAAAATGGTATTCTTGTAACTGTCATTCATAACCTAAAAGCTAAAGCGATTGCGTGACGCGAACTTGACGCGAGCGTATCTGACGGCAGTTGTCAAAACTACGAGAGTACGAAAAGGGCTGTTTTGATCGAAACTTAACTGCAACTGCACTGCAACTGAACTTATTTAGTTACCTGAATTAGCCTACTGAAGGCCGTGTGTGTTAATGTCCCACTATATTATTATTGTAGGTCAGCCGGTTTATTAAAACAAAATCTCTATGGCTAGCAATGTTACCTGTCTTTTGTCAACTGCTTCACTTTTAGGACTGTCCTGCTTAGGTCTTCGCTGCACCGACTCAATATTCTTTAGGAACAGGTTCGATTCCTGTTGCTCGTTCTCTATTAACTTCTGTGCTGCTTCTAACTGCTTCTGTTTCTCTTCTCTTTCCTAAAAATGATTAATTACAATTACTTTATGATATCAAAAGTGGGATACGTCTACACCATCACTGACCCTGTCTTGGTTTAGTCCTAAAGTCTGACCGTTAACTTTTTTTTAGTCTTTACTGGAATTTGCCCAATATACTGATTCACTCGTGATTACGAATGATTTTCGGTGAGAAGATAGCAGTGGAATGAGGCTACATATGGTTAGAAACTATATAGGAGCAACAATTCCGACCCACCCTCTTAAATGGTGTCACCAAACACCGCACCGGAACACGGCAAGGCCGCTTAGCGTTGCGGATTTGTATGGTGGATGGTCACTAACCACGGCCTAAGCCTACTATCAGCTTATTGTTAACTGATTCGGAGTCCACGTGAGGAGATTCAGATTGAAGGTGGACACCCACGGACGAACGTGATCACCGATCAAACTTACTTCCTATTCTACCCTTCCTAATTCTTACTAATCACCTCAACCCTTGCATTCCACAGCTGGCCACGGGTCTAGTGTTCCACTGTCTTACGAGTTGAAAGAGTTTAAGCCATAATCCACACACGCTGGCCAAGTGCTGACTACGGGTGCGGATGTCACATGTTCTCGAACGATTGGTCCGAAGACATGGCAGTTTCCTCACGATATTTTTTTTTCGATTCACACAAAGATGTGCGACCTTATATTTTAAAGGCAAGGCCGATACTGCGCCACAGTTGCTTTCTACTAATATTAAGATGCGCGGGCGCATTGGGAGGACAGTTAGAGGTTCTACGTTGCGTCACACAACATTCTGCGTAGAAGTGATTCATACTGTTCTTTATATTTCTATTTACCTTTAAATACAGTCCACTCTCGTCTTATTGAAGATCTCTGATACAATCGGAGGATGTAGATAGGACAATATTGATGAATGATTTACCTTCAATATAAGCGCATTGGATATCGCTAGGGGATCGTTGAGTTCCTCTAGTCGTAGAAGTATCAAGTATAACGCTTCTATATCGAGAAGTAGCTGTTTCGTCCGCTTCATCTCTCTGGGTACCTGCGTATTTAATTTCGCCGGGTTATTAATATTACTGACACGTAGTATTGTCTTAAATTTACGCGAATATCACACATTGAAATGAAACTGCTTTTTAACGGATTTTATCGCGGTTTATTTTTGTTTACCAGTCTAATAATTGTGATTAATATTTTTGGACGTCAAATACCTCAGTCCACCCGTGAACATGAAGTCTGAAAAGACTTTGAAACGTCGGGATGTAAAATCTAAAATAAACCGCGATAAAATCCATTAAAAAGTAGTTTTATTTCAATTACTGACACGAATAAACGGAATCATTTAAATATTGTATTGACTGGCCCGTTCTGGCGTCACAAAGGGAAAGGGCGTTACTGACTTTTTTTTCCGTAACTAAGTTACTACTGCGCGTGCGCATTAAGTTGAGACCTGGGGGCGGTGACGTCACAGGTTGTACTGTGCACAAAAAATATCACAACAAGTTTCCACCACCCGCGACTTCGTCTCTGCTACTTTTTTTTATTCCATACAGGTTCTTTTTACTGCCTGATCAAAAATAATTTACCAACTTTTTTATTTATTGTATTAAAACAAGATAAATTCTTTATGTTAGTTGTGGTTGCCCGTAAGTGAGAGAGCACCTGGATAGTATTGTTGTATTTGTTTAATTAGCTTGTATGTGTAATGTGTATCTCTTGTTGGTAATCGTGGATAGTGGATAGTAGAGTGCTGAGCGTGAGGCAGCTGTTCATACTAAAAACCTCACTATTAGTTCATAGCCTCTGTTGAATATGATTCATTAGTTAAACGTAGGGTTTACCGCCTACCTATTCCACAAGTGCGTACCACCTTTGCACGGCAGTTTGGTGAGTTTGTACAGACTCATATATACAACGCTGTAGTTAAGCAATGCTTCATCAAAGATGCTACAGTTCAACAAGCCAAACGATTGATCGCTTAATGCTTGTTTACGCTTAATTACGATGAAACGGAAAATCTAGTTAAGATCATGTTATAAGGTAATGTTATAGGGTTGTGGTTAAATTCTAATGTTGTCTTTCATTCATTCATAAATTAAAAAATTTCATAAATAATTATTTTATTGTTATCAACACTACTGTCGATTTGAAATTTTCACCACAGGCATATCATTTTAAGGTTGGCTCCTCAAGATACAGGCTTGTCTAGTGTGAGGACCACTATAAATGTTATTATTGTAAGTAATGCTGACAATAAACATTTTTTCATTTCATTTTCATTTTTCAATCCTTAAATAAATAAACACAGCTGTTCGTTCCGTTTTTCGTTTCCAAAAAAATGCCAACATTTTTAACATCAATTTAAAGTTATTTACCTCGTGCGGGTTAGTGGTGCTAGCCACACTGGAGGCGCGGGACATTCTGGACGGAGCCGATTCACCGCCCACCACCTCCACGTCGATAATCTTGCGCGGAGCCGTCACACTGCCACACTGGGGAAACGTTTGACTTGAAATAAAACTATGTATTATCATTTCAACCCTTTTTAGTGTTCCACTGCTAGGCACGGGTCTTCTCTCAGCTATCTTACTAGTTGCGAGAGTTTAGGCCTTAATCCACACACGCTGGCCAAGTGCGGGTTGGTTAATGTCACATGTCCTCGAATGACTAATCATTCGAGGACATGTGACATTATGTCTAAGAACTAATTCTTAGACATGCCGGTTTCCTCACGATGTTTTCCTTCACCGATATTGAGCAGCGGCGATGAAACAATTCACACAAAGATGTGTGGGCACGTCTGGGATTCGAACCCGCGACCTTATATTTCTAAGGCGAGGTCCGTACCACTGCGCCACCGCTGCTCATACCGTCGCACCTGTATTACACGAAGGCAGGCAGAGGTGATTCACTCGTGACAAAGAATGATTATCGGTGAGAAGGTGGCAGTGGAATGAGCCCCCCTACGGTTAGAAACCAAAAAGGAGCAACAAAGCCGACCCACCCTCTCTGCATGGTATCACCAGACATCGCACCGGAACACGGCAAAGCCACTTGTCGGTGCGGCTTTGTCTGGTGAGTGGTCACTAACCACGGCCGAAGCCTACCACCAGTTTATTGTCACCTGATTAGCACCACCCGCGGAACACGTGAGGGGATTCAATTAAAGGTGTACACCTCCCGTGTAAAATGCTCTAAGAACTTTTGCTCAGTGTTTGGTATGAACTTGCCAGCAAGTCCTATCCTATTCTTATTTGAAACGCACAGTCACTATACCTGCAGCTTGCCAAGGGAGTTTTCGAACTGAGCTGGTACATAAGTCCGCGGAGTGTCTTCGCTAGTAGAGTTGTGTCGGCCAGAGTTGTGCCTCTCACGTGTATGAGACTCCTGCCTCACCCCTCCGCTGTAGAAGGGGTGGTTTTGTTGATTCGCCTTGTGTGCTTCTTTAACTCCCTCCTTTTCTTTACTCGCCTGACGTTCTAGGAATACCTGGGTACAAAATATATATTAATAAATAACTAAAAAATATATATATCGCTCATTTGGAGCGAATTAAAATTAAAACGGAAACTTAAATATATGTTTGGAAGTAAGTAAAAAAAAAAACAAAAAGGGCAATGCATGCATAAATTGTAATTAGGTATAGTAGGTATAATTCAATAGTATAAGTACATATTATAAATTGTGAATGAGCGCGACGCCTACAAACTGTATGTACAGTTTGGCGACGGATGATTTTTTGTGTAATACTAATATTTTGAATAAATAAAAAATATGTGGGACTCCCTAAGGGTACCCACTAAAACCCCCCAGGTGTTCCATCTCACACCCTCGCCAGGGGCCACGATACACGCAATATTTCCGCAACCCCCGGCTGGGTGTTGTGTAAACCTAACTAAACAAACTTGTGGAAATAACTCGTTCTTCCCAACATACCTATAACTAACTACTCCGTAAGTGTACAAAACCGTGCACCTGTATTACCCGAAAGCATAGGCAAAGGTGAATAGACATATGCAGGTTTGGTCTTTCGGCAACCATAGCGCCTGGCGTCACGCTGTGGGAATATGGACATTGCTGAAAATCAGTGCTGTGTGCCGCCTCTAGTAGGTACTCACAGCGTTTACTGAGTAATGTACATGTTTGACACTGATGAATCACATTTACTCTTTGTTTTTCTTCTTCTTTTTAACTGTATAAATTTGATTTTTTTTTCTGTTTTCATGTGTTTTTTTTTCATTTGATTCTGTGTGTCCTGTCTCTGTCAAATTTCTTTCTTTCTTTCTTTAATATCAGCCACTTTTCGTAGGCTATGTTTAGGTCCCATATATAACAGGAGCGAGTCAATCGCCGTTCATCGGGCATATTTTAAGTACATAGGAAAGTTCTTACAAGCTTTTAAATTTTTAATAATTAATGCGACATAAAATACAAATGAGACTAATATATGGAAAATTTTAACAAATAAAGAAGTTTGCATATGTGTGACAAACACAATTAACGTACTATGTATGTTACCCCTAGTTTCCACTGCACAAGAAAACATGTTTCAAGTACTATCTATCTCTATCGTTTAGAGATGATTAGAAAGAGATAAGACTATGCTTGTATCAAGTCTTTTTTGTGCAGTGCAATCGCCCAGTTAGTAAAACTCGGAAATGTCAGAACCGCTTGGGTTCATTTTTATCTTTAAGTATGTTACGCCATCTACACGACAGTCGACGCGCTACACTACGACACGCGGCTGCGCCGACTACACTACGACACGCGGACATACTTAACAGCGCCATCTACTTAGGCGATGCGGAATCATTTTTTATTTATCGACTCGTATCAACGGTCATTCGGCTACTAGCTACACTTAATGAAGCATAAAAAATATAGACATTTTCGCTATCATAATTCGTCTTTTTTTTAAATAAACGTTCTACTCAACACTGGACCTCCTGGAGCACCCTGACGAGTACTTCATCAAACAAAGTAATTATACAGGTCCAAGGAATTTTAACATGTGGCATGTATGGAATTTAACGTATATCCACTGACAATCTTTTTATGCACAAAGCACGAAAAGTTCATCTTATTGTGCCTAAATCTAGTTTTCACTTACAATTTCCTTTTACTTGTTGCACCTGTCTGTGTTATAATATTATATAGTGTTATGAATGTCATATGGACCCCCCCAAAGGTGCTTAGGACGTTTGATATGTAAACGGTGAGAAATACACGGAACAAAGTTCACCAGCTATTCTAGTCTATTATATAAAATTTCCATGTCACAATGTTTGTTACCGCACTCCTCCGAAACGGCTTTACCGATTTTTATCAAATTTTATATGCGTATTTAGTAGGTCTGAGAATTGGCTACTATCTACCTATTTTTCATACCCCTAAGTGATAAGGGTTGTTCACGCTTAATTTTTTTTTTAATTTTTGGACAATTGACGGGCCGGTGGCGTGGTCGGTAAGATACTTGCTTTTCACGCTGCAGGTCGTGGGTTCGATTCCCACTTCCCCTAATTACTATTACAAACACAAATGTTCATCACTAATGTTTGTCTCGGACAAACATTAGTGATGAACATTTGTGTTTGTGTCGAGTCTGGGTGTAAATATCTATTATAAGTATATCCTACTAATATTATAAATGCGAAAGTAAGTGTGTGTGTGTGTGTGTGAAGGTTTGTTACCGCGTATCTCCATAACCGCTCAATCGATTTTATTGAAATTTGAAATGTAGGTAGTGTATACCCTAGAATCGGACATAGGCTAATAATATTTTCAAAAATCATCCCCTAATAGGGTTAAATAGAGAGGTGAAGTTTGTATGCAACTTTTTATTCCTTGGTCCTATTTATTTAAAATTCGGTACACATGAACCTTAATACAAATAATGAGATACGGGTTTTTTATTTTTCCATAATTACTCTCATAAGGTGCGGAAAATGAGTTTTATTGGTAAAAATTAAAGTTTCTCTGGATCTGTATAGTCTCAAGTCCGATTCACTCCAAATTTGGCACACATATACCTTAAAAGAAATCATGAAACACGTGTTTTTTATTTTTCCAAAACTACCCCCAGGGGGAGTGTAAAATGAGCTTTTTTGGAACGATTAAATATTGCAGAACTGTTTAGTCCTTGGTCTGATTCACTTCAAATTCGGTATAAATATAGCTTAGAACAAATAATGAAACACGTGTTTTTTATTTTTCCAATTTTTTTTATCTTTATCCTAATACTACGAGGGCGAAGCCAGAGAAATTATTCTGAGGGAGATTTTCTTTGAAGTTGATATCAATACTCCTTCGTGCTTTTTAGCTAAATTTTACTTTTTATTTTGACACAATGACATGTTTAATAACTCAATCCGATTAATAGAATTCGAAATTTAAATTTTATTTGTTCTTGGATATTAAATGAAAAACTTACAGTATGGTCTAAGAGCCGTAGAAAAACGGCTTTCACCGGTGTGACAATAAAGTGAGACATATTTTTTATGAAAGTCCTATAGATTTATGGACATGCCTATGGGGGCTTGCCGATTTCAAAATATTGCTTACACGCCTACACTACTGAACTAATTTTGTATGGAGATAGTTCGAGACCCGGGAAAGGATAGCTTATCCGACTGCGAAAAAAGGGGTTAAAGGTTTGGTGCGATAACTGACATCCGCGGGCGAAGCCGCGGGCGGAAAACTAGTAAGTATATATTTACAAAAGAAAAGTATTATATGTATAGTATATTACCAGTTATCTGGTTTCCATAACACAAGCTCTGCTTAGCTTGGGACCAGATGACCGTGTGTGTTAATGTCCCAGAATATTATTATTATATTATTATTAAATGTACATTAGTAATACGCGGTACGAAGTTCGCTGGGGCAACTTGTATAGATATAAAATAAAATATATCACTTACGGTATAGTAAAAATCGTGGATATAAGGTGTTCCGGTATTGAGTTGTAACATTTGTATATTAATCAGCCACTGCTTCTCGCGTGACGTCATCAAACCAGCATACTCATCAGACTCACTGCCTGTATCATCACCATTCATAGCATTCCTGAAAAAGAACACAGCAAAAATCTATATGTGAATCGGTGTATTGGGCAGGCGTGTTCCATTGTAGACTACTTCATTGCTTAACATAATTAATTGTAAGCATCACTTCAACCCTTTTTTTAGTGTCCCACTGTTGGGCACGGGTCTTCTCTCAACAATTTTATGAGTTGATTAAGTTTAGGCCTTAATCCACACACGCTGGCCAAGTGCGGGTTGGTGGATGTCACATGTCCTCGAATGATTAGTTCTTAGACATGCCGGTTTCCTAACGATGCTTTCCTTCGCCGATATGGAGCAGCGGTGATGTTACAATTCACACAAAGATGTGTGGGCACGACCAGGATTCGAACCCGCGACCTTATTTTTCTAAGGCGAGGTCCGTACCTCTGCGCCACCGCTGCTCTCATTGTAGGCACATTTCAGAATAAAAAATACTAATATCATAAAGCTGAACAGCTAGTTTGGTTAAACTCGCTAATCTCATGGAGTAGGTACTGGTCCGATTTGATAAATTCTTGCACTATCACGGCGTGTTCACGACGTTCAGTGACAAGCGGTGAGATTAGCCATCTTGCAGTTTATTACCCGCTCGTGTACACTTGTTTTTCTACACTGTTAAGCAAATATGCAATGAACGATAAAATCGCCAGACGCTCAGCTCGACGCTAAATTTCGTGAACGGGCCGTTAGATAGTCCATTCATTGAGGCAGAATAAAATGTAGTACATGGGCGAAGCCGCGGAGGAAAGCTAGTTATTAATATTCATAAAAAAACTTAAACCAGTATGCTATTGCTACAAGGCAGTACTCAATACTCAATACTTTATTCCCTAATTCCACAATGTTTTGGGGTGATTGTTTGAATAAAATCAAATAAAATGTCACAATTGTGGACCCTTTAGGGCACAGCGAATTATGAGAGACGAAAATACATTCTTATAAAATAATAAAATTGAAATTAGTTGCATAAAAATGAAAAAAAATAGCAATAATCTAATATATTAAATTCTCGTGTCACAGTTTTCGTTGCCATACTCCTCCGAAACGGCTTGACCGATTCTTATGAAATTTTTTATGCATATTCAGTAGGTCTGAGAATCGGCCAACATCTATTTTTCTTCCCCCTAAGTGATTTTTTTTTTTAATAAATACGCGGTACGAGGTTCGCTGGGGCAGCTAGTTTAATATAAAATAATTATCAAAAATTTCAAATAACTAACAGCAGCTATATTAAAATGAGCTAATTACTCAATAATATTTATCACAAACAAACAAAAATGATAGAAAGATAGATGAGAATAATTTTTTGACTCATTAGTTTAGGTAGGGTTAGTCATCTCGACTACTAGTTCCCTACAGGTTTCGAGGTCTAATAGCAGTCGCTCATATAATTCTGGTAGCTAGCCGCTTCAGGTTAGACTGGGAGCCAACCCCAATAGATATGGGAAAAAGGCAAGGCGAATGATGTTGATGAGTTTAGGTAGGTTTAGTACGAATACTTACATATTATTAAAAGTTCCATTCGGTCGGTTAAACATTGGGTGGTGGAACTGATTGTTTGTAAAAACATTGCTCCGATTCAGCATTGGATGATGGCTAGCATTATGAAGACTATTGAACTGCAACATTGGATGTGTATTCTGTATTAACTGTACTAAATTTTGTGAGGTCAAAGTTTTATTATTATACACCCTGGTCTTCTGAGTTTTCGTGTCAACTTTGGAGTTGGTTTTCTGCGATTGCTTCGATTGTGGCGACTGGTTTAAGTGTGTAGGGGACTGTATTTTGGCATTAATCGGTTGTAGTTGTGATTTTAATATTTGATTGATTGGCTGGTTTTCAGGTTTCATGGGTATTGAAGGGCCCTGGAACAGATAATATAGACATGTACTTAAAATTGCAAGAGCAATGGTGGTAGCCTCCCCTCAACCCTCAAAGTAAAGCTGATTTTCACCTTAATATACTTCAAGATTAGTAATTGCGCCCTAACCGTAGTAAAATACGATTGAAATACTTACTCGAAAGTTAGGATTAAATTGGCCAATATTGGGATTAAAATTCTGCCTAGGCACGTTTATTCCTGGAGGTGGTGCTATCATCCGGGGCTGATTCATCATATGTTGGTACTGGTTCATGCTAGGGGAAAACTGGTTGCCGTTTGGCATCATGTGGTTCACATTTTGACCCATTTGATTCACATTATGCGGCATTTGGTTAACATTTTGACCCATCTGGTTCACATTTTGGGGCATTTGGTTTACATTCTGACCCATCTGGTTTATATTCTGACCCATCATATTTTGACCCATTTGATTAACATTTTGGGGCATTTGGTTTACATTCTGACCCATCGGGTTTAGATTATGATTCATATGGTTCACATTTTGACCCATCTGGTTTAGGTTTTGATTCATCTGGTTTATATTTTGACCCATCTGATTATTTGGGGGCAATTGGGAATGATTCTGTCCGATTTGGGAATGGTTTTGACCGATTGGAGCAAGATTTTGGCCGATCGGCGTATTATTTTGACCGATTGGCGCATGATTTTGGCCGACTGGCACATGATTTTGGCCTATTTGATTAGGATTATGGGCTAGATGATTCATATTCGTGATTTGGTTCATATTCTGGGTCATTTGGTTGACATTAGAGCCGATTTGATTGACATTTTGGGTCATTTGATTCATATTTTGACTCATTTGGTTCATATTTTGAGACATATTCAAATTTTGACCCATTTGGTTTACTTTTTGACCCATCATTTGGCTCCCCTGACCCATCTGATGGACTCCAAGGTTCTGGGACATCTGATTCATCATAGGCCCATGGTTGAACTGGTTGCCCATTTGGTTGTGGTTGTAAGGGGGGATATTAGGACCTATTTGGTTGACATGGTTTTGTAACAACTGATTGTTACCCATTGGGTTCATAAGGTTGTTAAGTGGTTGGTTAATTTGGTTCAACCCATGGTTCATTGGTTGTTGGGGTGCGAATGGTAAAGGCACCGGCGCTTGTAAACCTGGCGGTCGTTGTAGTATTACTGGTGGAAATCTTGGCTGGAAAATAATACAGACATTAGCTTTTAGCGTGAAAAAATGTGCTTGCGTTTTACTTATATTATACAGGAAAACATTCAACCAGTGCGCAAACTTTCAGATAATAAACTTAAATTAATATTAATAATCATATTATGTATCTTATTAATCTTTAGTTAAAATGGGTTTTGTCTCTTTCCTACTACTTTAAATGTCAAGATGACAGACAAAGACAAACGAATCATAAACCTATTTCAGATATTATAAGCCTTTATAGACGTTTATCAATAAGGAGTCTACTTTTTATTTTGATATGTGTAAGTACATAAAAATGATGTGATCGCCAACGAAAGATATTTATTTATAAACTAATTTTACTGATACCCGCGCACGCGGTGCGAAGGCTGTATCAGTGCTGTGCTGTGCGCTCGCTAGGTATGTGCATACGGGGGTTACTGACCTCTAATTCTACACCGCGTGCATCCTTCGATTTTAAATAGAATTGAGTAGAAATGTGTGCTATTAGCTATTACTGAGAAAGGACTACTAAAAATAAATTGCACACTGGTTAAAAGGTATCCTTGTATGTATAGATAAATACCTGGAAGTAACTCTGGTTGGTGAATGTCTGTTGTTGTGGCTTCTGCCGCAACTGTCGTTCCAACTCCTCCACAGTACACACATTCTTCAATGGTGTGGTCTGGACATATGAACACAAAGTAAGAATTAAATAAAAAAAAGCAAAAAAAATACAAGCATTCGCATAGTTTAGGAGACAGCATCGTCATCACTTGAATATTACCTTGTTATAAATAAATAAATGTAATTGTAATGTTATAAATATTACCTAGTTATAAATCACCCTATGAACATTTATAATATTTGCGACTGTAAAAGACTTACAGTCATGTTCATAGAAATGTTATAAGACTCTTTAGTTAAAACGGACTTTGTCTCTTTCTTACTAGTATAAATATCAAGATGACAGACAAAGACAAACGAATTAGAACCCAATTTAGCTATAATGAGCTTATAAGACGTCTATGAAAACGGGGTTATTATTTATTCTATTTTATATAAATGTTACATTCAAAGAAACAAACAACTGAAAGAAGGGTATATTTGAATAAAACATGCAGTTTCTACGCAGTAAACATGACAGGGAGTCCGTCTCTTGTAAAAAAAATTAAAAATAAAAGAGATCTAGTGGTACTCACATTAGTGGGGTGTGTGAGGAAGCTAGAACTAGAGGTGGGAGGGTTCCACACACTGGAGCCGAACTGGAGAGAGTGCGGGGAGTCTGTCTCATCCAACACTAGCTGGGACAATGACGCCTCTGTAACAATACATTTTATTTATCTATAAGCTAGAATTGAATAATAATAATAATATTTTCACACATACACACAGCGCCATCTAGTCCCAAATTAAGTAATTATATTTGCTTGTGATATGGGTACTAGGAACGGATATAATACTTAAAACATTTTTTTAGTAAATACAGACATATAATAGATAAATTTCACCCAGATACAAAACAAACACTCGTGCTCATCACACCAAGATTTGTCCTAGGTGAGAATCGAACCCACAACTTTCGGCTTAGCAGTCAGGGTCACTAACCACTAGACCACCAAGCCAGTCAAGAAGATTATTATGATGAGTATGATTTAATATCCGCCATCTTGGTATCGATAATAGGTTCATCGACTAAACAAGAATTGCAACCCGCTGCTTTGCTTGCGTTGTTTAAAGATAAAATTTGATCTTTAAGCTCTTTTAGAGTATAATCTATGTCTGTGCCAAGTTTTATGCACTTCCATTTCATAGTTATTGCGTAGAAGAGTCTCAAACATTCACATCGCCACACATCCGTCTATATAAACTTTTACATTTATAATATTAGTAAAAAGTAGGATAGTTTTACCAAGCTGTGTATTAGCAGCGTCGTCAATGCCAGAGTTCTGTCGACGACTGCTCTCCAACTGTCCAGCCAGCTGCTCGTGTTCCACCTCCCAGTCGAACTCATCAGCTGCACACAAATAACATTACCGTTAAACAATGTACACACACTACACAAATATAAAAATAATCCCTAAGACTTTACGGCTACATCAAGACAGACTGCTTTACGTGCTCTCTGAGGAACTGTGGTATTACACCACCAACTTTGGACCAACTCTGGATTTGCACCACCCGGGGACCATGTGTGGGGATTCAGATAAAAGGTGCACTCCCACAGACGAAGGAGACTCAGTCTCTGCTTCCTGACTCAGAGCTAGTGATAAGAAATTTGAAAATACTGGCGCGAGATTTGAAAGCTAGGTGAACACTGTTGCCTCATTAGCAAGATAACCTACAATAGATGCCTCAAGCTGTCCAGGTTGAAATCTTACATAAAAACAAAAGTGCTGTTAGAATGATAGCTGTGGCTATAGTTAGGAAGTTAATGGTTTGGGACCCCATGCATCAAAGAGTATATTGTCGAACCATATCTTCCTCAAAAATTCTCACTGGCTGTACTGGCTTAGGGCTCTGAATGTGAGGAAATGCAGCACTCCTGGGTTACCACTTTTGCACCATAATATCTCCAGTGTGCGTATATATCTCAATGTGAAACATCAGCAATGTCCTAGATATAAAAGGATTCCTCCTGAAGCTCGCAATATTGGTTAGGGATCATCACCCAAAATCAGCACATTTTGTGATGTTGAGATATAGAAACCATGCCCTCTATAAACTACTATTAAAACACCCGTGCATATGTTGGTTATCACCTCTTTTTGCAGTTGGATAAATACTATTCTATGTCCTTGCCCAGGTCTCAAATATTTGGTGCAAAAGTGTGACAGACAGAGTTACTTTTGCATTTATAATAATGTAAGGTTAGGTTATTATTCTTTTAACATTTTAACATTTATATTAAACCCATACATGACATCTATACAGACGACATATTCAGATTCAGATGGCAGAGGCTTAGCCCGGCCCTCCGCCACGACCGGCTACCCTAGTAGCATTGGACTCCCCATGAACAGTACTATTACAGAATGAACAGTACTATTACAGAATGTCCTGTTCAAAGTGCCTCTTGACATAGGCCTCCCTTGACTTACTCAATTGGGCTCAAATGTTGTCCAACTGCAAATCTTATATGAACCTCAACCAAGTTGAGAAATCAGGTATTGGTTTGACCATCCTCGGACGGCTCACTGAAAAAGTTCAGTGAACCAATAGTACTTCCAGCTATTTGGGTTAAGTTAGGTTAGTTTAGAAAAAAAAAGAGGAATCAGGTACTTACCTTGGCCAAAGGTTTCATCATTAAGTGCATCATATTCATCCTCTGATGGCTCCCCACCTCCTTCATCATCATTTAAGTTCTGAAAAGTAAAATGTACATTTATTTTAAGTTACATTTTCAGTTAAATTCTTTACACAGGGAAGGGACAGTAGTGTGAGGGGTTAACACACTTTATTGTAAGTTTATAGAGCATACAAACAATAACAATGCACACTGTTATACAAAATTATTCTTCAAATATAGCAAATTCACGCCCACCCATAGTTAAGCAATGATATAAGATGTTGATCAAATTACAGGGACTTCCCCTGACTCTCAGAATGTGAAAACAGAATGTAATTTTTCCATTGCCTTGAAAGCTGATGACAGATGTAAAACATTGAAAATACCGAACATATGAATATCTTACAGCTAACAAACAAGTTTCAAAACAACTATGAGTCAGAATTCTGTACAAATGTAGGTGATATATGTTTTTTTATACGCTGCCAAAACTATATATTACAATTATGAAATAGTAGAAATTTCAAGCGCTTGCGGCGAATATCTTTGAATAAACGTAATTTACGACAGTAAACTACTAAAATATTGTGATTTTGATGAAAATATTGATGAAACAAACAAGTGACAAGTATATCTATAAACATATTTATACTAGCTACAGTAAATAAAATGGGTGTTTCTAGTAATTCTATCGCAAAAACAACATCATATAAGTCGAATAAACCATCCTAAATGCTCATAATCAAGTAATATCAAAGTAGAAAGTCGAAAAACTTGACCAGACAGTGAAATTATTAGTTTCAAAGTGGCGTGCTGGCAATCGTCTACCATACGGTTTTGGGGTTATTATATACCAAAAAAAGCGCCTAAAGATGGAGAATAACATTTTAGCTTACCGATAGCGAAGTATTGAACCCGAAGAAAGAATCTGCCATTGGAATTTTTCATATATCATGGACACAAATGACATGACTTGTCACGGTACATATGTCGCAATGTTGCGAAGGCCGCCATGACATTCTATAGTGATGTACCTATTTCCAGTAGGTACTTACCATTCATTTTGCATGAATCAATTAATATATTAGAAATCAATCAATCACCAAATGATTATCAAATAAAGTCCAACCCTTTTTAGTCGATTATATTACGCGTAAAGTATAGACAGGTCGGTAGAATTATTTATTTAATATATCGGGTCAAGACAACAAGCAAGCCACCAAAGAGCATATAAACGCTTAGCAAGCCATTAAAAAATGCACTGCATTGGATTGTCCTCATGAAAGTCCCCATTTACACGATGATCCCGGCTATTGTCCTCATGTAATAAATGGCCCATAAGGACAATGAAATCAAAGCCAAAGGAACTAGGTACTTAAACTATTGGCTGTTTTTATTAAACAACCAATTTTTTGCAAAGACTAAAGAAGTTTGATAAAACCACAAGAATTTTATGGCAACACTTACCAACTCATCGTCGGGTCAAAAGTCCAAAACTGTGGTCCAAATTCAAACAACGGAAATCACTATTCTACGTAAGTACATGATACGTCAAACAATAGTTGTACGTACCCAGTGTTGCCAGATCTCCTGATTTATCAGGAGATTTCCTGATTTGTGTGAGATTCTCCTGATCTACTGATTTTACTGTAAAATCTCCTGATATCTGTGTCATAAAATAGAATCATAGGTACGTCTATAGAGTAAATAACGTATGAGATCTACCTACTAATTTACCATAGAATAGATTTTGTTTACGGAGTAAACACTAAATGAAATTCTCTAGCCAAATTCAGGTAAAAAAAAACGTGTTATTGCAATGCATACTGTATCTATCTATCTAAGGCCTTAACTCTTTTAACTTGTAAAATGGTTGAGAGAAGACCCGTGCCCAGCTGTGGGACACTAAAAAAGGGTTGAAGTGATATTAAAGTCTATTCCTTGGACATTGCGGTTAAAAAAATACACTAAGAAATAAATCATTTAACTTGATAGGAATTACTAAAAAATAAAAAAAAATCTTAATTTAACTATTTAAATCACTTAATTACTTTTGCGGTACCATTTGATATAACATACATTTAAATTTTGCATGTAATAGATGTCGTTTAGTTTTTTGTTTGCAGCAACTGGAGATAAAAGACGTTTTACTATTAGCTAGATTTAAATATAGTACCGCAGTGGCAAGACTATTTTAACAAATTAATTTAATATAGGCTAAATTGAGAAAAAAATTGATCGCCAGCTATTGCAGAAATTAGGACTAAAATTGTACCGAAATATAAAAATTGATTTAATTTTCAAAAACAAAGCTAAAAAGTCAAATGTATGAAAAGTATTAGTTATTGATTATGAATATTGTAAAAGTAAATAAATATTTTATTTATTTCCTGATTTTTCAGGTCAATCTCCTGGTTTTTTTTCTAATATTAACTGGATTTTGAAATTTTGATCTGGCAACACTGTACGTACCGTACAGTGGTCGTATCGTAAATAGATGCGATTTTAAAAGATTCCAACTTTTGATTATAATTTTATTTGTAAAATAGAAGCCGGGCAGGAAAGGATACTTTAATTCCATAACTAACAGGTACGTAAATTTTGTTTTACATAGTAATAATTATTATATTAATAATTAAAATTGTTAATTTAAAAAAAATACTGATAAATACATAACTATTTTACTTGTGTGCCTAGATAGTGTGATAAAAGCCTGTATGATAAATGCTAAATAAATTAGGAATCTGAAATCTAGCTCTTTCCAGGTTTTTTATTTTAAAAAAATATACTGCTAAATAAATTTTCTTATTTTTTTTTATTTAATAGACTAGACAATTAAAAAAAATACCTACGTGCTAATTTGGTTTACAGATTTTTTATCACAGAATTGAGTTAAAGATTATATATAGATTAAGACATTATATATTGTTAAATGTTACCTACCCTGTCTTTAATTTTAAATATAAAAGAAGAAACTGGCTGATATATCAACTCACGGCCCGAACCACTGGGTCTGGAGATTCAAAATTTGGCACACAGATTCAGTTTGAGCTGCACTAAGAAAGTATTCTCCAAAACTCACCTCTTTAGGGGTGAAAGGAAGACCACACAGGTGAAGTCGTTTGCAGATGCTAGTTAAAAATAAATATATTGATTTTGAAATTAATAATAACAAAATTTACAGCATTACCATGTTAGATGATAATATTAATCCTTTTTCGTTTTTCTTTTTTACTACGCGGTTTGTTGCCTTGAAAAGAGAATACTTCTCACACAATAAATATGTATTCTGCTCTCTTTGACCCTGGGACTCAACACCAAAAGACATAAATACGAAATTTAGGTAATTAGTTTAAATTTATTTCTTAATTTATGTGTGAATTTTTATTATCATTTTTATTAAAAATTACATTATATTAACAGAAAAAATAGCAGTAACAATTTAAAGTAAAATAGGTACTAATGGTCTTAGTCATAAAAATCTTATAGAACTCTTCAGTTAAAATGGAGTTTGTCTCTTTCTTACTAGTATAAATGTCAAAATGACTGACAAAGACAAACAAATTAAAAGCATATTTTAGTTATAATGAGCTTATGAGACGTTTATGAATACAGGATTAACTTTTTTTTTTACTTTTTTTAATATTATGACCACCTGTGGAATAAAATGTAGTTACCTTCCTCCATTAACGGGAATTTTTCTAATCGGCCCAAGGCTCGGTCCCTGAGTTGAGTGTGATTAACCAAACTTCTAAGCTTTATACTATTAAGTATAGCTTAAGTACATATATATTTTCTAATATATTTTTGATGGGACAGTGGCGTGTTCAGTAAGATACTTGCTTTTCACGCTGCAGGTCGTCGGTTCTATTCCCACCCAAGTCAGACATTTGTGTTATGAGCACATCTGTTTGTCTTGAGTCTGGGTGTAATTATCTATATTAAGTATATATATAAAAAAAGTAGGTATTATTTGTAGTATATTACCAGTTATCTGGTTTCCATAGTACAAGCTCTGCTTAGTTTCGGATCAGGTGACCGTTTGTGTTAATGTCCCACATGTATAGTTATATTACCAGAAATAAAATAATATATCATAATGTTTATTTAACAATTTCTAGTGTCCCACTGCTGGGCACGGGTCTTCTCTCAATTATCTTACGAGTTGAGATAGTTTAGGCCTTAATCCACACACACTGGCAAATTGCGGGTTGGTGGATGTCACATGTCTTCGAATGATTAGTTCTTAGACATGCCGGTTTCCTCACGATGTTTTCTTTCACAAAGATGTGTGGGCACAAGTGGGAATCGAACCCGCGACCTTATATTTCTAAGGCGAGGCCCGTACCGCTGCGCCACCGCTGCTTTTAAAAGACATAACACAGCCAAAACCGCTGGATCTAGAGACTCCAAATTTAGCACAAAGGGTTGATATGAGGTCTAGGTCACTAAGAAAGGATTTTCCTAAACTCACATCCAAGAGGTTGAAATGAGGACCTCGCGGACGAAGCCGCTGGCGAAAGCTAACTAGACAGTTTTTTGTTAGATTAGGATCAATTTAAATTACCACAGACTGGGTGTCCGTGTCCTTTGTGATAATGATCTTTTTTTTTATTTTTATTCTTCGATAGACTGGCGCTTGACTACAACTTGCCTGATGTTAAGCAATGATGTAGTCTACGATGGAACGCGCCAGCCCATTATACCGATTCACTCGTGATTACGAATGATTATCGGTGAGAAGGTGGCAGTGGAATGAACCTTAAAAGAGCAATTCCGACCCACCCTCACACCATGGTCACCAGACATCGCACGGACAGGCCACTTGGCGGTGCGGCTTTGTCTGGTGGGTGGTCACTAACCACGGCTGAAATCCTCCGTGTATCTGTGTACAAGTCTGTTGCCACGATTTTAATATGGTATTTTTATTCACAAGCTAATTCTAGACATGGTTATTAGCTAAAAAAACTACAAAATAAAATTAAATTTGTGAAATTAATGGATTATTTTAGCTAAAAACAGAACCGATACAGAATCACTCCAGCTTTCGAATAAAAATTACATCAAAATTGATCCATCCGTTTTGATCATACATGGTAACAAGCTTGTACACATATAGGTACACGCCTCAAACTTGTAACAACCCTCATTTTGGTCGAAAGATAAAAACTTAACAAGAAGACAGGTATTTCACATGTGTAGGTACCTGTGCTGGTGCGTGTGCGCATGCGCATGAGTGTATATTTGTGTTAAACCTGTTTACAGCTAGACATTTATATTTTAATTAAATTAAAATATCCTTGGGTTATCATATGTAATTACACTTACAATGATATTATGAATACTTATTTTATATGTAAATTAAAATACCTAAGCTCTGTTTGTAATTAAGAATTAAATTGCTCAAATAATAATAGGTACCTAAGTACATTTTAATCATCATTAATCAAGAAAATAAAAACATTCATAACTGAAAATGAAAAATATTCCCAGAATCATTAATCAGGAAGTCATCACCATTCTTTCGGTCATTCTCTGCTTTTCTCTGTTTATTAGAAATATGGAAGGCCATCATCATCATTCCCCTTGCCTTTTTCCAATTTCTATTGGGGTCGGCTCCCAGTCTAACCTGATGCGGCTAGCTACCAGAATTGTACGAGCGACTGCCATCAGACCTCGAAACCCGTAGGGAACCAGTAGCGGAGATTGTTAGACCAGGTGTCAGATTATATTGGCTTCTGACTACATGTAACGATTGTCATAGATGTGGTAAATGACAACCGGGACCCGACGGCTTAACGTGCTCTCCGAGGCACGAAGGGTAGTCCAACCAGACACCAAAACAAACTCTTGTTGTTACACAAATATTGTCTGGGGCGGGGATCGAACCCGCGACCTCCAGGGCGCTGTATAGCCCAGTCGGACAGCTTAAACCGCTCTACTACCGAGGTCGTCTATTAGAAATATGGAAGGTATTCAAGTATAATGCGATATCTCTGGTAACAATTTACTAAGTTTTCTTTAGTAAATCTGCATTTATAATATTATAAAGTTGAAGCGTTTGTTTGTTTGGTTGAACGTGCTAAAGTCAGGAACGACTGGTCCGATTTAAAAAAATCGTGGCACTGTTAGATAGCCCTTTTATTAAGGAAGGCTATAGGCTACTTTTTATCCCATCGCTGGGCACAATATAAAATGTAGTTTACGCGGGCGAGCCGCGGTGGAAAGCTTGTAAAAAATATAATTATTGTATTAATTATCATTATCATATCATTTAACTATCAAAATCCCACTTGGCTGATTTTTAAGTATTATAGCCCATAAACTGTTTAATACCCGACAAAGTGTGCGACAAAGTGTGTCTGTATACAAGTTTCTTGCCAGGGTAAACGAATGGACCGATCTTAATTCAGATTTTTTATTAGAAATCTGTATTAGCAGACATGGTTCTTACCTAAAAAAATGCGTTATTAAATTTTGAATGAAAAGTTATTTGTGAACCCGCTCTCGAAAACCACATCAAAATCGGTCCACTCTTATTAGAGCAACGAGGCAAGAAACTTGTGCACAGGTAGGTAGTTAGACACAGATAACTACGGAAAACTTATCAAAGACACTGCACATTTTCGTCTAGTTTCAGATTAAATAAAAAATTGGTACTGAAGAGCAGTACTTGTCTTGCCCAAGCGTTATTTTTAAAAACTTGTATTAAAATACGAGCTTCCGCCCGCGTGGTGCTCGTTTCACCCCCGAGGTTTGAGTTTTGGAAACCCCTTTCTTAGCCAAATTCGGAGTCTGGAGACCCAGCAGTTTAGGCTGCAGTGCGTTGATATGTCAGGCAGTCAGTTTCTTCTTTTATATCTTTAAAAATATAAAAATCAATGCCACTTTTCGTTGTAATTTTATAACTCAAAAACGGGCTTACTTATTCAAACTAAATGTTTAGGCATTGTTCGGACTATCTAGTGGATGGTTTATGTGAAGTTTGCACAAAATCGGTTGATCTTTATTTACATTTTTTGTAAATTGTTGAGTGGGCTGAAGCTACCCGGGCGAAGCTAGGGCAGGCCGCTAGTATGATATATTTTCAAATTCAATATATTCCGACAAGTCTAAAGACAGATTAAATAGTGAGAAATGCGCGGTATGAAGTTCGCTGGGGCAGCTAGTTTTAATTAAAAATGTTGTATTACAATAAAAGTTAAATTACTATTTTATATTGATACCCTCAGCCCTTAGGGATATCATATGTCATATACTATTAAAAATCGGTAGTCTGGCTAAAACTCCACTATTTTATATAATGAAGAGTGGCATCTAGTGTTGAGTAGCTATTAACAAACTTGCACTTGTCTAATTAGTAAATGTATTTTAATTTTATAACTTACCTTGATATTTATAGCAACACTTTTTGATTTATTATTTATTTAATTACAGAAACAATGTCTTGTATCGTGGAAACAGAACATGGATCGTTACAAGGAAAACAATGCAAGACTTTTTATGATAAGAAATATTATAGCTTTGAAGGTGTTTCGTATGCTAAGCCACCTATAGGGAAATATAGATTTAGGGTAAGTTGCTTTAGACCATTTAAAAACTAAAACACATGGGGAGCTCAAGACAGTTGTCTTAGTATTTGATCGGTTCGACTGTCTTCGGAAAACTTACTGAAAAAGTCCCGTGAGCCAATAAAGACCCTTCTGACTAATGGAGTTGGGTCATCCCTAAAAAACATCTCACATTCACCGCTAACAGATAACGTTAGCAGTATAGTACCGTTTTAAAAAATAACTTATTATTCCAGCCTCCAGAAAAACCTGAAAGCTGGAACGGTATTCGGGATGCAACAAAGCCTGGAAATAAATGTTGCCAGCTGAATCCATACGCTAAAACTGCCTTCGAAGGATCTGAAGACTGTCTGTACTTAAATGTTTACACGCCAAGCTTGCCAGTTGAGAAAAAAGAAAAATTACCAGTCCTATTTTTTATTCATGGCGGTCGTCTGGTTTTTGGCTATGGGGATTATTACAAACCTGATTATTTCATAAAACATGATGTCATATTAGTCACAATAAATTATAGGTTGAATGCATTAGGATTTTTATGTTTGGATATACCTGAAGTACCTGGTAATGCAGGTTTGAAAGACGCTGCAATGGCTTTGCGTTGGGTGAACCAAAATATTAAAAATTTCAATGGCGATTGCAACAATGTCACGATTTTTGGTGAAAGCGCAGGAGGCGGGATGGCGATGTCGTTTTTAACGAGCAAAATGGGTGACGGACTGTTTCATAAAGTTATAGGACAATCAGGAAACAGTATTGCTGATTTATATTTTGATACAGATGACCCGATAAAAAAGGCTAAAACTATAGCATCGAATTTGGGTAAAGATTTCGATGATGTTAGGTCTTTATATGAATTCTTGTTGAATGTTCCCGTTGAAGATTTAATTATGGCCTTTACTATAGCTGAGATAAGTCGACCAAAGATGATAAGAGCTTTTTGCTTGCCAGTGGTTGAAAAAGGATTTGAGAAAGTTGAAAGGTTTTTTGACGAATACCCTAGAGTTGATTTTGCTTTGAACAGGTATAAAAAGGTACCTATTTTAACTGGTATTAATTCGCACGAAAGTGCAGCGTTCTTACGTAGAAATGACGATGGGAATATACATTTTGACACCGACTTTTACTATCTGATACCGAGGTATATGAAACTACAGCGAGGCGATAAAAGAATCAAAGAAATTGAACAAAAAATTAGACAATTTTATTTTAAAAACAAAGAAATTAATGATGATGCTTTAATGGAGTATGTTGATTTTTATTCAGATAAATTATTTAATTTTGACTTAATGTTGTTGCCAGAAATAGTGGCAAAAAATTCGAAGGACGTGTATTTCTATAATTTTAAGTATTCTGGTAATTTGAATACAAAAACTATGAAACTTTTTGGCTTACAAGGGAGCTGTCATGGTGATTTGATACAGTATCAGTTTTATAGGAAGAATAAGCATGACAAATGTAATGAAAAGGATTTGACTGTAATTGATTTGCTCAGTGAAGCGTGGTGCAATTTCGCGAAACACGGGTGAGTGTAACTTTGTCTTTCTTATTTGTTCACTGAATATACTCGACCTTTTTTCAAACGATCCTATAATTACTTAAATAGTAATAATAATAATATAGTGGGACATTAACACACACGGTCGTCTGATCCCAAACTAAGCAGAGCTTGTACTATGGAAATCAAATAACTGGTAATATACTACAAAATACTTTTCTTTTGTAAATATATACTTAAATATAGATAATTACACCCAGACACAAGACAAATAGACATATTTAAACAAATGTTTGTCTCGGGAGGGAATCGAACCCACGACCCGCGGCGAGAAAAGCAAGTATCTTACCGACCACACCACCGGCCCGTCTTTCTCGTCGACTGCGCTCGACATTATTGTACCACTGCATCCCGGATAGCTCATTGTAGAACATTCACAAAGTACTTACTTTAGTTTCACAAGAATAATAAAAATATACTTATTACAGGAAGCCGTTTTGGACAGAGCGAGAGACAAAATGGCTGCCATACACCAAAGAAGGAAAGCATATTTTACAGATCGATGAACTAGTGACGTGTGTTAGAAATCCGTATCTTGACAGATTTAATTTCTGGCTTAATATCACTGGACAAATATCAAAACTGTAGTTTTTAATAAATGATTGATAGAAATGCATCAGAGGTCTATAGGCCGACCGTTTAACTCGCGTATCGCCTATCGCCAAGATTCTGACTCCTCAAGCTGCACACAGTGGTGATGATTCAAGCGATATGGATATTAGTGACGAATAGTCTTACATTACTTTTATCTGTGGTTAAATAGTTATTTAAGAGATTTAATTAATGTTTTATGACTTTTGCACCTCAGATGGCGATACGCGAGTTAAACGGTCGGCCTATAGTGATCAAGCTGTTTGCTTAATAACCGCGAGGTCTCGTGTCAAGCAAAAATACTTTTCTAATATATTTGGTAATCTTAATTGTAGCTCGAAATTTGGTATTGTGCCAGTTGAACGACAATAGGCTCGCTCCCTATTACGTGTAGGACCTAAACATAGGCCCGGCGAAAAGGTGATATTTACCTCGGCCTACACCTTCGGGAAATACAGGCGTGACTCTATATATATCGTTATACATATGTGTATTTTGTTATAGATTTTTAAATACCTAAGTACAAAACTATACAATGCCATTTAGCGGTGAGTAGTATCTAGTAAATATGGCGCTGATATCAAATGTCATTTGATATCAGCGCCATCTAGTATTGTGAAATTATAATCAAATATATGGTGGAGGTAATAAATTTCTACTAAAATAGTAGGTTTCGGATAATTCAGGGTGTTTTATTTTTATTTTGTTATTGTGGCTTGAAGCAACCAGACTCTGTGATAAATACATTTCCTAATTCCGTAGTGCAATATGTTATAAGAGGAAATTATGTTTACTTACAATATTCTATAAACGGAATTAAAATTATATATTTATGAATTTCGTACTTAATATTAACAAGAATTATATGCAATGAAAATATGCTTTTCAGTTTTATTTTCTTACTTTTCGGTTAAATTCTGAACTTCTGAATTTCTGAACGAACTCGGGAGTATACCCTTCCAAACAAAAAAATATTTTCAAAAACGTTTTACAATAATTGACGAAGACGACGACCTTGTTAGTCGAGCGGTGTAATCCCTCTGATTGGGTTAAACGAGCTCCTGTCGTCAGACCTCGAAACCCTTAAGGAACCAGAAGCCGAGATAGTTAGACCAGGTGTCAGATTATATTATGCTTCTGACTACCTGTATCGATTGACATAGATGTGTTAAATGACAATCGAGACTGATGGCTTAACAATCTCTCAGGCACGGAGGTAGTCCCTCAACCGACCAGACACCAAAACAAATCTATGTTGTAACACAGATTGTCCGGGGTGGGAACTGAACCCGCGACTTCTGAGTTTAGAGGGGAAACATTATCCCCTTAGCAGATCCCCTAAACAGATGAAGTAGAAGGATACTACTGAACCGTCAACCGCCCGCCCCTGGAGAATTTTGATGATCTGTGAAGTTTACTAACTCCATATATTTCAATTCAGATTGCAAAAAGCAACTAGGAACACATACATCGTGAGACAGTAGTTAGAACATAATCCGAACATAAGTTAGTTTTAGGTACTTCTTAAAGTACCTAAAACTATCTTAAGTTCGGTTTATGTTCACTACTCAAAGCGCTGAGTAATCTCTAGTGAGTCTGTGGGAATATTAGAAATAAAGAAATACTGTTGGTGAGACATGAGAAGGAGTTTCTCTTACCACCTTACCTCTAAGGAATATTCAACAATATCATCCGACCATAAACTAATTTTGATTGATTCATTCAAGGACAAGCACGAACCGTGTCACTGACTCTGGCAGAGCCACCATCAGGGATTTTCATTTTGAAAACACAAAAAAATTGTCGCTAATTAGTCGAAATTTGTCGCCAAATATCAGAATTTGTCGGTCACTGGTTCAAAAGATATAAGGGTTTTATAGGTGGCCGATCTGGAGAGAGTCTCCCCAGCAGGGCCACATTTATATCTCAAAAACTAGGGCACCTAGCAAATATCTCTTTTCTCCCATAATTTGTCGCCAATTAGTCGGAATCAGTCGCCAAATATCAGAGTTTGTCGGTCACTGGTTCAAAAGATACAAGAGTTTATAGGTGGCCGATCTGGAGAGAGTCTCCCCAGCAGGGCCACATTTATATCTCAAAAACTAGGACACCTAGCGAAGATGTGTTTTCTCCCATATTTTGTCGCCAATTAGTCGGAATTTGTCGCCAAGTCACAGATTTAGTCGGTGTGTAATTAAAAAGATATTAAAGAATTCAATTTCCCCATACAGTGGTACAAGCGAGTACAAAATACTTTATGTAGTTTCTAGACAGTATCTATGACGTCTTATGGAGGAATGTTTGTTTCGAATTAAATAAATGTAAACTTATTCTATAATTTCAACCCACCATAGGAAAGCTGTATTCATTACCTATAAACAAATCTACAATACATATAATTATGTAATTATTTATCTAACACAATGTGCACTTACCACTTAGTCGCTGGCAGATAGATCGCTGCGCTCCGTTTCATTTACGGTAAGTAAGAAAGAGATAGATGCGCGTGTACAGATGAGCTGCTTCGAACGAGTTGCCCGTCACGTAAGTTGAAGTCAGCCAGTTTAATTAAAGTGGAACTTATTATGAATAGTTACGAACTCGAGTGTTGTTATCTCGACAACAGAAGTTTTATTATTCTAACCTCAATTAAGATAAAATAAAAACTCAACCCGTCCATACCCACAACACAACACTCGCAATCACCTCAAAATACACACCAACACAACACACATCAAACGAACTTTATGGAAATTCATTTTTATATAATAAAATTTGATTACAATTGACAATACTTTTTCAACGTTTAAGTATTTTAAACATTTTACTAAAGGTACGACATTTATTTATTATTCTAAAGTTAATTAGAGCTTAACATTGTAAAGTGGTAAAACAGTTGCATGCGACTGTACATCTTTCACCAAATAGACCAAGAGCAAGGTTTAATGTTTTCAAAGAAGTTTAAGCCACTCTAACCTAGTAATTTAAAACATAAAAACATGAATTAAATTGAGAATTTATCTCTCTCGGACATTTCTAAAGACTTTAGACCGATAAAACTAGAAGTATATTACACATATTAATAGAAATATTTTTTTCTTGGTATTTTTCGTGAACTCTTCGACCTAGCTCTTGGACTATACCTTACTAATTGAACTCATTATATCTCCTAAACTAAGATCCGATTAAATCTGTGACTTGGCGACAAATTCCGACTAATTGGCGACAAAATATGGGAGAAAACACATCTTCGCTAGGTGTCCTAGTTTTTGAGATATAAATGTGGCCCTGCTGGGGAGACTCTCTCCAGATCGGCCACCTATAAACTCTTGTATCTTTTGAACCAGTGACCGACAAACTCTGATATTTGGCGACTGATTCCGACTAATTGGCGACAAATTATGGGAGAAAAGAGATATTTGCTAGGTGCCCTAGTTTTTGAGATATAAATGTGGCCCTGCTGGGGAGACTCTCTCCAGATCGGCCACCTATAAACCCTTATATCTTTTGAACCAGTGACCGACAAATTCTGATATTTGGCGACAAATTTCGACTAATTAGCGACAATTTTTTTGTGTTTTCAAAATGAAAATCCCTGATGGTGGCTCTGCCAGAGTCAGTGACACGCACGAACCTATCAAAATAAGCTATCATTCCTACCTCGCCACTTCTGACGATTACAATTTCATACAATATTTGAATAAAACGGTGTCTTGTAGGTAAGTATCATGTCGTTGGCAACAACTGACCGACAGACGTTTTGATAAAAGAGGTGATGTTATCTAAAATTTCCATAACTTTACAACCTATTTATTAACCGAGCTTTACAGATAACTGATAAAAAACAAACTAGCCAAAAACAATTTTATTTCGCACTGTCAGGGTTCCGTCTAACAGCTGGGGAAGTGGTAGAGTTTTGAGTAACATTATTCTCCCTAAATACTCTAGGACCTTTTTTGAAGGGAAATGCTTTACGTATCTTCTCGCCCCAAATGGGCATAGGACGAGGGGTATGTGGAACTCCCGTTTAGCCCGCATGAGCGAGACCCCATAGGGTCTCCAGCTACAAGCAGCTCGGCCCGGTTTACCCACTAAAACCTGCCGGTGTTCCGTCAGACACCCTTTGTGCTGAGCTGCGGTATTTGCTCCTGCGTTCACCGACCGGCCCGCCTGCCCTGAATCGGCAATGTGGAGAACCCCGTCCGGAACTGGGACTTGTCCCTATCCGTGTTGCGGGGGAGCCTACCCTCTCTCCTTCTGGAGAAAGGCACCTTCTCGGACTTGCTGCAGCTAAGGCGATGGGTTGCCCCACCCGTCGCCCGTAGCCGCCTCTGCAGGACTTAAGACAGGGTGGTGGGCGCCACACAGAAAGGGAGTTCTCGGCCATCACTCGTCACAAAATGAGGTGACCACGACCTTAAGCGATCGGTGAACAAAGTGAAATTCACACGGAGAGCATACCTATAGACTTAGTTTAGTCTACCTATTTTGTTAAGATGTAAAATTGTGGCTGATTAAAGATTAGGTACTTCATTAACTCAATTTAACTTTATTTTAAGTATATATTTTAAACCCAGGTATTTAACAATTATATTGTTCAAATAATACCTATGTTGAATTAAGAAAATTAATATAAAATACATACACGATATGATTACCAACGTTGTTGAACGATTTTATTTTAGGTGTCTAAACAGTTTCTATTCCTATTGATTATCCGATGTGCAATATAACTAATACAGTACCTAGATTAGATTAAAATATATTTGATACTAGCTTTCCACCTGTAGCTCCTCCTGCGCCTATATCGGTTATATCGCTAAACCAGTACCTAACATCGTTTTACGGTTGGATAAAAACTGTCCTGGGTATGTCCTTCCCCAGGTCTCAAACTATCTCTATTACAAATTTCATACAAATCGGTGTAGAAGTTTTAGCGTGACAGCGTGACAGACAGACTGTCACTTTCGCATTTTGATTATTAGTAAGCATATTCTAAATATGACTACTATTCTTGGTCATTTGTAATATTATGTCATGCATAATCATTATGAACTACTTGCGACTATAAAACGAAGTTATAATAATTTTGGATTAGCCAGTTTTTAATTATCGTGGTGCGAGTCACCATCTCAAGATCTTTAAAAGAAGAGTTTTGGCCGAAAGTTTGTTTTATCTACTGGTGGATTCGCGGTAATTTATGCAACGTGACACCACGCAGCGCCAAGAGGACGACGCCGTTTCTCAAGGTAAGTACTTAAGAGACAATGTAAGCACTTCGAACAATTTTATATGCTTGAAAATTAAATACACTAACAGGGTAATTTATGTACTTATATGTACAATGTCGGGGGCTGAGTCACCTTCGTCCGTGGGAGTGCACCTTTTATCTGAATCCCCACACGTGATCCCCGGGTGGTGCAAATCAGGTGACAATCAACTTGTTATATATGTTTACTGATAATTAACAGGTGGCAGGCTACGGCCGAAGCCTACCACCAGTTGTTTGTCACCTGATTTGCACCACCCGGGAACCACGTGTGGGGATTCAATTAAAGGTGTACACCCACGGACGAAGGCGACTCAGCCCCCAAAATCAAATCTATGTGTATCAAATACCAGATATCTTTACGAACATTTAAATGTTCTATGAGATTTCTGGTTTCCACCGTACAATCTCCGCTTAGTTTGGGATCGTGACCGTGTGTGTTAATGTTCCAGGATATTATTACAATGTACATGTTAATTTACGACAGTAATAACTAATCATAGCTTACCTTAGTATTGATTTATGTAACACTATCTAATTTATTATTTATTCAGAAACAATGTCTTCTAGAGTAGAAACAGAGCAAGGGTCGTTACAAGGGAAACAATGCAAGACTTATTATGATAAGAAATATTATAGCTTTGAAGGTGTTCCGTATGCTAAACCACCTATAGGGAAATATAGATTTAGAGTAATTTGCTTTTGTATACCATTTAAAACAAATAGGCAACGTATTTTTCTAACATCATAGATTTTTTGAGCATAATTGATATGTTGTCAACATTATTGTTGACTTTTAAATATCGCTAACAGATGACGTTTGTAGAAATATCGCTTTTGCTAAAATCTTCATATTCCAGCCGCCAGAAAAACCTGAAGACTGGAATGGTGTTCGAGATGCAACAAAGCCTGGAAATAAATGTTGCCAGCTTAAAACATACGATAAAACTTCTTTTGAAGGATCTGAAGACTGCCTGTACTTAAACGTATACACACCAAGCTTGCCAGTTGAGAAAAAAGAAAAACTACCAGTTCTATTTTTTATTCATGGCGGTCGTCTGGTTTTTGGTTATGGGGATTATTACAAACCTGATTATTTGATAAAACATGACGTCATTTTAGTCACAATAAATTATAGGTTACATGTATTGGGATTTTTATGTTTGAATATTCCTGAAGTGCCTGGCAATGCAGCATTAAAAGATGTTGCAATGGCACTGCATTGGGTGAATAAAAATATCAAAAATTTCAATGGCGATTCTAACAATGTCACATTATTTGGAGAAAGCGGGGGAGGTGCGATAGCAATGTCGTTTTTGACAAGCAAAATGGGTGAAGGGTTGTTTCATAAAGTGATGGGACAGTCCGGAAGCAGTCTCTCTGATTTATATTTCGATAACGAAGACCCGATAAAAAAAGCTGAAGTAATAGCATCAAATTTGGGTAAAGATCTCGACGATGTAAGATCTTTATATGAATTCTTAATGAATGTTCCTGTTGAATATTTAACTATGGCCTTTACTAAAGCTGAGATAAGTCGACCAAACGTTATAAGACCATTTTGCTTGCCAGTTGTAGAAAAGGAGTTCGAGAACGTAGAAAGATTTTTTGATGAATTCCCTAGAGTCGATATTTTCTTGAACAGGTATAAAAAGGTACCTATTTTAACTGGTATTAATTCTCACGAAAGTGCAGCTTTTTTGCGTAGAAATCACAATGGGAATATACGTTTCGATGATGACTTTTACTATTTTGTACCCAGTTATATGAATCTTCAGAAAGGCGATAAAAGAATCAAAGAAATTGAGGGACAAATTAGACAGTTTTATTTTAAAAACAAAGGAATTAATGAAAAGACTATAATGGAATATGTTGATTTTACTTCTGATAAATCATTTAACTTTGATACAATGTTGTTGCCAGAAATAGTGGCAAAACATTCGAAGCACGTGTATTTCTATAATTTTAAGTATTCTGGTAATTTGAATACAAAAACTATGAAACTTTTTGGCTTACAAGGGAGCTGTCATGGTGATTTGATACAGTATCAGTTTTATAGGAAGAATAAGCATGACAAATGTAATGAAAAGGATTTGATTGTAATTGTGAAGTGAAGTGAAGTGAACTCAGTGAAGCGTGGTGCAATTTCGCGAAACAGGGGTAAGCATAATTTTGTCTTTTTAATTAATTACAGACCATTCTCGGTTTTAATCAACTATATGTAAAGAGCGAACTCCTCAACTCTGCTAGCTGTTATTCTTTGGCGATGCCATTAATGCAGTGCTCCTCGTCTGTATTGCATTGTGGTACTACTCTCCATTCCACATTGCGTGAAGTATTCATAGGAGATTTTTCCAGAAACACAAGAATAATATCTATAAATATGCTTATTACAGGAAACCATTTTGGACAGACCGAGAGACAAAATGGCTGCCATATACCAAAGAAGGAAGGCATATTTTAGAGATTGATGAACAAGTGACTTGTGTTAAGAATCCGTATCTTGGCAGGTTTAATTTCTGGCTAAATACAAAAATACAAAATAGTTTATTTGCAGTAACAGATATTATTACAAATATGTTGTGATTGGAGCCTCCTTTTAAGCAAGTGCATGCTTGTGTCAGGGGACTCCGCTCTCCATACCAAGTATTCTTTGCAAATAATAATATACAACATAGTTATAATAGTTTAATCCCAATTAGGTGGGCGCGCGCGCGCATATGTGTGTGTGCGTGCTTACGTGCGTGCGTGTGCGTGCGTGAGTGTGCGTGCGTGTGCGTGCGTGTGCGTGCGTGAGTGTGCGTGCGTGTGCATGCGTGTGCGTGCGTGAGTGAGTGAGTGAGTGTGTGTGTGTGTGTGTGTGTGTGTGTGTGTGTGTGTGTGTGTGAGAGAGAGAGAGAGAGTGTGCGTGCGTGTGTATGTCTGATGTGCGACTGCGTGTTATTTCACATGAGTCAAGAGTGCTTCGGTCTCCTCGTATGTGAGAGATTTTATCCAGTGTTTTAGTGTGTTTTTTACTGCGGCATGTAATTTCGTGTAAATAGATAGTTTTTTATTTATATTATTGTATAGTTGTGCTGATCTTCTTCGAAACTGCATATGGGCAAACTTAGTTTTTACGTGAGGCACTTGTGCAACTGAGGCTTTCCTTCTTCTTGTTAGAATGGATGCATCATAAGGTAAACTTTTGTGTTTTTTTAAAACTGTATATAAAATGTACAGTTTCCTAACAGAGAGTAGGTCACTCACCCGATAGAGACTTTCAGTTGGAAACCTTGTCTTTTTGAAGTACATAACTTTAATCAGAGCTCGTTGTACTCTCTCGAGCTCTAAAAATTTGGTCTTAGCTGATCCTCCCCAAACAGGAATACAGTAACTCAGAACAGATTGTACTAGCGCAATATATATGTCATTTAACAGGTTCCTAGGTACGTTACGTTTAGTCTCAGTTTTTGATATCACATGTCTTAGCGTGCTAAACATCCAGCTGAACTTTCTTACCCTACCAGAAACATATTCAAGATGGGGATACCAAGATAAGTTTTGGTCAACAATAATGCCAAGATATTTCGTTTGGGCTACTTTGTTTATGACAGGACAGTTACAGTTTTTATCAGGTATGTTAACACAGGTGTGGATTTTAATATCAAGGTCAATCTTTGGCTGAGTAGCATTGGTTATACTGAAACAGATATAGTTTGTTTTATTGGTATTCAATGTGAGAAGATTAGTTTTTAACCACGTTGCCACTTTAGCCATACCTATTTCAGAGCAGGACTTTATATCACTCCAAGACTTGCCAGAAAAGACTACAGCGGTATCATCAGCGTATGAGAAGATAGTAGCATTGTTAATGTTCATACTACATAAGTCATTGATATATATAAGAAACAGCGTAGGGCCTAATACACTGCCCTGCGGCACGCCATATTTTACCTCTGCGTCTTCACTGGTATATTCTCCTATCCTTATCCTCTGTTTTCGATTTGAAAGATAATCCCTGAAGAGATCAAGAGCTTTTCCTCTTATTCCTGCAGTTTCTAGTTTGTACAAGAGCGTTGGGACAGAGACGGTGTCGAAAGCTTTTTTCAAGTCCAGAAATATGGTCATACATTTTTTTCCAGAGTCGAGATTTTCCTCTATAAGAGAAGTTAAAGCTATAACTGCATCTTCTGTTGAGTTGCCTTGTCTAAACCCAAATTGTTTGGGAGACAAGAAGTTAAATTTATTTAAGTATTTCATTAATCTATAATTTAGAAGTTTTTCCAAAATCTTTGATATTGCTGGTAAGACTGATATTGGTCTGTAATTGCTGACGTCGTCTCTGTCCCCGCTCTTGAATACTGGAGTTATAATGGAATGCTTTAGTGGTTCAGGAAAAGAACCTCTCGCAAAACATAAATTAGCGAAATGGGTAAGTATCGGAACAGCTTCTTTACTTATGTACTTTAGTAACCTTGTCGAAATATTGTCCCAACCTGGGGCACTTTCAGATTTTAGGTTATTCAAGATGGAGTTTATTTCGTCTGGATCGGTGTTGTACAGTACAAAAGAATCGGCTGGGGATGTCTGAGTATTTACTCGAGTTTGCGATGTAAAACCTGGCTCGATTTGTATACGCTGAGCTAGTTCTAATCCTATGTTGGCAAAATAGTTGTTTATATGATTAACTGAGTTTACCGGGCATGATTTTAAATTTAATAATTCAGTGTTGTCACTTTTAGATTTGTTAGAATACGTTATATTTTTTATATTTTTCCAGAGCATTTTGTTATTTTTAACTGATTTAGCCAGTAATTCTTTTTGATATTTCCTTTTAAGTTTTTTGATCAGATTGTTACAATAATTTCTATATCTATTGTAGGTAATTTTTAGTATTTCGTTATAAGGATCTTTTTTTGAATTTTTTTGCAACTTATTTCTATTTCTTATACACCTTAAGATGCCTGGGCTTATCCAAGGTTTTAAAGTGCGTTGTGAACGAGGGATATTTACAGTAGTAGTACTAATTTTAAGAGAGTTCGTTAGTTTTTCTATTAAGAGTTTAATTAACTCGTCAGGATCGTTACAAAAAAGCAGTTCTGATATTTTATTTTCTTTCAGGTATTTTAGGGCTTGATCAAAGTTTATGATTGTTTTAGTTTTAGGTGTTGTGGATTTATTCTTTAGTTTTGATAATGATAAAAACGTAGTGTGGTGATCCGTGACTGAAGTGTGTAGGACAGCAACAGAGGCAGATACTTTCTTTTTATCAATTTTTAACATAAAATGGTCTAGACAGGTTGACTCTCTTGTCGGTAAAGTATGACCTGGGAGTATCCCAAAAGCAGACAGCATATTTAAGTAGTTTATCCTATTTCTCTGTTCTTGTGTAGGTTCAGAATCTCTAGGCCTAAGGTTGATGTTGATGTCGCCCGTTATAATAATGTTATTTTGATGGGCTATAGTATCAAGATGTTTACTGAGGGAGTCTATAAAGCTATCAGCATTGAGGTTTGATGGTGAGCGGTAAATGCAGAGAACAGTGTTATTAAGAATGTCCAGTTGTAGGCCAGATGCGTGTGTAAGCGTTATTTCAGTGACTTTGTGTTTAAGAACATTTTTTATATAAATAACTACCCCATCGTTTTGGTTTAGTTGGTGTGTTGTTGCAAATGAACTATAGTCTCTAAGTTGTGGTATCTGTTTAAATTCACTAAGTCTACATTCTGTGAGAACCAGCACGTCAGGTTCAAACTGAAGAGCAGCTATTGTAGCTAAAAAGTTGTCAAAGTTACAGTAAACACTTCTTATGTTCTGCGATATCAGTGTCAGGTCAGATTTATTTACCGAGATATACTTTGCAAGATCCTGTATATCACATTCAGTGGAACTAGCTATTTCGATGAGGTCTATTTCAGCCAGAGTTCTTAAAACGTTGTGGCGAAAAGCCCACGTCAACTGTCAACGAACAATCGAGTAATTATGTGACAACACTAGTGTGTTGTCACATCACAAAAGGAAAATTAACGGTCGCAGAGTTTTGACCTAAAACCTTTGTTCATTATTATTGCTCCCGCGCCTTTGGCTTAGCCGGTTGAGCTTAATATATCACAGCAATCTATGTGTTACGCCTCGATCACATAATTATGTACAACACGTTAATAAGACACTGTAAATAACATCTACCTGCTACATTGTATTGTTGTATTAACACCAGTGCTCTCGTGACAATATAGTGCTTACGTATGTGTGGTGGTTTCATTCCGTAATGCACCCCATGGTGGTGGTGCTACACCCCCGCACCTATAAATGGTGACCCCTCTCGCGAACGCGCCTTATAGCGGGTGCCCCGAGAGCATTCCGATGCAGTGACGCAGTCCTCTTCGCTATCCAAAAAGACGTCGGAGGCGCCCTTCATGCATGTTGCGTGCCTCGCACCAAGCACGAGGTCGATACACAGTCTTTCATCAGTGCATGCTGCCTTTGGAATTGGTGAGATCCATCCAACTTACTAACTAGCATCGCGTGCTACCGAAACCCATTCTGCACGAGCTTACTACCGGACCCTCTGCTGCACGAGACCTACTGTACAGTGATTTGCCTGACGTACTGTAATTGCACGATGCACTAACAATTCAATAAATTGAGGTGGCAGGTACTATCAACCTATTTCAAACCTGCCTATCTTATGGGTTATTTTGGCTTGCTGCTGTCTGCACCGTTACTAGTGCTTACCTTACGTCACGAACCTATAGTTATAAAACTTTCGTTGTGCTAATTTACTACTCACTTTCTATTGGTTGATGCAAAAGGGACGGGTAATAGCTTTGATCATCCTGTGCATTGGATTTTGTCTCAAAAGTGGATAAGTTTAAACTGTGCTGATAGTACTTATTTTATTAAAGTTTGAGTTTAAGTTTTATCTAAACAAATGTTAACTTTAGGTTGTAATTTTTTGTTTATTTAAATGAAAGTTATATAATTGCAAGCTCATAAATGCAAGTATATACAACTTGGTTATTTGAACTTGTTCCTTTGTTTCTGTAAGTAAATATTTTATTAGGTAGGTACATGTTTAATCTTATGCCTTACTTTAATAACTTTTATTTCGCATAATACTTTTATTTGTTTTGTGTGTATAAATTATTCCTTTTGTGTGTTTTCTACTGTGTTTCTTTTACCATGTCGGCCGAGGAACTGCAAAAACAAGTAAGGGAACTAACACAACAGCTCGCTCACCTCCGCTCACAGGAGCACAGCATCAGCGCTGTCTCCATTAAGCTATCTGATTTCTGGCAGGACAAACCAGCAATATGGTTTGCACAAGCAGAGGCACAATTTGATATTGCTGGAATCACACAAGATTCCACTAAATATGGACATGTCTTAGCAAAATTGGATGCCCGCCTAGCAGATGAGGTGGAAGATATAATCACCAACCCTCCGGCCAAGGATAAATATTCAACGCTAAAGCAAGAGTTGATAAAACGGCTGAGCATTTCCCGGGAGCAAAGAATCCGGCAGTTACTAAGTGAGCAACAGTGTGGTGACAGGAAGCCATCATCGTTCCTGCGCCACCTCACTTCACTGGCTGGCAAGACTGACGGCAACGAAGACAGCATCATCCGTGAGCTTTGGATGCGGCGTTTGCCTCATGAGGTTCAACGCATCCTCTTGGCACAAGCTGACCTGTCCCTTCAAAAGCTCGCGGAAATCGCTGATGCCATTGTGGACACGCCCCGGACTTCTGCCAACGTTCACGCCACCTCCGCCGCCGCCAGCAGCGCCCCTGCTTCGGACCTGGATAAGCTCACGTACGCTGTCGCTGAATTATCAAAAAGAGTTGATGCTCTCAGCAATAGACGCGAGCGCTCACGTTCTCCGGAATACAGGTCGGCCTCGCGCTCCTCATCGCGGTCTTCTGCGGTACCACGTCAAGACCGCTTCTGCTGGTACCACCGACGTTTCGGGACCAGAGCCGCGAAATGCATCTCCCCTTGCATGTGGCTACAGGGAAAAGCCACGAGCAATCAGTAGAGGCGGCCTCCGATTGCAACCAACGCAGCCGCCGCATTTTCATATCCGACTCCGTAACCAAGGTTAGATTCTTGGTGGATACGGGGTCGGACTTGCTACCCACGTAACCTACTCAAGGGCCACACTACGCCGTCCAGCTTCGACGTTCGCGCCGCCAACGGGACACCGATAAAAACATACGGCCTTGTCCTACTCTCATTAAATTTAGGTCTACGGCGCGAGTTCCGCTGGAACTTCATTGTGGCGGACGTCAGCTTGCCTATCATCGGCGCTGACTTTCTGGCTCATTATCAACTGCTGCCGGACTGCCGCAACCAGCGGCTCATTGATGGGTCGACGTCGCTCTCAGCACCGGCTACTATTGCTGTGATCGAGCAAGCCAGCGTCAAAACAATTATTACCGATGATTCACCCTTCTCAAAAATCCTTTTAGAATTCCCTGACATTGTGCGACCGCCGGGCCTTCCCAGGAGTACTAAGCACTCCACGGTGCATCACATCGTGACCACCGAGGGACCTCCCGTTTCTTGTCGCCCACGACGACTCGCGCCTCTAAAACTTCAAGCTGCAAAGAAGGAGTTTGAGGAAATGGTACGAGATGGCACAGCACGGCCTTCTGACAGCTCTTGGTCTTCTCCACTGCACTTGGCAAAGAAGAAGGACAACAATTGGCGTCCGTGCGGTGACTACCGCGCCTTGAACGCCCGTACTGTCCCGGACCGCTATCCTGTGCGTCATATCGGGGACTTTAACAACAACATTGCTGGCTGCAGCATTTTCAGCGTGTTGGACTTGGTGAAGGCGTACCAACAGATTCCAGTTGCTGAAAATGACATTTGCAAGACGGCAATCACTACACCATTTGGCCTTTATGAGTTCCCGTATATGACGTTTGGGTTACGCAATGCGGGGCAGACCTTTCAGCGATTTATTGATGAAGTTACCCGCGGCCTTGACTTTTGTTTTGCATATGTCGACGACATTCTGGTGTACTCGCGGGACGCTCCTCAGCACGAGGACCATCTCCGCCAGCTTTTCAAGCGCTTATCGGAGTACGGTGTCGTCATTAACTTTGCCAAGTGCGTGTTCGCAGCGGATGAGGTATCGTTTCTGGGATACCGCATTTGTAAAGATGGGGTGTTTCCGCCGCGCGAGCGCATCGACGCTCTGCGGAGTTATCCTCTACCGAAAACGGTTGAAGGTCTCCGCAGATTTCTTGGCATTATTAACTTTTACCGGCGTTGCCTGCCTAGAGCTGCCGAACTTCAAGCGCCCCTCATCAATGCCTTAGCAGCGTCCAAACTTAAGGGTGCCAAACCGTTCCCATGGACGCCCGAGTTAGAAGCCGCCTTCCAAAGTTGTAAAGACCATCTAAGCCAAGCAACACTACTGGCCCATCCAGTTCTAAACGCCCAGCTTGCAATTTTTACGGATGCCTCATCGAGCCATGTTGGTGCCTGCCTCCAGCAATCTGTCAGCGGCCACTGGCAGCCCTTGGCGTTCTTCAGCAAAAAGCTAACGGAACGTCAAGCTGCTTGGCCCGCCTACTACAGAGAATTGCTGGCGGTATATGAAGCCGTGCAACATTTTCGGTACATTGTAGAAGCGCAGCACGTAACAATTTATACGGACCACAAGCCCCTGACCTTCGCGTTTGCGCAGCGTCGCGAAAAGTTGCCTCCAATTCAGGCAAACCAGCTGTCCTTTATCTCACAATTCACGACGGACATTGTCCACGTTAAAGGGAAAGACAACGTGGCTGCAGACGCTTTTTCTCGGGTCGAAGCGATTCGGCTCGAGGAAGATTACATTGCGCTCGCAGACGAGCAGGCTTCGGATCCGGAATTACAATCTTTGCTCAGGAACTCATCTTTGAAATTGGAAAAGATCAACTTGCCTGGCACAGACATCTTCCTCTTTTGCGACTCATCGACGGGGAAGCTTCGGCCATACCTTACTCCATCTTTCAGACGACTGTTCTTCGACAAGCTGCACAACCTCAGCCACCCAGGCGTACGAGTAACCGCACGATTGGTGGCCGATCGATTCGTTTGGGCCAACATGAGGAAGGATTGCCGCAGCTGGGCACGATCTTGTCTTGCCTGCCAACGGAGCAAGGTCTCCCGTCACACGCACACTCCTCTGGGCTCTTTTACTTCACCTACAAAGCGCTTCCGCCATGTCCACATCGACATTATCGGTCCTCTCCCTTACAGCAAAGGCTTTCAGTACTGCCTTACTGCTGTGGATAGATTCACTCGGTGGCCCGAAGCTTGGCCGATGATCGGCATTACCGCGGAAGAAGTCGCCGATACATTTTTCAGAGGGTGGATAGCTCGCTTCGGAGTTCCATCTTTGGTAACTACAGACCAAGGACGGCAGTTTGAGTCTGCGCTATTTAGGGCCTTGATGGACTTGTGCTCAGCCCATCGCGTTCGCACTACAAGCTACCATCCGTGTGCGAATGGGCTTGTTGAGCGCATGCACCGGCAGCTTAAAGGAGCTATCATGTGCCACAAGGACTCTTGGTACTCTGCCTTACCTGTAGTTCTTCTTGGCATGCGTGCCGCTTTGAGGGAAGACATGCAGACATCCTCCGCCGAGCTCGTATATGGGGAACCATTATGCTTGCCCGGTGAATTTGTCGCTCCCTCAGCGGCCGGTAATTGTAACGCAGCCAAATTTGTTACCGAACTCCGGAGCCACATGGCACGCTTAAAGCCCTTTCTGGGGACTCGTCACGGAGAAAAGGCGACCTTCGTCTCTAAGGACTTAGCGACGTGTAGTCATGTCTTTCTCCGTGATGACGCCGTTAGGCCGTCGCTCAAGCCACCTTACACAGGTCCGCACAGGGTATTGGCACGGACCGACAAAACGATATCCATCGTCGTTGGGGAGAGAACGGTGCAGGTAAGCTTAGATAGAGTAAAGCCGGCATATATTGCGGAGGATTCTTCGGATCCTCCCGCAACTTCTGCGCCAGCCGCAGTTCCTACGCCACCCGCGGCTCCTGCGCCGCCCGCAGCTCCTGCGCCTCCCGCAGCACTTCCTGCGTCACCGATGCCTGTTGTCTCCAAGCCGCCACCTGCCACTATTACTCCATACACCACGCGCTCGGGACGTAGAGTTCATTTTAAGCTCCCGCATGACGTGTGAAACACCTTACTTGTTGTTGCAGTTGCTCCCCCGTATTTTTACACTTTTGTATATTTTTACACTATATTTTGTTTTACGTTTATATTGCCTTTACATTTTATTTCACTTGTAAACTGTTATTTTTCTTTGACGTCGGTTTCCTCCTCTCCGTGGGGGGGTGGTGTGGCGAAAAGCCCACGTCAACTGTCAACGAACAATCGAGTAATTATGTGACAACACTAGTGTGTTGTCACATCACAAAAGGAAAATTAACGGTCGCAGAGTTTTGACCTAAAACCTTTGTTCATTATTATTGCTCCCGCGCCTTTGGCTTAGCCGGTTGAGCTTAATATATCACAGCAATCTATGTGTTACGCCTCGATCACATAATTATGTACAACACGTTAATAAGACACTGTAAATAACATCTACCTGCTACATTGTATTGTTGTATTAACACCAGTGCTCTCGTGACAATATAGTGCTTACGTATGTGTGGTGGTTTCATTCCGTAATGCACCCCATGGTGGTGGTGCTACACCCCCGCACCTATAACGTCATTATCCATTTTTATTAGTAATGAGAATAGACGTGTTTTCTAGATACATATACCACAGAGGTATAATATAGATATAATTCTCCTTGGAGTAATAGCATGAAATTTGTATATTATCTTTATAAATAGACCGATATGAAATTATACAGGTTTTAGGGAACTTCTGAGTTAGCGGAAACTTCTTCCATAAAGTGAATTTTTTAGTCCATACTGCTGTTCGAAATGTGTGCAATGTTTTTATATTTTCACGGAGAAGTGTAGGGTTATGCTTGTAATAAAGTGTTAGGTGTGCGAGTTCTATGTTTTTAATTTGTATAAATATTATAGTGTAAGAGCAGTATATGGAAAACCGTAGTGATATAGTATTATTTGTGTTGAAATAAGAGTAACGTGTTAGAAATGTAGACAGTATTAGTAATATGTTATATTGAGTGAATTTGAGTGGTATTGTTGTGAGTGTAAAAACACATGCATTTATAGCAAAATAACAAAACAGGTAATTTATAAGGATACAATAATAGAATAGTATTACAATGCGCATAAATGAGTTAGACTCAAAACAGGTGCCTAGTTTGAGTAATAAACACCATGTACTATTAATATTACGGGACAAACATCAAAATTGTAGTTCTTAAATCATTAACAGCCCTCGCATTAAATGATTAAAAATGCGCATGTTTTTGTTCCATTTTTGTCCATTAACCTACCTATTTATTACGAGTATATAGGTATAATTTACCGACTGATTCGTTGTTGGCCGTCAGAGACACGTTAATTAATATGCCTAGCGGTTAGAAGGGTAATGCTTAATCAATAGTTATTGGCCTGGTGGCACAGTGGTTAGTGACCCGGACTGCTAAGACGAAGGTCTTGGGTTCGATTTCCACCCAGGACAAATCTTGGTGTGATGAGTATGATTGCTTGTTCTGTGTCTGGGGGTAATTTATCTATTGTATGTATGTGTTTACAAAAAATAATAATTTAACTACTATATCTGTTCCTACACAAGCAAATATAATTGTTTAATTTGGGACTATATGGCGCTGTGTATATTAGCCCCCCGATCCCCTAAAACTAGTGTCCGGTAACGTCTTGAGACTATGTTCGTCCCCACATGGGGAGCCCTCATGGCAGTTGCCACAGTACTTGAACGGTTCGATTCGACCGTCCTCCGACGGCTCACCGAAAAAGTCCGGTGAACCAATAGAGGCCCTTCCGGCCGATTGGGTTAGGTCATCCGCAAAAAAACAATGTGTATATTATTATATTTTGTATAGACATTTAAATACTGAACTGTAAAAGTAAATGTAAGACTGGTTATATAAATAAAATAAATAAAAAAATTAATGCCATCTAGCGGTGACTAGTATGTACCTATTTAGGTGAAAAAATAATTTGATTTCAACGCCATCTAGTAAAGTAGATTAAACACACATGTGTTTAATCTACTTTACTAGATGGTTATGGTGATTTTCTTCTAAAGTGGCTACATACAACTTTCATGTCAGTTGAGCAACAAATGTGTGATGATAATTAATAATTTTTGATTTTGTAGATAGTATATATAGATGCATTGCTCTACACGCCGCAGTTTGTGGGTTCCTTTTCCTACTAGAATATTTGTGTACATGAACATTATTTTGTCCGTTTGGTCTAGCTATAGATAGACCGTTTAACTCGCGTATCGCCTATCGCCAAATTCTGACTCCTCAAGCCGTACAGACAGTGATGATGATTCAAGCGATATGGATATTAGTGACATTACTTTTATCTGTGGTTAAATAGTTCTTTATGAGATTTAATTAATGTTATATGACTTTGTACCTCAGATGGCGATACGCGAGTTAAACGGTCTATTTAAAGTAGTATTGCATCTATCTATATAGTAAAAAAAAATCTCGCTCTCGAGATTTAGCAATACAAACATTCGTCAATGCATTTTATTATAGAGGTATGCAAGTTAAATATAGTTCAATGAAAAAAACTATATATTTTTAAATATAATTTTATTTACGCATAGTAATTATACAAAAATATAATTCTAAAATCTATAAAATTTAATTAAAATGAAAATGATTAGAACTATGTTTATTGGCACATAATATCTACACTAAGTAATAATTTTGAATAACAATTTAAAACACTTTGTAAACACATATTTGCAAAGATCTGTTTCAAGTCCTTGGTAATTTTCACCCTTGATGGTATATAATAATATTTCACCTACACACAGCGCTGTTTAGTCCCATCAAGCATTCACATTTGCTTGTGTTCCGGGTACTAGGAACGGATCTACTTAAATTTTGTAAATACATACATACTATAGACAAATTTGGGTCTACCAAACACAGTACAATCATGCTCAATACACAAAGATTTGTCCCTGGGTGGGAATCGTACCCACGCCCTCCGATTTAGCAGGCGGGGTCGCTAACACTATGTGGATACATTATATTCACCGTTTTTGTTAACTTAAGCACTGATAGAGGACATTAATTAGCACACAAGTAATATTATTAACATGACTTATTTTTTTTATAGCCTGTAATGTCCCACAGCTGGGCAAAAGCCATAGCCTTCCATCTGTCCCTATTGCTAGCTTCTTCCGTCCTAGTAACGACAAACCAGTTTAGATCATAGCACCATCGCTTCCATGACTTCCAAAATGACTTCTAACAAATGCAGTATCCACGATATGTCAGTAACATCAAATATTTGCCTCAGACATTGTTGATCTTTGACGGGCCGGTGGCGTGGTCGGTAAGATACTTGCTTTTCACGCCGCAGGTCGTGGGTTCGATTCCCACCCGAGACAAACATTAATGATGAACATTTGTGTTTGTGTCGAGTCTGGGTGTAAATATCTATATTTAAGTATATATTTACAAAAGAAAAGTATTACATGTATAGTATATACCAGTTATCTGGTTTCCATAACACAAGCTCTGCTTAGCTTGGGACCAGATGACCGTGTGTGTTAATGTCCCAGAATATTTATTTATTATTATTATTATTATCTTTGCTAATATCTTTACAAATGTCTTATAGCACCTAAGATCACATACAGAAAGAAAGCAGGTTATTTTCTTCCTATCAGTAGGTATACGCCTACAAAATGACTAGGTCAGGTCAGGTAGGTTCAGGTCACCAGCAGCAGTTAGCGCCGACTACCTGCTTTGTTTCTGTATGCGCCCTAACGCTGTTTACAGCTTTTTTGTAATTCTCCAAACAATTTTATCAAGTGATTTAACAGTATAATTATAATAAAATTTTCGTAATAAGATTCTAATATTACATACATAAACAAATTTAATGTTCTTTTTCAATAATTTTTTAACAGTAATTTTCACCTTTTTTATTTAAATTTAAATAAACATAAAAACTTATAACACATCTAAATGCTCGCTATTTAGATAGCTTTTAGAAATTTTATGAGGTCATAAGTATACAATAATAAAATGGAATGATTTATTAGGAATTTAGCCCCTATGCGTAGGCGCTGATTTACGGGGAATGTAGATGCAATTGGGCATATTTCTATCCAGGGCCACTAGACAGTTGCATAAATAACAAAGACCAAAATCGGTATGTCTAAGACTAATCATTCGAGAATATGTGACATCCACCAACCCGCACTTGGCTAGCGTGTGTGGATTAAGGCCTAAACTCTCACAACTCGAAAGAGTTTAGAGAAGACCCGTGCTTAGCAGTGACACTAAAAAGGGTTGAAGCAAGTGATTTCACATACATTTTATTCTTTTCAATCTTAGTTTTGTTATTACAATGTGATTTTGTATATGCCTCTAGTAGTGTCTTAGTGGGAATAGACAATTTCTACCATACTGAAAAGAGAGGTAATGGCCATATTGAGAGATGACAACTGTTAGGGTAAACGAGTTCTTGAGTGGAGACATCGACTAGATACATATAGACATCGCATGGCTGGGCAGTCGAACTTGCCTAATACCTTGATCACAAGTACCGAGCAAAAGGGCGAGAGTCCAAATAATTAATACGTATAAGTACATAGGCTCGCAATATTTTTACAACAGACTACTCTGCCGAGAGCACTGTCTCGCTCTTTTGATCTGTTTGTGTGATCAAAGTATAACTTATGTTTTATTACAACTTAATGTCCAACCAAAAACTAATTTTGATTAATTCCTTTAGAAACATGAACGAACTAATCAAAATTACCTATCTTTCTCGATACTCCATTAAGTTTTGACGATTACAATTTCATACAAAATTTGAAGAAAACGGCGTCTGGTAGGTATCTAGTCAATGAGTGGAGACCACGGATTAGTAAACGTAGGTCAGATTAAGTGGAGTCACGATCTCTGCAAGGTGGCTGGTAAGAGCTGGATGAGAGTAGAAGAGGATCGTGCTCGGTGGCGTGATTAGGGAGAGGCCTATGTCCAGCGGTGGACTGCAATAGGCTGATGATGAGGTTTTTGTCTGCTTTTATCCGTCAGGCTCCCATTTTTAGAACTTTATGGGCAGAATCTAGTATTTATAATGTCAATATTATAATGAACTATACATAGAAGAAAATGTAAAGATTTACCTAACACTTATTTTAATGGAAAAATATCTTATATCTATAATAATATGCTCTAAATATCAAAATATACATAATTCATTAATTAAAATAGTAAAATCTTAATTATATATTTGACAATATTAGTGTTGCCTTTACTTAAAAAACTACCAAAAACGGAATGTTTACAAAAAATCTTAGCAAAAATTTCGTTGACATCCATCAACTCATACTAGACCAAAACGTGTGTGAAAAAACTAAACTGAGACCTGTGCCCACCAATGGAACACTTAAGGTACAGTATGAAACTAAAAACTATACTATAGTACAAATCTATACAAATCAGTCCTACGAACCAGTGTTGCCAGCTCATTACTGCATATTTTCTACCATCTCACATTCTTTATCAAGGGCAACACTAATACACTTAAACTGATGAAATGTAAATAAATACTGCAAAATAACATTAAAGTGACTTTAACGACTATACGAACCGACTCTATTAACAAGACTTTTCAAAATCGATACAGCAAATCTAGAGAAATACGGCATTAGGGAACTTCGGCAATGATTTTACGACGTTTACGACGCTAAAATGCGTTGCTACCTAATATGCCACAAATTTATACACAAACCGTCAACCACATACATATATACACCGCATAGGTGAGCACTCGCGGTCACCTATCTTAAGTTGTATTACTACATATCATCAGACCATAAACTAATTTTGATTGGTTCGATCAAGGACAAGAAGTTGAACGAACCAGTCAAAATTAGCTTCTTCCCTGATAATCCGTCAACTTTTGACGATTGCAATTTTATGCCATATTAAAATAAGGTTTCTAACAGGTATCTAGTTGGTGTCGCTTTACAATCCATCTTTGTTTAGGCCCCAAAAAGGGTGACTTCTAAAGGAATACAAATTTTCAAACGATTTACAAACGAAAACAACGTAAAGAAATTTAGTATCTTGCTGGCCATTTTTTCATCATAATAGGCTTGCGCTTGACTACAACTTGGCTTTTGTTAACCAATGATGTGGTCTGTGATGAATCACGATTACTCAGTATATACCGATCCACTCGTGACTTGAAGACAGTCATATTACAGATATTGATAATCAGACGTTAGCAGCGAATTCTACAACATAACAGTTTGCACAATATAAGGTCGCGTGTTCGAATCCCAGTCGTGCCCACACATCATCGTAAGGAAACCGGCGTGTCTAAGAACTAATCATTCGAGGACATGTGACATCTACCAACCCGCATTTGGCCAGCTTGTGTCGATTAAGGCCTAAACTCTCTCAACTCGTAAGACAGTTGAGAGAAAACCCGTGCCCAGCAGTGGGACATTAAAAAGGGTTGAAGTGAAGTGAACAGTTTGCGCAAGAAGAGGAAGCCTAGGGCTTTGTGGAATTTAAATATTTTGGTGATATCGCCAAGAAAATTTAAGCTTCTTCGTTCGTCTTCCGAAGTACTCTAATGCCCAGTATTTATCTACATGCTGTATTATTTACTTTTTACCTCCAAGCGATTCGAAGAAATTAACAAATTTATTAACCCCAATATTCTTAGGTAAATCGTCTTCTGGAGGATCATTTGCCCTGATCACATCTTTAGGTGCACCATTTGCATTCGTCACCATTTTAATTTCGTTTGACGTTCTAGGTTTTTTATCAACGCCATTTTGATAATTAACACCATTATTAATAGGTGTGATAGGTCTTTCTTCTTTAATTGGTGCTTGGACTTCAACTTCTTCTGTGACAGAATCAGGAATAGTTTCCGTTGATTCAATTACTTCAGACGTCTCGATAATATTAGATTCTGATGTAATAACAATGTTTTCTGTGTAACTGTTGACTTCATGAACATTGTTTTCTTGTATATCAATAACTTCTTTTTCTTCCTCTTTCTCTTCCTCTTTCTGTATTTGAGCGGGTATTTCGTCAACAATCTGTACTTTATCCAAATTTTCTGGAATGTTTTCTATTTTCTCTGGAATTGTTTCTTGAATTTCTTCAGTGTGTTGGTCCCAGATTTTGAAGTGTTTTGTGTAAAGCGATTCCCAGTAGTCCATTTTCTCTTTCTCCTGGTTTGTGATGATGGTTAGTTCTTTGTTAATTTCAAGGCAGTTAAGGGTATCCTGGGTGACTGGTAGCCAGGTTGTGTTTAGATAGTGGTTTTTGTCTGGAGTTGGGTTACTGGAGAAAGATAGATGAATATTAGAAACAAATTTAATACTATCTAGCTGAATTTAAATCGAGTTGTGTTGAAGAATAGTTAAATAAAGCCTTTTGATGAAGTTTTATTAAAATCGTTCACAACATTGAAATAAAACTACTTTTTAACGGAAATCTAAGACAATACTTTGGTTCACAACAATCGTATCGCATGCAGACTGTAGAAGATTAGCTGATTTTTAAGATTTAGCTTGACCCTCTCCCCCCGTAGAACACCTCACGTAATTAATGGACGACCCTTTAGCTAGTCTCACTCTAGGTTAGTTAGTTAAGTAGTCTCCTAACATTTTTTGACTTACCCGAATTTAGCAAAGTTGGTCCATAGCCGCAGCATCCTCTCTCTCACTTTGATATCAAGATCTGAAGGCTCCACGTCTTTCTGGAAATCGTTACTAAACAGATACGGTATATCATCCATATGCATAGCGTAACCTGTGTCCGTTCCAGATGGTAGTTTCTTAGCTATGTTTAAACCGCCGTTGTAATCAAAATTATAGAAATAAATAGGTTTATTAATCACTTTTACTAAGTAATTTATGTATCTATTAATAGCTACATTCATTACTCGATCGGAAACTAGCCGGAATTTTCCAATTTTGTTTTCTGAATCAATGGAGTACAATTTTTGTAATTCATCGACGATTTTCTGTTCTTCCTCTGAACCGCTTTCGATGTTAAGTTCTTCAGGAATCAACACATTTAAATCCTCAATTGGAACGTCTAATGCGAATTCTAAAGTCGTTTTCCCGATCATAACTGGTAAGTCTGCAACTCTGCCTGATGTTAGGTAATCAATAAATGGTTCAGTGAATAATGCTTCGACACCAGGAAATTCTTTTTCAACAACCAAGCCAAAAGTAATTAAATTTTTACCAAAACCTGCCATTGGTGATATCGATTCGTAAGCCTCAACCAATTCTTTAGCTGTAGTAGCGTTCAAGAATTCTAGAATCTCGTCAGGGTCTGTCGCATCGCTGCCTAGATATTTGACTAATTTCCTCGCATTGTCTAGAGGATTTTTCTGTACCATCCAAGTACATAGGCCTACGCCTGACTGAACGATAGCTTTGCTAATTAAACTCTTACTTAAAGGACTAGCAGTTAACAAACTAACGATTCCACCACCAGCAGATACACCAAATGCAGTCAAATTTGAGGGGTCTCCACCAAAATTTTTAATGTTTTCCTTAACCCATCTCAAAGCTTGGACACAATCTTTAACTCCTGCATTTCCTGGTACTTCTGGCGTGTTCAGACTTAAGAATCCTAGTACTCCACATCTGTAGTTTAGGGTAACAATTATGACATCTTTTTCTACTAAATAATCTGGACCATACATTGCAGAATTTCCTGAGCCGAATCTTAAGCCTCCTGCATGGAACCAAACCATTACTGGAAGGTTTGTAGAGTTTACATCTGGGGTGTAAACATTAAGGAAGAGACAATTCTCATCGCCCGTGTATTGTTGTGTTCCAAAGAAATCATTTTGTGCAGTGACGTTACCTTCAGCGGTGGCGTCACGGATACCATCCCAAGGTTCTGCAGGCTCCGGGTCCTGGAAAAATAGAATTTTATTGACAAAATATAGGACGTATCAGCGAGGGTTTTTGTGTGAAGTATTCTAACGTTTTTCTTCAACCTTTTTTAGTATCCAATTGCTGTGCACAGGGTTTCTTTGAACTATCTTATAAGTTGAGAGTTTTGGCCTTAATTTAACACCGAGTCAAGTGATGAAGATGGCACATGTCCTCTGATGATTAGTTCACAAGGACACCCAAACATTTTTTTTTACGGGGACCGCTTCGCCTCTGATAGGATTTTAATTTAATTTCATAGTATAGCTTCCAAAAAAATCCCGTAAATATAAATTAAAAAATGCAGTCATACTATTATTTAGTTTTATTTTAAGCAGGTGATTCAAAACTAACAAATACCCAAGTTACATAATCATTGCTTGACGCGTTTAAGATGCTGCAATCTTATCATTACAGATAGTTGATACAATGATAATTTATCAGTCTCTACTATGTTTGTTCTACTAACTTGCTAGCTTTTACCCGACTGTGCCAGGAGGGTTATGTTTTTCAGGAGTATTTATGTTAGTATGTATATTCTTTTGCCACGCTTAAGAATTAAACAGCTAGTCGCATTTGAGCTTGAAAGTGTTTTTACGCCGTGAATGTGACACTGGTTACATATTCTACATTATAAAAAATATATATTTACTGTCTTATTGACGGGCCGGTGGCATGGTCGGTAAGATACTTGCTTTTTACGCCACAGGTCGTGGGTTCGATTCCCACCCGAGACAAACGTTTGTGTGATGAACATGTCTGTTTGTATCGAGTCTGGTGTAAATATCTATTATAAGTATATATTTACAAAAGAAAAGTATTATATGTATAGTATATACCAGTTATCTGGTTTTTATAACACAAGCTCTGCTTAGCTTGGGACCAGCTGACCGTGTGTGTTAATGTCCCAGAATATTTATAAAAATCTTATAAGCAGAGAACTTGTATTTTTTTAATAATAAATTTACCTTAAACCTGAGGGATCCCAGCGGTGGTTTAGCGTAAGGTATGCCCTGGAAGCTGTGGTAGGCCTTGCCCGACGGACTGGTCGCTATTCGGCCTAGTAGCTGGCCTTGTTCCACAGTGACCACTGGTGCTTCCGACATCTTGCCTCCCCTGGAAATAAATATTGAGATCTATTAATATTAAAAAAACATGTGAGATGTCTTTACGACACTCCCGGTTGGAACGAAGTAGAGATTAATATGAGATTTTCAGAGAATATAAATGATTTGAATAAATTGTTTTTTTCTGGTTATAAGGTGAAACAGACCAACGTCGTAGGCAAATAGGCCTAATCTTTTATTGGCACTAAACCAAATAGGCCTTAACTTAGCACAAATCTAAATAGATCTGGACTTTATCTGGCACTGAACTTAATAGGCGTCGACTTTAATTGACACTAAGCCAAAAAGGCCAAGACTTTAACATATTTTTAACTTCTGTTTATAATTAAATGTTTTAAATTACTGTTTCTAAGTAAAAACAAAAAAAAAAATTGGCACTTCGATAAAGTTTAGATACGATACAGGCTGTGCCTATAGGCCGACCGTTTAACTCGCGTATCGCCTATCGCCAAGATTCTGCTCCTCAAGCTGCACAGACAGTGACGATGATCGAAGCGATATGGATATTAGTGACGAATAGTCTTACATTACTTTTATCTGTGGTTAAATAGTTCTTTATGAGATTTAATTAATATTTTATGACTTTGTACCTCAGATGGCGATACGCGAGTTAAACGGTCGGCCTAGTATGGCTAGCATAGTGATTTTAATTTATAACTGGACTGCAATAAAACTTTTTGAACGTTAACACGCTCAACGTCCAGTGCCCCAATTTTGAGTCTATGAACTAGCTCCACACGTCCGTGCCCCATATATGGGTCACTACGCAACGATCAGGTACGCACTAAAGGTAATTTAGAAAAGGTACGTAGTGAGTTAGTAGTGAGAGTTTATCTCAGTGCAAGAGTCTGTTAAAGCACCTACTGAAATGAAAAATCTAAGTATTTCTAGTACACACATATAAAGATTGAAGTAATATCGATGGTCCCAATTAAGAAAATCGATAGTTTCATTTTGTCGATTTTCACTTTTTTACATAAATGTATTCGCAAGAATGAATTCTACTATAAAAAGTAACTTCAAACAGCTCTACTGAAAAGTGGTCATTTTGTAGATACTACTTTCTTGTTTGGGACCATCGATATGTGGGACGCAGAAGGAAATGAAAACATTTTGTATTGAGACGTTAAACGTGGTAATGGGCACTTAACGAAATCGACCTATTTTAATTAGCCTTATTACTTATGTTTATATTCTTATCACAATAGATAAGAATCAATAATTGTTTGATGCACCGAAATCTATCGAATCAATCCGATCTATCGATTATTCAATCTTAATGATAAAGTTAATTTATTCATACTGTTTATTATTAGATAATAATAATAATATAGTGGGACATTAACACACACGGTCATCTGATCCCAAACTAAGCAGAGCTTGTACTATCGAAAGGTAACTGGTAATATACTACAATACTTTTCTTTTGTAAATATATACTTAAATATAGATAATTACACCAGACACAAGACAAACCAACATATTTAAATGTGGGAATCGAACCCACGACCTGCGGCGTGAAAAGCAAGTATCTTACCGACCACGCCACCGGCCCGTCAATCAGATATGTATTTAATTGGATCACTATTCACTGTGAGGAAACCGGCATGTTTAAAACAATAAAGGAGAGGTCAAAAGTGGGATAGAATTTTGAACACCAATGTGATATACCTCATTGGAAAGCTTATTTAATAAGCTGTTAGAATTTAACTAAACACGAATTTTAGGAGCACCCATTTTTGTAAAAATCTAAAAAATGTAATAGAAAAACAAAACGCACATTACCTTTAATTATCCGTTTCCTAAGCAGTATAAATATTGCAATCACGTCAATAATTTCATTCTATTAGAGTACTTTTCTCTTGTAATATTATTCCAGCTGCAGTTTAATGTAATTATGACGAAAAATATTTGTTATCTTATTAGTGTAATAACAAAACGCGTGGAAAAAATATAATTACGGGAAACGTCATGATGTCATTGTCATTGATCAGTTTGATTGACAGCGCTCTAAATAATTTTAATTTTCTTGGTTGCTCAATTGTCATTTGGCCATGGGGTTGCCAATTGCAATAATCATAATATTGCATTAAGGATTCTTATTTTCAATTTCAATTTTTAAAAAAACGGGGGGGTGTAAAATTATTTTAAATACACCAAAAAATTTAATTAATTATGCTCTATTAACATATGTAACTCAGATTGCTGTACAAATTAACAATTATTTTAATCCCAGGCACTATACATTTTTTGAACGTCTCCTTTAATGTGTATCATCATCGCAATCCCGCCACCGCTACTCCTGCGCACCAGGAAGAGACTCGGGATTTGAACCCGGCCAAGTCCCGGGACGAAAAGAGAAATAGAAAAATGGAGCAAACAGGTGACAGTATGGTACCCTAGGGATAGCGTGAGGAACCGAGGTCGCAAAACTAGAAGATGGGAAGGTGACCTAAAACTGACCGTAGGACCCCTTTGGATGAGAGTGGCAACAGATAGGAAGCAGTGGCAACGGTTGGAGGAGGCCTCTGCCGTAAGGCACACCGAAATAAGAGACATTTTGTGATTTTCGTGTAATCCGTAATTTTCATGTTTTTTTTAATGTTTTATCAGTCACAAGTGTAACTATTCGGAAATAAAGGCTTTATTATTATTATTGTAATATAAGTCCCGGGACACCTTGTCTCGGATCCCGCATGAATTTAATCAGAAAGATAATAGGAGGAGTTGGAAAGTTACAGTCTACTTCCCTCCAAGCAAAGCGGGAGACAGGATAGAGAAAAGAGAGGTTTAAATTGCCTTATCTTCTTTTTTGATCCTATAATAGGCTTGCGCTGGACCACAATTTGCCTGATGTGAAGCAATGTAGTCTACGATAGAACGCGCTTACCCAGTAAGTACCGATTTACTCTTGACTTGAAGACAGGCAGATTAGTTATCGGGAAACATAGACGCCGGCAGCGAATTCCACAATTTGGCAGTTCACACAATAAAAGTGGGAGCAAAGCGCTTTGTGCGTACCCGTGGAATTTCCAACATATAATGGTGGCGCATAGCCGTCTACTTGTCCGGTGGAAGAACGGGGATGGGGGAATAAGATAAATCAAAAGGGACTAAGCACGACGGGTAATGCTAATAATCTAAGGGGACCTATTAGAGCTGGTTCCAGTGATAATTATGGCAATATCTTTTAAATGCACGGGAATGTACACCGGTTGCAACAAGATCGATATAATATACCGCCCTAGATAATTATTATTTCGTGTCCCACTGCTGTGCACGGGTCTTCTCTCAACTATCTTACGAGTTGAGAGTGTTTAGACGTAATTCACACACGCTGGCCAAGTGCGGGATGGTGGATGTCACATGTCCTCGAACCATTAGTTCTTAGATATGTCGTTTTCCTCACGAAGTTTCCTTTACAGGTATTAAGCAGCGGCTATGAAACACATCAAACAAAGATGTTTGGGCAAGGGGATAATACCCGCGACCTTATATTTCAAAGGCGAGGCCGATACCTCTGCACCACTACTGCTCATCATCATCATGAAAAAAAACTCGAGCAATAAACTATTATTAATATACTCAAATGAAATTTTACATAATATCGTTAAATATAGTTAGAAAGCGTTAAATTTAACAAGTAATTTTTCACACACAATTATTTAAACAGCTGGTAATGATGTCATTAATCCGTTAGTAATGATGTTATTAAAAATAAAAAACGTGTAATATTTAGTTTGAATGACCTAGTAATACGGTTCAAGGTCTTTGATGTGCAAGGTCAAGGTTAAATAACGCGATGAGACGAGCTGGGACAATGGCGACGAACATTGGCGTTACTTTGCTTCTGGACCCTGGTCCTCACTCTTTTGATTTACTAGCGCATTTTGCTCGAACGCAACATATTTAAAAAAACATATGTAAAAATAAAGTGAATCAGCAGCCTACTCTAGTCCACGGCTGGACATCCAGTTCTTGCCGGCCGCCCTGCTGAGATCGGCACTCCACCTAGTCTGAGCGTCCTACGCTCCGTTTGCCAATCCGTGGCCTCCACTCAAGAACTCGTTTACCCCAGCGGTTGTCAGTTCTGCGGCAGATATGACCGATTCACTGCCACTTCAGCTTACTAATGCGGAGGGCTATGTCGATTACATTAGTTCTCTGTTTAATCACTTTGTTGCGTATTCGATCCGTGAGAGAGACACCGAGCTTAGCCCTGTCCATAGCTCGCTGAGCGACTTTGAACTTATGGACTAGTCCTACCGTGAGTGGCCACGTTTCGGCGCCGTATGTTATAACGGATAGGATGCATTGGTTGAAGACTTTCCTCTTTAGACTCTGTGGAATGGACGCCCAATGGTAAGCAGAAAAAAATGGAAAATGTCGATTGAAAACTAATTTACGTATTCTCAGAATGGTGTCTGCTAGGAGTCTGCTGAGTCAATGTTTGTGGAAGCTTACTTTCGTGCAGGTTTGTGGTGAATATCATGTTAGACATAAGTCTATCACTCAACGCACGACATACAACGAGTAGTCTATAGCAATCGACTTCTAACATTATGTCGAGTTTGAGATAATAGTCTAAAGCGTGAGAATTAGGGTCCAATATTTGTAAGTGGCTTTTTTTTAATTCTGCATTAAGCTTCCGCTTGTTTACAACTTGCTCGATGTTGTCTACGATGGGACGCGCCTGACCAATATTGAGAAGGTGGCAGAGAATACAGTTAGCTACAATTTCGACTCACCTTGTGGTCGGACAATATGTAATGGAAAGACAATAAGTTAGGCGAGCAGGGCCCCAGCTATGCGGTAAATTGCGGTGTCTATAGGTCAAACACTAGACAATATTATTTCCGCCTAGGCACGACAAAATCAGGCACGGTGCTGATTTCGCCTTTGTTATAACAAGTCTTACACAATTCACTAAATCTAAATATTTTCAACCGACTTCTGATAAAGGAGGTTCTATATTCAGTAGTACGTAGTATGTTTTTCAGGTTTCGTAGTCGACTAGGAACCCAGGTTTCGCCATTTTATGTCCGTCTGTCTGTCTATTCGCGTATATAGAAACGTTAGTTCTACAGAGCTGTAATTTGGCATAGTAATACATATCATTATCGCCGACAGATGTAAAATAAAAAATAGAAAAAAAAAATTTTTTTCGTGTGGATATATTTAGTCTACACATAAAATGGGGATAAAATTTCGGGACAGTCCTGTCGTGTAGCATATCCTTAAAAACAGTACGAGTATGTCAAGAACCCGGTTGCATTTAAGAAAAAATATATAATTTTAGTTATATTTTAAACCTTCCCTAGACCTCCACGAACATTCCAAGACCAAGATAAGATAAATCCGTTCAGCTGTTCTAAAGTTTTAGCGAGACTAACGAACAGCATTCGATTTTTTTATATATATATAGATTACACAGTACCTACTTACCGTACAGTTAATAACACAACTTTCTCGGCAAAGCAACGTAAACGCACTGAATTCCACACAAAATTTTATCAGAGATAAAATACAATACTACAAACATTATCTGGATAAACCTATATCTGTAATGATTAAGTATTCAAGTATGTCACGAAATTTGATATTAGTCAATCTTATAATCCCTACTTCCTTAGTAAAATTATATATTTTAATACGAATATTCAATCATTCAATCATCTAATATATAAAATTCTCGTGTCACAGTTTTCGTTGCCATACTCCTGCGAAACGGCTCGACCGATTCTTATGAAATTTTTTATGCATATTCAGTAGGTCTGAGAATCGGCCAACATCTATTTTTCATCCCCCTAAGTGAACATTTTTTTTTTAATAAATACGCGGTACGAAGTTCGCTGGGGCAGCTGCTAGTCTATTATATAAAATTCTCGCGTCACGGGGTGCGTTATCGAACTCCTCCGAAACGGCTCGACCGATTCTTATGAAATTTTTTATGCATATTCAGTAGGTCTTAGAATCGGCTACTATCTATTTTTCATACTCCTAAGTGATTTTTTTTTTAATAAATACGCGGTACGAAGTTCGCTGGGGCAGCTAGTTTATTCATAAAAATAAGTTAACAGTATACACCAAGACACTTATATTTTATACTAATAACTATTTACTAAGTAATCATAAACTACACAACATATTTTATTATAATTAAAAGTAACAATTTTCTGAAATTAAGTTACTTTTATTTAGCCAAATAGAAACATTTTGTTTCATTACACCAGGCGGATCAAAAAATATGTCCACATTTGGTTTATTTTGTAGGAGGATATTTATTTAATATAACTCTGTTTAGCTGTTGCGCTGTTACGCTAAAACTTGTGGACCGATTTGGATGAAACTTACTGTAGAGATAATTTAAGACCCGGGGAAGGACATAGGATAGTTTTTATCCGACTGCGCAAAATGAGGTTAAGAGTGTGCGTTGGAATTACACAAGCGTATTCCCCCATCCCCGTTCTTCCATCGGACAAGTAGAGGTACGGCTATGCGCCACCGTTATATGGTGGAAATTCCACGGGTACTCACAAAGCGCTTCCACTTTCATTGTGCGAACTGCCAAATTGTGGAATTCGTTGCCGGCAGCTATGTTTCCCGATAGCTATAATCTTCCGGTCTTCAAGTCACGAGTGAATCGGTATTAACTGGGTAAGCGCGTTCCATCGTAGAATGCATCATTGCTTCACATCAGGCAAGTAGTGGTCAAGCGCAAGCCTATTTTAAGATAAAAAAAAAATACGCGCGGGAGAGGCCGTGGTCTGAAAGGTAATTTCACACATACACACAGCGTCCCATATAAGCAATTATATTTGCTTGTGTTATGGGTACTAGGAACGGATATAATACATAAATACATATTTTTTTTGTAAATACATACATAATAAAGATAAATTACACCCAGACACAGAACAAACAGTCGTGCTCATCACACAAAGATTTGTCCTGGGTGGGAATCGAACCCACGACCTCCGGCTTAGCATATTGGTTTATCATATTGATTGATTGGAGATATCGGCTTACCACCAATTTATTTTGTAGTCTGTTAAATAGTCCCTGGACACAGAGGCCATCCTGTATTTCCTCGGTGAGTTACAGGTGCAGTCTTTTATAACTTTCCAATCATAAATATTCACATTGCGAGTTACATCTTCACTGAATGAATCGAGGAAACCGGACCAATTATCGTTATTATTATACTTGCGGACTACGTGAGCGATTTTTTTGTTCACGGGTTTCTTCCCTAACGCCATAAGTCTAGACTCCCTTGCTAGAAGGTATCTCAAAGCATATCTTTTTAAGATTATCAACTCTTCTAGAGTTATGTTTGCCATTAATCATCGCATCACTAACCGTCACAAAAAAAAAACACTTGTACTGTTTTCTCTTCAAAAGTGTCACATATTTAAAAAGTGTCAGTAAGTACAGAAAAAAAATATTTCGTAAAAACTGTCATAAATTGTGTCACTGGTTAAAACCAATGATTTTTTCGATATTTTTTTAAATACAAACTGACTCAAAAAGTGCATGTATACTACACATGAAGAAGCAGGATTTAAAATCACAAATTAAAAAAAAATAACACACTAAGCCGCGTATTTTAAAAATAGTCACTAATAATTCACAAACACTATTTAAGCGTGTATTGTCAACGTATGTAAAAAACAGAAAATTTAAACACACACTAGCTCAGAATTTTGTCATTGTTCTGAATCGACTAGCTGACAGGACCAACTAGTAAATTGATGTATTTTTAGACAAAGGTTGTGTGTCGCAAATAGCTTACTGATGGCGTGGAAAATTCGAGATCAATTATCAACTAAGGAGACATGATGGAACGTGCATATTAGTTTGAGGTTATTTCACACTTTACGTAATGATATTACAGACATGTTTTCAGTATCATTATACAAGGCAAGCCTGTACGTTTAGGACCTACGAGTATTTAAAAGGCACAGACTACTAAGAGGACCTAGTTAAAAGGTGATAAAATAATTTTTAACAAAAAAACAAAACAGACTTCAAAAAGTAAACTAAAAAGTATTTACTTAGCATAAAGTAATTCGTATTTTGATTTAGTTAGTCAGAAATGCTTTGATAAGTATTTTATCATTCGATTTCGTGCCGAGCCGCGGTGGCGCAGCGGTACGGGCCTCGCTTTAGAAAAATGAGGTCGCGGGTTCCAATGGTCGTGCCCACATCTTTGTGTAAACTGTTTCATCTCCGCTGCTCAATATCAGTGAAGGAAAACATCGTGAGGAAACCGGCATGTCTAAGAACTAATCATTCGAGGACATGTGACATCCACCAACCCGCACTTGGCCAGCGTGTATGGATTAAGGCCTAAACTCTCTCAACTGATAAGATAGTTGAGAGAAGCCCCGTGCTCACCAGTGGGACACCAAAAAGGGTTGAAGTGATTTCGTGCCAAGTAAAACAATAACTAGGTACCTACAGGTATTATCAACCTTTTTCACAAAGTACGGTTGTTGTAGTAATTATTTTATTTTACAATTTTTAGTGATAATACATTTTTTTAAAACATGTACATAAATAAATATAGATACCCGCTCACATGGACACTTTATTTTGCATTTTAAAAAACAAAAATCGTGTTAACGGGTCGAATCAAGTCTGAAACCACTACACATGTACCTATACTACACGTAATAGTGCAAATGACCGCTAAGTGAACTGATGTGTAGTAACCTTGAGTGTACAACATAATGTGGTTAGCACGAATGAAATGATACACGATTCCTTAAAATGTAACCCGATAATAGTTAGATATGACCTAGTACAGGGTTAAATTGTTAACTATAAAGATAATTTGTTTGTCATAAAACATGTCATTGTGTATATTGTATACAATATCTGGATGACCGAGCGTTGCTCAGTATTTTTTTTTAAAATGACATTTTCTAAAAATGATTCCTAGCTAGATCGACTTATCGCCCCCAAAACCCCCTATATACTAAATTTTATGAAAATCGTTGGAGCCGATTCCGAGATTCCAAGATGACCGAGCTTTGCTCGGTATTTTTTTTTAAATGACATTTTCTAGAAATGATTCCTAGCTAGATCGACTTATCGCCCCCGAAAGCCCCTATATACTAAATTTTATGAAAATCGTTGAAGCCGATTTCGAGATTCCAATTATACAAGAATTGCTCATTTAAAGATATAAGATACTGGTCAGCAGTGGCGAAGAATGGAAGTCTGAAAAAGGGAAGCCGGAGCATAAAAGTTCTTACTTAGGAAAATAATATCTCTTCACTACCGTCACCGATCGTTCTTACACTTGAGGCTATACTTATTTATTTATGCTGCTACTAGCGGACCCGGCAGACGTCGTTCTGCCCGGTAAAGCAGTGCCATCTACCAGGTCTCAGACCTACCGAATATAACCAATAATAAATAATAGGTATCTAACCCGGCTTTCGGCACTTCTTCGCTTTCTAAATTTTCTTTTCTTTTTTTAATTTTTCTCTGCGTAAGAACCATCCTCGTACATATAGGAATATTTAAAAAAAATAATTAGCGAAATCGGTCCAGCCGTTCACGCGTGATGTCGTGACAACGGAAAACGGCTTTCATTTTTATATAAATAGATTTAAAACTTTTAGGCGTTAAATAATATATTATTAAGTACGTGTGATATTGACCATTTTCTAAAGGGAAGCCGATGGGAATCGGCTTGTATGGACCCTTCGCCACTGCTGGTCAGTTGGTATAATTCAAATTGGTCATCATATTTTGCCCGCTAAGGTTTACAAATTCAAAAAGTAAGTTCAAAAGCATTTTGTTACAAAACTTATGAGGTGTAATTTTAAATATTAAAATAAGCTATTAATAAGTACAATTTGCGGGCCGGTGGCGTGGTCGGTAAGATACTTGCTTTTCACACCGCAGGTCGTGGGTTCGATTCCCACCCGAGACAAACATTTGTTTAAATATGTTTGTTTGTCTTGTGTCTGGGTGTAATTATCTATATTTAAGTATATATTTACAAAAGAAAAGTATTATATGTAGTATATTACCAGTTATCTGGTTTCCATAGTACAAGCTCTGCTTAGTTTGGGATCAGATGACCCTGTGTGTTAATGTCCCACTATATTATTATATTATTATTAAATAATAAACAGGTAATAATAACAATAAAAATTAAAATCAGTCAGTTCTTTGCCGATTTATAAATTTTAAAATCCGTTCGTGAGTTTTATATAAATTGCACTATTACCTATTTAAAGGAGCTATATATTTTCCTCCGAGCAGCGGTGGCGCAGCGGTACGGGCCTCGCCTTATAAAAATAAGGTCGCGGGTCCGAATCCTGGTCAATTGTTTCATCTCCGCTGTTCAATATTGGTGAAGGAAAACATCGTGAGGAAACCGGCATGTCTAAGAACTAATCATTCGAGGACATGTGACATCCACCAACCCGTACTTGGCCAGCGTGTGTGGATTAAGGCCTAAACTCTCTCAACTCATAAAATAGTTGAGAGAAGACCCGTGCCCAGCTGTGGGACACTAAAAAGGGTTGAAGTGATATATTTTCCTGCCGTCCGAATGAACATAGACAGACAATGCGACTCGCAACTATCTTAAAAACTGTTTATCTGAATAAACGTTAGTAAAAAAAATTGTTTCAAAAAATTAAGTAATGAATAAAGTTACACAAATACTGATGCATAACTTATCAATATTTAAACCTGTCAATCAGAAAAAAAATGCGAAATTAAAAAAAAATTTGCAAAAAAAAATGCCACGCTGTATAATGTACAATCAGAGTCGTTAATTGTTAAGACACTTGATGGTTTATCAATATTGTTAGGGTTATATGAACGACGTGTTACCCTACCAAAATATAAAACCAGTAAGTGGCTGAATTACGAATACTTAGTTTTTGTTTAAACATTTAGGGGACAGTGAAAGGTTACCAATACCTTTTTGAAGTGAAAACTTCTTTAGCGGCGTTGAGCACTTTTTCTGTAATGGGTATAAAATCTTAAACTCGCGTCAGGACACGTGACCTGATCGAAAAAGCGTAAGACGGATGGAGAGTAGACAGCTATCCCCTCTCTACGGCGCGGCGAAAATGTATGCCTGGGCCTAGTGTTTCGTTTAGGCAGCGCAGGGCGCTTGCGCGAATGTTTTCACTTCTGCCGGCACTCCCGGAGTGCAACCCGTCTTTTTTTTAAATTAACTATTAGTAGAAAGCGTTATCTATGAGTTAATAGCCTTTGTTTATCACACCCATCGAAGCGTAAGTTAGAACATGTCAACATTAGTCACACAACAGAGCACAACAACGGCTAGAGATGGCATTTTAATAAAGATCCGTGTTTTGACAGCGAATGTGTCAACAACAACAGTGTTGGAAAATGCTGGTAAACCAATTGTATATTGTACTAGTGCTTGGTTATAATTGAGAATTTCATTGCTCACACGCAGTATAAAAAGACAGGGATAGGTGATTTCTACCAGTTTGCTAAATGTATATAAAAAAAAACTATAAAAGAATCTAATGCCATATCTAATGCGTATGCGCATGCTCTGTGTCACTTACCGGAGGTCGTCTAGAAATTCGTTCACGGCGTTTATCATGGTGACGTCTAAAACACAAGACAAAACAATTAAGCCACTAATTACTACTACTAATTACTAACTACACAACTAAGCAAGAAATACTGCACAAAAAATAATGACTAGGTTTAAGTAAAACCGTCTATAGACGAGACGATACGACTTTATACGAATTTACTTGGATCAAGTTGGACTGGGATGAATTTGGATTGGACGCATTGGACAACGTCCATAAATGAACATAGTTTAATTACCTAATATGTGTTATGAACGATTTTTCAACCCGTTCCCCTATAGTAATTTATGATGTCATGAGAATTCGGTCTACACCTCTTTATTTGCAGTATAAATGCGTTGGACTTTGAAATAAAACTACATTTTATCGGAAAATCTGTTATTAAGTATCGCGGTTTATTTTAGATTTTATATCCCGACGTTTCAGTCTTATCAGACTTCATGGTCACGGGGGACCATGGATCCGTTCTAAAGTAGTTTTATTTCATTGTGTGATATTAGCGTAAATTTAAGAAAATATTATGCTTTGGACTTGTTATAAAATTGTCTGAAAATCGTTTAAGTGTTTCTCATGCTGACGTCTAAAACACAAGACAAAACAGTTAAGCCACTAATTACTGCTACTAATAACATATATACAGTAATTAATATACAGTACTAACTAAAAATAATGACTAAAAGTAAAACCGTGTTTACCCGAGAAGTTTTCTTGGCTCAAGTTGGACTGGGAATAATTCCCAGTCTAACATGATCCAATTAATAGACGTCTTCCAATGCTTCCAAGTCTATCCCAGTCTGGGATAGACTTGGACGCATTGGAAGACGTCTATTGACTAACTACGAAAGGAAGTGTACTCGTAGTTAAAATAATTAAAAACCGTTACCTAATTAATGGATAAATACATGATTTTAGTCTTTTCAACCCCATCTCCTATTGTGAGATATCTTGAGATTTACCTCTCCTCCCCTTCCCTTATCCCCCAACGTTACGTGAGATTTTTATTTGCAGTAAAATTCGTTGGACTTATTAAAATAAAGATCTAAAAATTCGCTTATTTTAGATTTTAGATCTCGACGTTTCAAAGTCTTTTCACCCGTGAACATGAAATTCGAAAAGACTTTGAAACGTCGGGATCTAAAATCTAAAATAAACCGCGATAAAATCCGTTATAAAGCAGTTTTATTTCAATTCGTTTGTGGCGTTTATCATGCTGATATCTAAAACACAAGACAAAACAATAAGCCACTAATTACTAACTACACAACTATAGAAATAATTCACAAAAAATAATAACAAGAGAAAAGGTTTTCAGAAAAACGGTCTTTATCAGCAATTAATTTGGATTATATTGGACTGGGATAGACTTGGACGCATTGGGACAAGTCCACTTATTACTTAAGGTGTTTTAAAGGACTTTTCAATCAATTTCCATAAAGTAATAGAAGATGTCATAAATTGCACTGACTAGCCTTTAAGAGTAAGCCGATTAGTTGAAACTCGTACGGATTCGTATTGTCAGTCAGTCAAGGTCTTTGTGTTATTGAAATCATTAGAACAGGCATGGTGTAGTAATTTTTTTACCCCACTGAATTAGCCGGTAGGGCCTTTGTTGGTTCGCTAGACTTTTCCGGTGAGCCGCGCCGTTCGAAGACAGTCGAACTAACCCAAGGGACAACGGTTCCGATTTGAAAAATTCTTGCATTGTTAGATAGCCCATTTATTGAGGAAGGCTACTTTTTATCCCAATGCTGGGTTTGATTTAAAATTTAGGTCACGCGGGTAAAGCCTACCAAAGTGGCGAAGGGTCTATACAAGCCGATTGCCATCGGCTTCCCTTTAGGAAATGATCACACATACTTAATATTAAATTATGTAACGCCTAAAAGTTATTAATAGCAACGAAAACAAGTATAACATCAAGTATATGAACGTTCGGTGATGGTATTGATGAGATATTATTTTCATAAGTAAGAACTTTTTGCTCCGGCTTCCCTTTTTCAGATTTCCACCCTTCATCACTGGTACCTAGTGATCTCATATTGCCTCGGTACAGTGGTAAGCGTATTCGGTTAAAAACTGTGAGATCTGTGTTCAAAGAAAATCTAGAAATGTAAGCTCAAAGTTAGGAAATTGTGACAATAGTCTCGCACCTACAGGGGGCCTTAACAAAGTCGGCGTGGGTGTTTTTTTCTCTCGCGGCACCCATTTAACTGTGCTTAGAACATTACAAACAGGAACATGTTAGCGTACGCATCCCCCTCTACCAAGGTACATGAACGAACAGTCTGTGCAGTGTGCATATTTTGCTTTTGTGTGTAGCTTTCATTTACGTGTGCATCTGTAAAGACACTTCAACTTATTGTAAGTGTGTGTAGTCTCCCCCAAAAACTGGCAGAAACAATATACAATTCAACAAATCTAAGAAGTACCGTTTGACGTTTCACTGTTTTCTATTAAATTAGCGTTATAAAGGCGTAGTTAACACTATTTTTATTAGCGTTCCTGTAAAATAATTGAATTATGAAGCTATTTTTATGTTAACATAACATAAACAATTTTCATACAAAAAATAAAATTCTAAATGTACTACGTTTAGAACTGTCAAACGGTACTTCTTAGATTTGATGGTCTGTAGTAATAGAAGTTGCGTATAACAGCTCCCGTGTTTAATGCTCTAGTCACTATGTTTTCGTCTTAACATTATTTATTCTACACTCAAAAATACTTTTTCTCACTTCAAATATTGTTAGTAACCATATTTAACTTTCGCCGTCATTTCGGTCGCATCATTGTTTAATAATTCTCATAGCTAACTAAAACATTGCTCCCCATTGATTGTTCTTATATTTTCTCATCGAGTTTACTAATTAGAGGTCAGCAGGGACTTAATTTAAGAACAGCGGTGGCGCAGCTGTATTGGCCTCACCTTTGAAATATAAGGTCGCGGGTTTGATTCTGCGGGTCTAAACATTTTTGTGTGAATTGTTTCATCGACGCTGCTCAATATCAGTGAAGAAAAACATCGTGACGAAACCAGCATGTCTAAGAACTAATCATTCGAAGACATGTGGCATCCACTAACCGGCACTTGGCCAGGGTGTGGATTAAGGTCTAAACTGTCTCAACTCGTAAGATAGTTGAGAGAAGTCCCGTGCCCAGCAGTGAGATACTGAAAAGGGTTGAAGTCCCATTTAGTTCAGGAACATTGAATTGGGATGAAAAAAAATACCTATGTACTTATGATGATTAGAAATTTTGTCTAATACTGATATCTACCTGTGCGAAGCCGGAGCGGGCCACTATAGGCCGACCGTTTAACTCGCGTACCTATCGCCTATCGCCAAGATTCTGACTCCTCAAGCTGCACAGACAGTGATGATGATTCAAGCGATATGGATATTAGTGACGAATAGTCTTACATTACTTTTATCTGTGGTTAAATAGTTCTTTATGAGATTTAATTAATGTTTTATGACTTTGTACCTCAGATGGCGATACGCGAGTTAAACGGTCGGCCTATAGTTTGAATATAAAACTTTCTACAATATTTCGTCAGTCAACTATAACACAGTAAAATAGGATCCAAGGAAATATCTCACACGAATATATCGCTAGATAAACACACCGACACTCAGATAACTACGATAAGAAACTCGTGAGAAGTTATTGTAACACTTAGTTACAATTTGAAGACGGCGATAGCATTTTAACATTTTATTTTAAACAGATTCCGGGCGATGGAGGAGGATACAACCACTTCAACCCTTTCTAGTGTCCCACTGAAGGACACGGGACTTCTCTCAACTATCGTACGAGTTAAAAAGGACTAGATGGCGCTGTATGTATGTGCGAAGATATATTAATTTTACAAAGTTTAGAAACACAATTTTTTGAGTTTTATGTTTCTTAAACATAACACATTGTCTAACTCTAAAATTAACAATTTTAATTTGTTTGATATTAATTTAATACCATTATGACTATAGTTAAAATGGACTTTATCTCTTTCTTACTAGTAAAATGCTAAGATGACAGACAAAGACAAACGAATTATAAACCTATTTTAGCTATTATGAGCAAAACAATAACTACTGGGGTTAATTTTTAAGTTTCAGTAATTCTATATATATAAATACATGATTTGTAGGAATTTCAGTATTTAAATATAAAGTAGCAAGTAATAATAAGTGAAAGTTTGTACAAGAGACGGATACAAATGTTATACTTATGTATCTTTAGTGAGCGAACTGTATTGAATAATATACATAGGGCTGTCGAATGACATTGTTTTACGTTTTAAACTTACATAGATTAAATAAAAATATATGATATTTTTTTATTTATATATAAAGAAAACATTACCGTTTTTGGTTTATCCGTTTAGGTGCTACGAAGCCACAAACACAGATAAAACTTATACCTACATACCTCTTTCTGTCGGGTGTTAAAAATATTTATTCGTTATTCCCAAATAAAAAGAGGGGTATAACAAGCTTGTAAAATCGGAGCGCTTCAAAGAAACTCAAGATTTTGAAGTATGTTCCTGAATTTTTGAATTTTTTTTTTCCTGTTTTTTTTTTATTTTTATTTTTCCTCTTTTTCTATCCATAGCTGCTATTAATTTGGAATTATTTTATAAACTTTTACTTAAAACTGATGACTCTTGACTTTTTTTCATTTACAAAGAACAACTTAAAGAACTAATTATGTAAACATGAGGCAACCCTAGCATCGATAATGTTCGGAATAAAAAAACAGCATTAAACAAATTGAGAGTCACCTGCTCAAAAACATGCCGGATGTCTGCTTTCTTAAAAATGTTCTCGCAAAAACATCGACAAAAAAATTGAACTCTGGCGCATCATTATAGGTACTCTAGCAATGACCAGCTTTCCCAAAATCTTAAAACTTCATATTAGCATGTTCAACGCCTAAAAAGGTAGACTAAAATTATGATTTTTTTAATTTATTAACACGAGGCAACCCTACAATCGATAATGTTCGGAATAAAAAAACAAAATTAAACAAATTGAGAGTCACCTTCTGAAATAAAAACATACCGGTTGTCTGCTTTCTTATCGACGTCGTTCTAGTTCGCGCAAAAACATTGACAAAATCTTGAACTCTGGCGCATCATTATAATGTACAGTCACAAACAATATTATAATACATCTTTTTAAAGGAGGAGGTTATCAATTCGATTCGAATGTTTAATTCTTTTTCATGTTTGTTCGGTTTAAATGGACCAAAATAAATTCAACCATTTAAAAATACCTAAATTTTGCTTTATTTTTTATCATCTTTGCCACGTTGTATCTCCATCTCTGTCACAAGTCCATATTTGTATGTGACAGGTGATATTAGTAAATGAGACACTACTCTGAAACAATGGTCTCAGGATCTACAGGCTAATTCACGTAATTAAATAAGTTCAGTTGCAGTTCAGTTGCATTGAAGTTTCGATCAAAACAGCTCTTTCCGTACTCTTACGCGTAATTTTGACAATCGCTGTCCGATACCTCACGTCAAATTCGCGACACGCAAGCGCTTTAGATTAGATATGACAAGCTTAGCAATTACAAGAATACCATTTTGCACTAAGACGAAAACTTAATTGCAACTGCATCGCAACTTGAAATCAAGAAATTACGTTAATTAGGGCGCTGATCCTATAATAACTTAGTCAATAGTCATACAGTTGTTTCTTTCATCATTGGTCATCATCAGCGTGGAGACGTCCTCAGCTGGACAATGGCCTCCTCTTTAGAAAGCCACAGCGATCAGTTACCGGCTGTTAGCGCCCATTGCCATCCCGCAATTTTAACAATGCCATCAGTCCATCTTGTGGCGCGCCCATTGCGTAGTCTTCACTCGAGAACCTTCATATTCCAGCGGTTATCGGTTCTACGACCGATGTTTAATGGTCATACTTACATGGAAGGATTACGCAGATTTTTTTTTTATTTGAAAGAAGTTTAAATACCTATTCCGAAATAGCGGATAGATTTAACTTTGAAGTCGTTTTTTTTCTATTTTTCTTGTTGACTGTACTTTTTTGAAAGGAAATATGTTGTGTAAGTCTTGCTTCATATCTGATCTAGATCAAATCTAGATATTTTAGCAGGTTTTTTTAACTGTGACCTACCCACGCTAATTATGTTGACAAATATCTATTTCATAGACTTTAAAGAACAAATAATTAATTATTATGAAATTATAATAAAAACTTGTGGATGTTAATGAGGTTATCTGCCGAAGAACCGACAACCGTTGGGGTAAACGAGTTCTTGAGTTGAGACTACGGATTGGCAAACGTAGCGTAGGTCGGCCGCAGACTAGGTGGAGTGACGATCCCAGAAGGGCTGGCAAGAATGTATGAGAAAAGCCGCAGATCGTGCTCAGGGGTGTGCCTTAGGAGAGGCCTATAACCAGCAGTGGACTAGAATAGGCTGCTGATGATTATACAAAACAGAAGAGGGATAATGACTGGTGGTATTTACTTGGTGAGCGCGTTCCATTGTACTACATCACTGCTTCACTCACATCACTCCAGTTGTGGTTAAAGGCTACTGATAGGATAAAAAAAATGTTTTTTGGTTTTGTAATAAATCAAATTATAATCCCGTCGTATATTTTTTAGCTGAGAACCATCTATTATTTTAGCTTTCAAATAAAAACCGCATCAAAATCAGTCCATCCGTTTAGGCGCTGCGTGGCAACAAACTTGTAGACTGATTGCGTCGGGGGTTATTAAATTTGCATATATTAAATTTACTTTTAAGTACATTTTTATACATGGCTAGCCAAAAATAAATATAATTCATTAGGCCTACTATTTGTCGTGGCTAATGTCATTCTCGGTTATCAATTTGCAATAATTTACTCGAGTCTAACCCCTATTCATAAACGCTTTTTATGCTTTTAATAGCTAAAATAGTTTTTTAATAAGTTATTTATACTAGTAGGAAAGAGACAAAATCCATTTTAACTAAAGAGGTTTCAATGATTTTTATGAATAACGCCGTGAGATTTTTAGAAGTAGTGATCATAAGTGATGATGACAGACGTCATCCGTAAATAATCCGAACGAATTTAACCGAACGGAAAACGAGAGACGAGAGTAGGTGTTTTTTAGAACAATTTCGAACATAGTTAATTAAGTAAAAGTTAAGTCATATAACATAACCTTTCCAAGTAAAAGTTGTTTACTTAAACACTTTCTTGTTTGTAAGGTGCGTGATTGGCTTGGAGACATTTAAATAATTTGACTCACAAAACATTGACAGTAAACGCACAAAAGTATATGGAATAAAACAAAATTACATTTCGACGTTGACGTTTCTACCAAGATTTTAAGTACACGGGAAATAACCTGTAGGTTTTGATACCCTAGCGAGTGTCGAAAATTTGCGGTATAAACGGTTGTATCAAGCGATGTTAAGAACTCGAGTCTTTGAGTCCTACATCTTGAACTCGACTGACAAATTACAGGACTCGACTCATTACAATAAGACTGGGAGTTAAAAAAAATTGTAAATATAAGGTACATAAATAGTAGTTTAAGCTGCAAAAATTTTGACTTTTCGACGCAAGGGTCTGTACTGAGGGCCCAAGTAATTATATCATAACAGCTTTAATAATAATAATAATAATAAACATTTATTTCGGAGCACATCCATACAGAGTACATCCATAGATTGTTAGTAAGTACACTTAAAGCTATGTTAGTGAATAAAGTACCTAGTTACATAATATTAAAGAGGGCAACTTTGGCTCTGTGCACCGCGTTCCAGTGTCCCACAATCGGGCACTCCACTCTATCCAAAATGGTGTTCAGAAGACTGTTGGTACTGCCCCGCACGCGACGCGTCAGGGACGCCACTCGTTTCCGCACTATAGCCCTAAAGCAGTCTGTATTGTTCTCAGCAAACATACCTGACGCGCTGCAGAAGCGGGGCAGCCCCAACAGCATCCTGAAACCATTATTGTACAAGACCCGCAGGGCATTGAAAGATTTAAGATTATATCTGACCCACAAACTGCAGGTGTAAAAAGTTTGGCAGTATGCCTTAAAAAGAGCTATTTTGACTGCTTTTGTACACCTTGCAAATCTGCGCGCCAGCATATTACACCTTACTGCCAATGCCCTGCGTTCCCGCTCAATGTCCAGGTCATCCGAGAGGTCTTCGGTGACCCAGTGCCCCAGGTACCTGAATTTGGTGACTCTACTTAGGGGTGCCCCTACAAGTTTAACGGGTGGTACAGTTTTAGGCAGTTTGTTCCCTGATTTAAATACAAGTAGTTCACTCTTTTTACAGTTGTACCTGAGGCCATGTCCCTCCGCATACCCCTCGCATATGCCTAAGAGTATATTATTATTATTATTAGTATATTATTTCTTAACTCGCGTTTAAGAAATTTATGACCTTTTCCTTTAAGTTTTTACTATTGTTAACTAAATCCGCTACAAATGTTATTTAGTTTCGCAATGTTTTAAAAAAATAGGCCCTCAATGCACATATAATTTTATAGATTTTACAACCATTAATTTCCTTGCACCAGATCTAAAAATCTGTGGCGAATGTCATTTTCAATCGTAAGAAATCACTTTGTACACAATAGACTCGCTTTATTAGAGTCCCTGTCTTCGTTTATCGTTAAGCGGTCATCGGAACCAATAAACTATGTGTATTTATGAGGGCATGTAAATATGTACTAACAATACAATTTAAGTGTGCGCTCAATGGCTTTCTTGCAGAAAAATCATTCAATGACTTTATTGAATTTATTGACAGTAATAATCCCTACCGATCCCTTCTAATATTATAAATGCGAAAGTAACTCTGTCTGTGTGTATGTTACGCTTTCCCGCTTAAACTACTGAACCGATTTAGATGAAATTGGGTATGGAGGTAGTTAGAGACCCGAGAAAGGACATAGGATAGTTTTTATCCGACTGCGCAAAAAGAAGGTAATGTTTTGGCGCGATAACTGACATACACGCGGGCGAAGCCGCTGTCGGAAAGCTAGTAATGTATAATAATTTAAATTTTGACTACTTATATTATATTTTGACATGAAAATAAATTTATTAACCTACATTTACTTTTGACATTGAATGATTTATTTTATTGTTATTTTAATTTATTTATTTTTAATGCATGATGTCCAATAATAATTGTTATAAAATCTATATTTTAACTATAATGTTCATACGCCTTATGGTAAAACATGGCGTACCCCTCCATTTTATATGTCACCACCTTATTGAAGCCCATGTTTATGAACAATAAATGAATTATGAATAAAAAAACAATAAAATGTAATAAGTTGTTAAAATTAATAGACTATTATCTTCTTCTTCTATTTAAAATAGAAACTTTGGAGACCTATTGTCGTTGTTAGGCGCAACGGTGTTTTCGGACTTTCCCCGAGATCTATGGATTTTTGGACTCGTGTCCGAATTCCAGTCGGATTTAGCAAACTTCACTAGACCTCCGTCCGAAACTTTTACATTTTTACACGCACACTTAAATCAAAGCTACACACAAACACAAAACATGAACAGTTTGTGCATACGAACTGTCAATATGTATCTCGGCAAAGTGTAATGCGCGCAATGCCAGTTCCGTGTAAAATTTTCTAAGCTTTTTAGTGTCTTACAGCTGGGCACAGATTTTTTTAGAGTTTAGTTCTTAATCTACACACGCTGGCTAAATGCGGGTTGGTGGATGTCACATTTCCTCTAATGATTAATTCTTAGACATCCCGGGTACCTCACGATGTTTTCCTTCACTGATATTACTAGGTATGTTTTAAGTCGGCCGCCGAATATCCCGCTATCCGGCCGATGGCTCCGCCGGATTCGTTATTCGGTATTCGGCCAAATCATTATTCACTTTTTTTTATTCTGCGATAGGCTGGCGCTTGACTACAACTTGCCTGATGTTAAGCAATGATGTAGTTTGCGATGAAACGCGCCAGCCCAGAATACCGATTCACTCGTGATTACGAATGATTATCGGTGAGAAGGTGGCAGTGGAATGAGCCCCCCTATGGTTAGAAACCATAAACGAGCAACAACGCCGACCTTACCCTCTCTGCATGGTGTCACCAGACATCGCACCGGAACATGGCAAGGCCGATTGGCGGTGCAGCTTTGTCTGGTGGGTGGTCACTAACCACGGCCGAAGTCTACCACCAGTTGATTGTCACTCGATTTGCACCACCCGCGGACCACGTGTGGGGATTCAATTAAAGGTGTTCACTAGTCAATCACTAGTTTTAAACATTATTAAAATTTCCGATTTTAATCATGTACATTTGGCGTTGACTGTACTATAAACCCCAAAATAAGAATAAAATGTATTGTTATTAACCTTACTATTTAATTTAATAGCGATAGTCGAGTCATTCAATGCCTAATGATCATCAGACCGCTGCGCTGCATGAATGATTCATTAGAGACCCGAGGTTGTCTGGCTGGCCATATTCAAGACAATGTCAGACTAACCCTGAAAGACTTAATTCACTAGGTTTCTTCCGCTAATTCGTCCACAATACTGAAAATTATTTTCTCCTATATAAAAATAAGTCGGGTTTTCCTTCCTGACGCTATAACTCCAGAACGCACGAACCGATTTCCACGGTTTTGCATTCGTTGGAAAGGTCTCGGGCTCCGTGAGGTTTATAGCAAAGAAAATTAAGGAAAAATAACAGAAAAGCCATCTGGTGGCGAAACGGAGTTTGCCGGGTTTGCTAGTATAATATAATAATAATGATTTGCACACACACAACGCCATCTAGTCTTATAAATAAAGCAACTATATTTGCTGTTTACTATAGATAGACCGTTTAACTCGCGTATCGCCTATCGCCAAGATTCTGACTCCTCAAGCTGCACAGACAGTGATGATGATTCAAGCGATATGGATATTAGTGACGAATAGTCTTACATTACTTTTATCTGTGGTTAAATAGTTCTTTATGAGATTTAATTAATGTTCTATGACTTTGTACCTCAGATGGCGATACGCGAGTTAAACGGTCAGCCTATAACTACTTATTTTTTTCTGTAAACACACGCTGTACCTTAATATTTGTTACTGTTTGTCCTCGAATGATTAGTTCTTAGACATGCTGTTTTCCCTCACCGATATTGAGCACAACCGGGAATCGAACCTGATACCACTGCTCCACTGCTGCTCATATTGTGTCATATAGTATCTATTCGTGTACATGTTTTAATAAATTTGTTGTTTATTTAATTTGATTTCCTTATTCATAAACTTCTACTATCCATCATCGCAGTCTTAAGTCAAGCCGCACATGGGCCACAACCACGAAACGCCGCTACTGACGTATTTCCTCTAATTTTATGAAGCCCGCCACGCTGTGATAATGTGGACATTGCTGTTAATCAGTGCTAGGAGTCGCCTCCGGGAAGCACTTACAGCGTTTACTGAGAAATGTCCATGTTTGACACTGATGGGTTCATTGATGGTTCATTCACTGATGTTCATTTTATTGTTTTTAATATTTCTCTTTTTTTTTTTTTTTCTTTTGCCATGTGTTTTTATTTGATCGTGTTTTGTTTGTGTCGAATAAAATTTATTTTCTTTTAAACTTTCTTTCTAATATTTCATAAATGCTATATGGACTGCGGTCCAGTGAGTTCGAGGACATTTGGCCAGCGTGTGTGTGTTAAGGCTTAAACTCTGAACTCGTAAGATAGTTGAGAGAAGACCCGTGCCCAGCAGTGGGACACTAAAAAGGGTTGAAGTGCTATATGGACTCACTACTCAGCATTATAGCGTTCGAGTTTTATAAGGATACGCGCGGTGTTTATGGCAGTCGTGTGGCTCGTGTGCGGCCAGCCTTAGTAAGTAGTCAATATAAAAGCGTCATGCATGTTACTTTATTGCGGCGCCAGGCGAAGTCAATGTGTTGATTAATTAAAAAGCAATTAAGTCCTATCTCGTTAACAGAGGCCCTTGTAGGCCACTACATAAATAGTTAGATGTCATTGACCCATACTATCGCCTTCGCTTTGCTATTGGTGCAACTATTATCATTAAATCAATGTTCCTTTTTAAATTTTCATTCCTTTGAAAATTTTAATTCTACATTAATTAAGTAAGTCAAAAAAATAATTAATCTTATTGTCGCAGCGCTGATGTAGGCTGACTGCAGTTATTAAACGTAACGTATTGTAATGAATATACGAATTATGTTTTAACGAATATACCAATTTTTTAATGAAACATGTGATGTGGAAAAAAATATGGTTTTTAATGTCAAGAAGTCATTTTATATAATAACTGTAGACAATAGTCGTTCTGTCAATAGCTTCAGTTCTTGAACAACACTTCTTCCTCATACCATCCATAGATGACGCGGTAACACTTATTATTATTGTGTGATTGGAAGCGGCTCACGTGACGAGATCAGCCTTTGAACCCCGACCAAGTCCCGGGACACTTTAACTGTCTTTGATCTCACACGAATTTAAAGAGAAAGGTAACAGGAGTCAGATAGTCCACTTCCCCCCAAACAAAGCGGGAGACAGCATACAATGGAGAGATACAATGCCTCTACAAAATGGATTAAGCATCAGATAATCTATATAAGCCAGGATCAACAGCAGCGCCGTGAAGACACCCGGGACGTGAACCAGACCAAGTCCCGGGACACCTAAACTGTCCTGATCCCGCACAAATTTAGAAAGGTAATAGAAATTAATTGGAAGGTAGATTGTCCACTTCCCTCCAAGCTAAGCGGGAGACGAGGTCAAAATACAACTTGGTACCAAAGCTGCCCAAAGCGAAAATTATAATTTATTTTTATTTTTAACTAGCTTACGCGCGCGGCATCGCCCTCCTGGTGTTAGGATAAAAATTAGCCAAGTGACAGATCTATAAGAACCCTGTATCATATTTTGTTATTTGTTATTGGTGGAACGCCGTTTCACCTCCTTAAAGGGTGAGTTTTGAAAAAACCTTTCTTAGTGCACCCCTAGACTCCATAAGGAACCTATGTGCCAAATTTGGAGTCTACAGACCCAGCGGTTTGGGTATTGCGTTGATATGTCAGTCTGTCAGTCAGGTTCTTCTTTTATATATTTAGAAGAAGATAGGCTTGCTGTTGACCACACTTGCTTGTTGTTAAGCAATGATGTAGTCTACTATGGAACGCGCTTACCCAATAAATAAAGATTCACTCGTGACTTAAAGACAGGCAGATTATAGTTATCTATCGGGATAAAGATGCCGGCAGCGAATTCCACAACTCGGCAGTTCGGTCAATAAAATTGGAACCAAAGCGCTTCGACCGTACCCGTGGAATTTCCAACATAGCCATACCTCTACTTGTTTAGGTAATACGACAGCAAGTGCTGACGTCATTCTTGAATGCATCATTATGAATGACTTATCATACAATCGGTCTTCAGCTCTTCCTTCTATTGTCTGCCAAAAGGGTCTGCATCATTGTTATTACATATATACCGCATTGACCACCTACAGCCTAAACCCGCTGACCGTCCAAACTGTCATTAACTCATTACAACTGTATCATTATAACTATAAGTCGCCATTTTAGATTCGGTTTATTGACGAGGTTTACCTAATCATATTTCTAAGAAGTTTAAAAAATTCCTAATTTATAACTTGTACGAATAAAACCGATAAGAATATGATTCATTTCGCTTTGAAAGCAATGGAAAAATCAATGAAACTGGGCGCTGACTCATGTATGTACTATCGACGTACACCTATGTCTATTATTTCTGTTGTGTGTTATTTTTTGACTGCCTCGGTTGCTTAGTGCATAATAGCAAATGTTGTTAGTAATAGATTAATTAGCATTAACATTAATTGTTATTTGTTAGCATGCGAATGGATCATTTACATTTCAGAAATAAATTGCAGTAGCGGAATTCTATGAAGTATGAAGCGAAATTACCATTCGCTTCTTACCTACTTCTTCCGCATGCACATCACACTGGCCGCGAATAGCAGCAGTGCACTTTGTCGCACGCAACCACATACTACATCACTTTAACCCTTTTTAGTGTCCCATTCCTGTGCACAGGTCTTCTCTCAATTTTCTTACGAGTTGAGAGAGTTTAGGTCATAATCCACACACACTGGCCAAGTCGTAGTTGGTGGATGTCACATGTCCGCGAATGATTAGTTCTTAGACATGCCGCTTTCCTCACAATGTTTTCCTTCGCCGTATAGTAGCGGCGATGTAACAAATCACACAAAGATGTGTAGACGCGACTGAGAACCAAACCCGCGACCTTATATTTCTAAAGCGAGGCCCGTACCGCTGCGCCACCGTTGCTCTCATACTACATCTCTGTTTAACGTGACTTTGATTGACATCGTTCGTGTTGAAAATTATTAGCACTTTTATTCGCATATTAACAAAAGTCGTATACCTAATTCATTAGCGTAGCAATTAGCGTGCTAACATTCATCCATGAATTCGCATGCTTATGAAATTTACAGGCTATTCTGTGGTGCGTGGCGTAGCGCGCTAGTTTATGTTATTGTTTTTAGACAGAATTAAAAAAAAATTGTGATAAAACGTTTAACTTTATACAGACCCAACTGTTTATAGTTAAATATTGTTGTTGTTCTCTCAAGAATACTAGCCCAGCTATGTGACGATGAGTATTAAAATGTTGATTAGAAACTGCTTCTTTCTTTTAAAACTGCATTTTTCATTCAAAGTCCATTGAAATATAACATTTGGGGTTGCATTTGTCAGAGGACGCTGTTTTAAATTGGATTTATTAACTGTTTTAAGCCCAAAGTAACTGATATAATAACTCGCATAAACCATCTAAAATGGAGTTGGACAGGACATATGCTACGTTGCAAATTAAATAAATGGAGCAAGCAAGTAACAGTATGGTATCCAAGAGGGGACACCCGAAGACAGGGGCGTCCAAAAACAAGACGATATCCGGATAACTCTAGGACCATACTGGACCAGAGTTTCTGAAGATTGAGCTCAATGGAGAGACCTGGAGGAGGCCTAAATTTAACAGTAATAACGGCTTATTTTATTTTATGTTAGGCCCCATACGTAACAGAAGGCTAGCCTATTGCCACACACCGAAAATATCGATCGGACATCTTTTTATTACGATAAAAAACTCGAAATCATTGAATCTGTGAATTAATTTCAATTCTAAATTAATTTTTATGAAGTAGAATGAAAGTTAATGCAACTGAATTCAAGGCTATCTATTTTCAATTCTTTAGAAACTGCACCAGTGACACATAAAAAGTAAATTGTTTTTCTATTAAATGCAAGTTTGTGATCATCGACCAAATACCTACTAGACATCAGTTTAATCAACGGCTTGGTTGACGGGCCGGTGGGGTGGTCGGTAAGATACTTGCTTTTCACGCCGCAGGTCGTGGGTTCGATTCCCGCCCGAGACAAACATTAGTGATGAATATTTGTGTTTGTGTCGAGTCTGAGTGTAAATATCTATTATAAGTATATATTTACAAAACAAAAGTATTACATGTATAGTATATACCAGTTATCTGGTTTCCATAACACAAGCTCTGCTTAGCTTGGGACCAGATGACCGTGTGTGTTAATGTTCTAAAATATTTATTATTATTTATTTATTTTATTTATATTGTATGAAATCAATCAAGAGATGGCGGGGTTTGGGAAGATAGCTAATTTTGATTGGTCAGAAAATCATTCGTTATCACGAGCGAATCGGTATATTGGGCAGGCGCGTTCCATCGTAGACTACATCATTGGTTATCATCCGGCAAGTTGTAGTCAAGCGGCATGCGCTTCGTCGAGCGTTGATGTTTTATTACGTCAGCTATGTGTTATGTATATTCTGCAGACAAAGTCGCGAGCAATATATAGTCGTTAATCTGCAGTATGCAACGTAAATAGGTAGTTAAATTTAAATATCGTATCTTTATTTACAAATATGAAGATAAAAGTAATATGTTTTATGTTTACATGACTTATTAAGATTAAAGCATGTTGTACGTGCATGCATGCAATCTTTATAGACTGACTAGCTTTCCGACAGCGGCTTCGCCCGCGTGTATGTCGGTTATCGCGCCAAAACATTACCTTCTTTTTGCGCAGTCGGATAAAAACTATCCTATGTCCTTTCTCGGGTCTCAAACTATCACCATACCCAATTTCATCCAAATCGCTTCAGTAGTTTTTGCGTGAAAGCGTAACAAACAAACTTACATTCGCATTTATAATATTAGTATAGATATAGATTCATTAAACATGTCACCTGTAGGCTAATTCACGTAATTTCTTGACGCGCCGATCAAGTTGCGGTGCAGTTGCAAATACGTCACAATGTAAAAAAAAATATTGAAAAATAATGTCATACATAAGGCTCAGCTAATTAGGGATTAGTATACACATGATTATTGTGTTAGTATTATGGAAAACTAAAAACTAGTGTATATGACTAAAATGAGTAATTAAGGTAACACGTTTAAATGGTATTAGCTAAAATTATTAAACGGCCTGCCCGATCTAGGTTTGTTAAACCTGTGTTTCAGGCCAGCTGTCTGCCTAAACGTAAAATGGTATTCTTGTAAATGTCATATTTTTATCATGAACGCCAAAGTGCTCGCATGACGCGAACTTGACGCGAGCGTATCTGACAACGGTTGTCAAAATTACGAGAGTAGGAAAAGGGCTGTTTTGATTGAAACTTAACTGCAACTGCACTGCAATTGAACTTATTTAATTACGTGAATTGTATGACACAATTTTATACAAAGATACACAGGCAACATTATCATCAACCTGGGAACGTCCAATGCTGACCATAGGCCTACCCTTTAGAACGCACTGATAGTTTGGCGGCCGTTATCATGATTTTTTTTTTTATCCTTTTTTTTAATACAAGTGCTTTCTATGAAGGCGAAGGTGTTGGTCGCCATAGAAACATTAGTGATGGTAGTAAATAACTTTTTTGCTCCGTCTTCCCTTTTTCAGATTCCCCACCCTTCGCCACTGGTACACAGGCAACATTATCATCAGCTTGGGGACATCCAATGCTGAACATGTCTACCCTTTAGAATGCTACAGTGATCAGTTGCCGGCTGTTAGCATCCATCAGCTTCCCGCAATTTTAACAATGTTTTTTTTTATTCTTCGATAGGCTGGCGCATGACTACAACTTGCCTGATGTTAAGCAGTGATGAAATCTACGATGGAAGTTGTTGTCAAGCGCAAGCCCATCAAGGGGTTAAATGAAAATTATGACTCAAAAACATTTGGTGACTAAGAACCACTCACCACTTAAATATGCGTTGCGTTGACGCATCTTAAGTTCAGCAATGCCATATGTTGCAGTGTTTCTTTATTTTTTTAAGGGTTTTTAATCTTATTAACCACATGTTAGACGGTCTCAGACATGCAAACATATTTGCAAAGATAACCAAATTCTTTACATCACTACATAGTATAAAACAAAGTCGCTTTTTCTGTCCCTATGTATGCTTAGATCTTTAAAACTACGCAACGGATTTTTATGCGGTTTTTTTTAATAGATAGAGCGATTCCAAAGGATGGTTTATAAGTATAACACATTGCACCCGTGCGAAGCTGGGCCGGGTCACTAGTAATATTATAAATGCGAAAGTAACTCTGTTGACCTCATCCACTCGCTTTCACGCCATAACACCGAACCGATTTGGATGAAATTTGGCATGGAGATAGTTTAAAACCCGGGGAAGGACATATAATATTTTTTTATCCGACTGCGCAAAAAAAAGGTTGGATCTGTAGACGGATGTTTCTTACTCTTTCACACAAACCTGCTGGACGGATTTTAATGAAGTTTGACACGGCAGGTATATTATAGTTTGGAATAGTGCATAGGCTACTTTTCATCCTAATATCACGCGTAGTGTAGGCAGAAGCTTGTTAAGAATTACTCCAACCCTCAATACAAACGCGAGTATTAATTATCACGTGGGTTAAAGTCCGAGTAAATGTTTGTCAAATTAACTATCTTGTTAGTACTTCTTATCTTATAGACAACACATGACGACTTCTTTTTAAACTCCCGACGAAAAAGTGTCGTGTTATAAGCTTTAAACACTGCCAAATACTTATAGACACCGCATAACTGGGCCCTCCCCTAGCTTCACTTGTCTTCCTACTGCGTAGTACGTATTGTCGCTTAATATATAGGCGACTGGCCCCTGAGGTACTCTCAGAGGTTGAGGGACTTGACCAGGACTTTAATAAGACTGGTACTAGGTGCACTAACTGAGCACTTTGGGCTGTAGAAACACCTGTTTAAGATATGGCTAGCAGAAAATCCCACTTGCTTAGTATGTGGAGACGATGAGGAAACTATGGAGCACGTACTGTGCGAGTGCAACTCACTGGCGCGAAAACGCATAGATGCATTAGGAATGAGGCCCTACTCCTGATGAATACGGCCTCATGTGTCCCCGACAAATAGCAATACCTGAGGCTTAATATAAAGGATATGCACAAAAAATCCAGCTGGGCCGCTTTGATAGAAAACTGTTCACTTCCACCCTTTTTGGTGTCCCACTGCGGGCATGGGTCTTCATTCAACTATCTCACGAGTTGAGAGTTTAGGTCTTAATCCACAGACGCTGGCCAATGTGGGTTTGTGGATGTCACATGTCCTCGAATGATTAGTTCTTAGACATACCGGTTCCCTCACGATATTTCCTTCACCGATATTGAGCATGATTGATGTAACAATTCACACAAAGATGTGTGGGCACGACTGGGAATCGAATCCACGACCTTATATTTCAAAGGCGAGGTTCGTACCGCTGCAACACCGCTGCTCTATTGTTATGAATGTGTTATGCACCTCATAGGTGCATAAGATGTTCAAGAGACTAACAGATTCTTGTCGGTGGCGCATGGCAATGAATGGGGAAACCTCTGCCAAGTTATATTGATCTTAAAATGACGCAATCTAGCTAGGTCTTACACTTAATTCTTGTCTATCTATTTAGTTTTCTAGGGCGGGCAGTTATAGGCACGGATCGCCAACCAGTTAGCTCGCCTAACTTATTCATATTCTTTATTAAAGTATTATATGTAGTATATTACCAGTTATCTGGTTTCCATAGTACAAGCTCTGCTTAGTTTGGGATCAGATGACCGTGTGTGTTAATGTCCCACTATATTATTATTATTATTATTTATTGTACACAAAACATTTACATAAACAATTAATAAATAGGAAACAGCTCATGTACACAGGCGAGCTTAATTCAAATGTGAATTCTCTACCAGTAAAGAAACATTGTGGAATGGGTAGAAGTGCACAATAAATAATTTTAAATACATACATACACCTACATACTAATATTATTTACTACTGTTTAAGATCGGACCATGATCTAATTTTGATTATTTCGTTCAAAGACACTTGGACACTCACGACAGGGCGGGTCCGGTAAATTTAAAGCTATGGAAAGGGATATGCTCGGAGTTTCTCTGAAGGATCGAATACGCAATAAGTGATCCGACAGAGAACTCAGAGTAATCGAAATAGCTCACAGGACTAGTAAGCCGAAGTGGCAGTGGGCCGGTCATATCTGCCGCAGAACCGACAACCGTTGGGGTAAACGAGTTTTTGAGTGGAGACCACGGATTGGCAAACGTAGCGTAGGACGCCGTCAGACTAGGTGGAGTGACGATCTCAGCAGGTAACAGTTGGCTGAGTATCACAGATCGTGCTATTGGAGAGGCGTATATCCAGCAGTGGACTAGGATAGGCTGATGATGACGATGTTCAAAGACAATCTTGAACGAATCAATCAGAATTAGCTGTCTTCCCCGATACTCCGCGAACTTTTGACGATTATAATTTCGTACAATATTTGAATAGAGTGATGTCTAGTAAGTTTCTAGTCGGTGGCACGCATTCATTGAAATTCTACTATCGATATAATATTATTTAGTCAGTTATATAAATTATTTTAGGGTAAAAAAAAATTGAGTCATTTTGTCGGTTTCATCTAACGAATTTGATCTGAAGTACCCAACATATTTTTTTTATGACGGGCCTGTGGCGTGGTCGGTAAGATACTTGCTTTTCACGCCAAAGGTCGTGGGTTCCATTCCTACCCAAGTCAGACATTTGTGTAATGAACACGTCAGTTTGTCTCGAGTCTGGCTAATTATCGGAGTATTTACAATAAGAAAAGTATTGTAGTAGTAAATTACCAGTTATCTGGTTTCCATAGATCCCGGCGTTTCAAAGTCTTTTCAGATTTCATGGTCACGGGTCGACATGAAGTCTGAAAAGACTGAAACGTCGGGATCTAAAATATACCGCCATAAAATTCGTTATAAAGTATTTTTATTTCAATCTCTCTTTTTGTCGGTGGTTAAATATAGGGATATCGCTAATTAGGTGTAATAATTGGCCATTGATAAGCGGTCGATCTCCTTATTCAGGTAAAACCAATAAGATTCCAATAGGAAAATACCGACTTACTCCCAAACTGAAGTCAATTTTATATTGTTCAATTTTGTTTCTTGTTTTCTATTTAGATAGACTGAATTTTTATTAAACGAATATTGTATCCCCGATTTGTAGGAGTTACCTTTAATTTAGTAAGTAGCAAAGGTATTTAATTATAACGATTACGGTTCCTACAACAGAATAACTAAATTATTTTTACTGCTAATTAAAGTTCATAATTATTCTTCTCGTGAGTACATATCATTGACAATGCGCATAGTAATTCATAACATTGTATGAAGTATATGTAGACCGAATAGGTACGTTAGTAACTTAACTACCTACAAAATTATTTTTATTGTTAAAATGTAATAATAGTTGCATAAATTAAACTTTTAATTTAGGGATGTAGACGATTGCGTACAGCTATGCACTAAAATAAATTAAAACAAAAGAATCCCAAGTAGGTAAAACCTGTTTGCAAAAATCTCACGATTTCGCGCGGCCGGTGCGCAGTCGTCGTGGAGTTTTTTTTTAATTCATTCACATTCCTCAAATAATACGAGAGATCGTCACGTCAAATTACTTATACAATTATTGTTCTTAATTTAACACTTACCTGATATTATCTCTGGTGCTAAATTAATCCGTAAATTAGTCTTTATTTCGATCAAATCACCGGTGAACACTCGTGACTTAGCGGGCGGACATTAACACTGACAAGGTTGCCAACGTCAGTAGGCATGAATTTTTTTTAGCATTATGTTGGCACTTAATGTTGCCAATGTAATTTAAAGATTCTACCATGACATCTAGATCATATTGCTACTCACTACTAGATGTCACTACTAGGTGTAATCATAGACCAGTGATTTTAAATGAGGTCCGAAACTTAGCTCTTTACAAGCTTTGGGGACTAAAAAAGGAGCTTATTTAATACCCTGGAGATTATTTTTAATTGTTTTTGTGAGATTGTTGAAGACTATTGAAGACAAAAAACATTTATGGCTTTTAATGTCTCGGCATAAATATTTGGTTTCTATTTAGTCATTTTTGAAGAAAATGAATGATGAATTTTGGACAAGGTTCAGTGCACTCATTCATTGATAATTCTAATTAGAACTCTTGATCACAGTGTCATTTTAACTAATCTTTTTCTAAATGTCATTTCTGACAAAGACAGCAAATAATGTCAGATTCCTCTTTTGTTTTGATTTGTGATTTTTGAAAGCAAACCGTCAACGGTTTATTTGCTTGCTTGTTGTTAGCAATTGAAATAACTGCCAATTTTAACGTTTTAATTGATAGTGCATTTTGGAGAAGTAAAAAGTTATTCGATATACTAGTATATGTGCTAAAACTGTTTTTATACTTAAAACTGTGTGTGTTAAACAAGTGTAAAATAATAAACAGTTCGCGCTTTATAGATTGTCTCCTTTGTTTTTAGTAAAGTAATTTAAAGTTAATTTAGTAGTTAAAATACTCAATAGTTTAGTAACAAAGCCTTTTAACTTCATAACGAGATGGATGCGATGCAAGAGCGGCTTAACAAATTGAGGGAGGAGCGTCTCGCGCGGGAAAAAGCGAGAATTGAAAAGGTAACCGCTTATTAGACTTAATAAGGATGATTTATGGCTATGCCTGGGGCGTACCGTGTTAATATACTACTTTTCTTTTGTAAATTAATACTTTTAATAGATAATTGCTCCTAGACTTAAGACAAACAGACATGCTCATGTATTCTTTGTTTTTCCTTACCATGCCAAAAAGGTAAACAAAGCTTCAGTTTTCCTGTCACTTTAGAATATCACGATTTTATCAATGAACCACACTATGTATCGACTTATAAATGTCTTAATCCACTGAGTAAACACTTTAACTATGAAATTAACTGAAAAATGTTTTAAAACAACCAGTTAAATACGAATTATTGATAAAATTCTAAACACATTCCAAAATTCATGACCACAGGTTATACAAGGACACGGGCTGTTTGACATTTTTATACTTTTTAAATTAGAGTGTGGACATAGATTTTTATGGATTCGATAACCATAGATTTAGGAAGAACTGAGTGAATGATATCCAGTCAAATGAAAATGTGATGTTTAGATCGTACTTTAATGTAAAGTATTGTCCTAAATTATTTTATTACTGTCTTCTTTAAATATGAAAATTTTGTTTTTTAACCATGTAACTGATGCTGTGTGAAATTGAGTGCATAATAAATATAATTTGTTGTATCGTATCGTCACTCATTCAAATGTTCTAAACGATCATTTAAATAAAATCAATCTGTGCTTCCCTTGGTCACGTCATTACTTGAGAACGTTTACACCAAAATGGATAATTTATGTATCTATGTGCCTAGATTTAAAAGTTACTCGGAAGTTTAAAAAAAAACAGCTCTGCCTATTTTAAAAGATCTTGTCCTTAACAGTTTAATACATGGTAAGGTTGTAGTCAATTTATCGGTATTCATCTAGAGCAGCGGTCGTCAAAGTGCGGCCCGCAGACGATACTTCTGCGGCAACAAATAACTTCGATGCGCTTGCGTTTTCATTTTTTATAACCGCATGACTCCTCCCTCCCTAACTAACACAGAGTTCATCCCGCATCCGCATTAACCTACTCAGATTCACTATCAGATTATTGATTAATAAAAAAATTGACAAAATAGCTTGTTTGACCCCTCATCTTAATTTTGGTAACTGGCCAGAAAAAGAGAAAAATATCAAAGAAGTCGTTGAAACGTTTTTTTTTATATTTTCATATTTTTTAAACATTTATAATATTTCCTGTTTTCAACAATTTATTTGAGATACGACTGTATTATTGTATTCCAGTGTTTTATTAAATGTAAAGCTTCTTGGTTCCGAATAATGAATGATTAGAAATCTATTCAGTCACTCTTTTAACAAATCATTCAATGTATTCAATCATGGTGGCCCTACCCTAAAAATATAGTCTCTGGTTACGAGGCGGCCATATTTGTTGTTATAATATGCATCCTAAGGAAAAACAAGGTATACCTTTGTTGGGAATCAAACTGACAACCTGTGACATGAATCTTACTGACCATACCACTGGCCCGTCACTTTATCTTACTGATTTCTGAGGTAAGTCATGCCCTTCACAGTATCTGATCCCTCAGAGATCAAGAGATTACATTTTTCTTTTTATTTCAGCTTCGAGAGCTAAACCTGAAGAAATACAATAAAAATGATATACAACCTAGAAACACTCCGAATATATCTATTGCTAACAAAACCACAAGATCTGATGTTATTAAACCAAATATAAAAAACCCAGTAAAATCCATTGACAAAATTTCTAAGCGACCAATGACTGCTCCACTGACTAACAAAACTGATGCAATTATATCTAAACCTAATACCAATAAGATTGATATTAAGACTAATCATGATGAAAAAAAAATAAACAACCCAAAAAAGACAATGATTGACAATGGCAAAAAAAGTATTAATGTTACTCACTCCACAAAAAATCCTGGAAATGTTTTGAAAGAGAAAAAAGTTTTAGATAGCACTTTGGTTTCTAAAATTACTAATTTTAATAGAAAGAGCTCTGTTGATCTAAAACCTAAAACAATTGAAGGTAAAACCATAATAAATGGTGATAAAAAACCAAATATCAATAAACGACACACAATGGTTAGCAATTTTAACTCTCGTAAAAGCTTGGCTGTTGAAACGAAACCAAAACAGAGTATCGCCAGAAAATCATTTATTCCAAAGCCGCCGCAAAGTGCTACTAAACCTGTAAACAATAATTCAGTCTTTGAAAGACTATACAATTCAAAATCTATCCAAAAATCGCATATGAATCATGTTGAAAAGCTGCAATCAGATCCGAAATTCTTGGAGAAAGTTATACGTACATCAGGATTAATCTTGAATAAGAGACATTCGGTCTTTGAGCCTAAAGCCCAAATCGCTGTACCTGTACGTAGATCGATATCTGCAGTACATTTTAAACGTATTAACAAACAGGAATTAAGCAACTGCATTCACAAATGGTCTTCAATTGGTGACAATTTAAACAAAGCTCACTTAAAACACATTAACGAAGACGAATCAGTCAAAGATGACACGTTAATTTCCGCAGTAAAGAGTGAAAGAAAGAAAGTCAAATTTATGACCCCAGTGCCTAATTTAAACACACCGAAACCTGAAGAATTGCAAGCAAGACTGAAATCATGGCTACAGAAACGTGGAAAAAGCTTGGATTCGTATCACCATTTACAGTGTTTCGGTATTCATCATTTACCTCAACCAATAAGGATTGATATGAAACCTTATGATGATGAAAATAAGGAAAACATTGCTGTAGAATCGGATAGTGATGATGATTCGTACACTGAGACGATGAATGATGATGAAAATGCAAAGAACGATGATAAATGGAGAAGAGTGAGCTCGGTTTGTGATAGTTTTGCTGATTTTAATGAGTCTCAAAATACTACGTTGACGGGAAGCGATGTTAATGTTAACACTGATGAACTAGTGATCGGAGCATTGAATGATCTTACTGAGTTGCTGAAAGAGGTAAGAATTGTTAATTAGATTCCCCCTGCTGCTTTTCCCTCGGGATAAATAGTGACTTAAGTGCTATTGCAGTATATAAACTAGCTCTGAGCTAATTTTCATCCAAATGTAACTAATAATTTTTCAAGAAATGGTAACAAACATCCTCACCTCCACACATCCATACAAACTTTCGCATTTATAATATTATTAGACTGAGCTTTACGAACTATAGTAGCTGACTTCGTTTGTTCACAAGCTTTCCAATTCGTATGATATAAAGTGTTAAAGCGAGAGAGAGTGAGTTGTTTATATTTGATCTAATGGAGTGTCAAGTGATATTACCAGTAAAATAAAAATTATTTTTTTTTTTACATGAGGATAGTTGGCTTTTTTTTTGGCTTTTTTGGGTAACAGGAAAGTTCATAATACTGCTGGAGCCCTGTCCATTCTTTGTCAAATATCAGTTCAATAATCTTTATTTAGTATCAAAAATTGTACAGTAATACAAAAGTAATAATAATATTTTAGGACATAACACACACAGTCATCTAGTCCCAAGCTAAGCAGAGCTTGTACTATAGAAATCAGATAACTGGTAATATACTACTTAAAATACTTTTCTTTTGTAAATAGATACATATATAGATAATTACTCCCAGACTCAAGACAAACAGATATGTTCATCACACAAATATCTGACTTGTGTGGGAATCGAACCCACGACCTGCCGCGTGAAAAGCAAGTATCTTACCGACCACACCACCGGCCCGTCGAGTATAATGTTGCAATTTTTTATTTTCCATAAAAATCTGTGACAGTGGTGAACAGATATTCTATTAAGCAACAACTTGAACATTTTATCTTGTAGAATAATAGTTATAATTGTATTTAATTGTATTTGTCAGGGTTTCGAGTGGGAACAATGCGCGCGCTGGCTGCGTGCAATCCGCGAACGATTCCCCTCAGCTCCCAACAGTGCCGCGTACTGGGAGTGTCGTGCTGCGCTAGAGGAGAGGAGAGGAGATCTCCCCGCGTCCGTACAGTGCTGGGAGGAAGCCATTGTTAAAGGCACCGAGGTCTGTTGCTTTGTTTTACTTCAACCCTTTTAGTGTCCTACTGCTGGGCACGGGTCTTCTCTCAACTATCTCTCGAGTTGAGAGAGTTTAGACCACACACGCTGGCCAGTGTGAGTTGGTGGGTGTCATATGTCCTCGAATGATTAGTTCTTAGACATGCTGGTTATTTTTTGATGTTTTCCTTGAACGATATTGAGCAGCGGCGATGAAACAATTATTATATACACAAAGATTGTGTAAAACTCGTGACTTTATATTTCAAAGGTGAAGCGAAATATCCTTTCCTAGTACCTAAGACAAATGTTTAGTTTCTAGAGTCTAAAGACTGTGAATTTGGGTCTAGAGTCTAGACCCAGCTGTCTGGTTTGTTAGGCAGTCAATTTCTCCTTTTATATATTTAGATGATTCTCCGCCTTTCCAGCACTCTGTCGTCGAAGCGAATTTGGACCAATTGCTGGACAAGTTCATGCAGCTGAAGATCAGCCCCAACAGTGGGAAACAGCGGCACGCGGACCCCAAGCTGGTGGACGTCAAGAATGTCTTCAAGAGTACCATCATCAGATTTGCTGTGCAACAAGCTAAGTTGTCAGTTATATACCTTTTCTTTATAACTACTTACCTTTACCTTTACTAGTAGTTTAAGTATGAGTACAAGATATAGAAAATCGTATTTTAATTATTTAAATTTATATAGATTACAAAAAAATGATAGAGACACGTATTTTTTTGCTTTATCATTGAAATGGAACAATGATATGATATTATAACGCATTAAAGTTATACAGTGGGAGTGCGTAACGTCATACAGAGGTATAAAATTTACCTAAGCGTGTCGTCATTCGAGACATATTCCCGTAAAAAAAATACGTGTCCAATATTTTTAATTTATCTGACTAAAAAAACCGCGATAAAAATAAAAAAAAAGTTTAAAAAAAGAATGATGAAAAAAAGACAATCTTAATAATATTAAAAAAGTCTGTGCTAATTCCTCTCCGCTTGGAAATATATCATCCTATCATAATAATAATATATTATCATACCTTTATTATCTATCATAAGAAATTATATGTGCCTATAACTCCTTCCATATTAAATTTCATCCAAATTGGTTCTGTTGTTTTGCCGTGAAAGCGGGAGACACAGACAGAGTTAAATCAAAGTCCTGGGCCGCCGTTATTCAAAAACTATTTTTATTGCTAGCTTCCGCCCGCGGCTTCACCCGCGAAATTGGTCTCACTAATCTTGTTTCTCCATACAAACTTTGGAACCCCGTTTCACTCCCTTAAAGGATGAGTTTTGAAAAATCCTTTCTTAGTGCACCCCTAGACCCCATAAGGAACCTATATGCCAAATTTAGAGTCTCCAGACCCAGCGGTTTGGGCTCTGCGTTGATATGTCAGTCAGTCAGTTTCTTTTTTTATATTTATAGATTGGTCGTGATTTATATAGACTGAAATTTAGGTCGGGTCTTACGAGGATAATATTAGTAAGGAAGTAAGGATTATAACCATTGATTATAAACATAGAGGACATGTGATATCCACCAACTCACACTTGGCCAGCGTGTGTGAATTAAGGCCTAAACTCTTTCTCTCATTAGATAGTTGAAAGAAGACCCGGTCCCAGCAGTGGGACATTAAAAAGGGTTGAATTGAATCTAAACATTTTGCAAAGCCGGCCTGCGCAGGCAAAATTGCGCTAGAACTTGTAGGTACACTGGGCAAAATAGTTTATTATTTAGTTGAGACTCATATTTTCTTTATTTTCAGATATAATGACCAGGATATTTGTTAGTATTACACTATCTATTATATCTGGTTTACTTTATCTCATCAATTATGCTGTTGTTGGACATTGATTCGAAAATGTCCAAAAAGTAACTTACAGCCCATCAAATCTAAGAAGTACCGTTTGACGTTTCACTGTTTTCTATTAAATTAGCTTTATAGAGGCGTAATTCACACTAGTTATATTAGCTTTCCTGTAAAATAATTGAATTATGAAGCTATTTTTATTTTAACATAACATAAACAATTTTCATACAAAAAATAAAATTCTAAATGTACTACGTTTAGTACTGTCAAACGGTACTTCTTAGATTTGATGGTCTGTCTTTCAGAAATACATACAGCGCCATCTAGTCCCATATTAAGAAATTATATTTGCTCGTGTTATGGGGACTAGGAACGGAAATACGTTTCACCCTGACTGCTACGCCGTAGGTCGTCGGTTCGATTCCCACCCAGGACAAATCTCTGTGTGATGAGCACGAGTGTTGGTTCTGTGTCTGGGTGTAATTTATCTATAATAAGTATGTATTTACAAAAGAAAAGTAGTAGTAGTATTACCAGTTATCTGGTTTCCATAGGAAAAGCTGGCTTAGTTTGGGATCAGATGGCCGTGTGTGTTAATTTTACTATATTACTAGCTGCCCCAGCGAACTTCGTACCGCGTATTACTAATTTTGCTATTTAAAAATAGGGAAGGGTGAAAATTTTGGTTTGTATGTATTTTTCAAATGCCACATCGTCAAGTGTAAGAACGATCGGTGTTAGTAGTGAAGAGATATTATTTTCCTAAGTGAGAACTTTTTTTGCTCCGTATTCCCTTTTTCAGACTTCCACCCTTCACCACTGATAACTATACCATCTAAATTTTGTTTTACTTCTTCATTTAGATAATATGGAATAGTGCTTGTCTGCACTCTTAGTAGTATAAAAAATATCCCTTAAGCGGAGTGTCAGTTTTTTGTAAAAATGTATCATTTTTCACCATTTTAATTAGCATAAATGTTTACTATTAACTAAAGTTCCTATTAAGAAAATCCAGCATATATACTAGCAAAATATTGTAAACATAATGTGATATTTGACGGGCCGGTGGCGTAGTCGGTAAGATACTTGCTTTCACGCCGCAGGTCGTGGGTTCGATTCCCACCCGAGACAAACATATGTTTAAATATGTCTGTTTGTCTTGTGTCTGGGTTTAATTATCTATATATAAGTATATATTTACAAAAGAAAAGTATTATATGCAGTATATTACCAGTTATCTGGTTTCCATAGTACAAGCTCTGCTTAGTTTGGGATCAGATGACCGTGTGTGTTAATGTCCCACTATATATTATATTATTAATTTATAAAGCTTTTTAGAGATCATAATATGTAACATTTACAGATTGTAGTCTTTCTCAACTCTAAAGATAGTTGAGAGAAGACCCGTGCCCATCAGTAGCACACTAAAGTCTTTTTACTTTTACAGACGGCAGTCCAACCAATTTGAAGTACCAAAGTACACAGTGACACCAGTCCGCCGCAGTGCTAGGCTCTCCGCACACTGGAGCGGAAAGCGCACGCCGCTGCAAGTCTGTACTAGTGTGCGGCAAGCCGAATTATTAGCCGAGAAACCGGTGTTCGTGCCTAATTGTAGTTTGTATGGTACACCTTAATTAGTATAGTTAGATTTTACAGTAGGCAGGCAATCAACATACTTTTATGTCAACAGGCAAACTTTCTGAAAATAAACTTAAACAAATTTAATAAACACGTCTTTTTATGTCTTAAAAACTTGATAGTAAGGGTACTGTTGCCCTCTCGCCGCCGTATCAACTGTGCTCTCACTGATTGTGGGGTGACTAATTTAGAATATTCATCTGCACACATTCGATTTTGCCGAACGGCTGTGCCGATTCTCCCACCACAATCATGTAGCGGCCGATCTACGCTGAGCGGTCTTGTTCTCAAACATTAATATACCTACATTATGTTCGATTTTGCTGTTCGAATGTGCCGATAATGCCGACTTGCTTTTCTTAACTCCAATGAAACCCACTTCTGGTTTAAACCGGTCTTTACATTGACTGTAATAAATACACTAGACTATAATCTCTTAGAACAGTGGGTATTTTATATTGTACTATATTTTAAACCGTAAAATCATGGACTATTACCTCCCGCGCTAGGCAACCTGCTGCAACAGTGAAACATTGTTTTTATACTATAATAGGCTTGCGCTTGATCATATCTTATCACGCTAGCGAGTAAGATAAAAGACAGCGCCCAGGGCTTTAGACATTTATCTCTATAGGCCGACCGTTTTAACTCGCGTATCGCCTATCGCCAAGATTCTGACTCCTCAAGCTGCACAAACAGTGATGATAATTCAAGCGATATGGATATTAGTGACGAATAGTCTTACATTAGGTACTATTATCTGTGGTTAAATAGTTCTTTAAGAGATTTAATTAATGTTTTATGACTTTGTACCTCAGATGGCGATACGCGAGTTAAACGGTCGACCTATAATAGTCATTTCAAACATCATTAGCTTTAGAAATATAAGGTCGCGGTACACTGAAAATGAATGAACTAGTGATAATCGTATTTCTCGTTTGTAAGACGGCAGAGCAGCGGTGACGCAGTGGTAAAGGCCGCGCGTTAGAAATATAAGGTCTTGGGTTCGATTCCCAAGTGTGCCCACACGTCTTGTGTGAATTGTTTCATCGCCGCTGCTCAATATCCGTGAAAAAAAAACATTGTGAGGAAACCGGCATGTCTAAGAACTTGTCATTCGAGGACATGTGACATCCACCAACCCGCACTTGGCCAGCGTGTGTGGATTAAGGCCTAAACTCTCATCTCGTAAGACAGTTGAGAGAAGACCCGTGCCCAGCATTGGGACACTGAAAAGGGTTGAAATGAAGGCGATTAAACACTACATTGTTCTGTTGTACTAACCCTTAATGTTCATAGATGTCTTGTACTATATCTTACAATTATTTTTAATAATAATTTACATTAATATCTACCAAATAATGTTGTAATACTAATAAGTAATTTACCTAGTGTTAATTTGCTTTGTTATAGTAAATAAAAGACTTTATTGTAATATTATTGTTTTATTTAACAAAAAATATTATTTAAGCTTTTAGAGGGTACAACTGAACATCTAATACGCAAGGAATATTATATTACAAGTGTACATCTTGCTCCACTACTTGATAACAGATGGCGTTGATACACATATACATACTCTCAAATTACTACTCTAAACTACGCATCAACCAAAAATCTTTATTATTTCTATAATACACACAAAAAACATATTAAAGGCTGTATTGTAAGCAAACCTATTATGCTTTATTTTTCTAATATAATAGTTTATCGAATTCAAGTCGTTAACAAAAGATCACGTCTAGTATTCTACAACAGATGGCGCTAAAATCAATCTCATCCGTAAACTTCTTTTTGGCGCCATATCTCGTAGCTCTATAAATAAAGAGTAAAATTAGAACTATTATAAATATATTAATTTAATGTGACATATAAAACTGTCCGATGAATTTAAATATTTTTTCTATCTTTCTTACCTACTTCAACAGGTGATAATATAACCAAAAAAAAAATTTAAGAACCCACCTCTGCCGCTATGTCATACAACATGGCCGATGTGTGTCTTCCAGTTTGTTCCACCAACGTCTTGAAGATTCCTTCACCTTCCTTCGTCAGCAACTCAAATGGATGACCAATTTCAGCTACAACACCTCTGTGGATAAAAGACTACAATTAACTACATAACTAAAGGACTGTATAGAATTTCCACTAGTTTGTACTAGAGTAGAGTAGTGGCCGGCAGTTAGACTTAATCATCGGTCTTCACTGCGCAGTTGCTGATTTTGATACGTGCGCAAAGCTCTTCCTGCTGTCTACCATGTTATATGCGCTTACTGTACACCTGATATAGTAGAGTGCAGATGATTGAAGCATTCAGCGCGCGCACTCAAGTCGCTAAAGTTAAAATGTATGGCGCCGTATCATTGAGATTAGTCTCACTGTAATCATGCAGTTTCAAGGGCACGTTCCCCCCCAAACTCACCCATGACTATGACAGTGTTAAGTTTGTGATGTAAACACTGTTGAGTGCTCCAAGAAGTCTGTTATACAGTTAAACCAAATATCACTCACTTATGTGTAACAATGATTCTGTTTGGTGTACGGACAATTTAAAGACTATGCGCGATTGTGTGTGTGAACATGAAATCTGTGCTACAGAGGGAATAGTACTATTAGTGCAGTGAAGTAGAGAGCACTTACCTGTCCATGACGATGACTCTGTCGTAGTCCATGACAGTGTTGAGTCTGTGCGCGATGGTTAGTACCGTCGAGCGCTGGAACTTGTCGCGGATTGTACGTTGGATATGTTTGTCCGTGCTGGTAATATCACCAATAAAAAGGTATAAGGCAACATTGTGTGGCATGCTTAGAAAATTTAACAACTCTAAGGTGGCGTGTATGTATTTCTGTGCTTACTTACTCTGTATCCACATTAGCCGTGGCCTCGTCCAGCACCAGCACTTTACAGCCCGCTAGTGCAGCTCGCGCTAAACACACAAGCTGCCTCTGTCCAACTGATAGGTTGCTGCCACCGTCACTAATTTTAGTATTGAGTCCCGACGGTAGACTTGAGATCAAGCATTTTAGTTCCACCTGGTTCAGTGATACTGAATTAATTAATATATCAAAGAACATAGTCAGTTAATCTGATCAAAATTTAACTTAAAAGCAATCCTTCTTCCCACTATAAGTTTGAGATGAAATCAGGGTTACTAACAGATTCTGCGACAGTGTTTGCAACATGTAGGTATGTTTTGTGCATATATCGCCAGAGTAAACCAAATATCTTAATTTACTACTTAAATGAATAATAGGTATTAAAATTTAAAAAATTAAACGTACTTAAGTAAATTTTATTTCTCCTACCTGATCTAAAGCCTTAAAAATCTCTGCATCACTATAAACCCCCTCGGGATCCAGGTTTTCTCTCAAGGTAGCTGCGAACAGCGCAGGTCTTTGTGGTAACGCGCACAGTCTCGACCTCCACAGCTTCAGACCTATAGTCTCGGCGGATATGCCGTCCACGCTGATAGTGCCAGACACACGGGCTAGTCTGAAAATCAATATTTCATTAAAAAAACGTGTTTAACCATCAAAGGTGTTGGTAGAGGTTTAAGACTAAATTCATCTTCACAAATCTGTAATTTGTGTTACAATTAACCTAAAACCCATTATCTGCCTGGGATTTGAAGCTAGATTTATAGCGAATACGCAACTACTAAATTGCCAAGAATTATACAATAGTCAACATAAATATTTAAACTAGGTGTAACCTGAACAAAGCGCTAAGTAAAGAGCTCTTGCCAGCGCCGGTTCTGCCCACAACAGCCACTTTCTCTGAAGGTCTGACCGTGAAATTGACTCCTTTGATTGCATACGTCGGTTCTTTTGTATCTCGGGGCTTCTCATATTCCAAAGATACGTCTTTAAATTCTATTTCTCCTGAAAAATAATTATGAAGATTTTAAGGCTTAGAGAAGCACATACATAAATTTTAACTGTTAGACCCAGTAGCGATTGCGCATCGGCAGTGAACTTAGTTTTGAAATACATTTATGTTTCAGATTTGATCCTATTACTTATAGGGCAATGTTATACAGTTTTATGCATCCAATCGCCTACAGTTTAAATGGCTCTAAGGTAAAAAAAACTTACCTTTACTCGGCCATAAGCTAAGTTCCAAATTAGGATGTTGGTTTTTCATAGCTGTTTCATCTATCTCAACGTTCTTTTCTGGTGGTAAATCAGTGTATTCTAGAATTCTTTCTACCTGTGCGTTGAAAATATGAGATCAAATATTGAAGCAGCATTAAACCAAGTATTTTGCCATTCAAATATTTAAAAAAAATGTTTCCCTGTGCTTAAATTAGTACGGTATATATCACTGAATAAAAATAACTACACGTAATTAATATGTGCTGCCATCTAGTAAGCTAGAGTAAAACGTGTTACAATTACCGACAGTGCCTTTTAGCGAGCTAGAGTAAAGTTGTTATCAGACTCAAAATAGTGTCATCTAATATCGAGTAGAATCTTTGTAATATTAATTTAACAAGTAGTGCCACCTAGAGAAGGCATGCAAAAATTATGAAACTTTATGAATTTTTGTTAACCCGGCGTTACGTTAAGTATGTAATGCTGACTGAGAATATTAGCCCTTTCGATACAAAAAGACTTTGAGTTATTTGACTATTCCTATCAGCTATCTCCATTTTATATTTTAATTGAACTTACAAACTTTTACATATTTTATTATATTCCATATGGTTTATAAAGTTATAATTTTACTCACAGACGTCATCTGATTCTCAACTTCAGCCGTCTGTCTCATCCCGTACTGCGCCATACCTACGAGGCCTATCACCTGCGTTATTGCCAAACCGACATTACCTCCCATAGGCTCTGGAATTATTATTAAGTACTCATTATATAATTTTAAATTATAATACAATAACTGCAAGTTTCAATTAATTCATCGGACCTAGGTACTTTTTAGGTTAGACCCAGTGGTTTGGACTGTGCGTTAATATATCAGTCGGTCAGTTCGGATTTTTATATAGTTATTTAGATATCTAATTTATTACCAACCATCACTATCGAACAAAAAGAAGCTGTAAGTGACACAGCCAAGATAAACGCAGCATGTCAAGTCCATCCAGAAGCTGAACGCTCTGTTCGTGTTGTTGACTAGAGTGAGAGCGGAAGAGTGCAGGTCTTGTAGTTTGTCAAACTCTTGCGCAACTGTGGACTGTTTTTGTGAGGACCTGATAGTGGGGAGACCAGATACTGTGGCTGATAGGTGGCTGAGAGACTGGCTGCGGGCTGCGGAAGTATAAAAATAATCTTAATTATTAATAAACTAAACTAAACTAATTATAGGTAACAATTCGAATAAGTATTCCGAATATTTATTCCGATTCGTAAGCCAGCGTAAGTTACAACAGTAGCCGTATGTATTTATATTTATTTTTATTATTTGTATATAAAAGTCTAGCTTTATTTCTACAAACCTATAGCCTCAATCCTCTTAAGCTCGCGACTGGTGTTGAGGAAGTACTTTCGAAGCAGCAGCAGGAGTAGCACCAGGGCGACCGTTGGCAATAAAAGCCACCAATTCACCAGGCACACTATCACCAGGATTGCTACTCCTTCTAGAAAGAACTTAAAAACAAAGCTATCTAAAACACAAAGCTACCTGAAAATGGCAGACACAGCTCGACCACGTTTCATCTGCGAATTTTAGGTTTCACAAGTAATAGAAAGTGAGCCTTTCAGCGCTTGTTGGCCACAAATCTGCAAACTTAATTACAATCTTACTCAAGTTAATATTAAAACTCGGGTCCTCACGGTTTGTAGAAAACCTACATCCACTAACACTGGACAGAGAGCGTCCAAACTAGAGAGATAACTATCACTGAGCTTTGATGGCTGAAGTCAACTGCCATGCAACTGTATGTCAACTAGATTTCTCCTGCTTCATTCATCAACGTCATGATGCTAAATGAGCCTAATATAGGGATAAATATACCTAAGATATCGGGTAATCTATTGGATAATTTATATGAAATAGTAATAATTAACTTTTGAATCTATAAATTTTACTGGCAACTTCGAACTTACCCCGAGACAATCGACCAGCGCCATTGGCAGGAGTGTGTCAACTTGTCCCATGTCCTTGGAGAACCGGTTGAGGATCCGTCCCGAAGGGTTGTGGTGGAAAAACCACATCGGTGCGTTCGTAACGCCCCTGACAAAATTAAAAATGAAATTCAGTAGCATTGAATGGTCACATTACATGCATTAAAATTTGAGAGAGATTCAATTAATTCACCTTTGGCCATTATTTGTAGATTTTGTTTGACGTTTGAGAACTGATAGTTTAGAGAAAGTAACCGGCCACTGGATTAGCAAGATAATTAACTTTCGGTGAGAAGTAGGAAATGAAATGAGCAAGTATTCCAACCAACCCCATTAAATGGTATCACTTTGTTTGATGGAACTAAACCTACCAACAGTTTATTGTCATCTGATATCCCCCGCGTATGAATATTCAACTTGAAGCTCGACTCTCACGGATGGAGATGAATCAGCCCACAAAAGTGTCTTGTTACTTTCATCAAATTGAACATACCTGAACATAGTATCATGCAACTTCTTTGAGGCTCTAATGCAGGTGTTGTAGAATACCACCAGCTTGTTCCAAGTGAACACCACACAAATCCCAATCAGCCCCGCGTACAGGTACATACACTGTTCCCGAGTAAACCCGAAGATGTTCTCTGACAGCTCTTCGTAGTTTACTTCTGTACAAAAGAATTTAATTTAAAAAAGATGCGGAGTTCTCCTCGTGTCAGGAATAAGGTACGTACATAACCGAAATAGTATAAAAGTTAATGATAGCAGGTTGCCTAAAAGAGACATAATATTTTTTGTTCCATTCTGCCAGTCAATTAAAAAGATACAAATGTTATTATTGTAGTTATTTTACCGTTTCCCCAATCTGTGAGCACGGTGTATGTTTCTTCTATGTTCACCCTGAAACAGATACATTCTAGAAAACATTGCATTACTTAATACAATTTTTCTAAATTTATTTCCAAAGTACATGGCTCAGACAAACTAACTAGGTAGGTTCCTCTGTTTTAAGACTTTGCTCAATCAAACAGTGCTTTCAGTTGCTCTTTGACATACAATGAAAGGCACGCTTGCGTGGTGTTGAGTATGTCACGCTACTTTTACCATATAATTTCAATGATGATCATGAAACTTAAATAAAGTTTACCATATTTTGAGCCAGTAATCTGTCGCTGAGTAGAAGAATTGTGCCACCACAAATAGCACAATCAGCACCGTCATAGTGACAACACTGCCACCGCTGCGGATGTACGCTACGTACACGCTGCTGGACACTGCTCCTTTCTTCTGACTTTCACCTGGTGAGTAGACAATCATCATAATGATTGCCATCCAATCTTGATGAATCAACGATTTTCGACAGACACTTCACAATATTTTTTTAGATTAGATATAAATAAATTTAAAAGTCAAAATTGAAACCGAAAGGGTTCCAATTTGGGTTAGGTGTAAACGTAAGTCAGTAATTTATTGCCCTTAGAATGCTTTAGATATAGTCCGAGTGTAAATTCACTAGTACTTTGGTAGCATACAGTGCCTTACTCTGCCATAGTTTGCACCACACCACATAACATGTTGCAACGAGCACTGTCAAACTACATACTTCTACTCATCCCTGAGTAATAAAATAATCTAGAAGTTTTGCAACCTGTTTTCTTGTGCATGGTAAGCCGGTGTTAGGGGGAAAACATAAATTTGAACATATATTCCGGGTCGGTGTTAAAATTATACAAACATAGATACAAACCTTCGTATATCGGGTCGACGTTCTCTGTGTTTAAAGTGGGCGATTGATCTTGAGTATTTGACAGCTGACGTACAATCTGCTCCTAAGCCATCATTACATTGTTAGAACCGCTTCTTCAGGTGTAGATAAGTCAGGATCGTTAATGATGCGAAAAAGATGATTAAATGTTGAAACACCTAAACTGTCTTGATTCCGCACGAACTTAATATCAGAATAAGTAATAATAATAAAGTTAGCTTTTGAACTTCCTTACAAGCAAAGCGTAAGGCAGCACGGAATACCAAGTAGGTAAAAATGCGTCTTTAAAATGAGCCAAGCACTACGTACGGCTATGGTAATACATTTTAGGAATAAATTAAAAAAAAAAATATGAGACTGATTTGACACTTACTGCATCAGGGTTTTTGTAAGTAGACTCCTGAAGTTTCTGCTTCTGTTCTTCCACCTTCTCTCCTATCTCTACTAGCTTTTGGAACTCTGACACATTCTGTAGCTCTCGGTATAAACCTTTGGCGACAATCTGAAACCTACTTATTTACTTTCAATTGATAACGATCCACGTCGCGCTGTCTCTTGTCTTAGTTCCCATGCAGGTACTTTACATACTATTTTTACATACAAGCACATTTCACTCCTCTTTTACATGCAGGCTCTCTTTACACTTGTGTTTGCTTTTTATTAAAAAATTACTTACCATGTTGGCGCAAGTCTAACTCACCCTTCTGCTCATGCACTATTCAGACTGTTTGTTTACAAAAACCATCCACAGTGTCTATACACGCTATACTATGCGATTTACAGGGGTAGCGGGTGGAAGGTTGCATTCCAGGCGAGTCTCAACTTATCGCGCACGGGTAGTACTCACCCTAATTATTTATAAATTACTTACCCTGCCCCCACGCATCACACACACGTTGTGTGCATGTCGCGCGTACTGCACGTTATGTGTCACTAGCACTGTCGCTTTGTCGCCCAGGAAGGAACGAATACACTCATCGTATATAGCTTGAGCCACCTGACGACAATTAAGGACATAGTTAATTAGTCCATAGTCTGTGCCTGTTATCCTGTTTTTAAGGCACTGTTTTCTAATACTGGTAGGTAAATTATACCTTGGCATCGACAGCAGCGAGTGGATCGTCCAGTAAGTACACATCAGCGTTCTGGTACACGCAGCGTGCGAGAGATATTCGCGCTCTTTGACCACCAGACAATGATGCCCCTGGACGAATAATGAAGAGTGAATTTGGAATTACTTTAAAATCATCAAAATCAAAGTCAAAGTCAACGTCAACGTCAACGTGAAGGTGAACGTGAAGGTGAACGTGAAGGTGAAGGTCAAGGTGAAGGTCAAGGTGAAGGACACGGTGAAGGTCAAGGTGAAGGTCAAGATGAAGGTCAAGGTCAAGGTGAAGGTGAAGGTCAAGGTGAAGGTCAAGGTGAAGGTCATGGTGAAGGTCAGGGTGAAGGTCAAGGTGAAAGTCAAGGTGAAGGTCAAGGTCAAGGTCAAGGTGAAGGTCAAAGTGGAGGTCAAGGCGAAGGTCAAGGTGAAGGTCAAGGTGAAGGTCAAGGTGAAGTTCAAGGTGAAGGTCAAGGTGAATGTCAAGGTCAAGGTTAAAGTCAAATTCGAAGCCAAGGTCAAGGTCAAGGTGAATGTGAAGGCGAAGGCTAAGGCGAAGGTCAAGGTCAAGGTCAAAGGCAAAGTCAAAGTCAAAGTCAAAGTCAAAGGCAAAGTCAAAGTCAAAGTCAAAACCAAAGCCAAAGTAAATAAGAGTTCGGTGAGAGAGTTATAAATCGTGCTTAGAGGTAATTAAGCGAATAATTTAGGACGTACTCATAGAGTTACTAATTCTGCAGTTCAAGAGTCACTCAGGGGCTATCTAGCAATGGGGTTAACATACATGGCAGATGGCTTAAGTAGTTATTCGTAAGTATGTACCAACCTCTCTCTCCGACTCTAGTTTTATCTCCATTCGGCAGTATCTCCAGGTCATTGTTGAGTTGACAGCACTTGACTACTTGCCTATATCTATGCACATCTAGTGGTTGGCCGAACAAAATGTTCTGTCGTACCTAATAAGTTTAATGATGGTGAAGGTAAAAAAGAAATACTTTCTTAGCTTTAATGGTTCTTAGGGTAAAATACTCTCTCAGATAAAATGATTTCTAAAGTAAAATACTCTCTAAGGTAAAATTACCTATAGTGTAAAATGTCACCTATGTAGAATTTTCTAAAAATCTATGTAAAATTTATTTCAAAGAAATCCTTAGTGAAACTTACAGAAGCGTCAAATAGCCAAGGTTCCTGGCTCGCGTAAGCGATAGAACCGTGGACCTGTAGATGTCCACTATTGGGCGGTACTTCTTGTAGCATTGCTTGCAGAAGAGTAGACTTGCCTGAACCAACCGTGCCTATAATAGTTGTTAGGGTTCCTGGTTTTATCTGAAAAACATATTTCAGCTCCTGACCGATGGCCTAGTATCGTCAGTTTAATTCGAATCATGTAAACAAAGACTAAGTAGTACCTCTAAGTTGATATCACAAAGCGCGGGCACTTTTTTGATGTCCCTATCAACATTCTTCCAATAGGAATTGAAACTTTTGATATCTATTAATACACCTAAATAAGAAGAATGCATTAAATTGTTAGATTTTTCATGATGTTTCGCTCTGTGACTGAAATAAACATAAAAATCAATTATTTTAATTTATAAACCATATAAATATCCATAATTAAATAAAATGAAATGTTATCTCACCCGTTTTGTAAACTACCAGCGCCATCTATTATTGTGATATCAACATCAATATCCACCTCGGGTAACATTAAAAATTCTTCCATTCTAGCCAAACTAACATACGCTTCCAACGCATAAGTAATTGCTAACGGTAAAAAATCTACCAAAGTATTCTTAAGAAGATCGTAGTATGAAAAAATAACAAACACTTTTGCAGCTGTCAGTTGGTTGTCGAAGTATATATAAGCCATAAGACTAAGGAAAATGGCAACTTTTGTATTGAGTTTCACACAGGAAATCATTACAGCGCGCAGCCATGACATGCGTTTTATTACTTTCATTTCTTCTCTGGAAATAAAATAAAGTAAATCTATACTAATATTATAAAGCTGGAGAGTTTGTTTGTTTGAACTGCACTCTGAAAAATTCTTGCACTCTTAGATAGCCTATTTATTAAGAAAGGCTATAAATTACTTTTGATTCCACTGCTAGGCATGATATGTAGTTCACGCAGGCGTAGTCGCGGCAGGAAGCTAGTTCTAAATAAAGGTAAAACTTTCAATAAACGTTACAATATAAAATAAATACATATTAAAAGGTATTATGTTAAACCTTTAATATTAATGCGAGCACTATAATATTACCTAGCGCAGTAAATACATCTGTTGACCAGCATACCAAAATTGATAAAAAAACAAGTTCCCATACAACATTGATAACCTAATTTTTTAAGTCGTTCAAATTTATTGGTCTTGTTAATAGAGGTTGAATTCAAGCCTAGCTTTGTGACTACACACTTAGCTAAATTAAAAATTTGCCATTTAACTTACTTTCTAGTATTCCCAACTATTTTTCCGAATGCTTTTTCCCAAGCATACATTTTAATGGCCTCGATGCTTTGAATAATTTCGTTCATAAGCCTGATACGGTTGTCAGTCCATATTGTAGTATTTCTACGAAGTTTTCCAGATACTTTTCCTAAATAGCCTGAAAACAGAATCATTGTTTGTTTTCTTTATAATAATGAACTTAAAGAACTTTAAAAATTTATACGAAGGTAGCACATTCATTTTACCTTGAATTGGAATAAAAAGTAGCAAAAACCCAACTCCTAGGAAACTAGCGACACCTATCTGACGGTACATTAAAATAATTATCAATACACTTTGCAATGGTGTACGTACCAAATCAATCATAAACATTAGAGCCATATCAAACCGTTGGGCGTCTGTTGTTACTAAATTAATAATATGTCCAGCTAATCCTTCTGATGCTTTGCCTCCCATGGTCAAATCTAAGCGCAGTAGCTGAAAACAACGCCATCTGTTATCAGACACCAAGTTGTCTACCACTAGATGCCATTATTTAACTGATTTTACTGTTGTTGCTACTCGCCACTAGATGTCAATATTACTATATTTATTGTTGAGTAAAAAATTGAAAAGTACTTATACAAAGTATTACTATGTAGGTATTTGAATCTTAATTACCTTTCGGTATATAAGAGAACAGCATGCAACTCTTATTTTCATAGACAATTCAAGTAACCACAAAAACACTGGATGCATAATGCACGCAGTGACCATCATTAACCTTTATTTACAATGATAAAAAATAATTAGACATAAAATTCATTTTTTAAATACTTATTTTAGATGAACTATGGAAGTAGGTACTTGCCCAACTACTCCTAGCGCATTGAGGTACGCTGATAAAGGTGTTACATCTAGTTGTAACGGTGAATAGTAATTTAAAAGACCTTCCAAACATATTGGTATTGATAATCTGAAATAATAATATTATAAAAAAATTCTGAGTGTAATTAAACTTACATATTTATTAATATAGTTCTGGTTACCTAATGCATTAGCACCCACCACCATAACCTAGATTTTAGTTCCTATATTCTGCAATAGTCCCGTTTTGACCTATATGGTGCAAACAGGGATAATCGTTGGTTGGTGCCACATTACATAGTAAACACATAGGTACATAAAAAAAAAAATCACACAAAATAAAAAATAAATTGTCCTGGGTGGGAGGGAATCGAACTCAAAACCTCAAGCTTAACAGTCAGGGTCACTAGCCACAACGCACAGACCAGTCAGTTATATAGAAATGTATTTGTTAATTTTGTACAATGTGACAAAAACTACACAGGGCATCAAACTATACATTTTCAGTATAGCTGACCTCGCATTGTATAGAATTTCCGTACAACAAGAGATCAGCTTATACTGAAAATGTATAGCTTGATTATATATTACTAGCGACCCGCTGCAGCTTCGCACGGGTGCAATGTGTTATACTTATAAACATTCCTCTGGAATCACTCTAAAAAAACTGCATCAAAATCCGTTGCGTAGTTTTAAAGATCTAAGCATACAAGGACATAGGGACAGAAAAAGCGACTTTGTCTTATACTATGTAGTGATTAACAATTTTTTTTTACTTGATTTGGCGCCTTCGTTGATTTTCTATTACTTTATGCCGCACTATTTGTTAAGAATTTAAATAATTACCTGGCAACTGCATCAACCAATGCATACAATATGTTTAAAGCGAAGAATTTTGGTCCATAAATATTTATTACTGCCTTTAACAAGCTTGCCTTTTTACCATGTTCTGGAAATAAAATAAAATCAAACTTTCTTAAAACTTTCTATCATAGCTCATCTATTCGATAACAGATGGCGCTTTTATGATAGAATACTTCGCTACGCTTCTATAAAATTACGTTTAGTACCTACCTTGTTTCTTTAGCTCTTTCCTCCATTCTTGTCCAAGAGCGTCTCCACGAGGAGCTGCTCTATGTCCACTACTACTACCACAGGTGTAGTCCACTGGACTACACCTGCATGAAAAATACTTACTAAAATATGCTTAACTACCTTTCCGACCGCAGTTGTATGTCGGTTATCGAAACCATTTACCTCATTGTGAGTAGTTGGACTATCTTATGTCCTTTCCCGGGTCTCAAACTATCTCTATACAAAATTTCATACAATTCGATTCACTAGTTTTGGCATTTATAATATTAGTATCTAAGTATTATTACTAGTTTACCGCCGTAGCTCATCGGATTAAGTTTAAGTATAACTTTATGTATCATAATCATATTATTATGTCTAATATCGCTACCGCAGTTTAATTTCGAAAAACATATCCTATACGAAAATGACTTGCACAGTATTTCACAAGAAATCTTGGAACACGTACTTATATATTTCGGATATATTTAAGTCTCCTCTGCGCCCCTTTGCGAATACCTCACGAGTGTGCCTGAAAAAATGATAAACATGCAATAATGTAAGTAAACTTAACAGATCATTAACTTGCTAGTTATGCCTACGAATAAAATTTTATTCTTATCGCATGAGTTCTACAGTTGACATATATTTTAAATCGTTCTAGCATTTTAACCATAAAAAGGGTAAAAAAAAATTGTCACAGTGATTCAAGCAATTACGGAGTGAGTTGTCTGTGCACACATTCCTGCTATTCAGTAAATTTCAGAACACAGACCGTGTTTAGAATTGCGTTTGTATATTATAGTAAACCAGCTGATCGAGAAATATCATTCATTCGTTCATTGAATCATTCACATAAAACAATATTATGATACAACGCATTAATGTTTCGGAGTGGGAGTGCGATATGTCATACCTACCTCTGTATAAAACTTATCTAGGTGTGACGTAATTCGAGATTTTGCTTTAATGCAGCGCCGTAAACTTTAGGTCACACAAAAAAATTAAAATACGACCAATCAAATCCATTTTTTTTAAGAAAAATAAGGTCTTAAACCAGAATATTTTAAATTTATCCATCTGACGGACAAAACAAACAAAAGTCATCATCCCTATTGCCACCATCATGCTACACACCCGGCATTGTAGCAGGTCTTCCGTAAGCTGGGCGGCAGGACCAGCTTAGAAAATTAGTTCTATTTACCCACACATTACAAGGAAATAATGAAAGGTAACAACTACTAGGTAATAACTACTTTACCTAAAATCCCTATAAGTATTCGTACATCATATTATTATGTAAGTAATATTAGTACATAGGTATTATGTATGTATTTAAATTTATTTGTTGTGCACTTCTACCTATTCGACAATGTTCCTTTACCTAGGGTTTACTGGTAGAAAATTCACATTTGAATTAAGCTCGGCTTTGTATAGGTATGTACTATTTATCCTATTTATAAATTGTAAAGAATAAGTAATAAGATAATTTTTTTTTTACCAGAACCAGAATTTAGCAAAACCACTCGCCGTGTCTCTTGGATTTTGTTTTCTGTCAATATCGAAATCACTCGGATCCATTTTCTTTCCTTTTGCTTAACTATATTTCACTTTACACTGGTAAACAACAGATACCTAAAAAAATATAGCAATTGCTTGCACATCGCCAATAGGAAAGGGATTCCATTGTAACAGAGGTTTTTTTTACGGATGACCTAACTCAATTAGCCGGAAGGGTTTTTATTGGTTCCCTGGACTGTTTCGGTGAGCCATCTGAGGATGGTCGAACCGATCAAGTACTAGACAACTGTCTCAAGGGCTCCCCATGTGGGGACGAACCTCGACTCCTAACGTTGCCGGACAACTCTAGTTTTAGAGGATCGGGGTGTTGACTTAACAGAGAGGTAAATATATCTTAATAATTTCCACATAAGTTCATCTCTTCTATGCCATTTGCTCCGAAACTACCATAAAAGACTCCTTAAAGGATCCTGCAGTTTTTACCTTTTGAGGCACGGTACTCAAAAAAGTTAAACACTTCCGCTTAGCATATATTTACAATCATAAGTATGCCCAAAACTTTTTAGCTAGATTATCAATAGCCTTTCAAAGTTCAAAATAATTAATTTTAATGATTCTGCTGAATATAATCATAAACATATAATGTTTTTATAGTGCTATCAATAAATCTATAAGCTATCAAATCATCTATTTATCAGTCGTACCTAAATATTTATTACATTAAGGCAGCATTCCTGCCCCGTAGATAATCTAGATTTCAACAAATAATCTCTAAACTAAAAATTTTAAGATATTACATCCACAAACCCGGCATAACCCACACATCAGTGCTGCTCAAGAAGACCTAGTGATAGAATTGATAGCTGTGCACTAAGCGGCGATGAAATATTCACACAAAGATGCGTGGGCGTTCAAAGTTCAAACCTACGCCACCGCGCACTGCTCCGGTTTTGTGATTTAGTCCAGGAGACACCTTTTACCTGGCACCCTCTGTGGACCCCTACAAAATGTTGTACTCCCAATTCTAAGACGGTTAACACACGGAACCACGCAATGCTACGGAGCGTAGTGGCGTGCGCCGGTAAAACGGATAATATAGTTGTGTCTAAGCATGGTAATGCAACGCGCCTGTCCGCAGATAAGGTATGATGAATTCTCTACATACTGAAGTGTGTATGATACCTATTTATAAAATCTTAACGTCATGAAGTATCTTTAAACTAATGCAGTCACTTTTAATTAAGCATACGACTCGTTTTTCACATACGCACGAGTACCCACTACTTATAAAAAGTCGGTTAGTTAAAAAAATGTTGCAAAACTTACCTGGTTTACATTCTTTTAAATACAGAATAATTTGTGAAATATTGAACAATATTTCCGTAAAGTGATTATTTATTTATTTTTCAAGATAGCGTTAGCTCTTGTCTTAAGCTTATTACAGACTGTCTGTCTGTTGATAAGAATTTAAAATTCCTACAGACTTTACCATAATGATAATATTTAACATAACGTTATGATAATATTTAACAAAATCATTACCAAAAGTCTAATAAAATCTTTTTTTAATTCAGCGCCATCTAGTAGCGAGTAGACACACTACAATCACTAATTTTGTTCCAATAGTCAATAGAACAACTATTTAAAATAACATTAAATTGAAAAATACTCAAATTATAAAAATATCTCTATATCTATATTTCATTGGGATCATTCCCAATTTCGAAAGTTGCGATTTTTTTTCCTATTTATGAATTGTCTTTACTGTGCATTTACACAGCACAACAATTCGTGATGCAAGCACAGTCTCTTTCTTCTCATACTTGACAGATAGATATACAGAGCGGTGAAGGTAAACATCGTAATGAAACCGCCGAATGAAATAATGGATCAGTCTGTTTGCGACCACGACCTGCACCGGTCGAAAAGTAAAGCCAAAATAAAGGTGAGCGCGTCAATTGCCCCCTATGATGAATATAAATAATTATGTAATGGATATCGCAATCATCGTTGTAGCGTACTACTTCGCACTACAGTGCTCGACAGGGTTATCTTTATATATATAATTCTTCTGTGAGTGTGTATGTCACTGAACTTCTCTCAAACGACTGGACCGATTTTGATGAAATTTTTTGTGTGTGTTCAAGGGGATCTGGGAATGGTTTAGATTCACAATTTTGCGCGGTACGAAGTTCACTGGGGCAGCTAGTCTATATATATAAAAATGAAACCAGTTTTCCGTTGTCACGACATCACGCGTGAACAGCTGGACCGAATTCGCTAATTCTTTTTTTTAAATATTCCTTTAAGTACGAGGATGGTTCTTACGCAGAGAAAAATTAAAAAAAGAAAATTTAGAAATCGAGAAGTGCTGAAAACCGGGTTAGATACCTATTATTTATTATTGGTTATATTCGGTAGGTCTGAGACTCGGTAGATGGCACTGCTTTACCGGGCAGAACGACGTCTGCCGGGTCCGCTAGTATGTAATAAAAATACCATATTTAATTAAATATAAATTTATTAACTATAATTAGATAATAGATTAAGTATCACATTAAGTAAAGCAACTAGCTGTTGCAAGAACTTTGTATGTTGCGTTATATAACAAGAAACTTATTAAATACAAATAAAAAGATCTTAAAATAATAAAATTAATTTAAATATTTACTAAAAATTACGGCGGCTAAAGATTTTAATTTACATTGCGCGGTCGTGTCCATGTTTTATAAGTTAAAGCGAATACGCAATGTAGAATAAAATTCTTGTGGCACCAAATGATGTTTATGGCCAGTAGCATAATTCACGTAATTAAAAAGTTTAGTTGCCGTGCAGTTCCAGTTGGTTTTTGACCAAAACAGCCCTTTTCGTATTCTCCAAAAATTTACTGCAAACTGCACTGCAACTAAATATCTATATATATAAAAATCAATGCCACTTTTCGTTGTAATTTTATAACTCACAAACTGGCTTACCTATTCAAACCAAATGTTTAGGCATTGTTCGGACTATTTAGTAGACGGTTTATGTGAAGTTTGCAGAAAATCGGTTGAGCGGTTCTTTATTTATCACATTTTTTGTAAATTGTTGAGTGGGCTGAAGCTACCCGGGCGAAGCTGGGGCGGGCCGCTAGTTTAATTATATACAGGATGTTACAAAACTACCCGTAAAGTTGAAAGGAGCATTTAACCGCCTTATGACGAGTCCATTCACAATATTTAGAACCGTAGCAACATACCCCCAAAAAAAAAACACCGATCTGCAAACCCTATTACAGTAAAATTAAAGAGTAAACTACGCAGAATGTACCTATATTTCTGCCTAATTCCCGGAGACATACATTTTAAAAGATTTGAATTTGACAACATCTTTTTTTTCCAACTTGACATTTTTTGAAGCTGGTACTTGAGTTTGACATCCTTGAGGTAGCAAACATTTATGAATGAAAAATAGAAAAACTATTAAAGTAGATAATTATTAAGGTCAAATAGGTACGTAGGCCTTTCTGTTAAATAATCTGGGTCCCTGATAAGACAGCTTATTAGGGTTGACAAAATTTTTGGCTTTGATAATTAATTATATTTTTATTTTTAATTATATTTTGTAACACGTTGTATACTATATTATGTGTGTGACAATTACAAGAATACCATTTTATTGCAACTGCACCTCAACATGATCGGCGCGTCTAGAAATTACGTGAATTAGGCTAATATTAGCATTTTATGCTATTTCTATAGGCCGACCGTTTAACTCGCGTATCGCCTATCGCCAAGATTCTGACTCCTCAAGCTGTACAGACAGTGATGATGATTCAAGCGATATGGATATTAGTGAAGAATAGTCTTACGTTACTTTTATCTGTGGTTAAATAGTTCTTTAAGAGATTCAATTAATGTTTTATGACTTTGTACCTCAGATGGCGATACGCGAGTTAAACGGTCGGCCTATAGTAATGACCTGAAGATTGGTTTCAAGTTTAGTATAGCCTTTCCGGTTCCGGTTGTATATATATCGTTGGTGACATTTAACCTATCTGGTTTTATTCCAAAGATTCAACTCATTTTAAACTCAATACTAGTGTTGTACATTCGAGTGAGAAAAATCGATTATTTAATAATCGATGTTGCCCTATTCAATATTAATCGACTTGAGATAATTGAATTATTTTTGTAATTTAACATTCATATCGAAGCCAGCGCTTTCCGTTTATTCGAGGTAATATTACACTAAAATTTTGTAAATTTTGCTATAATTTGAGATTATTATAATTAATCTATAGAACTACTTAACAATCTTTCATGGCCTCTATAAAAGACAGATAGTTACAGATGTTCAACTCTGGTTCGACGGCTTAATGCAGAGCACGTTAAGTCGTCGGTCCAGTGTTGAATATTTGTAAAAAAAAAAGTACACTGGGAACGTCTTAGCTGGGAAGCACCATATTTTTAAATTATATTTTTAATATAATAACCCTCTTTTTGTAAGTCGGTAAAATGCAGTTAAGTTTAATAATTTAAATAGTAATTACCTTAATTTATAATTAAGTATACTACGATTCGATAAGATGGTCTCTCTTTGAAATTACACTGAAGGTCAAAGAAATCGACTCACATTGAAATAAAACTACTTTGAAATAAAACTACTTTTTAACGGATTTTATCGCGGTTTATTTTAGATTTTAGATCCCGACGTTTCAAAGTCTTTTCAGAATTCATGTTCACGTCGGGATCTAAAATCTAAAATAAACCGCGATAAAATCCGTTAAAAAGTAGTTTTATTTCAATGTGTGATATTCGCGTAAATCTAAGACAATACTATAAAACTACTTTTTAACGGATTTTAGGTTTAGTTTAGATTTTAGATTCCGACGTTACAAACTCTTTTCAGACTTCATGTTCACGGGTGAACATGAAGTCTGGTGACATGATTAGAGTCTCTTCCTACTTATTTGGTAATAATAAAATACGTAAAAACACTTGAGGTATGCCAAAAATTAAGAAAATCAGATCGAAAGGATTTATAAATACATTTTTGGGAGGAAGTTTTTATCCGTCTGTCTTTGAAGCAGTGGCGAAGGGTAGATATTCAAAAAAGGGAATCCGAAGCAAAAAAGTTACTGCGGAAAATATTATTCCTTTACTACCGTCACCGATCGTTCTTACACTTGATGCTATACTTATTTTTGTTGCTATTTAAAACTTTTAGTCGTTACATACTAATATATTATGTTATTATTAAGTACGTGTGAGATTGACCATTTCCTAAAGGGAAGCCGATGGGAATCGGCTTGTATGGACTCTTCGTCACTGCTATGAAGGGTTATGTTTTTCATTCGTATTTTATATTATTATTACATTTATATTTCTGTATTTAACTTGTAACGGCTTGCTGGATCGCGACAGTAAAGGTTTCCTTATATTCATCTCATAAACCGAAATCTTAATATATTTGTTTTAAAAACGCTATGAACGTTTTTTTTTTGCTTTTTTTTTCAAACTAGCAAAAACGTTCAGGTGATCCATCCCTCTTTTGATGTTAATTGACTAATTTAACCATAGTAAATAAGGCAAAAAAAAACATTATAAGACCCGAGAATGTCCTTCAAGAGCGTCTTGCCCAGGATTACATGCCTTACCGCCTAATAACGCCAACTTTAAGATTAGGTAACCCGGTTCGATTTATTTGACGTCAAGTGTATTTTCAGCTATATTGCAATATTGTATATGTTCTGAACATAAAGTTCTAAGTAAAAACTGTAAAGGAAGACCAACTAAAGGAGATAAAATATTTAAACCAAATAACATACGTTACTTTAGTAAGACCCTTTTTATTCTATAATAGGCTTGCGCATGACCACAACTTACTATGCGTTTCAAATAAGAATAGGATTGGAAATCCGCCATCTTGGACTGGAATACCCAACAACTTCACATTTTTAGTACAGTTAGCAGAAATGTTTGTTTGATATTATAATCACATCTAGATGAAAAAAAATAAAAATGCGAACATCTTATTGCCTTTTGAGTAAGATTGGATATTTGGAGTCGAATATTTAGACACGAACATATTTTATTAACTTCTGACGGCAAAAATCGGAGTTATAAGTTAAAACGTGTGTTTTTATCTGTGTATATGAATTTGTGTGCAAGTTTGTGGTATCATAGCGCGTAAATTTACTTAGGTAGGTAGCTTCTTTGTTACTACATACTTGTGTAAAGTTTTCACATAAAACACTTTTCCATACATTTCAAAATAATATTATTGTCTGTGGTTTGACATTTTGTGCTGGCGCTACTTTTGCTTGGTTTTTGGTATGAAGTTAGCCGTGAGTCCAGTCCTATTCTTATTTGAAACGCATAGTATATATGATTCTGACGGACATTATAATTATAATAATATTATAATGATAATAATATTATAATAATAACATATCGTTATAATAATAATTATACACATATAAGGCATTGAATATCGCAGATAAGTACGTAGATAATTGTTGAAAAAATTGCACTAATTCAAAGACTTTTCCCAAAACTCCAATGTTTGTATCAAGCGCTCCAAAGTGCGTAGTTCATTACATTCTAAATTGACTTGCGATGGACCATAACTTGCCTGATGTTAAACGATAATGTCTAAAAACACGCTTGCCTCGTAAATTATTATAATATATTTTTTATTGAACCGTTGGGAACCTGTTAGAATATATTATTTTGGATATCATTGGATTTGGTGTTTTGGGTACAAGCCTAATTGACAATACAGCAAACATTTTCATTAGTCATTAACAATAATAATATACCAATACTGATTTCAATATTTTAAAATGGCATTGAAGCACCTTATACCCATGCGCTCCAGAACTTGGACGGGTAATGTCGTTATTTAATTCTCAAAAACTTCAATAATCTCACAAAGTCGTGGAGCGATGGGAAAACTTAAAAACAGTTTCAATAAAACTGATAATTGCACTGGAATTCTAGTCTTTTAGTCTGTAATATTTAATACAAGCACCATGTACAATTTTAGTATCATATCCCGCGCTAATAAAGCGAAGAATCTAAAATGGCGGCTTATACTTGACGGGCGGATGGCGTAGTCGGTAACATACTTGCTTTTCACGCCGCAGGTCGTGGGTTCGATTCTCACCCAAGTTAGACATTTGTGTGATGAACACGTCTGGTTGTCTTGAGTCTGGGTGTAATTATCTAAATTTAAGTATGTATATTAAAATATAAGTATTAAAAGTAGTATATTACCAGTTATCTGGTTTCCATAGTACAAGCTCTGCTTAGTTTAGGATCAGATGACCGTGTGTGTTAATGTCCCACTATATTATTTATTTATTTAATAACAGTTTGGAACGTCAGGTACAAGGTAGTCGGATAGACAATATTTTTATTACAGAGCTTGGTTGTTTTAAAATAAATTAGCAAAATATGTGCCTATTTAAAAGGCTATCAAAGTCTTAATTGGACTCGAAGACAGCGGGTTCCGTACTTTCCTAGAATATACAAAACCTGATGCCTAATACTGAATACATAGTTAAAAAAGAACATTTTTTTTTGTGTACTGTACAGACGTGTGTGACTAAAGACAGCAATAACGTGCGAGTAAGAGAGATGTTTCCATTTTAGATGTTTCCTTATTGGCGAGGGTTATAACATTTTAGTATCATATACATATAACATTACGCCTTATAGACGACCAAAGTGTGCGAGGGAGAAGAACTCCTTAAATGGAAATTCCACTAAACAGAAAGGGATAGAGAATGACAGATCCTCACAAATCATCACACTCTGAAGTTAAATGTATGTGAGTGTGCCTTACCATCGCGAAAACACCCACACAATGATAAATCAGATTTGTTCACGGGACATTACCCTGTCTTCATGGAGCAATAAGTCTATGGAAGAACAGTCTTAAGGCCGGATTACCACTTTGCTATCATACCCCTATTACGAGTTTTTATATACTATCGAGTATAGAAATCTATTGTTAAATGAAATCCAGTACAGCGCCTCTAGCGGCTATTATATGTAACTAAAACTGTTTTACAACCTGATTAAAGATCGGCGCAATGAAGGCACAGGTGTCATTTTAATGAGATTGACTATAGTAAAGGAATGTTTACAAAAGCTCTTTATGAAGTCTTCTTCGCCAACATAGATTTGTAACTCTGAAAAAAAAAATGTTAAATATATAGTAACAAACTATTTAAGTCCTTCACTCAACGGTTTTACCAGTTGAGAGATTAGTACATCGTGAGGAAACCATTAGGTATTTATACTAAACGTTAGGAGCCATGTGGCATCACCCAAGCCGTAAGATAGCTGAGATGAATTTGATGAAATTTCTTTAGCCATTGGAGACCGTGACAAGATTAAATGGAAGTAAAACGAAGGCGACTTTTTTTTTGCTGATGACCTAACCCAATCGCCCGGGAGGGCCTCTATTGGTTCACCGGACTTTTTCGGTGAGCCGTCCGAGGACGGTCGAACCGATAACGAAGGCGACAGCGAGCCCCTCATTATATACCAAAGTCCCACACCACGTTTAATTGCATGATGTCAAAAATTACTTTATTTACTCAACTTCATGCGATTTCCACCAATAGTCAGAGAGATTCACGGAATGGTTTGTGAGTATAAAACACCTCTATCACTCATGTGAAGTTGGGGCAGCTCGCTCCACGTGTATCATTTAGAGAAATGATTTCGTCACTGGAAAGTCAAAACTAAAGCGCCACTTCTACAAATTTTCCAGTGGCGATTTGTATTTTCATTTATTTTTCGTTCCATAATTCGTTTGTCTTTGTCTGTCATCTTAACATTTATACTAGTAAGAAAGGAACAAAGTCCATTTTAACTAAAGAGTCTTATAAGATTTTTATGAATTAGACCGTTTGTGTGTACTTAATCAATTTTAGTTTTGTTTAGTGTGAGCAATACTTTGTTAACCTGACTGGGCGTCTTCACTGCACAACAAAACATGATACAAGCATAGTCTTATCTCTTTCTACTCACCTCTAAACGATAGAGATAGATAGTGCTTGCAACTTAATACATGTAGGCAAACTAAAGACGTACTGCCCAACATTAATGCGGGATTAGCGCGTAGGCTGAAGCGGCTCGCAAGGCCACAGTTATGCCGATGGGCCGGTGGCGTGGTCGGTAAGATACTTGCTTTTCACGCCGCTGGTCGTGGGTTCGATTCCCACCCGAGACAAACATTTGTTTAAATATGTATGTTTGTCTCGTGTCTGGGTGTAATTATCTATATTTAAGTATATATTTACAAAAGAAAAGTATTATACGTAGTATATTACCAGTTGCCTGGTTTCCATAGTACAAACTCTGCTTAGTTTGTGATCAGATGACCGTGTGTGTTAATGTCCCACTATATTTATGCTTAATCACCGGCATTAAAATTATAACTGGTCATGCCTTACTAAATAAACATCTCTTTACCATAGGTGTCACTGACAGTCTTCTGTGAAGGGAATGTATAGAGGGGAAAGAAACAGCCGCCCACGTGGTCACCTGCTGTCCAGGGGTGGCGAGGTACAGAGCGTAACACCTCGGATCTCCGAGGTCGCTACGGGAGGCCTGGAGGCCTGGAGCTGGGCTGGCAATAGCGACGCCAGCACAACCACGCAAAATAGGCGCATTTATTCGACGTAGAGTTGCGGAAAATTAGCCCACTTCAAACTAAACTACACTAGTGCTTGCAACATGTGTTTATTGTGCAGTGTAAACTAGGGGTTAATTAATTAATTACCTCTTCTGCCATCTTGTGTAGCATCGCTGCTGTTTCGTGTCCCGTTTGCTCCACTAACGTTTTGAAGATCCCCGCCTCCGGTTCGGACACTTCAGATCTATGAAATACACTGTTTTAAAAGCCTGTCACTATTGACTTTTTTTTTATCCTTCACCCCAGGATTGACAGCGGCGAGTGAAGCCCTGGGACACGTAAAACTGTCTTGGATCCCGCAAAAAAATCATAAAGGTAGTATCCTGTCACAGAGCTAGTGACTGAATATTGGATAGTCTTGGGCTCATGTCGAGGAGAAAGTCGTATAGGAAAAAAATTAAGCATAGCCTTTTTGAGCAGCCTGGCCTTTGAAATATAAGGTCGCGGGTTCGATCCCCGGACGTGGCCACACATATTTGTGTGAATTGTTTCATCACATGTTATCGGTGAAAGAAAACATCGTGAGAAATCCGGTATGTCTATGAAGTAATCATTCAAGGACATGTGAAATCCAAAGACCCGCACTTCGTGTGCCAACACGTTTAAGGCCTAAACTCAACTGGTTGAGAGGAGACCCGTGCCCAGCCGTGGGACACTAAAAAGGGCTGTTAAGTGATAGCCTTTTCGCAAGCAATAAAATTCAATTGTAATACAAAATTGCAGCGAGCTGTGTTTCGTTTATTAGATTTGAAATTTCAGAGTCCAAATCTTGGTGCATTTATTTCCTCTATTAAGACCACCGATTAGATACCTAATAGACATCACTTTGTTCAAATATTGTATGAAATTGTAATCGTCAAAAGTAGGCGGAGTATTTGGGAAGATAGGTAATTTGGATTGGTTCGTTCAAGTTCTTATCCATGAACGAACTAATTAAAATTAGTTTTAAGTCGGATGATATGAAGTCGTACGACATAAGTCAGGAGAGCGTCGGTGTCCAGCTATGCGGTGTCTATAGGAATCTGGTCGATGATTCAGACCAAATCGAACCCACAACAAAATGTCTTTTTTAAATTTTGTTCTTCGATACGCTGGCGCTTGACTACAGCTTGCTTGATGTTAAGCAATGATGTAGTCTACGATGGAACACGCCAACTCACTTGCGATTACGAACGATTATCGGTGAGAAGGTGGCAGTGGAGTGAGCCTCCATATGGTAAGAAACCTTATAGAAGCAACAATTCCGACCCACCCTCTCTGCATAGTGTCACCAGACATCGCACCGGAACACGGCAAGGCCGCTTGGCGGTGCGGCTTTGTCTAGTGTTGGTCACTAACCACGGCCGAAGCCTACCACCAGTTGATTGATGATTGACCACGTGTGGGGATTCAATAAAATGAATTCCCCAAAAAGAGAAATGTCTAAATTACCTGTTGGAGTACGTGCGTATCCTTTCTTTGGAGAGTACGAGGGTTTCATTTTGTTCCGGGAGATCCTTGTTGGCTTCGAACGCGAAGTTTTCTGGTATCGCCAACGGTGCCTGTAGAAATAAATCATACGACATTTAATATTACTACAGTCCATCAAATCTAAGAAGTACCGTTTGACAGTTCTAAACGTAGTACATTTAGAATTTTATTTTTTGTATGAAAATTGTTTATGTTATGTTAAAATAAAAATAGCTTCATAATTCAATTATTTTACAGGAAAGCTAATAAAAATAGTGTGAATTACGCCTCTATAACGCTAATTTAATACAAAACAGTGAAACGTCAAACGGTACTTCTTAGATTTGATGGGCTGTAATTCACGTAAGTTCTTGACGCGCCGATCAAGTTGCGGCGCAGTTGTAATTAAGTTGTAGTCTCAGTGCAAAATTGTATTCTTATAATTGTTTAGCTGTCATATCTATTCGTGGCGTGAACTTGACGCGAGCGTATCTGACAGCGGTTGTCAAAATTGCGAGAATACGAAAAGGGCTGTTTTGATCGAAACTCAACTGCAACTGCATTGCAACTCGAAAGGAACAAAACGTATGGGTTGAAATAAAACTGCTTTATACCGGATTTCTTCGCGGTTTATTCAAAGATTATGGTATCCCGAAGTTTTAATCTATTTAGACTTCATGGTCACGGGGGACCATGAAAACGTACGGGAATACGTATTTACTTACGAAATGTCACGTGTCATTCGTTTGTCAAAGCCATACAATTTATTCTTTCCGACCCTCGTTATGTGACTATGTCTAAGGGCTTTCCATCGACAAACAACATCATACAACCCATACATAGGGTCACGGCTGTATTACCCGAAGGTATAGACAGAAGTAAAAATCACCCACTTTTCACCGGTTATATTAGGTCCCAGAGGTAACAGGGGGCGAGCCCGTTATCGTTCATCAGGCACAATTCCAACCTTCGAGCCGTAACTAAGATTTATTAAGTAAATATAATTTAAAGTCTTTTTGGTCATCGCGGGAATCGAACCCGGGACCACAGAGACAGCTGCTAACATCACATGTTGTTAATTAATATCAGTCCACAGTAAACAGGAATTATAGTTCTTACCTGACTCTTTAATAGTAGAGATCGTATAGGTAATTCCTCTCTCCGCTGCGCAGGAGTCTGTGTCAGCAACTCGAACGGGTGACCACACTCCACTACCCGACCTCTGGAATGTTACACGGACTGTCAGCGACAGAGGGAGACTGTCAGTGAACAAGGGTGACTTTCACTTAGAGAGGGTTACTGTAAGGGTAGGAGGAGTCATTCACTAAGATTTGATATTAAATGTTTCAATATATTTTTTTAAAGAGAGAGAGAGATAATAAAGAGAGAAAGAGAGAGAGAGGGGTCTAAATATTCTAAAATATACAATTTTGAGTGAGAATTGATGAAACAGTTTTTAATCTTAATTTGTATAACAGTTGCAATTTTATCCATTTCCCTTATATACCTTTCTAGAGGCGATTCTTATGGAGCCTAATAAATAAATAAAATAAATAAATATTCTGGGACATTAACACACACGGTCATCTGGTCCCAAGCTAAGCAAAGCTTGTGTTATGGAAACCAGATAACTGGTATAAACTATACATATAATACTTTTCTTTTGTAAATATATACTTATAATAGATATTTACACCCAGACTCGAAAAAAACACAAATGTTCATCACTAATGTTTGTCTCGGGTGGGAATGGAACCCACGACCTGCGGCGTGAAAGCAAGTATCTTACCGACCACGCCACCGGCCCGTCTAATATCAATTATTTATGTTTTTAAGTTTGTTGACCAGATTGAGTGGTTATTTTAGTAATTATTTAATTTTGGTACCAGATAATATATTAATATCTGGTACCAAAATTCTTCACAATTGGTGTCTAGAAACGGTAAAATGATGACGCTGATTCTGTGTTGTAGCAAAAAACCTTTAATATCATGTCAGTCTTGTCAGACACTTCGTGGACTTAAATTTCGCCAGACACCTATAGAATTTTTTTAATAATAATAAAAACTTGAGAGGTGTCAAGGGACACCCGGATGGAACGAAGTTCCTTTCGATTAATTAGTGAAGGAATTGTAATAATTTTTTTTTTAAATTATAATAATATTTTTTTATTATTAACAAATATAATGTAATATAAACTTAATCAGTAGGGGGTCAATTTTCGTAAAGACAGACAGACAGAGAAACATGCGCACGCCGTACAGCTTACAATAGCTTACTATAGCAAAAAGTGTCGTGACAACTTTTCTTAAGAATTTTTTCCGTCTAGCCCCCCTTACACAACGCGCGATAAGGAACTTCGTTCCAAAATATTTTCACACATAGACACAGCTCCATCTAGTCCCAAATTAGACAATTATATTTGCTTGTGTTATGGGTACTAGGGACGGATATAATACTTAAATACATTTTTTTTGTAAATACATACATATATTAGATAAATTACACCTAGACACAGAACAAAAAATCATGCTCCACAAGAGCTGCACCCAAAGATTTGTCCTGGGTGGGAATCGAACCCACGACCTCTGGCTTAGAAGTTAGGGACGCCAACAACCACGCCACCAGGCCATTCAATTTTTCAAAGTTATCTTTTTTAAATATACATGGGGCCACTAACTTGTCCATAACAATGACTCTGTCGTAGTCCATGACAGTGTTCAGTCTGTGTGCGATGGTCAGTACGGTGGAGTGCTGGAACTTGTCGCGGATCGTACGCTGGATGTGTTTGTCGGTGCTGGAAACAACAGTATCGAATACATAGCCAGACAACTAAATTTTATTACTTTTTATTCTATATTGTAGATTGTACGAAAATATTGAACACAGATTTTTTATTTTTTATGTCATCGAAAAATAAAGGCGATACATTCAGCCGCGTGCGCATAGTGTCGCGTGACGTCACAATCATGCAGTAGTTTTTAATGATTACGACGTAAAGAATTCCCACTCCGTAACTTTAATGAGAGTTATCCGAATATTTTATACATCGGTACAGGGGGCCGATCAGAGGGATAGTCTTCGCCAGAAAACTTATTGAGTGGGTGTGGTTACGAGCGGCAAACAAAGTTAACTTAATCACACTATTAATTTGTTACGAAATGTAAAAATAATACAACGAGTGGTAAGACAGTTCCTAGACCGATGTTGGTCGCACGGACGTCTGTAGAGAAGTGGGGCACACAGTTCGTGTAGCGACAGTCCCCACTGTATGCCCGTGCGCACGTCACGCTAGACTGTCGAAGCGTGACGTCACGACGCGCTGCCGCCTCGCTGGCAAGTATGCCTCCGTACTAATGACTTCTCCGACATATAAATATAATTCGTAGAAGCAAAAAATATATGTCCAATATTTTTTAATCATCTACAAGACGGACTAAATAGAATTTTTTACTTCGTACCTTGAAATCATGTTTATTACAGTTAGATACAACCTATTTGCGCCAAATAGATCTGAATCACAGTTAGTGTAAGTGCACCGTTCAAACTGAATCCATGTGTGGGATCATGGTGGTGAATTCAGGTGACAATAAACTGGTAGTAGGTCTCGGCTGTAGTTAGTGACTGTCTGGAATGTCTAGTGACACCATACAAAAAGGTGGCTAGCTATTCAGTTTCTTTATGGTTTCAAAACATGGTGCCTCATTCCACTGCCACTTTTTCATCGAAAATTACTCGTCATCATCATCATCAGCCTATTTTGGTCCACTACTGGACATAAACCTCTCCCTAAGCACCCCACTGAGCATGTGCGGTTACTCTCATCCAGCTCTTACCAGCACGTCCTACGCTCCGTTTGCCAATCCGTGGTCTCCACTCAGAGCTCGTTTACCCCAACGATTGTCAGTTCTGCGGCAGATATGACCGGCCCACTGCCACTTCAGCTTACTAATCCGGTGAGCTATGTCGATTACCTTAGTTCTCTGTCGGATCTCTTCATTGCGTATAGCTCGCTGAGCGACTTTGAATTTGTGGACAAGTCCTATCGTGATTGTCTACGTTTCGGCTCCGTATGTCATATCGGGTAGGACGCACTATTAAAGACTTTCGTCTTTAGATTTTGTGAAATTACTCGTAAAGGAGAGGTCAAAAGTGGGATAGAATTTTGAACACCAATGTGATATACCTCATTGGAAAGCTTATTTAATAAGCTGTTAGAATTTAACTAAACACGAATTTAGGGAGCACCCATTTTTGTAAAAATCTAAAAAATGTAATAGAAAAACAAAACGCACATTACCTTTAATTATCCGATTCCTAAGCAGTATAAATATTGCAATCACGTCTATAATTGCATTGTATTAGAGTACTTTTTTCTTGAAATATTATTCTAGCTGCAGTTCAAATGTAATTATGACGAAAAATATTTGTTATCTTATTAGTGTAATAACAAAACGCGTGGAAAAAAATATAATTACGGGAAACGTCATGATGTCATTGTCATTGATCAGTTTGATTGACAGCGTTCTAAATAATTTTATTTTTTTTGGTTGCTCAATTGTCATTTGGCCATGGGGTTGCCAATTGCAATAATCATAATATTGCATTAAGAATTCTTATTTTTAATTTCAATTTTTAAAAAAACGGGAGGGTGTAAAATTATTTTAAACACATCAAATTTTTTTATTAATTATGCTCTATTAAACTATGTAACTCAGATTGCTGTTCAAATTTACAATTATTTTAATCCCAGGCTCTATACATTTTTTGAACGTCTCCTTTAGTCTATATTATTGTTTAAAATATATACTCACTCTGTATCTACATTAGCCGTAGCCTCGTCCAGTACTAACACTCTACATCCCGCTAGTGCTGCTCGCGCCAGACACACAAGCTGTCTCTGTCCAACTGACAGATTGCCGCCACCGTCTCCTACTTTAGTATTCAGTCCAGCTGGCATTTTGGACACCATGTCTCGGAGTTCCACCTGTGATGTTAAAAAATATCATGAACTTTAAGATCCATTAAATACAAAACATGTCTTAGTGTCGTGTAATCACTAGTTTCCACTGGCGAATACACAAGAAGACATGTTGCAAGTTCTGTCCTTCTTACGTTTAGAGATGAGTAGAAAGAGTTAATACTATGCATGTGTTCGCGCGCGCAACCAGTTCCACACTCACCACCGAGAGGAGATCACTACCGGCTGTTATCCAGCAATCGGCCAACGGTCTTACTCAAGTGAACACGCATAACTACTATGTCAATTTATTGTTCGATACTAATGAAAATTATACCAATTTACTCAAAATCTGTGTTTGGATTTTCTCCCAAACAGCATGTATTATGTTTTGTTGTGCAGTGCGAACGCCCAGATAATAGTAGTAGTGGCGCCAGATTATATTTTTGCGTGGCGTCAAGTTGCGGAAATCTAATCCCCGACAAACATACGTAAGTACGTCTTGTGCCTCTATACAAAAAAAAAACTTGGTCTAAAGCTCTCTCAAACAAAATTATAGTAGAAATTAAGTAAGCTCTGTAAGAGCGATGTATCCCGACCCCAAAAATAGGAACGGTCAGGCAAACTGTCTTTGTTCGATATCATCATTTTCCGTTCTTACTTACTGATATTTGGTACTACATCATTTGCGTCTTCATGTTCACTGATTTTTAGGTGAGATTGAATACAACCTTGCTGTTACTGTATAAACTCAGATAGCTCTAACCTGGTCGAGTGCTTGGTATATCTGCGCATCAGTGTAGAGTCCCTCCGGGTCCAGATTGTCCCTTAACGCAGCGGCGAACAAAGCCGGGCGCTGAGGCAGTGCACACAGTCTCGAGCGCCACACTCTCAGTCCTACTGTCTCTGCACACACACCGTCTACTTTCACAGCGCCAGACACACGAGCTAATCTGGACAAAACGCGGACAAGATTGCCTTAATACTCGTATTAAATATGCCAGACATTTTATAAGACAATATATTTTTATTTTTTAACTCCGGATGAAAAGCAGAGCGTTAAGGTAAAGTATACAGACGGAAATTCCATACATATGGCCTACTTTTACAGTGCCAGACACACGAGTTAATATCAGTTTTATTGAATATTACATGTGCCAGACATTATACCAACCTCCCACAAAATAGGTGTTATCTATAAGTATGAAGCGTGTGTCTATATACAAGTTTATCGCTTCGTAACGCCTAAACTGATGGAACGATTTTGATGTGTTTTTTTTTGTAAATAAAAGTTCAATTTAGAATTATAAGAAAATAATTTATATTTTTTTAACCTTATACAAAAAAGCGGGAGAGCGAAAGAAATCGCATAGCCTCGAGCACTATCTTATGCCCACACGCCTCTAGTACACCGTCCTTTTTGAAGTCGGTTAAAAACAGATACTTACCTAAACAGTGCACTAAGTAGCGAACTCTTCCCGGCGCCAGTTCTGCCTACAACAGCAAGTTTCTCCGCCGGTCGAACGGTGAAACTAACACCTTTGATAGCATACGCGGGTTCCCCTCCCGCGCCGGGAGGTTTCTCGTACTCCAACGATACATCGTCGAACACTATCTCGCCTGGAACCAAGCAATACACATTGTTTTAGTGTACAGTCGACTACAAAAAGACGTATCCAATTTAATCTACAAAATGATGTATCCCTGCGAGTGTCCCCATTAATTTTCCCAAAGAATGTGACAAACATAGTAGTTATCAAACCTGACAGTAACATGTATGCGTGTTAAGAGCAATAATTATGTATCCCACTACATTTCCTCTGACAAGTATACTTACAAGCTTAATTAAATATATATCCACATAATGTGAAAGAAAATTATATTCTTCCAATATTCCAAAGAAATGTAACCAGTTTAATATTAAGTTTAGACTCTAACAAAGAGGTTTGAAATGCATTGTGAAAAACAAAAAGTCCGATTGGCCTGTTGACGTATTAGTTGTGACCACAGCGGGGTAGCAGGCTCCACAAGACACAACCGCGACCCCGCTAGTGGGAGGCCACCGGAGTGAGCTCTCTCGAAATGAAAAACTTAAAGAGTAATAATGCATTGAATTAAGTCGCTCTAATTCAACATACTAAACAAACAAAATGTAATAGATATAAGTACTTCATTTAAAAAAGAAAAAAGCCTACTGAGTTTTTTGTCAATGTTTCTCAGTAGTTGCCAGTCATTCCCTGCACGGTAGGAAAATAAATTGGACTATTTTTATGTAGACTCGCGTCTCAATAAAAATAAAGCATATTTTCATTTCATTCATTTTAATTTTCAATAGTTATTTACGACATAATCACTAAATACGTGTGAAAGTGAAGTCACACGATGCTTAGGCTCTTTGTATCTCCTTTATTTTTCGATTTTTGAAGTGAAAACTTCTTTAGCGGCGTTGAGCACTTTTTCTGTAATGGGTATAAAATCTTAAACTCGCGTCAGGACACGTGACCTGATCGAAAAAGCGTAAGACGGATGGAGAGTAGACAGCTATGCCTCAACGTTAATAATCAAGTTTTCACTTCTGCCGGCACTCCCGGAGTGCAACCCGTCTTTTTTTTATTTTGAAATAGGCTTGCGCTTCGCTACAACTTTCCTGATGTTAAGCAATGATGTAGTCTACGATGGGACACGCCTACCCAATACACGGATTAACTCTGCCCAATAACTGATTACGAGTAATTTTCGGTGCGAGAAGGTAGCAGTGGAATTAGGCTCCATATGGTTAGAAACCATAAATTAGCAATAATTCCCACCCACCCTCTCTGCATGGTGTCACCAGACATCGCACCGGAACACGGCAAGGCCGCTTGGCGGTGCGGCTTTGTCTGGTGGGTGGTCACTAACCACGGTCGAAGCCTACCACCACTTAATTACCAGTAAAGTAATAATTTATTAATTACCAGTTAGTTGTCACCTGATTCAGATAAAGGGTTATGTGTAAAATGGGCTATATACACTAGAGACGGCTCTGAGTTACCTTTCGTAGGCCACTTCTCGAAGTCCAGTCCCGGATGGTTGTGTTTCCACGCCTCCTTATCTACATCTACAGGGTGTTCCGCTGGTAAGTTTGTGTATTCCAATATTCGCTCCACCTGTACAAGATAACATTTATTTAATCACTAGCTGACCTACAAGACTTTATTTAATTTATTTTACGACGGGCCGGTGGCGTGGTCGGTAAGATACTTGCTTTTCACGCCGCAGGTCGTGGGTTCGATTCCCACCCGAGACAAACATTTGTTTAAATATGTCTGTTTATCTCGTGTCTGGGTGTAATTATCTATATTTAAGTATATATTTACAAAAGAAAAGTATTATATGTAGTATATTACCAGTTATCCGGTTTCAGTAGTACAAGCTCTGCTTAGTTTGGGATCAGATGACCGTGTGTGTTAATATCCCACTATATTATTAGTATATTATTATATTATTTTATAACATAATTCATTTTGCAACCAAAACACAAAACCGACTTCAAACTTAGTGTACCTAGAAATATGCGTTTAGGACACTTGCTGTTATAATTTTGGCAGGCGCAGGCATTTAGCGTAAACCGTAACGCTTCTTTCGACATAGCTCAAAAACTACTGATCAAATCATGATCAAATTTAACTGGAACCACACGAGAAGCAACAGCTTTGAAACCAAAAAAAATCATAAAAATCGGTTCACGTATATCAAAGATTCGGTTACAAACATTGAATAAACAAACATACAGTCGAATAGAATATCTATTTTTTTGAAGTCGGTAAAAATACTTACGGAAGTCATCTGGTTCTCAACTTCGGCGGTTTGCCTCATACCGTACTGACACATACCGACGAGCCCGATCACCTGCGTGATGGCCAGCCCTACGTTACCGCCAATCGCGTCTGTAATACACAAAATTTTAATAAATTATTGTTCACAATAAACTAGCCTCCGCCCGCGGCTTCACCTGCGTGGTGTTAGGATAAAAATTAGCCAAGTGACAGATCTATAAGAACCCCTTATCATATTTTTTTATTTGTTATTAGTGGAACCCGGTTCACCGCCTTAAAGGGTGAGTTTTGAAAAATTCTTTCTTAGTGCACCCCTAGACCCCATAAGGAACCTATGTGCCAAATTTGGAGTCTCCAGACCCAGCGGTTTGGGCTCTGAGTTGATATGTCAGTCAGTCAGTCAGTTTCTTGTTTTATATATTTAGATTTATTGTTGTTTATTATTTATTACATTGGGATTAGTAAAACTACGTAAGATTTTGTTAAAATTATGAGAATTTTATCAAATCGTAGTTTACATCAGAAGTGAATTATGACTTACTTTCCCCAGTAAATAAGAAGAAGCTGAAGGTCACAAGTCCAAGGTACAAGCAGCAGATCATATCCATCCAGATGCCGAACGCCCGGTTGGTGACGAGCACCTGGGTCCAGCAGGACGAGTGCAGGTCCTGTTGCCGGTCGAACTCTGCGACCAGGAGACGCTGTCTCTGTCGGGTGGACCGGATGGTGGCCAGACCGCCTACTGTGGCTGACACGTGGCTCAGAGACTGGCTGCGGGCTGGAATATACAGGGGGCTACTTAGTTAAATATACAGGATGCGTTAACTATATTATTGTATTATAGGCCGACCGTTTAACTCGCGTATCTGAGGTACAAAGTCGTACAACATTAATTAAATCTCATAAAGAACTATTTAACCACAGATAAAAGTAATGTAAGACTATTCGTCACTAATATCCATATCGCTTGAATCATCATCACTGTCTGTGCAGCTTGAGGAGTCAGAATCTTGGCGATAGGCGATACGCGAGTTAAAAAAGACAAAGTCAAACACCTCATATGTATTTGAAATGAAATACAATGTCAACCAACTTCGTACCGTCTAACAGCCTATTAAAGTTCAATTTGCCTCTTAGTATTATTACGAATCGTTTGTATGGGAGCATAGAAAAGGGTTTGTTTTTAGATATATTCAGGTCATTTTTTTAATTTTTTTTTCTATGTAAAAACCATCCGCATACTAGTTAGTAAACTATAAAAACAGACCGATAGCCTCGATCCTCTTGAGTTCCCTGCTGGTGTCCAGGAACAGATCCCGGAGCAGGAACAGCAGCACTGCCACCAGCCCCGTGGGTAGCACCAGCCACCAGTTCACCAGGCACACCACCACCAGGATCGCGATCACCTCCAGGAAGAACTGATACCGCACAAACAATCATTTTTATTGCTATATCATTTTACTTCAACTTCTTTTAATGTCCCACGGTACGGGTCTTCTCTTAACTGTCTTACGAGTTAAGATTTTAGGCCTTAAACCACACACGCTGGCAAGTGCGGTTTTGTGGATGTCACATGTCCTCGATTATAGGCCGACCGTTTAACTCGCGTATCGCCTATCGCCAAGATTCTGACTCCTCAAGCTGCACATACAGTGATGATGATTCAAGCGATATGGATATTAGTGACGAATAGTCTTACATTACTTTTATCTGTGGTTAAATAGTTCTTTAAGAGATTTAATTAATGTTTTATGACTTTGTACCTCAGATGGCGATACGCGAGTTAAACGGTCGGTCTATAATTCTTAGACATGCCGGTTTCCTCGCGATTTTGTATAAATAATTCACACAAAGAAGTATGTAAGTAACATTAGTATGTAGGTGTATGTATGTTTTTAAATATTTGCTGTGCACTTCTACCCATTCCACAATGTTTGTATAACTAGGGTTTTACATTTGAATTAAGCTCGCCTGTGTACATGTGCTGTTTCCTATTTATTAATTGTTTATGTAAGTGTTTTGTGTACAATAAAGAATAAGAATAATGATGTGTGGGCACGAACGTGGACGTGAACGTGTGTAAAGATGTGTGGTGGTAGGCTTCGGCCGTGGTTAGTGACCACCCATCAAACAAAGCCGCACCGCCAAGCGGCCTTGCCGTGTTCTGGTGCGATGTCTGGTGACACCATGCAAAGAGGGTGGGTCGGAATTGCTGCTTCTTTATGGTTTCTACCTTAAGGAGCCTCTTTTCACTGCCACCTTCTCATCGTAAGGCATTCGAAATCACGAGTGAATCGGTACATTGGGCTGGCGCGTCCCATCGTAGCCTACCTCATTGCTTGACATCAGGCAAGTTGTAGTCAAGCGCCAGCCTATTCAAGAATAAATAAAAAAACGGGGATCGAACCCACGACCATACATTTTAAAGGCGAGGCCAATTCTGTTCGAAACACAAAAAAAAATCACGCACTGGTTACATAGTTTTCTTGTATAGATACCAATAAGGTTTTACTCACCCCTAGACAGTCGACTAGTGCTACTGGCAGGAGTGTGTCAACTTGTCCCATGTCCTTGGAGAACCGGTTGAGGATCCGTCCCGAAGGGTTATGGTGGAAGAACCACATCGGCGCGCTTGTCACTCCCCTGGACAGAAACCGGTCAAGTGAAACTCGGATTTACTAGTGTGAAGGGTACCGTTGAATTTTATTGTTATTTTTTATTAGCAGCTATTGAGTTACGTTCATGCAGCGGCTCGACGCTCAGTGTAACATTCTTTCACAGCAGTGGATTAAAATAAGTTGATGACATGATGTAATTATCAGAGGTCATACTTAAGTAGAGTTATCTTAATATATATATATATTTCTTGTGTGCGTGTGTATGTGACTGAACTCCTCCTAAACGACTGGACCGATTTTGATGAAATTTTTTGTGTGTGTTCAAGGGGATCTGGGAATGGTTAAGATTCACAATTTTGCGCGGTACGAAGTCCGCTGGGGCAGCTAGTATATATATATATAAATAGGTACAGAAGAAAGTGGGTACACCAAGTCCCGAGATTAATTTAAAAGATCTACCTCTAAGAAATATAATAACTACCTAGTTCCGAATTCTGGTAAAAAAAAACGTAAGACGGCTTTAATGTATAAAAGTTTTTTTCGGAATTGCTCCTAGAATATTTAATAAAATACCCGATCAACTATTATAATACTCATAATTGTAATAATTTGAATTGTAGTAATTTTTAATTGTAATAATTTGTAATCGTAATCCTACTAATATTATAAATGCGAAAGTAAGTGTGTGTGAAGGTTTGTTACCACGTATCTCCATAACCGCTCAACGGGCGGAAAACTAGTAATTTATAAATGTAATAATTTGACTTTGTGTACTTATAATTGTTATCATAATAATTGTATTAGAAACATTTGATAATGATTTTTTCTTTGCACATGTAATATTTATATTAGCTGTATAGAATATTTGTATGTCTCAAGACAAAACATGGCGCCCTAATTATCTTGTACCACCTATTATAATAATACCCATGTTTCGCAAATAAAATTCTGATTCTGATTCTGGTGATTATATAAAGACTTACCTAAACATATTATCGTGTAGAGTCTGCGATGCTTTGATGCAAGTGTTGTAGAAGACTACGAGTTTGTTCCACGTAAGTACAATACATATTCCTATGAGCCCTCCATAGATGTACAGACACTGATCTCTGGTTAAATGGAAGTGATTGCCTGGTATGTCTTCGTAGTTTGTGTCTGAAATATGTAAATGAGACTGCTGAGTTTGGTATTGCAGAAAAAAGGAGAGGGAAGAGTCTCGAGGTCGCTGGTTCAAATCCCGCGTCGGACGCTGGTCCAAACAGTTGAGTCTAATATCTCAGCATTAGGTCGGCTTCAGGAAAATATGTGTAACACACCTGTGCCTTGGAGAGAGGATTAAACAGTCGGTCATGCGTCCGACCTTTCAACGGTTATGTCAGTCTTCCTGTCTCATTCTTATCTCATCAATGGAGCTGGTATAATAAAGAAATAATAAATATTCTGGGACATCATTAACACACATGGTCGATAGATACTTGTTTTTCACGCCGCAGGTTGTGGGTTCGATTCCCACCCAAGTCAGACATTTGTGTGATGAACACGTCTGTTTGTCTTGAGTTTGGGTGTAATTATCTACATCTTTAATAGTGTCACCGACATTTCTATGGCGACCACCATGTTTTAATAATATTATAGGTATATTATTATAATTATTGTTTTATGCTATTTAAATCTCATAAGAGTTACATAATTTTAATGAAGTAAACTATTGTTAGAAATCAGAAGGGAAACTTCCGATGACAGCGCTTTTACAGGCGCTCGGTCGTCCGACTCATTCGAACGGGAAATCCATAACACTATATTAATTAATTCCTAAAGGGATGCCGATTAGAATCGGCTTGTATAAACTCTTCACCACTGACACCTACATTTAAAGCATTAAAAGACCTCTTATTAAGACCTTCTATTCTATTCTATTCTATCAGCAACGGGTAAAACAGGTACTAAGTAGTTCAATTATTGTACTATTGTTACCTGAAGTAATATTTTTCTTTCCTGCTATGATAGCACTATTGGTTTCTTCCAAGTTGACCCTGTAACAATTATTTATTATAAAACACATTATACTCATTATAATCTGTGCCACTAAAGAAAGGAATCCAAAATGGCGGCACTAAACACCCTCTTACTCGCACTTTATTGCTGTCTTTAGTCACACACGTTGGTACAGTACACAAAAAAATAATATTCTATCTATATATATAAAAATGAAACCCGTTTTCCGTTGTCACGACATCACGCGTGAACGGCTGGACCGATTTCGCTAATTCTTTTTTTAAAATATTCCTTTTAGTACGAGGATGGTTCGATGGTTAGGATGGTCTCGGCAAATATCACGCAATTTTTTTTCTGATTGAAACAAAAAAAGATTTTACTATTTTGGCATTAAAAGCACGAAGGAAATTTATTTTTTCTTTTTACAATAACAATCCAAAGCGTTTACGTAAGAAACTCACATTTTGAAAAATCTCACGTGAGATTGGGGGATGGGGGAGGGGGTTGATTAAAATCTCACGACATCTCACCAGCAGGGGAGGGAGGGGCAGAAAATTTAAAGAAACACCTCACGTAATTTATGGACGCCCCCAAAGCGAAGAAGTACCGAAAACCGGGTTAGATACCTATTATTTATTATTGGTTATATTCGGTAGGTCGGAGACCCGGTAGATGGCACTGCTTTACCGGGCAGAACGACATCTGCCGGGTCCGCTAGTTTTAACTGTTTATACAGTATTAGGCATCAGGTGTTATACGTTCTAGTAAAATACGGAAACCGATGTTTTTGAAACCATTTAGCACTCGGTTGGCTTTTTAAATAGGTACATATCTTACTTATTTATATTGAAACATAAAAGGTCTTTAAAATAATCTATACGACTACCTGTTTTGCTGACGGTCCAAACTGCCATTACAAGTACTAACCGCAATTATAGATTCGTTTCTTTCTTGGAAACATAATACAAAAGCTCTATGAAACATAAAATACATTAGACCTCCAGTATGTGGTTATTTAAAAAAATTGTATATTGTCAGGAAAAAGGTTCACAGCCTTATTCATAAAATGGACTTTGCCTCTTTCTTACTAGTAGAAATGTTAAGATGACAGACAAAGACAAACGATTTATGAACCTATTTTAGCTATAATGAGCTTAAAATACGTTTATGAATACGGGGGTAAGTATATTAGAAAAATTGATAAGCTCGTTATGGTTACTCAAATTTTCCAATTTTCTTCTTTTCTTTCTTACTTTTTCCATAAATAGGAAATAGGAACCTTGTCGTTACAATAACATACACAACAATTAAGATCACGAAAATCAGTACAACCGTTTACGTACAATGTCGTGACAGAGAGAAATACGAAACAACATAGGGATGCCACAGCATGCGATAGGATGCCAAAGCATGCGATGGGATGCCACAGCATGCGATGGGATGCCACAGGATGTGACGGCATGTCGATGCATAACAATAATAGTCCACTCACCACTCCTTAAGCCAGATGTCAGTAGACGATAAAAAGACTTGCGCGAGCAGGAACAACGCGATGAGCAACATCATGAACAGTGTACTACCGCCACTACGCATGTACGATACATACACGGTGTTGTCTACTGAACCTTTCTTCTGAGTCTCGCCTGAAACAATAATACGGGGCGATTAAGACGTTTTATGAAACTTAAGGGGTTTATTCGACCCCGGACACCACTAACTTTGTTTTAATAGGGTATCTTAGACATTTAGGTTGTAGCGTATATAGAGCTCGCTTATTGGGGTTATTTTGGTATTAAATTATTGGTACCAAAAACACATATTTAATAGAAAATACACTATTTAATTAACACTAATAAAATAACACTGGTAAATAGAAATGGTAAAAATGATTCTCAAATTGGTCTTTTTGAATGGTTATTAAAATGATTATCAAGCTCGATCGCTGGTTAACGTGAATTGATTTGAAAATCACTAAAATATATAAAATTGGTTTAGTTTTGACAAATGTTCACAAATGAAATATATTATGTATACCTTCATATTTTGGGTCCAAATTGTTGTCTAAATCCAAATTGAAGGAGAGTTGCGACGCCTCTGACATAGACCGCTGTGATCTCAACTTAAAGCTGTGTTCCTAAAAAATAATAAATTTTTAGCTTGACGTTTCGACCGAGTTCCATCAACCGTGGTCAGCTGTCAAATTTCGATAAAAGTAACCCGATCAAAACGTCAGGCCAAACAAAACGAAATTAAACATTTTTTTTTTAACGCCTCGACGCGTTCTTTTTTCAAATCTTGATAAGAACTATCGCAATAATTTCAGCTTCAAACCGCATCAAAATCGGTTCATTCGTTTACATGCTATAAAATAACAAAATTGTACACACGGGTACACATCAAGCCATACAAAACCAATATAAGCTGTCTTCGTAAAGGTGTGTGTTATTGGTGGAGGTAGCCGATAGAGGCGCTGGTGTAGAATATATGTCCCAATCCCCTAAAACTAGAGTGTCCGGCAACGCCCTGAGCCGAGGTCCGTCCCCACATGGGGAGCCCTCATGGCAGTTGCCACAGTACTTGTAAACCACTAAAAGCCCTTCTGGCCGATTGGGTTAGGTCATCCGCAATAAATAAAAATGAATGTATGGCCCGATACAAATTAAATCATAATTGCACCTTATTACAAAGGTGCTACGGTCGATATTGGGAAAATCTGGCGTCGACCATTTATTAATTACCATTATTACAGACTTCCTACAGTGGCGCGGCGTAGCATGCCTTGGAAGGGCCTTATATCAAAACTAGCTTTCCGACAGCGGCATCGCCCGCGTGTATGTCGGTTATCGCGCCAAAACCTTACCTTCTTTTTGCGCAGTCGGATAAAAACTATCCTATGTCCTTTCTCGGGTTTCAAACTACCTCCATACCCAATTTCATCCAAATCGGTTCAATAGTTTAGGCGTGAAAGCGTAACAGACAGACAGAGTTACTTTCGCATTTATAATATTAGTAGGGATTAGTCAATTTTTTTACCCTTCATTTGGCCCTCCACTTAAATATAATAATAATATTTCACACGTACACACAGCGCCATCTAGTCACAAATTAAGGAATTACATAATAATCTAAATATATAAAATAAGAAACTGACTGACTGACTGACTGACATATCAACGCAGAGCCCAAACCGCTGGGTCTGGAGAGTCTAAATTTGTCACATAGGTTCCTTATGGGGTCTAGGGGTGCACTAAGAAAGGATTTTTCAAAACTCACCCTTTAAGGGGGTGAAACGGGGTTCCAAAGTTTGAATGGAGAAACAAGATTAGTGAGACCAATTTCGCGGGCGAAACCGCGGGCGGAAGCTAGTAATAATAATAAAAAGTCTTAATTGTCTCAAATTATAAATGTTCACAGGGTCTTATAACTAGTTACAAATGTAATGTAAGTAGATACTGACGCTGTCTCCCGAACTAAGCGATTGCTTGTATTTTGGGTGGCAGTGTTCAGTCGTGCAACGAGACTCGATTTGTGCTTTTGTGTTAACTATGTTTAGGACATAAACTATTTAGGACCATGTGTTTTTGGAAGATTATATATTTATTTATTTGGCACGGTAACAAAATACAAACATACAGATACTAAATTATTTTACTAATACTAAATAATACTAAATTTGTATTTCAATAACAACCGAGCACAACATTCAAATAATCATATTATTTAAAAAAAGAAAAAAATATATATTAATATGGTAGGTATATACAACTAAAATTGACAACATATAAATTTACTTTACAGACAAAAGCAGACTAACATTATTTGAACATCTAATCTACTATATAAAAATAAGTCGGGTTTTCCTTCCTGACGCTATAACTCCAGAACGCACGAACCGATTTCCACGGTTTTGCATTCCTTGGAAAGGTCTCGGGCTCCGTGAGGTTTATAGCAAAGAAAATTCAGGACAAATTTCAACAGAAAAGCGGGAAAATGTTACATAAAACGAAGCCATCTGGTGGCGAAACGGAGTTCGCTGGGTTTGCTAGTACTTTTTAAAAATTACGTTAAATTTTGACGAGAGATATCAATGTCTATACATAGAATATTATATTGTCTACACATTCGAATTAAGGGACTATTATGACATATATTATTCCTAGTTAGAGGTATATTTAAAAGATGCTGCATACGGTCAGATTTAGGTGTTATTTTATTTATATATATTTGCTTGTGTGTACTAGGAACGGATATTTAGAAACTACTTAAATACATTTTTTTTGTAAATACATAAAAAAAAAATCTGGGACATTAACACACACGGTCATCTGGTCCCAAGCTAAGCAAAGCTTGTGTTATGGAAACCAGATAACTGGTATATACTATACGTATCTATAATACTTTTCTTTTGTAAATATATACTTATAATAGATATTTACACCCAGACTCGACACAAACACAAATGTTCATCACTAATGTTTGTATCGGGTGGGAATCGAACCCACGAACTGCGGCGTGAAAAGCAAGTATCTTACCGACCACGCCACCGGCCCGTAAAATAGATAAATTACACCCAGACACAGAACAAACAATCGGGCTCATTACACAAAGATTTTTCCTCTGTGAGTTACATTATTTAAGTTATTTCAATAACTAAAACTGTTTAGAATAGGGTAAACAAATTTCAAGGTCACCGCTCATAAACCGCGTCGTGACGTCAACTCACCAAGTTGTCTTGTGTTTCATACGTAGTGGTCTTTTGTTTCACCTCTTCGACTTTCTCACCGATCTCAATGAGTTTCTCGAACTCCGGTACACCGTTCTTGAGCTCGTGGTAGGTTCCTTGTGCTTCTATCTATAGACAAATAACAAACAGCATCATGTCTGTGTCACCCACTTTTCGATGGATTTAAGATTTTTTTTTATTTTTTATGCTTGACTACAACTTGCCTGATGTTAAGCAATGATGTAGTCTACGATGGAATGCGCCAGTCTATATTGATTGATATATTGCGCCAGTATATATGATTATCGGTGGGAAGGTGGCAGTAAAATGAGCCTCCATATGTATCGCATACGTAAGGGTGTAGAGGGCATAACTCCTAACTTCGCAATTCAACTAAGATTCTCTAAGTATATGAGGTCTTTGTTGAACCTGTGATCTCGCGATTATTAAGCGAACACGCTTACCACTAGACCACAAAGGCAGTTGACTAATAAAAAAGCAAAACGTCGGCCAATCTTCAGCTGACTAGCCACGGAGGCAGAAGGTATTATAGTGTACAAGTGTGTGCGCGAACATTCATTTCTTCTTTTATATGTATGTAAAAACAAGAATTCCCATTGCGGTTACTCTGTTTCCTCGCTCTCGTACGGTTTACGTCAAAGTAGAAATGTATTCCAAAATTAACAAACCCGTTAGGCAACTTAGTGCTGGTATTCAAAATCGATTTAATAACTTTTTTGATATTTCACCCCTAATACACTATTCACCCCTAAAGCTCTATACATCCTGATTATATTCATTATTCGTGCTCACACATCTTTATGTGAGTTCTTTCATCTCCACCGCTCAATATCAATGAAGGAAAACATAGTGAAGACACCGGCATGTCTAAGAACTAGTCATTCGAGGATATGAGACATCCACCAAACCGCACTTGGCCAGCGTGTGTGGATCAAGGTCCAAACCTTCTCAACATGTAAGATAAGTGAGAAGACCCGTGCCTAGCAGTGGGATTAAAAAAGGGGTTGCAGTGAAGTGATGTTATCGGTTCGTCCGTCCTCGGACGGCTCACCGAAAAAGTCCGGTGAACCAATAAAGGCCCTCGCGGATAATTGGGTTAGGTAATCCGCAAAAAAAAAATGTAGTGATATTCAGTACTCACCCTGCCCCCACGCATCACACACACGTTGTGTGCATGTCGCGCGTACTGCACGTGATGTGTCACTAGCACTGTCGCTTTGTCGCGCAGGAAGGAACGAATACACTCGTCGTATATAGCTTGAGCCACCTGATGATAAACATTCAATAATATTTTAATACACAGCTGACACGAAAAATATTTAGAAATATTATTTAAATAATTAATTTTAACTTTGACATTGTTTTATTAAATTAAAAAAAAATGGACTTTTCAGTTTGAGCTCAAAAAACCATTTTAATAAGACCAAAAAACTGATTTAACTAATCTATCTATTTTTTTTTAAATATTTTTCTTTATTGGGACGTAAAACAGTTACGCATTAAAAAAAGTTAAATACACTTAAATTAGATACAAACTAAGTAAACGTTTAACTGTTGTTACTCACACCAATGCCCGCGAAATATACCAATGTGCGACAAGATGTATCGCAAACGAAGTATAGGTAAGCGCCCTATATATTCCATATATAAAAGAACATAACTTGTATTATAACAACATAATTGTCTATCGTTCTATTTAGGTCCTACGATTGCAATAGGTACTAGAGATCTTAAATTAAACGAAAGTGGACTGTATAAATAGGTGTACTAGTACAAAATAAAATATAGAAACAACAAGAGTCGCGGGTGGCGCTTCTACGCAGAGTGTTTTTGAGGCGCAGCGTCGAACCTCGGCCGTCCCCCTGCGCCCGCGCATCTTGCATGTCGATGCATCCACATAATAACAAATTTACATGTCGATTTTGAGCACAAATTCACCCCCATTGATTTAAAACTGGGGTGAGTAGCAATAATACCTTAGCATCAACAGCAGCGAGTGGATCGTCCAGTAAGTACACATCAGCGTTCTGGTACACGCAGCGTGCGAGAGATATACGCGCTCTTTGACCACCAGACAATGATGCTCCTGAAAGAAAAATATTTTTGTTTAAATAAAGTTGTGCAAAATAGTATATATCCCTTATCCCCATTTAGGAGCAAAATATCGGTTCGACCGTCGGGCGGCTCACCGAAAAAGTCCGATGAACCAATAAAGGCCCCTCCGGACAATTGGGTTAGGTAATCCTCAAAAAAAATTAGGAGTTAAGTTATAATGACTTTTAGATTTTTTTTTATTAAAACATGTTGTTTATTTACAGTCAAATCAGCCAAATTTTAAAAACTACTAATAGATTTGTATGACCGATTGCTTGTATCAGTCGAAAGAAAAAGCATTAAATTATAATAATCATCGGATGAACTAAAAAAAAAACACATTTATGACGAAAATAAATTCCTCGAGACCATGGTTTAAATGGGACTCAACCCACCGCCGCAATCCCACGACTCCTACTCCTGAGCACCAGGATCGACAGCGTCGCCGTGAAGAGACTCGAGATTTGAACCCGGCCAAGTCCCAGGACATCTAAACTGTGTTGGATCCCGCATGAATTTAATAAGAAAGATAATAATAAATAATTGGAAAGCTACAATGTCCAGTTCCCTCCAGACAAAACAGCAGGCAAAACGAGTCCATGGTTTACTGATATCGATAACATTTTACTAATTCTTAGAGAGTTGGGAGAGGTGGAAGAGCTCGCCAGTAGGTGAATCATCACCGGTGGGTTGGCGGTTGTGTCATTTTTGGTCCCCGTGACTCTGCTGAGCGCCATATGCGTTGTAGTCGCAGTCGTCACCTGAGTGTTTTTTTTGCGGATGACCTAACCCAATCGGCCGGAAGGTCCTCTATTGGTTCACCGGACTTTTTCGGTGAGCCGTCCGAGGACGGACGAACCGATCAAGTACTATGGCAACTGCCACGAGCGTTCCCCATGTGGGGACGAACCTCGGCTCAGGACGTTGCCGGACACTCTAGTTTAAGGGGATCGGGGGGCCACCTGAGAGGTAAACTGTCTCGACATTTATATGACGGAGACGGAGCGCTGTGGGTTCAGTGTGGGTATAACACCGCTAAAGGTATCGTGTCAAGGCGGCATCGCGTGTTCGGGTCCTACACAATGCCTTTCTATAGGGGTGGGATAATGCGTCAACGCATTTCCACAGTGAAAACAAAAAGGGTGGTACGGAGTTCGCTTTAGATGTCAGCTCTATTCTATAAAATAACCCCCGACGTCTTATAATCTCATTATAGCTAAATTAGGTTTATAATTAATAATAATAATATAGTGGGACATTAACACACACGGTCATCTGATCCCAAACTAAGCAGAGCTTGTACTATGGAAACCAGATAACTGGTAATATACTACATATAATACTTTTCTTTTGTAAATATATACTTAAATATAGATAAAAACACCCAGACACAAGACAAACAGACATATTTAGACAAATGTTTGTCTCGGTTGGGAATCGAACCCACGACCTGCGGCGTGAAAAGCAAGTATCTTACCGACCACGCCATCGGCCCGTAATTCGTTTGTCTTTGTCGGTCATCTCGACATTTATACTAGTAAGAAAGAGACAAAATCCATTTCTATTAGAAAGTCTTATAAGATTTTTATGAATAAGGCTTACGGTCTTAGAAGGTAGGGCTGAAGAAAGCTTGGTGTAAGCTAGGTATTAAAACAAAAGAGCGAATCAGCATATCTTTCTTCAATAAAATACACGCAACACTATAAATAAAAACTCAACATAAAGGGGTGAATAAACTAAACGTTAACAACTCACCCCTCTCTCCGACGACAGTCTTATCCCCGTGCGGCAGTATCTCTAGATCGTGTTTGAGCTGACAACACTTAATCACTTGCTTGTACCTGCGTAGATCCAGTTCTAGACCGAACAGAATGTTCTGACGCACCTGTTCAATAAGGGGGCAGTAATTACTATTATTAATAAACATAAATTACAAAAATACAGTTAAACTTTTTAACAAATTTTCATTATTTGATTAATAGGTACTTTTTAAATTTTTCATTCGACATAAAATCAGCAAATTGTGGACGACTAGCCTCCGCCCACGGCTTCGCCCGCGTGGTATGTATTGGGATAAAAAGTAGCCTATGTGTTAATCTAGACCATAATCTATCTCTGTACTAAATTTCAACGGCCGCCGTCATTAACGGAGCTCTTTCGCTGGATCAGTCTGCTTGTATATATATATTCAGTCCAGTAGTTTTTGCGTGAAAGAGTAACAAACATCCACACATACTTACAAACTTTCGCGTTTATAATATTAGTAAGATGTATTTGTAATGAGAACAATATAAGTGCGCGGCGTATAATTATCTGTCAGTGACGGTCACCGAACGCCAACGCATAATTGATACGGCGGCAAAAGGGCAACCGTACCCTTAGTATTAATTGTAAACATCTTTCTTTAGAGATTACTTCACTTTTTAGAATTAAGACATATCATGAAAAATGTGTTAAGTAAAATTAGTATAAGTTTGTTGGTACATCGCTTCTCAATACATCAGCTGTCATTCTATACTGTCATCGTGTCCGTCTTTCAAGTCAGCTGAACACCGAGGCCGGACGGGTGAAGCGGCATCTTATAAGAGCTGACACTTTGTGTTGTACACTTGCGTAATCGGAAATGAGCATGTGACCACGTGCTTGGAGGACGTTACGTATTAATCCAATGTAATCTTAGCGATCTGTAATTATCTAGTAGAATTAATGATTGTGCTATCGAGAGATCGGGGTGAAGTGATATTTGCCGTAGTTATTTTATTGGAATATCTTTTTCGGAATTCTTATCCGATCATTCACGCCTAAGTTGTCTGATAATCCTGATTTTAGTCCACCCGTCAACATGAAGTCTGAAAAGACTTTGAAACGTCGGGATCTAAAATCTAAAATAAACCGCGATAAAATCCGTTAAAAAGTAGTTTAATTTCCTTAAAATTATATCTGTTTATTTAATTTTTTTTAATTCTTTTTTTCCATATAACTATAATTTCAATTACAATTTTGTAATTTGTTTTTAATGTATTATTATATTTTTATTTTTTTATGATTGGTTCTGTATTATTTTATTTAATCATTGTAATCAATTTTAATATGGACACAGCCAGAAATAAATGACAATTTATTTTCATTTATTTTTAAAACGCTCGCTTCCTAATATTTATTGCACTTAAACATAGCCAGCGAATTATGTTCACCTCTGCATACACCTTTGGGTAATAGTCTATCAGTAGTACTTACAGAAGCGTCGAACAACCACGGCTCCTGTGAAGAGTACGCGATGTTACCGTGGACGTCCAGATGTCCAGCGCTGGGCGCGATCTCTCTCAACATCGCTTGTAGCAGAGTGGACTTGCCCGAGCCCACGGTACCCACTATTGTTGTTAGACTTTCCGGTTTTATCTGTCAAATAGAAATTGGGCGTTTTCACTACCCAACAAAACATGATACAAGCATAGTCTTATCTCTTTCTACTCATCTCTAAACGATAGAGATAGATACGTGCTTGCAACATGTTTTCTTGTGCAGTGGAAACTACGGGTAAGTGTTGACCGCCTCGTTGAAGTTGTTCCTGTGCACCAGGATCAACAGCAGCGCCGTGAAAAGACTTGGGATATGAACCCGGCCAAGTCCCGGGACACCTAAACTGTGTTGGATCCCGCATGAATTTAATCAGAAAGATAATAGGAGGAGTTAGAAAGTTACATTGTCCACTTCCCTCCAGGGAAAGCGAGAGACAGCATAGAGAAAAAAGAGAGGTTTAATTTACCTCATCAAAATGGACTAAACACCACTAATATTCGAGCTGTTTCCAGCTGTTTTGCTTAATAGACTCTTCACGTGACCAAAGGGCTGGCCTACATCTTAGTCAAAGTATTAGCAATTGCCCGCCTTCTGGGCACATTCCCCAAGGCCTCGATTCGGAGGAATTTTATGACGCCTTATCTAGTGTTTAAGATTGGATTTAGTTTGTTGATTTTATTATATTTCATGTAAATTTTAACATAAATACAGTTTCCAGTAATGATTAGGTATATCAACATTTGAACGCACGGATATTAACCTCGGTTGCAACAAGATCAGCATAATATACCGCCCCAAATAGTGCTTGTGCGGGTGTCGAGCAGCGGTGGCGCACCGTCTCGCCTTAGAAATATAAGATTACGGGTTCAAATCCTGGTCGTGTGAATTGTTTCATCGCTGCTACTCAATATCGGTGAAGGAAAACATCGTGAGGAAACCGGCATGTCCAAGAACTAACCATTCGAGGACATGTTACATCCACCAACCCGCAATTAGCCAGCGTGTGTGGATTAAGGCCTAAACTCTCTCAACTCATAAGATAGTTGAGAGGAGACCCGTGCCCAGTAGTGGGACATTTAAAGGGTTGACGTGATCATGATGAGATAATGCTTGTAACTGTCGAGCATAATATTTCGGTGATTCTGCCAAAGACTACACTAGGTAAGTGTTTTAATAAAATCTAAGGGCACACTCACAGTCAGATTGATATCGAGTAATGCTGGTATTTTGCCGTCCGCAGCCTTATCGTCTACATTTTTCCAGTACGCTGTGAAGTCCTTCATAGCTATTAAAACTTGTGGTTTCAACTGTTCTAGGTTCGTGTCCGACTTTATATACGCTTGCTGTCTGTAATATATTTCTTTTTTTATTTATTTATTACCAACGTAGCTCAGAAAGTCGCTAAGCTGAAGTGAGTTTGGACTTTTCCAGTTTATTAATAGTGGTCTGTGATAGGGCTGGTCAGTTGAGACGCAAAACGTCACTATCTCAAAACGTCATTTTCGTTTTGCAAAAACGTCATTTTTCAAGTAACGTTTTGAGAAATTGACATTATGCTAAAAAAAGATTTGAGAAAACGACATTGCACGAAAATGACAAACAATGTCACTTTTGCACAACGTTTTATTTTCCACATTGTGCAAAAATAAAGTTTTAAGCGATAGTGACCAAATTTTACATGACGAAGTGATGTTTTGCTTCAAGACCGACCGGAGCTTTGTGGTGTCTATAAGTGCCTGATAGGTGCTTGATATAAATTCCCCAGGTAAAACCTATCACGCAACAAACAATAGACAATAGACCCCAGAAACATATTTAGTAAAATATTACTCACCCATTTCCAATCTTCTCAAAAACGCCGTTAGTCTGCGCAGGAGTCTTTTCTATATTCAAAAGATCAACGCCATCTTGGTTATCCACTTCCGGTAGCAACAAAAACTCCTGTATCCTTTTCACACTGACATACGCTTCTAACGTAAACGTTATCGAGAGCGGCAGGAAGTCAACTAGCGTATACTTCAAAATGTCATAATATGAGAATATGACAAATACTTTGGCAGCTGTCAGTTCGTTGTTTAAAGATATAAATGACACTATGCTTAACAAGATGGCGACTTTTGTGTTCAGTTTAACGCAGGATATCATAACAGCGCGGAGCCATGATGATTTTTTTATCACGTTCATTTCTTTCCTGAAAAATAAGAATTTATAAATGTTAAAATACCTAGACTTGGCACAATTGGTACCAACTAACTTCAATGGCAGAGGCAAACAGCAATGAGGGTACGCGAAAACGAATTAAAGTTATTCACATAGATTAAAGGATTAGCAAGCTTCGCTTTGACTGGCCTGATGGCGTAGTGGTTAGTGACCCTGACTGCTAAGCCGAAGGTCGTGGGTTCGATTCCCACCCAGAACAAATCTTTGTGAGATGAGCACAATTGTTTGTTCTGTCTGGGTGTAATTTATCTATATGTATGTATTTAAAAAAAGGAGACTGGGACCCCAATAGAAATGGGAAACAGGGCAAGGCGAATGAATGATGTATATATTTAAAAATAATGTATTAAGTAGTTTATCCGTTCCTAGCACCCATAACACAAGCAAATATTATAATAATTGCTTAATTTGGGACTAGATGGCGCTGTGTGTATGTGTAAAAATATTTATAAATACAATTTTAAAAAATAATATATACTCCAAGATGTTGTGTCGTAATTTGACTTACTTCCTAGCCTGTCCAATGATCCGGGCGAACGCGTTTTCCCAGGCATACATCTTGATCGCCTCAATACTCATGATAACCTCATTCATCAACCGGATCCTGTTGTCTGTTCGAAGCGCGGTCTTACGACGCAACTTACTCGATATCTTGCCTAAATAACCTGGTAAAATATTGAGAATACTGTACAGTCGCCGGCACATGACTTAGACATTGAGCTTATATGGTCATATTTGCCTTTAAAGGCATAATTCCAAATTTTGAGCTGAAACTAAGTTTTTCTAAGTAGGTATATTAAATAGAACGTTTGAAAAGTGTCACTACGTCTTTTGATGTCGTGTTGTGATGAGAAAATTGTAATATTCAGTAAACCGTCACATCTGTAATTCACGTAATTTCTTGACGCGCCGATCAAGTTTCGATGCAGTTGCAATCACGTTGCAATTAAGTTTACGTCTTCGTGCAAAATGGTATTCTTGTGATTGTCATACAAATAACATACACGATAAAGCGCTCGCGTGACGCGTACGTGACGCGAGCGTATCTGACAGCGGTCGTCAGAATTATGTGAATACCAAAAGGGCTGTTTTGATCGAAACTTAACTGAAACTGCACTGCAACTGAACTTATTTAATTACGTGAATTAGCCCACTGATATTTGCCACAGCGAGGCTAAGGTGGCTGGCAATTATCGGCACTGCCGCGCAGTAAATTGAATATATCTTGATGAATTTTGGGAAAGATATAACTCGCCTTCCACTGGGCACAACAGAAAACAATTTGATTTAAAAGTCCAGTCGCACTTTAATCAGACGAGTTAACCAGCATCATTGGTGTGTTGGTAAGCTTTGGGCGACTTTTTCGAAGCTAAAGGTGTTGTCGATATTCACTAGGCGATTTGCTTCAAAGTCTTCTGTTGCTCTTTAGAAAGAAGTGCGACAATTTTGCCTCTTTCGAACTATTTCTTACTGTCGACCAGTAGGTATATCACTAGAAACAAGGCGCTTAAATACGCATTTGTAGCGAAGGTACTGTCGGCCTTCTGCACAAACGAGTGCAATAATTGCTTTTGACAAATACTATCGAAACGACAAGGTCCGTCCGCTTCTATGTATAGCGCTATGTGTAACCGTCCGATCAGTAGTACCTACTATGCGCTTCAAATAACAATAGGACTGGACTCGCGGTTAACTTCATATCAAAAACCTATCAAAAGTAGCGCCAGCAAAAAATATCAAACCACAGACAATAATATAATTTAAAAATGTATGGAAAAGTGATTTATGTAGAAAAATTTATATAGGTATGTAGCTAGCTACCTCTCTGTAAATTTACGCGCTAGGATGCCACAAACGTTTGCACATATACATAAACACGGATATAAACACATGTTTTAACTTATAACACCGCGTTTTTTCGTTTAAATATGTTTGTACCTAAATATACGACTCCAAATTTCCAATTTCACTGGAACGGCAATATGATATACACATTTTAATTATTTTTTCATCTAGATGTGATTATTATATCAAACAAACATTTTTGCCCACCGTACTGAAATGTGAAGTTGTTGCGCATTTCCAGTCCTATTCTTATTTAAAACGCATAGTACAGCCAATCGTCCAGGTAACAAAAATGAATTACTATAGGCCGACCGTTTAGCTCGCGTATCGCCATCAGAGGTACAAACTCATAAAACATTAATTAAATCTCATAAAGAACTATTTAACCACAGATAAAAGTGATGTAAGACTATTTGTCACTAATATCCATATCGCTTGAATCATTATCACTGTCTGTGCAGCTTGAGGAGTCAGAATCTTAGCGATAGGCGATACGCGAGTTAAACGGTCGGCCTATACCACTTACCTTGCAAGGGTATAAACAGTAGTAAAAACGCTACCCCACTGAAAGTAGCGACCCCTATCTGTCGATACATTAAGTATACAATCAGGGCACTCTCTATTGGGGTGCGAGCTAAGTCCATCATAAATAGTGAAGCCATATCGAATCTTTGAGCGTCTGTAGTGAGTAAGTTGACCACGTGGCCTGAGAGACCTTCTGACGCCTTGCCACCTGTTGTTAAATCAAGGCGTAGTAACTAAAAGAAAAAACATTAATGATTGTGAAAACCCACTAATACTATAAATGTGAAAGTTTGTGATTCTAAACAAGAAAAAACTAGAGAGAGAGACAGACATTTATTTGACAGAGACAGTACACACAGTACCAATAAAACACAATAAAAAAAACACAAGACAAAAGAGAGGAAAGAATAAATAAAAACAGTTAAAAAGAAGACGGAAGGACGGAATTAGATGAAATTTATAACAGAGATAGATTAGTCTAGAGCAATAAAGGAACACAGTAGTCTGAAAAACGTTGCGATAAAGCTAGAACAAATTATGCTTAACAGAGTAGTTACTACGTCAATAGACGGGGTACCGAAAGGTTCGAAAAGTGACGTACACGCCTTATGACGTTTTGTGTGAACTTATATTACTATTACTTACTTTTCTATAGATTAGTGATCCGCACGCCACTCGCACCTTCATCGCCATTTCCAATAAATACAATAAGAACGGGTGTACCAAACACGCGTTTATTGTCATAAGACTGAAACCAAAAATACAATTGAAATAAAACTACTTTATAACGGATTTTACCGCGGTATATTTTAGATTTTAGATCTCGACGTATCAAAGTCTTTTCAGACTTCATGTTCACGGGTGGACTGAGGTATTTGACGACGAAAATTATTAATCACAATTATTACTGACACACCTACAAAAATTATTATTGAAGTTGCGTTCCGGTTAAGCAAACTGAGCTCACAGTGTCTTGAATTCTGAGTTGATTTTGCCTGGGTTTTGGTGCAAGTAAATTAAGTACTGGGTCCCAAGATGGTTCAATGTGTGACATTCGCGTAAATCTTAGAAAATACTACAAAAATACAACTATTCCATTATGAATCTGGGCTATAATGAAAAAATATTGTTTGTTAAGCATTAAACAAAAGAAAAATCTTAGGAACAATAATACAGTTAAAAAACATAAAAAAAAACGCTTTTCTACCATTAAAATCAACTAATTTTTTTTTTCGAAATAACATATTAACACACATTTAATGCCACCTTATTTCAGATTCTTTGTATTGGCGCCATAATATACAACGGAAACACGCTATGGGCGTTTCGAGAAATAAATATAGCCAAATCTATCACATACCAATGCAGAACCGAAATCACACCTGGCGTGTACGTGACTGATGTGATGATGTACGATGCGGATTTGTACTGACACGCTAGGCGTGGTACTGAATGTGTTAATAAACTATTGTACTGACATCTGTCCTCGACAAGTGTGCAAAATTTCAAATGAATCTGACGTTTTGTGAAAAATCACGTTCGAAGATTACGTTACAATCATAGAAGTAAAAAAAAGCCTGCTAAAAATGACTATATCTTAAGTTTGACCCAAATTTATAACGTATTTGGGGGCTGAGTCACCTCCGTCCGTGGAATTGCACCTTTCATCTGAATCCCCACACGTAGCCTAGGGTGGTGCAAATCAGGTCACAATCAATCAATTTTTGCTATTATGGTTTCTAACCATATGGAGACTCATTCCACTGCCACATTCCCACCGAAAATCATTCGTAATTACGAGTGAATATATATTGGGCGGGCGCGTCCCATCGTAGGCTGCATCATTGTTCAACATCAGGCAAGTTGTAGTCAAGCGCATGCGCAAGCCTATTGCAGAATTTAAAAAATATAAACCCTTACCCAGTAATTCCTATAGCGAATAAGTACGCCTGTGCCACAGGTATACCTTGGTGTGATGGTGAGAAATAATCAATTAAACCTCCAAGGCACATTGGTATAGTTAACCTGCAACAAAAATATAATCACAGTCTTATCTAAATAATACTCTAGAACATTAACACACACGTCGTGTTCCCGTGACACCCTGGCCAAGATGCGCGAAGGAACACCCTGAGGGGTTTTAGTTCGGGTAACTGGTTGGAGTCCGACATAAGCCTCGCCCGGCAATCATACAGGACGGGGGATCCATTAAGGATTTCCCCCCGGTAAACAAAGAAAAAGGACATTAACACACACGGTTATCTGATCCCATACTAAGCAGAGCTGGTGTCATGGAAACCAGATAACTGATATATACATATACTACTTATCTTTTATAGATACATATCAATGGCGAAAAGTAGAATTATGAAAAGAAAAAGCTTAGAGAGGAAGACCAAGGAATAAAGTTCTTACCTATATGAATATCTCTACATCACCGTGACTGATTTTTGAGGAACAAATCCTTAAAGAGAAGCCAATGGGTATCGTGTTTATAGATAATAGCACCCAGACTCGAGACAAACAGACATGTTCATCACACAAATGTCTGTCTTCGGTGGGAATAGAACCCACGACTTGTGTGTGTTAATATTTTTTTCCTATGCTATCATCTCAGCTTTTACTCAACGAGAGTGTTAGTGTCCCACTGCTGAGAGTATGTCCCGTGTCATACTCTCTACTACGGGACTCTTAAGATAGTGAAGAGAGCCTGCTTTGCTTGAAAAGAAGTGGACAATCTAACTTTCTATATCCTATTATATTTCCGATTAAAATATAATAATAAATAAATAAATAAATAAAATAAATAACGCACACGGTCATCTGATCCCAAACTAAGCAGAGCTTGTACTATGGAAACCAGATAACTGGTAATATACTACTTAAAATACTTTTCTTTTGTAAATACCTATATACTTAAATATAGATAATTACACCCAGACACAAGACAAACAGACATATGTATTTAAACAAATGTTTGTCTCGGGTGGGAATCGAACCCACGACCTGCGGCGTGAAAAGCAAGTAGCTTACCGACCACGCCACCGGCCCGTCAATATTTCTGATGTTGACATGACATGACAGTTTCTGATGTTAAGATCATTCTTTCTTTTTTTTCAATGGGTCAATGTTACGTCTGTATTTTTCGATTAAGTAAAAAAAGAAAAAAATATGTGTCCAATATTTTCGAACAATAGACAATGTTTTCGTTTTTCAAAGATAAAATTTAGTCATTTTGCGTAATAAGGCGCTATAGTTTCTTCCCTGCTTTACTAGATGGCGCTATCTACCTCAAAATTATTGTACCAAAACTACTTTATTAAAGAGTAAGGAAAACTTTTTACCCATGCGCAAACTTTGGGTAAAAAGACCCAAGAGAATTTTTTATAAACACGTATTTTTAGGGTTCCGTACCTCAAAAGGAAAAAACGGAACCATTACAAGATCACTTTGCTATCCGTCTGTCTGTCTGTCTGTCGCCCTTTTTCTCAGGAACGCGAAAAGGTATCAAGCTGAAATTCATATCCAATACTCAAGCCTACTGTCCTTTGGAGCTGCAAAAAAAAAATCAAACTTCTAAGCCAACGCAATCAAAAGATACAACCGTTAAAGCCGGAAATTTTTGACAATCGCAAGGGAACCAATAACTACAGGGTATCCCCGGGGCAATCCCGTGAACTCAAAATTATGAATTTTGGTACGCAGCAACGTCTTATAGCACAGATAAAAGAAAAAATTGCGATAAATTTTTAGTTACGTCATACAAAAAAAATATTTTTAATAATTTTAAACTCTACCCTTTTCTCGTAACCGCGTAGTGGTGTGAAATAGTAATTTAAACCGCAAAACCAAAAGATATTTCCAGCCGACCTAGAAGCTGTAAATTTGGCACGAAGCAACGTTAAAAAAGACAAAGTAAAAATTCCGAAAACCTTAAATAAAAACAAACTTTCACTTTAATAAGTATAGATTAAAGGTTTGGACGGAACCCTCGGTGCGCGAGTCCGACTCGCATTCGCACTTGGCCAATTTTTCTTTTTAATAGTCTTAGTACTAAAAATGTAGTAATCGCTAACCCCGCGCGCTGCCGGATCAGCTGTGCGCTGGCTAGGGTCACTGACCCCTAATTTTACGCCACGCACTTTCATCGATGTTATTACGAATAGATCGACTGTAATTTGCTGATTTTGACGAATAAAACAATTAAAAAACCCTATTGAATAATACAATACAGAACCACAAAAAATGATTACGTACTGGTTACAAATTTACCTGTATTAACTTACCTAAAAGGAAAACATCGTGAGGAAACCGGCATGTCTAATAACTAATCATTCGAGGACATGTGACATCCACCAACCCGCACTTGGCCAGCGTGTGTGGTTCTCTCTTAACTAGTAAAATAGTTGAGAGAAGACACGTGCCCAGCAGTGGGACACTAAAAAGGGTTTAAGTGTGTGAACTTACCTAATAGCTGGGTCTATGATACCAAATGAAAGGTTGGCTATTGCGAATTTGAGTCCATATACTTGGAATATTGCTTTTAATAACGATGGCTTTTTGCCTGTTTCTGAAAAAAAAAAACAAAAATAATATTAGTCTAATAAATTAATTTTATAAAAACTTCTTTTTTTAATTACGTGAGGCATTTTAGAGAATTTTTCGACACTTGGTGTCCCCTTGGTGAGATATTGTAAGATTTTTCTCAATTCCCTCTCCCCTCCCCAAATCACACGCGAGATTCTTCAAGACTTCTATTTGGGCTGGAAACGGTCAATCTAAATCTGGTCACGCTGGTGTCGATACAGCTAAACAATCGAGCGCTACTTCGCTGCTCTGCGAAGTTTGGGCGAATACAACAAATACTAGTCTCAGATTTGGCCATATTTTAGTCTAGAAATAGTTTTTCAAACAATTTTACACAGTTTTCTGCGAGAAAAAAAATTACGTGATATTTGCCAAGACACCCCTCCCCCTTAAGTGAGATTTAGAAAGATTAAGGTTAATCCTCTCCCCCTCCTGGAACACCTCACGTAATTAATGGACGCCCCCTAAAATCCCCATAGTTTAAATGGATTTTGTCTCTTTCTTACTAGTATAAACGTTAAGATGTAAGACCGGCTACGTTTAGGTCCCATACGTAATAGGGGCGAGCTTATTGCCGTTCATCGGGCACAATTCCAAACTGCGAGCTGCAACTAAGATTTTATGAGTACATATTGAAAATTTTGATCGACTCTGGAATCGAATCTGAGATTAGGCATTCTATTAAGCGAACATGCTTAACACTGGACTAACAAGGCAGGTTACTTTTTAATAAGTCAGCGGTTTAGGCTGTGTGTTGATATTTCAGACAAACAGACATGTTTATACACACAAATATGTATAATAAACGTTGCCTCTATAATATATAAAATATACCTATTTAAGATATCACTTTTCGGCACCATATTTTTTTTTTAGAGGAGTTTAACAGAAATTTGTTGTAAGTAAATTTTCTCTAGTGAACAATGTAATGTTCTTTGAGAATTAAATGATCTTTAAACCGAAATATCTCTCTTGAAGATATCAAGGAAAGCAACGAACAAATTGAATTTTAGATTTAAATGATTAAACCTGAACAATGAGCGTGTGACTGACTCGCATTTTAATTTGTTTGATATTTAAATGGAAAACGTACAAAATATTGACGGGCCGGTGGCGTGGTCGGTAAGATACTTGCTTTTCACGCCGCAAGTCGTGGGTTCGATTCCCACCCGAGACAAACATTAGTGATGAACATTTGTGTTTGTGTCGAGTCTGGATGTAAATATCTATTATAAGTATATATTTACAAAAGAAAAGTATTATATGTATAGTATATACCAGTTATCTGGTTTCCATAACACAAGCTCTGCTTAGCTTGGGACCAGATGACCGTGTGTGTTAATGTCCCAGAATATTTATTTATTTTATTTATTTATTGAACTTGCGTCTATCCATACATTTACTATGAAAAGTTTCTAAGTGTTGTAGACACTAAAGCGGTAGAGATATCATGAAGACCTCACGAAATGTCTAGGATTATGCTTATTATAACGCCAACTAACTGCCTCATACTATAACCATTTTAGAGATTTTTGTAATTAATAATTTTTCTCCATACAAAAAGTCATCAATATTAATTTTGTTAATAAAAATCCCTTCATGGGAAAAATGCTCGAACAATAGTTGTTTCTATTATAAAAACCAGCGAGATAAAAATCAACACCATACGCAAACTTTGATCTTAGGGATCAAAGTCCACTATTTTTCAAATCCGGACCAGTGTGGCGGCCTGCCAACATAGATTACTAGGTACCCTTTAGTCCCCCCCTTGGCCTCCCTGGCTAAATTCTGGCTGCGCCGGTGACACTAATAATATGTATTTACCTCGATTGTCTAGCTGTTGCTTCCATTTAACTCCTAACTCATCACCACGAGGCGATGCTTTATGTCCTGGAGTACACCTGGAAACAAATTATCATCATCATTCATCATTATAAATATTATCACCACCGATTAGCTATTAAAACGTCCACGGGAAATGTACTCCCCAAACAAATTCATGCCTCACCTGTCCACGGGTACTACAATCCCGAAACAACATGGTTCAAATGTGCACAGCTCTAAAATTAGGTGGTAGTAATGCAGCAGAGACTGACTAGATGGCGCTATTTGAAATTATCGATTGTAATCGTCAAATGTAATATTTGTATGCCAGTGCGGCAAAACAGAGTTCAGTTTTAATCTTAAGAGCTTGAAATGTATGATCCACCTATGTTTGACAAATAAAAAATATTCTATTCTATTCTATTCTATTCTAGGGTTGGCAGGGTATCGGGTAGCATAGCTAATTTTGATTGGTTCGTTGAAGTTGTTGTCTTTTAACGAACCAATCAAAATTAACTTTTGGTAAGACATCAGGTAGACGAGGGAGTCCAGCTATGCGGTGTCTATAGGTATCTGGTCGGTGATTATCACCATCATACTTCAATAGGAAGTCAAAAGAATACTTTGGAACAAGTGTGTAAGACAAAAACCACCATAGAAGTGATTCAGCTTTCGAATAAAAGGAAAGATATTCTATTAAGCGCTACGATGCAAAAAAATGTACATAGATACACGCTTCAATTATATAGCAACTGCTCCGTACCGCTGCGCCACCGCTGGTCATTTGTTAGATTTTATTATTATTTAATAATTAGTTACAATATATCAATCTTATAAGGTAGTTATCACACTGACCTATAAACATCTGATATGCTGAGTTGACCCTTACGGCCTTTTGCGAATATAGGACGGGTGTACCTGAAACCAAGGGCATATTATTAAACATTGATTTATATTAACGGGCCGGGGTGGCGTGGTCGGTAAGATACTTGCTTTTCACGCCGCAGGTCGTGGGTTCGATTCCCACCCGAGACAAACATTAGTGATGAACATTTGTGTATGTGTCGAGTCTGGGTGTAAATATCTATTAGAAGTATATATTTACAAAAGAAAAGTATTAACTATATGTATAATATATACCAGTTATCTGGTTTCCATAACACAAGCTCTGCTTAGCTTGGGACCAGATGACCGTGTGTGTTAATGTCCCAGAATATTTATTTATTTATTTTATTTTATATTGTACTTTGTTCGAAAACACTATTATACTATCCAACAAAAATTGTTGCTCCTTTATGGTTTCAACTTTATTTCACTCAGCCTCATTCAGGAGCCTCATTTTACTTCCACCTTCTCACCGAAAGTCATTCGTAATCACGAGTGAATCGGTACAATGGGCTGGCGCGTCCCATCGTAGACTACATCGTTGGTGTGAGTTGTAGTCAAGCGCCAGCCTATTCAAGAATAAAAAAAACATAGTACCTATACCTATACAGAGGATTCGATCCCGGTCGATTTTTCAAATCCCGGGATTTGAGGATTATCTACAGTTAATACCGGGATTCCGGTATAGTACCGGGATTGTATTGGTAATCGAAAGTTGTAAGAAAAATATGTTTTTCATCTATATTTATTCACATTAATCTATTGTTGCTATTTAATAATTTCATTACTTAATCATCTCTGGCTTTAAATAATTACACATTTAAATGAAGCCTTGAATTTTCAAGGTTCTTAACTTATATTTATGAACTCGACTTATCTATCATCCAACATGGTCAGCGTATTCTAATCCACAGCTGAACATAGGCCTCTCTTAAAGCACGGCACTGAGCACGATCCGCGACTACTCTCATTCAGTTCTCATCAAGCTCTTACCAGCTAACTTGCAGAGATCGTCGTTCCATCTCGACGTCCTACGCTACTTTTGCGGATCCGTGGTCTCCATTCAAGAACTCGTTTACCCTAACGGTTGTCGCTTCTGCGGCAGATATAACCAGCCCACTGTGTCTATATCAAACTAGAATACCACTTCCACTTGGCCTAGGACACTAACCTGAAAACCTTGCTGTTACAAAGCTACAACAAAGCAAAAGAAAATGTTTAAAAAAAATCGAATATTTACCAAAAACTACATTTAGAGATGTAATTCGCAGTCTCCCTGGGGTTCTGTTTTCTATCTATATCGAAGTACCCTGGATCCATCCTCTTAACAGCTAAGTAGAACTTCTAGAACTTGGCACTTATCTTCTGTTTAGTTCTTAAAGCTAGGAGGTAGCATCGTTTGGAACACTAGAACAAAAAAACCTGCGTTTAAGTTATGATAATATTTGGAAACATTAACAGAAATTGGACTATTTTTATGTAGACTCGCGTACAAAAAAATAAAACATATTTTCATTTCATTTCATTTCTAACACACGGCCATCTGATCCCAAACTAATCAAAACTAGTATTATAGAATACCTACAGATAATTAATTTAACTACCTAAAACTTGTTCTTGTAACTTTTATATAGATAATTACACCCAGACTCAAGACAAACATGTTCATGCACATAAATGCTTGTCTTGGGTGGGGATCGAACCCAACACGACGAAAGGCTCACACTAACTGGCCATTTTTTTGTAACGTTTCATGGGTTTTTTTGGGAAATTTAAAAATAAATACCTTATTGTTTATGGGTACAACTGGGACATTTTTTAAATGAGTACCCGCTTTGCTCCAGTAGGGTCAAAGCCGGTGGGGCATAGTGGGAAATAACCGCCTTAGATGGATTGTGGTGATGGGTTAAGTCCCAAAAAATGGTCTCAAGATACTATGTACTCTATGTATTACTATTACGTACGGTCAAAGGCTGTCAAGTCATAACTTCTGGTCCTATTTCTTATTGCCCTTATGTCACGAGCATGGGCGCTTTTATTTAACACACTGATACCTTGACATGCTGCTGACCGTACAGTTTGAATATAAGCTTGGATAGAGCGGAGTACTCTACTACAAGCATTAATTGCTTAAAAGGGTGCTCCAATCACTAATGCCAATGTAAAAACTTTTTTGTTGGATACTAATAAAAATGTTGATTTGATTTGATTAATCGAAAATCAGGGATGTGATTCTGTTCAGTTTGAGAGATTTCACTCATACACAAGGCCAGTTTAAATAAACTTGTACTCATCTATCCAACGTCTTTATCGCAAAATTAGTATTCTTATAGAATAAAAGTTAATAGTCTTTAAAAACAGTTACGACGTTTTAATTAACATTTATTGTGGTATTACTTAAACTAATACTCCTAAATGTCGATGCTGATCAGTTGATTTTGAACCATATGTTAATTAAGTAGAGATCATAATTAATCGTAGTATTTTTGGTTTTAGAACTAAAGTAAGTAAACATAAGAAGTTTTAGTGAATAATAATAAATGGTTCGACACTTATGAAGCCTTTTGAAGGTTTTAGACTAAAAATATCAGAATTAGCAGAAAACTTTAGGTAGGCGTGAATTATCGGGTAAGAAGACTGTATTCCAATAAAATAACTACGGTAAATATCACTTCACCCCGATCTCTCGATAGCACAATCATTAATTCTACTAGATAATTACAGATCGCTAAGATTACATTGGATTAAAGCGTAACATCCACCGAGCACGTGTTTGTGTGCGCACTTCCCGACGATGCAACCGTCCATCACAAAGTGTCAGCCCTTCTAAGATGGCCGCTTCACCCGTGCTCGGTGTTCATTCGTTCGTTCATATTGTTATTTTCGAGTGACAGCTGACTTCAAAGTCGGACGCAATTATAGTGTAAAATGACAGCTGATGCATTGAGAAGTAGATGTGCCAACATATACATGTTCGGTTTTTAAGCGAAGTCTTGTAGAGAGTGTGACGATGTCAGAAAAGAGTAGGTAACCGCAACAAACCGCAAATTTTGACATTTTAACGCAACTTTATATTTGAGGCCGATACCGCTGCGCCACCGCATCTCATTTTTATACAGTTAGAGCTACAAGTACTGCATTAGTCTATAAATAATATTCATAGGAATTAGTCAAATATACGTTGACAGATGACGTCATACAGTTGAACGCCGCAGGTCGGTTTTGTTATTGAGTGATAACCTAGAAAGATATAAAAGAAAATAATCAATTACTTTCACTGTTTAAGAAAGCAAATGTGAATACTGTGTGAAACTGGGTCAAATGTCACACGCTATGGTGTTAGGACGGAGATTTAGTTACGCGAACAAAACGCTCATGTAACGGTTCGCTGAGATATAGGACAGTGTCGCTCAACAGCTTGTAGCTACCACCATGGAGTAATTACATACAAAAGGCACAATATGTGTACAGTTTATTGGAACGCAACTTAAATATTAATGTTTGAAGGTAGTCAGTAATAATTGTGATTAATATTTTTGGACGTCAAATACCTCAGTCCACCCGTGAACATGAAGTCTGAAAAGACTTTGAAACGTCGGGATCTAAAATCTTAAATAAACCGCGATTAAATCCGTTAAAAAGTAGTTTTATTTCAATGTGTGATATTCGCGTAAATCTAAGACAATACTATGTGTACAGTTTAATTTTAAATCCGTCTATTAATCGAAAAAAAAATTACTACTTATGGCGGTGACAGCACCACTACTGCACAAAACGGATAGTAGCAAATTCGTCTATGATGTGAACGATTCATATTAGTCGAATACCAGACATAAGCAGCCGCTCATGTAATTTTTGTCGCTTGGTTAAGTTAATCGTACCTATTATCGGTGTTAATAGAATTTTAGAGTGAATGGCACTCTAAAATTAGTTCAAGTAATGTCTCCAGTCACGAGCGTTGTAAACACACAATATTTAAATCAATTTGTGTACGAACTGAGTTTCAGAGCGGAGCGAGTCCCGGAGCGACTACCCACATACTAAAAAAGTTTCATTTCATATTACCTAAAACATTCATTTCATATTACCTTTAAAATGTTACTTTCGTTACCGATAACAGCAGGCAAACATATGCAAATAAAAGCCCTCTCCTCCCCTCGATACCTGCTTGAGCCGCGTAGATGAAACTCCGTCCTTATATTCCTGTACGCATTGTAAAGACCGAAGGTCAGTCCAGTCATCATGGCCTCGACAAACCTAAGGTATCGCAGAGACGTAAGTCGCACAAGAAACCCATAACCTAAATAGGTTATTGACATTAGTAGAAGGTGACCCTCACTAAAAATGTCAACAAATAATTTAGGGTAGCGTCATCGACTTTATACGTACCAGACTCCAATTTGTAGAAATATTATATGAAATTGACTGAAAATATTGTTTAGTATTGTTAATAGCCTGTAGTGTCCCACTACTGGGCAAAAGCCTTCCAACTGTCCCTATTGCTAGCTTCTTCCGTCCAAGTCACGACAAACGAGCTTATATCATCGCACCATCGTTTCCGTGGTCTTCCTCGGAGACGACGACCGTCTCCAGGAATCCACTGCGTCGTGATACGGGCCCATCTGTCTCGATGCATGCGACAAATATGACCAGCCCAATCCCGTTTCAACTTTGCGGACTTGATATTGCAATATTGACTTGACGGGCCGGTGGCGTGGTCGGTAAGATACTTGCCTTTCACGCCGCAGGTCGTGGGTTCGATTCCCACCCAAGTCAGACATTTGTGTTATGAACGTCTATATGTCTTCAGTCTGGGTGTAATGATCTGTATTTATGTATGTATTTACAAAAGAAAAGTGTTATAAGTAGTATATTACCAGTTATCTGGTCTCCATAGTACAAGCTCTGCTTAGTTTGGGAACAGATGACCGTGTGTGTTAATGTCTCATTATATTATTATTATTGTTTCAAATTCGTTTTTTTATTGGCGCGGGTTTAAAAGAGAATTACAGCATAACGTAAAATCTTCTCTCCATTCATAACAGGTTATTCACTTCACCTGTTTCAATAACAAAACATATAACTGCTTCAAGGTCCACCACGCCACCCCGGCCCGTCTAAACTATTACGTATGAGACATAATCATAGCCGCCGAAATGTGAGCGATGTTCACTTACACCTTCTGGTAACATAGGCGTAAGCATTATCTTATGCTATAGAACGTCGCGTCGAAGTGAACGTTATCACACTAACGCTTTAGCCACGGGACTTCGTATTTGCTTTAGAAGTGTCTAAAGACAAGTGAACGCGACTGGGCAATGAACTACAAAATCGCCAGTCGCACCACCCGACGCAGTGTCCCGTGGCCACGGTGGAGCGTTTAATACTGGAGGTGTTATAACGCAACTTCTAGTACCTACTAAATTGTTTCTGCCAAGTTTTAGGGGAGGCGAGGTAACCACGTACATACAACACACATGTAAAAGTTGAAGCGTCTTTACAAATACAATTTTAAGTGGGTGGGTCGGAATTGTTGCTCCCTTATGGTTTCTAACCATATGGAGCCTCATTTCACGCCACCTTCTGCCACCTTCTCACCGAAAATCATTCATAACCACAAATGAATCGGTATAGTAGGCAGGTGCGTCCCATCGTAGACTACATCATTGCAAACACGTAAATAAAAGTTACACACAAACACAAAACATGAACAGTTTATGCATACAAACTATTCTTGTATCTCGGTAGATAAAGAACGCGTGCGCATACTGTGTTGAAAGTTATGAGTTATTATCACATATCTAAATCTTCTTGCAAAACGAAGCTACACACGCCTCTTCGTGCGCAGCAGTGAAACAGCGGCTTTGATTCAACGCCATAACAATCCCCACATGAAATGTTATAAGCTTTCCGTCTATTTGCTGTCGGTTAACCAGTAACAATTCTCTTAGCCTTCAATTTTGTAATTACATGAAGGTCAAACTTAAATCATTCACGATTACTAATTAAGTGCAGATAATGATTTGTGTCAAGTGACAGGAAAATTAAATTGGCTAGCCAGGTTCTTGAAGCATATAATATTAAACGTGTCGCTTATTTTATTTTAGATTCTCTCGCTTGATCACCACTTATCTGATGTTAAGTGAAGGTAGAGACATTGTAAAAACAGCTGGATGATGTTGGATGAGCACTGCTCAAGATAAAAAACAATGGAAAGATGGAGAAGGCTTCCTACCCTTATAACAACAGTCATACAATGAATTAGAATAAAAATTTTATCAAAATTTTGAAGTGTAATTTTTATTTATTACCACTGTAAGGAAACATTATATCTATAAATAAAAAAGTGATGTGATCTCGCTAACCAATTAAATAAACTCGACACTTGAAGACAGATTAGAGCTATCGGTAAACACTAAACGGAGATGCCGGCAGCAAGTTCCACAACTTGGTGGTTCGCACAATAAAGGAGGGAGCAAGCACAGCGGTTTGCACACATGGAATTTCTACCATATCGGTCTGCCGGCAGTGCTTCGTAATTCCAACGCAAACTCCTTGAAATGTATCCAATACAAGACCGAAAAACTATTTTAAGACATATTCGCATATTTTTTTAGAAACGGTCATTTCAAGAAAATAAATGATTTTAACTTTGTCTCTTCTATTAACAATCTTGAGTTACGAAGCCTTAATCCACACACAGGATTCACACAGGTTGGTGAATGTCACAATTCCATGACGTGAATTTTTTAGAACTAAGACTTGCGATCCTACACATTATTGGGATATTTCTCAAAAAAAAATTAAGAAACGCAAAAGCGTGTCCAGCCATGTACAAATTTATTTACTAAGCCCTTATTTGTCTTGTCCCTACAAACCCGAGATAGAGTTTAAAGATATCAGTCAATTGCATCATACTCTTAAAAATATTAACTGGAAACGGAACGGTGATCTTAAAGAATTGATATAACGATTTAGCGAGATAAAAGATAACGCATGTGGTGATATAAACACACGCATAATGCGTGAACATGCAGACATGTAATGATAAATCTCAAAAGATCTACAATTGCCGTCAATGTAGATAGTCCTGAAATATACTTAATTATAACAATATTCTTTATTTAAAAAACTAACCTTCAGTATATATTTTGAACAAACAAATGACTAAATATAAAATTAATTTCAGTCATACCTAATATTTAAACGAAATAGAAAGATAATGCAAGAAACAAAAACATACGTACCTACCAGTTAGAATAATGGCAGGAAATTATCAAACCTCAAAATTAAACAAGTATGGGGAAAGAGTAGATCCCTGAGGAACTCCAATTGATGTATTGTAAAACTATTTACAAGTTTGATATTAATTTTTGATGGTCCACTGTCGCAAATTTTTGAAAATAATAATTAAAAATTAGAAAATATTGAAACATACACACTAATTCAGTTTTAGAAGTAGTATTGGTTACCACGCATTGTCAAAAGCCCTTGAAACGTCAAGAAATATTCTCACTCAGTACTTATTTACGGTGATAACAAATTTGACAGCGCCGACTACGTCTGTTTTACATTAAAACACTATTTTATATACACTATATATTATAGTTCCATAGGGCTACACGCGATCACTCGCTGGCAAGTGCCAAGTGAGACTAACTTCTCTATTTATTAAATGTATTTAAATGTGTATGCATCATACAACGTCAAGTTAATAAGATTCTTCAAACTGAAACTGTTTTATTTGGCGAGGGTAAAGCCGTAAATGCAAGTGTATGAACAAATGTTTTCCCTTCATTGTAAATCAAACAACAGGTTAACAATAGGTATTTCGCTACCAACTTTGTAAATAATTGTTTTCTTATGTTCGCATCTTAATATAAATAATAATTTAGATAACTTTGTAAAACAAAGATATCTGATATGTAACAAAACAAGGGCCTAAAAATAGTTTCTGTTGTAATAACAGGTGTAGGCAAAGAAGAATGTCACGGTGATCCAAGTTTCCCCATGTTGATCTTTAGATAAATATGAGTCGCCGCGCCGCCGGTTCACTTCGAGTGCAATGAAACTATAGCAATCAGGAAAAGCATTCGCCAAGCGAAAATTTTGAAGAATGACGGGGTCATTAGTTTCGAAGATTACCTCTTACATACAAGTTAACCAATTTCACCTCTATAATTTCAGTAGTAAGTATTCTTTAGATATTTAATTCTCAAAAACTTTATTGCATCCAAAATGTTGTACTGGTGGTAAGTATCCGAAGTGGCGCCAAGTTTGCACTATGAAAAAGTCATGAGACATTATAGAGTCAAGCTAAACTTAATGTTAAACTGTACCATATCTTTTTGTCTCTATGAACTTTAAGGTGTATGTTCTAGTTAGAGTTATTTGGTTAATATTTCAGTGATGCTTGTAATGTAATTCAAATTTAAGTTAACAATGACTTGTACGCCACACGGCAGAACGCAGTAGGACATTATTTATTTTGTATCATATTATTTACCTGTGTTTCACAAGAATAAATTAAAATTGAAATTGCTACTAGCTGTACACGCCCTCAAACCTTCATCATAGCCTAAAGCGTTCTGCGTGAATCCTACTCTTAGATTCTCTATCACAAACCCTAGGTATACCTTAGCCAATTTTATTTATACCTCATCGGTAATAAATTGAAGTTGGTTCGTAAAATTTTTAACAAAGCAATTATTTTATACACTTCAATTAGGTATCAATGAAAGGTTAACTAATTATTCTTACGATTTAATTACCTATTATATCTTATCTGTATATATATTGAAACAACCTACTTATCATAATTAAGACAAAACACACAAAACAGCCGCAGACAATTCTAATGCAAATAAGTATCATTATCAAAGGTCGATCTTTGGTACAAATAAAGTTATTGCAAACGAAGTCACCTTCACCGTTCGTCCGTGGGAGTGCACCTTCAATCGAGTGCACTCCCACGGTCACCACTCGGGGACCACATTAATTGGGTGGTGGAAATCAGATGTCATACCACAAAAGCAAGCAGTGTCAGAGCTGCGGAAGAGGGGTCCACTATACTATCTGTAGAGCAACATCTCTTTCGTAAAACTGCAATGAATAATAAATGTCATAGTAAAGCAGCTGGTGACTATAAACTGGTGGTAGGCTACTGTACGGGCTGTTAGCCTGTACACTGAGATACAATGTGTTAATGGTATCTACTATGCGTTTCAAATGAGAATAGGATTGGAAATCCGCCATCTTGGACCGGAATGCGCAACAACTTCACATTTTTTAGTACAGTTAGCAAAAATGTTTCTTTGATATAATAATCACATCTAGATGAAAATAAAATAAAAATGCGTATATCTTACTGCCGTTCGACTAAAATTGGACATTTGGAGTAGAATATTTAGGGACGAACACATTTTATTAACTTCTGACGACAAAAGCGGTGTTATAAGTTAAAACGTGTGTTTTTATGCGTGTAAAAGAATTTGTATACAAGTTTGTGGAATCTTAGCGCGTAAATTTACTTAGGTAGCTACATTGTAACTACATACCTAAGTAAAGGTTTTACATAAATCAGTTTTCCAAACATTTCAAAATAATATTATTGTCTGTGGTTTGACATTTTGTGCTGGCGCTACTTTTGCATGGTTTTTGGTGAAGTTAGCCGCGAGTCCAGTCCTATTCTTATTTGAAACGCATAGTATACTGGAAATGTACATCTTGATGTGTAGCCGTGTGTACGTAGGCAGGCTTACAACATTTAACACGGGAACTGACATCCGCACGCGTTCTCTCTGCCGAGGTAAATGAACAAATAGGGGTTTGTGTGTTGCTTTTATTTACGTGTGCATCTAAATAAAAATAAATATATTTATTTTCCACCAATCGTACATAGAAATAATTCTTTTTGCAACAACAACACAAAACCGACTTCAATTGTAGGTACCTAGAATTATGCGTTTAGGGCAATTGCACTAATAATTTTGGAAGGCTGCGCGCTTAGCGTAAACAATGACGCTTCTTTCGACATAGCTCAATAACTACTGGTCAGATCTTGATCAAATTTAAATGTGACCACACTTCCGTGTGGTCACATTTACTTGCCAACAAAAAAAGAATCATAGAAATCGGTTCACGTATAACAAAGATATTAGGTAAAAAACATAAAAAAACATACAGACGAATTGAGAACCTCCTTCTTTTTGAAGTCGGTTGACAAGAAACAAGAGGAAAACAGTGTTGTAGTAATAGTAGTTTAACAGAACCGTGATGACTAACTTCATACCAAAAACCAAGCAAAAGTAGCGTCAGCACAAAATGTCAAACCACTGATAAATGATATTATTTTGAAATGTATGGAAAAGTGAATTATGTAAAAACTTTACCAAAGTATGTAGTTACAATGCAGCTACTTAACTAAGTAAAATTACGCGTTAGGATACCACAAACTTGCAAAGAAATTTATATAAACGGATAAAAGCACACGTTTTTACTTATAACTCCGATTTTTGTCGTCGGTAGTCAATAAAATATTTTCGTATCGAAATATTCGACTCCAAATGTCCAATCTTACTCAAAAGGCAATAAGATTTACGCATTTTTATCTTTTTTTCGTCTACTTGTAATTATAATATCAAACAAACATTTTTGCTCACTGTACTAAAAAATGTAAAGTTGTTGCGCATTCCAGTCCAAGATGGCGGATTTTCAATCCTATTCTTATTTGAAACGCATAGTAAGCTGATCTCGCATTGTATAAGATTTCCGTACAACGAGAGTTCAAGTTACACTGGAAATGTAGCTTAATCTGTACCCGTGTGTGGCTTAGCAACTTATAAGGGGAGAACTTGTTTCAGTGTTTTAGTGACTAGTAGCATAATCTACATAAAATTTTGTTCTAGTCTTTTTCGTATCTTTGCCATAACTCTTTAGGTATGCACTGAGTCAGGTTTAGATACGTATAAATGTATTGAATTATTTACTTTAGTAGAATAAAACAAAAAGATAGCATTCCGCAAAATGACACTTCTCAAAATGACTAGGTACAGGTAGCAAAATGTCCCTTTCTCAGTATGTCCCTTTCGCAAAATGTCCCTTTCTCAGAATGTCCCTTTCACAAAATGTCCCTTTAGTAAAATGGCCCCTTCCTCAAACAGGCATTCTGTTACTTTCATCAGTAAAAAAACTGGTCAAGTGCCAGTGTACAACACAGAGGGGTACTGATTTAATGTTAAATCATTAAAATATGGGTAGGTAGGTGCACTAAACAAGTTTTTGTAGTTACAGAATGATTATAATCACTAATCAGACATATTATTATTTTGTTTATTTATTTTTTGTTACTCAAATGCAGCAAGGACAAGGTAAAACAAAAGACACACGGCTGTGTCGTAGCCAAGTTCACATCATAATAAAAAGTAAATTCCACACCATTCACACCCCATATTTTGATGCGCAAATTTAGATGGTTATGTAGTGGATGGTGATTGAGTTAAGCGACCATGAAGGACGGAATAGTTCCGAAGGGACGTATGAGGATATGTCTATGTGGTGGTACTCACATTTATTTAAACAACTTTGGGTTACATAGTATTTTCTTAGATTTACGCATATATCGCACATTTTTCATTTCATTTTCATTTCATTTCATTTCATTTTCATTTCATTTCAGAAATAAAACTTCAGACTTCATGGACACGGGTGGACCCGTGACCATGAAGTCTGAAAAGACTTTGAACCGTCGGCATCTAAAATCTAAAATAATCTGCGATAAAATCCGTTATAGTTTTCTTTCAAATTTGGGTTACTGCAATTTTACAAATATCTAAGAGGTTTAATGCATAATTTATATATCATCATACATTTTTAGATACTTTTATATATCTGACATATATCTTTTTACCTATTTGTCAAACATTGCAAAGTTAATTAAACCCAATGAGTTGACATTTGACATGTGGGTTTAGTACTGACAGTAAGTATGAACTCACGGTTCATGCAGACTTGGCTCTATGATCTTTTACTGTTTTTACAGAAATGTCAAAGTGCAAAATTACTATAAAGTACAAAGTCTACGAACAAAACGAAAGAGATTATTTTAATACACGACTAACTGCAGTTGCACTCAATAATAATTACTAGTAACGACTTGTACTACAAATAAAAACTCTGAATTAAAAACTTAACAACGACCCAATGATATTTCTTGAACTGCTACGGTGTTCTAGAGGTAAGCGTATTTCGTTAAAAACAGCAAAGACCCGAGTTCGATTCCGGGTCGAGCAAAAAGACGTATTGGAAGCATAGCCAGCAGAAAGTTTTCATTTACATTTAAAAATAATAATAATAATATAGTGGGACATTAACACACACGGTCATCTGATCCCAAACTAAGCAGAGCTTGTACTATGGAAACTAGATAACTGGTAATACACTACATAAAATACTTTTCTTTTGTAAATATATACTTAAATATAGATAACTAGTATCCCGCCCGCAGCTTCGCCCGCGGATGTCGGTTATCGCGCTAAACCATTAATCTCTTTTTTCGCAGTCGGATAAAACTATCCTTTCCCGGGTCTCGAACTATCTCCATACATAATTAGTTCAGTAGTGTAGGCGTGTAAGCAACATTTTGAAATCGGCAAGCACCCATAGGTATATCCATAAATCTATAAGGGTTTCTTAAAAAATACTACGGCTCTTAGACCAAATAAAATTTAAATTTCGAATTCTAATAATCGGACTGAGTTATCAAACGTCATTGTGTCAAAATAAAAAGTAATTTAGCTAAAAAGCACGAAGGAGTATTGATATCAACTTCAAAGAAAATCTCCCTCATAATAATTTCTCAGGCTTCACCCACGTAGTATTAGGATAAAGATAAAAAAACTGGAAAAATAAAAAACACGTGTTTCATTATTTGTTTTGAGCTATATTTATACCGAATTTCAAGTGAATCGGACCAAGGACTAAACAGTTCGGAAATATTTAATTTTTCCAAAAAAGCTCATTTTACACTACACCTGGGGGTAGTTTTGGAAAAATAAAAAAACACGTGTTTTATGATTTCTTTTAAGGTATATGTGTGCCGAATTTGGAGTGAATCGGACTTGAGGCTAAAGAGATCCAGAGAAACTTTAGTTTTTACCAATAAAACTTATTTTTCACACCCTATGGGGGTAATTATGGAAAAATAAAAAACCCGTATCTCATTATTTGTCTTAAGGTTTATGTGTACCGAATTTTAAATGAATAGGACCAAGGAATAAAAAGTTGCATACAAACTTCACCCCTCTATTTAACCCTCTTAGGGGATGATTTTTGGAAATATTATTAGCCTATGTCCTATTCTAGGGTATACACTACCTACGTTTCAAACTTCATTTACATTGATTGAGCGGTTATGGAGATACGCGGTAACAAACCTTCACACACACACACACACTTACTTTCGCATTTATAATATTAGTAGGATTACACCCAGACACAAGACAAACAGACATATTTAAACAAATGTTTGTCTCGGGTGGGAATCGAACCCAGGACCTGCGACGTGAAAAGCAAGTATCTTACCGACCACGACACCGGCCCGTGAAGAGAAAAGAAGAGAGAAGTTTAAGTTTAAACGAACGTCATCTAGAGGTACCTACAGGGATCTATTGTAGCGTCGTCGTGAGGAGAGTAGGTATAGCTCTATTTCAGCTGGTTGTATTTGACCTAATTACAACTAGCAAGTTACTCGTACATACATAAATGCTTGTAAATAAAAACTACATTACAATTAAAATAATTACGTAGACGTAGTAAATCTCCCTCACAGATACATAGTTATCATTCTTTGACCTAGTGACCACACAGCTGCGTCCGCGCTAGTAATTTATGTGACGTTAAGTTCATTGGACGCGCGTGGCATTGGTACATTTTCGATTTACTTACATAGTATACTTATTTAAATAAAACTACTTTTTAACGGATTTAACGTCGGGATCTAAAATCTAAAATAAATCGCGATAAAATCCGTTAAAAAGTAGTTTTATTTCTACTATACTACTCTACTACTATACTGATATACTTAAATTACAATTTATAATAATTTAAATATTTTTAATTTCAATTTTCAACCTTCATAATATATAAAAGAAGAAACTGACTGACTGACATATCAACGCAGAGCCCAAACCGCTGGGTCGGGAGACTCTAAATTTGGCACACAGGTTCCTTATGGGGTCTAGGGGTGCACTAAGAAAGGATTTTTCAAAACTCACCCTTCAAGAGGGTGAATCGGGGTTCCAAAGTTTGTATGGAGAAACAAGATTAGTGAGATCAATTTCGCGGGCGATGCCGCGGGCGGAAGCTAGTCTTCAATCTATATATATAAAAATGAAACCCGTTTGCCGTTGTCACGACATCACGCGTGAACGGCTGGACCGATTTCGCTAATTCTTTTTTTAAACATTCCTTTAAGTACGAGGGTGGTTCTTACGCAGAGGAAAATTAAAAAAAAAGAAAATTTAGAAAGCGAAGAAGTGCCGAAAACCGGGTTAGATACCTATTATTTATTATTGGTTATATTCGGTAGGTCTGAGACCCGGTAGATGGCACTGCTTTACCGGGCAGAACGACGTCTGTCGGGTCCGCTAGTATAATAATAGAATAAAATATGGGTATCAAGAGAATTTTAGTTTTGGGTGTCAAAAAAATCTTAGTTGAAGCTTGTTCTTTGGAATTGTGCCCGATGAACAACAAGAGGCTCACTACCTATGAACCAGCAAAATGTAGATGATTTTCACTTCTGCCTACAACTTCGGGTAGCACAGGCATGAGCGCTATGTATGTATCGTCGTAATTCATCTAGCAGAGAACGAGAAAGAGGAAAAGAAGGAGAAAGAGGGAAATGAGAAGGATATAAGAAGGAGAATATTCCATTTAATATAATGTATTTACTTCACTATTAAATTCATATGCCTCAATGTTAAAACATAGCGAACTTTACAAGACCTCTATATGTCCTATAATCTACGCCAATGAAGATACAAATCTAAAATAGCGGCTTATACTTGTAATTACAGTTTGTGAGCGTCAGCAAAAAAAGGTAATCAGATAAACTTGAAAACAGCATTCCGTATTTTCCTAGAAAGTTAAAACCTATTGCCTAGAACTGACTAAATAGTTAAAATAAAATATTATTTCTTGTTAGTCTACAACTTACCTGATTTTAAGCAATGATGTAGTCTACGATGGGACGCGCCAGCCCAATGTACCGATTCACTAGTGAGAATGACTTTCGGTGAGAAGGTGGCAGTGAAATGAGGCTCCTTAAGGTTGAAACCATAAAGGAACAACAATTCGACCCACCCTCTTAAATGGTGTCACCAGACATCGCACCGGAACACGGCAAGGCCGCTTGGCGGTGTGGCTTTGTCTGATCGGTGGTCACTAACCACGGCCGAAGTCTACCACCAGTTAATTACCAGTAAACATAATTACCAGTTGATTGTCATCTGACTTTGATTCAGATAAAAGATGCACTCCCACGGACGAAGGAAGACTCAGTCCCCAAAAGCTGTACGTATATATATCAAAATTTAAAAATAAATTTGATCAATTAATTAATTTAAGAAGAGGTAGACTACATTATGTACCTACTTACTTTTATTTGCTAACACCAGGCGGATTATGACTTTATCAACTTTATTACTGTTTTGCAACAACTCACTTATTACCACAAATAAATAAATATTCTGGGACATTAACACACACGGCTATCTGGTCCCAAGCTAAGCAGAGCTTGTGTTATGGAAACCAGATAACTGGTATATACTATACCTAAAATACTTTTCTTTTGTAAATATATACTTATAATAGATATTTACACCCAGACTCGACACAAACACAAATGTTCATCACTAATGTTTGTCTCAGGTGGGAATCGAACCCACGACCTGCGGCGTGAAAAGAAAGTATCTTACCGACCACGCCACCGCACCGGCCAGTCTAAACAAAAACTATTAAGATAAGAATTTCTTACGAATTCCAGTGTAATAACAACCTCAGTGCTTGGTGCAGTGATGTTTATTGAGACCTGAAATGTTTATTGAGACCTGAAACTATCCCAAACAGTTGCTGTTACTGTAAGACGAGTTATGTTGATACAACATACCGCTGGATATTCCAGCGGGTCTCTTACATTTGGCGAAATGTTATTAAACGCGATTTTAACTGTATTCACTCGACTGGACAAACTCTAACTACAAAACTGTATTGTTGAAAAGTAAAATTTATAAAAAAAGTTGGTTTCAGACAGCTTACAGTCCATATTTGTTAGAAACAACGCCACAGAACTATGTTAGTAATATTAATTTATCAAAATGTGTTGCTAAACGCAAAACTCGAGAACGACTGAACCGATTGCGCTAATTCTTTTTTAGAATTAGCGCAATCATTCATTTCTGAAATGAAGTACACACATTTTTCAGTACGGTGGACAAAAATGTTTGTTTGATATAATAATCACATCTAGATGAATAATATTAAGTTAAAATATGAACAAAAAAAACCGACTTCATGGATGCCATTCTCAGAAGTAAACCAAACTGAAATGGGACCACACGGGAAGCATGAGCTTTCAATTAAAAAAAATTTATCAAAATCGGTTCACCCATTCGAAAGTTCTGAGGTAACAAACATAAAAAAACATACAGTCGAATTGATAACCTCCTCCTTTTAGAAGTCGGTTAAAAATAAAATTAAAACGCGTATATCTTATAAGTTTGTCGCATCATAGCGCGTAAATTGACTTAGGTAGGTAACTGAATGTAGCTACATACCTAAGTAATTTTTTCTACATAAATCACTTTTCCATACATTTAAAAATAATATTGTTGTCTGTGGTTTAGTATTTTTTCTTGACGCTACTTTTGCTATAGGTCGACCTTTTAACTCGCGTATCGCCATCAGAGGTACAAAGTCATAAAACATTAATTAAATCTCATAAAGAACTATTTAACCACAGATAAAAGTAATGTAAGACTATTCGTCACTAATATCCATATCGCTTGAATCATCATCACTGTCTGTGCAGCTTGAGGAGTCAGAGTCTTGGCGATAGGCGATACGCGAGTTAAACGGTCGGCCTATAAGTTTTTGGTATGAAGTTAGCCGGGAGTTCAGTCCTATTCTTATTTGAAACGCATAGTAGGTACGTAGTTACCTCCCCTCCCCCAAATCTGACAGAAACAATTTATTCCTAGAAGTTTCGAAAACACCTCCTGTATACCAACTTTGAGGTGTAAGGAATTTCATTTTTTACCGACTTCAAAAATAAAAATATTATCTAATCGGATGTCTAAATTTTGTATGTTCGTTCAGGCGTAAGCCCAACATAAAATATATATGAACAAATTTGGAAAAATCTTGCTTTTTTTTCCCATGAAATTTCTTCGTCGGTTATTTGCATTTTGTGTAACTCGTTTAGAATTCTTTCAATATGATTTCTATGTAGGTCTATTCATAGTTCAATTTTAAAACATGCCGTACCCTTGATGTTGTTCTATCATCTTAAAGTTAACCCGTCTCAACTTCAAATGAGTGCAGTTTTAAACGGTTTAACTAAATATATTTTCTTAAGTGCTATAAGAACAAAATTATCTAAAGGCAACTTCGCCTTTAAACAGTCGCATGGTAACAACACAACCGGAAAACCGTGACTTATCTGTAAAACTATAAGTGACGGGCAAGACAACCTTGTTGAAGGTTTACTCCTATCATAAACGTTCTAGCGATTGCGCTCGGCTCGTTAACTTGGCACACCATTGATATAACAACTGCCTCAGCAAACTTCGTACGGCGTATTACTAATTTCGCTATTAAAAAATAGGGGTTGGTAATAGAAGGGTGAAAATTTATGGTTGTATGTATTTTTTAATGCTACATTATAAAAAAATATAAAAAATTGATCGGTAAATAAAATAAATGTTAGGGGTGGACAACCCTTGTCACTTAGGGGTATGAAAAATAAATAGTACCTAGCCGATTTTCCGACCTACTGAATATGCCGCGATAAAATCCGTTAAAAAGTAGTTTTATTTCAATGACTATGTATAATCGAAAATTGCATGCCCTACGGCATAATGTGGCGATACTTCGTAAAAATGTAATATCTTTATGTAACACCCATGTTCGCAATAAATAATTTTGATTTGATTTTAAGGAGGCTCATTCCACTGCCACCTTCACACCGATAAATCATTCGTAATCACGAGTGAATCGGTATACTGGGCTGGTGCGTTCCATCGTAGACTACACCATTGCTTAACATCAGGCAAGTTGTAGTCAAGCGCCAGTCTATCGAAGAATAAAAAAAAGCTATCCTGCAGTCCAATCGATTGGACGGTTGGAACGAGTTGTTCACCCTTGATACAGGCCATACACTATTCAGTGTACATACATGTCTTTGACATCTATTACAGACAATTTAACCAGTGTTCTGTAATTCTCCTATTCTGAAGACTGAATAGACCAATCTGAGAACGGCAGGATAGTCCACACCGTGAACAAGTGCGCTTCGACTGGTGGAAGAATGCCGCTGGTATATCGCTTCCCTCTTTACACGGCTAATTTGTCGAACCAGGCTCCGTCCTGAACCTGTCAACCTTCTTTCCCATGTTTTCTACACTGGCACCTATCTTCTACAAGCTGTTTCCATTTGACGTGCCTAATTTTAAAAGAGGCTAGCTCACGCTTGGTCAGTCAGTCAGACATCCGGTAAAAGGCCTGCATAAAGGGCCGACAACGCGCCACGGTCCCTCTGGTGTTGCAAGCGGCTATAGTTAACCGTGAGCGCCTACCTGGTAGACCGTGTGCTTGTTTGATAACTTGGTGATATTAAAAAAAAACAGTTATTAATTGCTTAGTAACGACTACAGCAGAAACGTAGAGAAATGCAAATTTCTCTTAAATTAGAAACAACTTTCACTCTCATTAATATTTTCATTAACCGGTTTTTAGTTCGCAGATAGTTCGCGAAATGGACTCTATTATGATACTAAAGGATATACTCTACTATAGTAATAATAATATTCTTGGACATTAACACACACGGTCATCTGGTCCCATACTAAGCAGAGCTTGTGTTATGAAAACCAGATAACTGTTGTACATACATATTTACATTTAAACACTACTTTTCTTTTGCAAATACATACAAACTAAACATAATTACACCCAGACTCAAGACAAACAGACATGTTCATCACACAAATGTCTTTCTTGGGTAGAATTTAACCCACGACCTGAAAAGCAACTCTTACCGACCACGCCAACACAGTCTAACCTTTTTTTTTTTTACGATGGAGAATGCATGACGCATACCCCGCCTTATTTCAGAGGACGAGGCGGGGTTATGTAGGACTAGTTTAAGGCCGCAGCCACCCCTTAAGCGCAGGCCGAAGGCGACCTGCGCAGGGCCCTACCCACTAAACTTCACCGACTCCAGCATCCACGCTCGGCGGGAACACGGGATCCATAAAGACACAACCACGAACCCGCCAGTGGGAGCCCACCGAAGCAGGCTCCTACGTGTTGTTACGTCCCAGGAGAGTTTCTGGGACTCTTCGACGACGGACCGGTGCAATGCAGAGAGCGAATTCCTCAATTCAACTCCCCGCTGGTCACATCGAGGTGGGGTGGATCAGCGGGCGAGGGCCCGCTGCCTCCTGCCTCTCCGTCTCCTGCGGCACGGGGCGGAGAGGACATCGTCCTCCCTCGCCCGCTCCGCCGCCTCCTTCTGTGACATAACTGAGTCGCAGAAAGAGGCCACCGCCTCCCAGGACCCCTCACTCTCGAGCATCTTATGTACGATGCTCGTGAGGGAGAGGTCCGGCCCTACTACGGACACTAGAGTGCGTCGCTCAGAGGACCAGGCGGGGCATACCTCGAGGGTATGCCAGGACGTGTCCTCCGAAGCGCCGCACTCATGGCAGACAGGAGTCGGCTCCCTACCGATCCGCCACAGGTACTTACCGAAGCAAACACAGTCTAACCTGACTCGCAATACGTAGGTGGTAAATACCCAATTACAACCCGTGAACGGAGCAAAACATAGGAGTGCGCGCGCTACTTGCGACTGCTCTTTCACGTACACTTTCATCATCATCGGCCTGGGACATCATCGTCGGCTATCCGACGCGACGTTGCGGCGCCCATTGCGTGATTTCCACTCAAGAACCCTTATACCCCAGCGGTTATCGGTTCTACGAGCGATGAGGCCACTGCAACTTCTACTTGCTCACTTGGATCGCTATGTCGGTGACTTTAGTTCTCCTGCAAAGAAGCTCCGACCATGCCAAAGAAATTACGAGCATAACCTGTCCTATATCTTCTTTCTATTCTGTGATAGGCTTGCGCTTGACCACAACTTCCCTGTAGTTAAGCAAAGATGCAGTCTACGATGAAACGCGTTTACCCAGTAAATACCGGTTCAATCGCGACTTGAATACAGGCAGATTATAGCTATCGGGAAACAGAGATGCCGTTAGCGAATTCCACAACTTGGCAGTTCCCACAATAAAAGTGGAAGCAAAGCGTTTAGTGTGTACCCGTGGAATTTCCACCTCTTCCCATTCCGCGCCCGGTAGATCCTTTGCTATAACGTCGTTGAAGTTCTAACACCACGCAAGTCAAAATTTTGTGGTTTTGACATTACTATGCCTCTTGCTAAATTATCGGAAGATGCGTTATTTCAGCAATTCAGAAACAAGCATTGTCCATTAAATAGATCTAATAAGTACCTATACTCAAATTGTGACATTGTACCTATTATCATGGTATCGACGTAAAATTGTGTAGTTTTATCTTCCTTCTGAAGAGTTGCTATTTTTGACTTACGTGGTGTTAGAACTTCAACGACGATAAGGTAATTTGCATAATTCTTTTTGCAACAACAACACAAAACCGACTTCAATTGTAGGTACCTAGAATTATGCGTTTAGGGCAATTGCACTAATAATTTTGGAAGGCTGCGCGCTTAGCGTAAACAATGACGCTTCTTTCGACATAGCTCAATAACTACTGGTCAGATCTTGATCAAATTTAAATGGGACCACACGGTAGCATTTACTTGCCAACAAAAAAAGAATCATAGAAATCGGTTCACGTATAACAAAGATATTAGGTAACAAACATAAAAAAAGATACAGTCGAATTGAGAACCTCCTTCTTTTTGAAGTCGGTTGAAAAGTGGTTCACATAATGTGCCAAGCGAGGGCAAAACGTCTATCAAGGCAGAAGTTCTCCCTACTAATATAAATTTTAATTCACACGTGTTATTTATTTTGATATGTAATTTTAATAAAAAACGATGTTATCGCCAACGAAAGATGTTTATTGGTACTGATATTGCCGTATCAGCTGTGCGCTCGCTAAGATCACTGACCGCTAATTTAACGTCGCGCACTTTCATAGATATTATTACGTATAGATCGTCCATAATTCGCTGATATTGTGATGAAGATAAAAACGTATTGAACAATTTATTTATTTATTTTGTTCTCCAACGAGGTATCACATGACATGACAATATAAGAAAGCATTATAAAGAAAGATTTCGTGCTCCCTAAATTACAGGAGAACACAGCATGCACTAATAATTGACAATGCAGTTCCTAATTTAAATGCATAAAATAAAATTATAATTATAGAAATCAAATGTCAAGTGTTAGAGAAGTTAAATACAATTAAAATTATATTGAAATCATAATAAAGATAAAAATAACAGAAAAATAAATAACATTAAAATTATATAAATTAGATTAACCATTTATAAACTGCAACTTAGGGCTTCTAACCATCATCATGTAATCTTGCAAGTATATTTTTTAAGTGTGTCAACGAGTTATTAAAGATATCTATGACTTCCAAGCTGCCCGAGATATCTTTATCTATCTATATATATAAAAATGAAACCCGTTTTCCGTTGTCACAATATCACGCGTGAACGGCAGGCAGGACCGATTTCGCTAATTCTTTTTTTTAAATATTCCTCTAAGTACGAGGATGGTTCTTACGCAGAGAAAAAAAAAAAAAAAAAGAAAATCTAAAAAGCGACGAAGTGCCGAAAACCGGGTTAGATACCTATTATTTATTATTGGTTATATTCGGTAGGTCTGAGACCCGGTAGATGGCACTGCTTTACCGGGCAGAACGACGTCTGCCGGGTCCGCTAATTAAATATATAAAAGAAGAAACTGACTGACTGACTGACTGACATATCAACGCAGAGCCCAAACCGCTGGGTCTGGAGACTCCAAATTTGGCACATAGGTTCCTTATGGGGTCTAGGGGTGCACTAAGAAAGGATTTTTCAAAACTCACCCTTTAAGGGGGTGAAACGGGGTTCCAAAGTTTGTATGGAGAAACAAGATTAGTGAGATCAATTTCGCGGGCGAAGCCGCGGGCGGAAGCTAGTATTATTATATACATAACTCAAACTGACAACAGGCCTACCCAGGTGCCTACCAAGATTTGTTCGATGTCGAGGTATTTTAAAAGTGGGTTCATTCATTTCATTTTCATTCATTCATTTCATTTCATTCATATGGACTGAGTCACCTTAGTCAGTGGGAGGCGATATCTGTACACCTTTTATCTGAATCCCTGCACGTGGTTCTCGGGTAATGCAAATCAGCCGCATCGCCAAGCGGCCTTGCTTGTGTACCGGTGCGATGTCTGGTGACACCATTTATGAAGGTAAGTCGGAATTGTTGCTGCTTAACAGTTTTTAACCATATGGAGCCTCATTACATTTCAGTTTTTAACCTCAGTCGTGGGTTCGATTCACACACGAATCAGACATCTGTCTGTCTGTTTGTCTGTGTGAGTCTCATGAGTCTGGGTGTAATTATCTATATTTAAGAATGTATTTACAAAAGAAAAGTATTATATGTAGTACCAGTATCACCAGTTATCTGGTTTCCACAGTACAAGTTCTGCTTAGTTTGGGATCAGATGTCGGTGTGTTAATGTCCCACTATATTATTATTATTTCACTGCAAACTTCTCACCGAAAATCATTCGTAATCACGAGTGAATCGTCATATCGGGCAGACGTGTCCCATCGTACACTACATCATTGCTTAACACTCAGCAAATTTTAGTCAAGTGCAAGCCCATTTCAGAATAACAAAATAGATAAAAACACCGGTTTAATTATGGGTATGACCAGCGAATTGGCTAGGCTTGGCCTACTTACTCCAACCCTTTTTAGTGTCCCACTGCTGGGCACGGGTCTTCTTCAAACTCTCTCAACTCGTAAAATAGTTGAGTTTCCTTAATCCATACACGCTAACCAAGTGCGGGTTGGTGAATGTCACATGACCTCTAATAATTAGTAATTAGACATGCCGGTTTCATCACGATGTTTTCTTTCACCGATAATGAGCAGCGGCGATAAAACAATTCACACAAAGATGTGTACCTAGGCACGACTGGGAATCGAACCTGCGACCTTATGTTTCAAAGGCGTGGCTGAGACCGCTACGCCACCGCTTCTACAGCAGAACACCTATTACTATTTATTAGGTAGGTTACACATAGTTCTATGTGTAACCTACCTAATATCTAATTCAATTCATGATGTGTAAACATGTGTACATCGTTTTCCTCAAAGAGGGGAAACCCACAATGTAAAGAGAAATATTAAAATCAACAAAATGAAATGTTAAGCCAGCGTACCTAAGATAATTGTAGTGCAATTATGAATGTCATTGTGGTAATGGTAATAAATGGTAATCAATGGGTATAGTGATAGTGTATTTCAACCAAACATTATTTTAATCTGAATGATAGATTGAGGAATGAAGTAATTGGAGAACGCTGTGGTCTGAAAGATGTAGTGATGAAGGTGGAAAAAGGCATGCTCACATACCAAACCACCTAGGAAAGAGACAAAGTATACTTCAAATAAAAAATCTTGTAAGATTTCTATGAATAAGACCGTAAGTAAATGAACCACAGAGCTCATAAATAAATTAAATCTAAATAAATTATTCTAAGAACATTAAAAGAATACTTCAACAGATATTTTAACGTGTTTGCGATTTTATTTGTAAACTAGCTTTCCGCCGCGGCTACGCCGCGTGAACTACATATCATGCCCAGCAGTGGGATAATAAGTTGCCTATAGCCTTCCTCAACAAATGGGCTTTATAACAGTGCAAGAATATTTCAAATCGGTTCAGTAGTTTCTGAGATTAGCGCGTCCAAACAAACAAACTCTTCAGCTTTATAATATTAGTATTGAATTGATACGAGTAAATCTTCTGTGTGCTCTCTATGCAATTGCTGTGAGATACTTACATTTTTTACAGTTGAAATAATTTAACTATTAATACTTATTTCTCTATTTTACCTATTTTACAGAAATGAACCTAGAAAATTAAAAACCTCTGTAAAAAAGAAAGAAGCTTTGAGCTTGAATTTAAGTTGCATACTATGTCATTCCGTATGTTATGAAACTTATGAATGATGCTGAATGTAAGCGTTGTGTATTTTAAGGTTAATCATTCTGCGTACGACCATTTGTGATCATTGCTGTTTGTATTGGTCAATTGACACTGAAGGGTAGGGTTGCCATAACATTTGGACACAACGCGTCAAGTAAGACACATCTAGGACAAGACGCGTAAGAAACCCGGATTTTAGAACCGCGATCCCGGACATGGCGACCGTGACAACTGAGCATCGCGAACAGGACATAAAATATGTCGAAAAACTAATTTTCGTATGCTCAGACAGAATGTCACGTTAGAGATAAGTCTATCACTCAACGCACGACATATTTTATGTAGTGAGTAGTCTATAGCAATCTACATTATACGTCGATTTCATTAGTTTTCAATGAAATTCGCCATTTTTTTTTTTCCTTTGCCTAATAAGAGTAATAGAGATAAATGTCTAAAACGCGAGAATCGGACCCCAGTGCCAGTGGTGCGGGCGGTTTTAAAGACTTTAAATTTTTAATCCCGGACTACAAATGAACGGACGCTCACTGGATGCCCTATGAACTAGGAAAAATGTGTGGAAACCCGAACAGATGGCAACCCTACTAAAGGGTCAACAGTCAATCTAAACGGACAGAGTCATACTCAGCAATCGAAATACGATTTTAATGACTTCATAATACAGTTGAAATTACGTTGTTATTCCCGATTCTGATATATGATGACTGATGAATAGTGATAAATACGATGACAAATTATTGACTGAAGCAAAATTTCGTAATAATTATGAAAACAGGGTGGGTGAGTCACTGTTAGAACTAGAACTAAATCTGGGGGAAATATCATGAGAAATTAACACACACGGCCATCTGATCCTAAACTAACCAGAGCTTTTACTATGGAAACCAGATAACTGGTAATATACTACATAATCCACATATAATATTTTTCTTTTGTAAATACATACTTTATTATAGATAATTACAACTCAAAGACTCACAAACAGTCATGTTTATCACACAATTGTCTGATTTGTATCTGAATCAAACCCACGACCTGCAGCGTGAAAAGCAAGATCTTACCGTCCACGCCGCCACGCTGTAGACTCAAACTCGAGTTTCATAGTCATCCAATATGTTTTTGTATGTTTGTTTGCACATAAATGTATGCTTCTAACGACCTCAGCAGTCATGAATATATGGGATATAATGTTATAGGTAAACAAAATTATCAAAAAAACATTGTCTAATACAGTGGACCCCCGGTAATCCGACAAACATTTTGCAGGGTAGTGTCGGACTAACGAATTTGTCGGATTATAGAGTACTACTAAAGTAGTAAATTCAAATATCTTCAAAACTTTAGTCTTAACCCTTATTTCATGTCTGTTCTACAAATTATTTGACATGTTTTGGTGAATTCTATATAACAGTGACAATTCCAGTATTTTTTAATATTTATAATTATCATAACGGGCAATTAACATGCTGACCTTTAATTTGGCTTTACGTATCCACACAGGTTGCACCGGTTGTGGACGAAAGCATACTCATCCAGCGAAAGAAATCTGCCGACATTTTCTCGCAGTCCCTACTAATTCCTACTAATATTATAAATGCGAAAGTAACTCTGTCTGTCTGTTACGCTTTCACGCCTAAACTACTGAACCGATTTGGATGAAATTGGGTATGGAGGTAGTTTGAGACCTGAGAAAGGACATAGGATAGTTTTTAACGGACTGCACAAAAAGAAGGTAATGTTTTGGTGCAGTAACTGACATACACGCAGGCGAAGCCGCTGTCGGAAAGCTAGTACTGTATAATTTAACTATTTTTGGGGACCCTACGCACTACACTCACTATCCCAATTAATAATGCAACACAAAAGTTCAAAAATTTTGTTTTTTTTTTATAAGAATATCATATAAAATATGGTGAAACTAATATAGACCCTATGCTTCTTGGGCGAAACACAGGTTAAGATAGTTTTCTAATTGTTTTAATTAATTTGTCTGCCGTTTCAGGATTCTTTTGCTTATAGGTAGTGAATTGCAGGTGCATTACTTCCCTGACCTTGTTCTCTCAATTGCACTGCAGTTGTATATTAATGCTTATATTAATTAACTCAGTGCTGATGTGACCTTTCTGATCCAATGTCCTTCTCTTTTTCTAAATAGAGAATAAAATTAAAATCTTATCAAGATAAATTTTATCTTACAATATAATAGTAGTAAAATATTATCTCTATTCTAACTATAGATTTTTAACTACTTTTTAACGGATTTTATCGCGGTTTATTTTAGATTTTAGATCCCGACGTTTCAAAGTCTATAGTAATGTTTTTTAATTTCAATAGCTTAAAAAACATCCTAATTTTAACAGAGAAAATGGTTGGAATATACCACCAGCTTGGGACCCAGTGCTTAATTTACTTGTACCAAAACCCAAGCAAAATCAACTCAGAATTCAAGACACTGTGAGCTCAGTTTGCTTAAATCGGAACGCAACTTGAATATTAATGTTTGAAGGTAGTCAGTAATAATTGTGATTAATATTTTTGGACGTCAAATATCTCAGTCCACCCGTGAACATGAAGTCTGAAAAGACTTTGAAACGTCGGGATCTAAAATCTAAAATAAACCGCGATAAAATCCGTTAAAAAGTAGTTTTATATCAATGTGTGATATTCGCGTAAATCTAAGACAATACTATATAGATTTTTATTCAACTTCCATTCAGAAAAACCTATATTATAACCCTTTTGGTATGGTTGGTTAATGAGTAACCAAAAGGGTTGATAGGTTAACCACTGATGTTATAAATAGTTACCTACCAAGGTAAGTATAAATTACCAAAGATATTAAGACTAGAAATTATGGATACCGAAAGTCACACATGACATAAGGCTAGAATTTTTATATTTCAATGTGAAAGTAGGACCATGACAAGGATGTAGGTAAAATAGTACCTAGTTTTATGAGATACCTAAAACAAGACTATATTAGAAAAATTAAACAATATTATATATGTACAATACATTATTATTATTTTCAGAGCGTAAAACCGGCGTCAATAGAATTTATATCTTCAGTACAGAAAATATAGTTAGATTTTCAAGTTCTAAGTTTATTTTTACTAACACACTAATTAAATAACTGCAGTTCGTGTTAGCACATAATTTAATAACCTTGCGAAATTTTGCATTAAGTTATGAAATAATACTTTGATTTATTATAAACTTGTGCCCCGGAGACTGTGACAATTGCTGCCATGCCCAACTTGAGCGACCAGATGTTAACGACAATTGACTTAACCTGTGACGATCCTGTATCTACAAACGATCAGGTAAGTCATGATAATGTGTGTAGTTTATGTAAGAGTAAATTTGATTCTATTATATTAAAATATACAGATATAATTCAGGACCTAAAAGAAGAGATGCAGGCTTTAAGTGAATCATTAGGTATGATAACTGAAAAATATATTGATTCACAGAAACAGATTGCAGAATGTGATTTGGCTATGGACGGCTTAGTGGCTGACTTAAAACAAAGTGAGCAGAAGCTGATGTCACTAACAAACTATTACTCTAGTGACACTGACATCACTCCTGCACGACTCAGCTGTCCACGATCAGGCACTGACTCTTTCTGTATATCTCAAACTAAACTAACAAATAAGCCTAGAAACAGTACTTCCTTTAATAATAACCATAATAGTCACACATTAAGGAGTCTTAAATGTAATAATAATATAATCATGTATAGTGATGAAATAGGTAAACATATGGGACAAATATTTCTAGATAATACAGGAAATCGCATTACAAATCATTGTTTCCCAGGTGCAAGCTTTGTCCAAATTATGGAAAAAATAATTAGTAGTAGGCACTGTCCTAGCACCACTTTGATTATTTATGTTGGGAGAAGAGGAAATGCTAATAGTCACATACTAACAAAATACTTTGATTTGTTAGCTCAATTAGATATTAAACACATAATTTTAACTGCATTTCCTTATAGCAAGTTGTTGCTTGAGGCAGAAAATAATGCCAGACATAGGTTAAATAATAAATTGCATACTTTGGCATTGTATAACAATAAATTCACTTTAGTTGACATTAATACCTTTGTATTTAATAAGACATGTAAATTAACAAAAGATAATTTTTATCTTGCTAATTTTTATAAAAAACAAATAGCAATGTCGCTATCATATTGTTTTAATGACCCAGCCAAGTTGTTGGCTAACTCCACTGCTTCTATTGAGCAGGTTACAAATGTAATATTAAACTTTGACAGTTTGGAACAAGTTCCAAGTTCTTTAAATTAGACCTAAAGACAATAGAGATAATCTCTGGCATTAGTAATAAAGGTAATGGATCTGATGATGGATATCAGAATAATTATTTAAGAAATACAAAACCATTAAAATTTAGACATTATAATAAAAATTGTATCAATCTGGTGCATCAAAATATTCAAGGACTGTTAGGTAAAGAGTTAGAATTGGAGTTGTTTATGAATTGTGAGAATATTGATATTATTTGTCTTAGTGAGCACTGGCTTAAGCGCCATCAATTCATTTACAGCTTCAATAATCACCAGATTGCAAGCTCGTTCATCAGGGAAAAGTTTATTCATGGTGGCTCTTTAATAATAACAAATAAATTACTCAAATATAAAGAAAGATCTGATATTGTGAGCCTCTCTGTTGAGCGAGTTGTTGAGATCTCTTGTGTTGAGTTGGAGCGACATATTGTTATTAACGTATACAAACCTCCCTGCGCGCCTTTTGAGGCATTTTTAAGAATAATGGAGGATGCCTTAAATAAAATATCTAATAGCCATAAAACTGTTACTGTCTGTGGAGACTTTAATATAAATATTTTGGAGGATTGTTCTACTACTACAATTTTTTTAAATTTATTCAAATCTTATAACCTAATAAACATATTTTGTGAACCAACTAGAATAACTGCCACTAGTGCGACATGTATTGATAATATTTTTTGTAATATGACACCTAGTCATAAATCAGTTTTTAATAAAATACAATCAGATCACAGTGGTCAGCTAGTTTGTTATCCAGTAGATACTCCAAAAAGTAAAAAAAGGAAAATAACAGTTGTACCCTTCAGTGAAAGCCGCTTAGACAGGTTTAAAAACAATTTATTAATTAAATTAGAGTGGTTGCCCAGCAACCAGAGTCCAGATTATCAATATAATTATTTATTTAATCAAATTAATGAAACATTTCATAGAGTTTTTACTTCTAAACACTTGATGGTTAGTGATGGTCTGGATTTTGGTGAATGGGCAACCCCGGGTATCTATAAAAGTAGAAATAAACTGTATGATTTATACGCTGAAAAGTCCTACAATCAGGACCCTACCTTCATAGATTATGTTAAAAGATATTCAAAACTTTTTAAAAAAATATGTTTAACCGCTAAATCCATATACATAAAAAATAAAATCAAAACATCTTCTAATGTTGTTAAAACTACTTGGAACATTATTAATAATGAAACTGGTAAGAAAAAAGCCTGTAATAAAGATTTTAAGCTAAAAATTAATAATGTAGATATAACAGCTGACCTGGAAGTTGCGACAGAGTTTGAAAATTTTTTTACTAACATTCCTTTACTGACTACAATGAGTCTGCCGTCGTCTTCTATATCCGCTGAATCAATACTTAAGGAAAATGTAGTAGAGTGCGGTACAGTGTTTGAATTTATGCAAGTTACACCTAATGATATATTGAAAGCCTTTAAATCAATTAATTTGAAGAATACTAAAGACTTGTGGGGACTTTCTGTTAAGGCGGTATCTGCAATTATTACTATAATTGCCCCACATCTTGCATCTATTTTCAACAACTGTATTGCAGTAGGTGTATTTCCTGACTTGATGAAGCACAGTAAGGTTATTCCTTTATTTAAATCTGGAGATACTTCTGATCCATCAAACTTTCGACCTGTTTCTGTATTACCCACCTTAAGTAAAATCTTTGAAAAATTAATACTTAGCCAGTTGCTCAGACATTTTAATAGACATGAATTGTTACATAAGAAACAGTTCGGGTTTACCAAAGGTTGCTCAACCGTTGATGCAGGTGTTGAATTATTAAAAAGTATCTATGCTGCTTGGGAGAATTCGCAGGATGCCTTGGGTATATTTTGCGACTTGTCCAAAGCCTTTGACTGTGTGCAACATGAAACTCTTGTAAGGAAATTACACCACTATGGTATTAAGAATAAAGCTCTTGAATTTATCATATCTTATCTGAGTGATAGAATTCAAAAAGTCGATGTCAATGGAATTAAGTCCTCAGGGTCAAGAGTCACCATGGGTGTACCTCAAGGATCGATTCTCGGCCCTTTTCTGTTCCTAGTTTATATTAATGACTTACCTTATTATGTTAATGATAGCCATGAGATTGTGTTGTTTGCCGATGATACTTCATTGACATTTAAAATTAATCGACAATTAAGCAATTATGACGAAGTAAACAACGCACTCTCTAAGGTGGTCTATTGGTTTAGTGTGAATAATCTTTTACTCAATGATAAAAAAACTAAAGTGATAAAGTTTTCCATGCCTACTGTAAGACAGGCAAATACAAATGTTAAAATTAATGGTAATGAGGTGGACCCTGTTAAGTCATCTGTTTTTTTAGGCATCACACTAGATTCTAAATTACAGTGGCTTCCTCATATAGATAAACTGTCCGGAAAATTAAGTTCTGCTGCGTATGCAGTCAAAACAATTAGACGGCTCACTGATGAGGATACTGCTAGAATTGTTTATTTTAGTTATTTTCATAGTATCATGTCTTATGGAATTCTTCTTTGGGGAAATGCGGCTGACATAGAAACCATTTTTATTTTACAAAAAAGAGCTATAAGAGCTATCTACAAACTAGGAAGCCGTGTTTCTCTAAGAGAGAAATTCAGAGACATAAATATTTTGACTGTCGCTTCTCAATATATTTATGAAAATTTATTGTATGTGCATAAAAATATTACAAAATTTAAAAAAATAAGCGACACACATAATTTAAATACTAGAAATAAGAACGATCTTGTAGCACATCATACTCGACTCCACAAAATCAGTAACTCTTTTATGGGGCAGTGTATACGTTTCTACAATAAACTTCCAAATAATATTAGGGAAATGACTATTAACAAATTTAAAATAACTATAAAATCTACGTTATGTAAGAAAGCGTATTATAAAATTTCAGACTATGTAACGGATAAAAACGCTTGGAATTAAGTCGCTCTAATTCAACACAATAAACAAACAAAATGTAATAGATATAAGTACTTCATTTAAAAAAGAAAAAAAGCCTACTGAGTTTTTTGGCAGTGTTTCTCAGTAGTTGCCAGTCATTCACTGCACGGTAGGAAAAGAAATTGGACTATTTTTAAGTAGACTCGCGTCTCAAAAAAAATAAAGCATATTTTCATTTCATTTCATTTCATTTCATTTCATTTCATTTCATTTCATTTCAACACTCACCCAGTAAGAATTTGACGAGACCAGCTGTGGATTTAACAGCTGATTGAAATGTTGAACACCGTGACACAACCACAGCACAAAAAATCGATTAAAATAAAGTAAACGTATATTTTAATAAATCAAAACTATTTTCACAGTAAAGAAGGATTAAAACACAGAAATGCAAAGGAAAATATCGAAAATATGTCTTGTCAAACTGACAAACAACAATACCGCCACTGACGGGCGCACACACGAAATTGAAATGAATGAATGAAGGAAAAATCATCAAAGAAATAGTTCAACTTCGTTCTTATGGTAATATCGAAATAAGCTGTCTTTTGACTGCAAGATATAATTATGAACTACATCTCGACATTTTGTACTAGTATCCATTTTTAATGAAATTATTGTAACAAAAATTACATATCAATTTAAATACTGATCTAGCCGTTTTCCATCAAATATTATGCTTTCATCATACGTTCCTATTCCTACATTTCATACCCCGCACCCACGTGTACAGTGACCAGTGCGACCACAGCAAAACAGATAAAAAACAAGGTTTCATGAAAGTTCAATATTATAATGCTCGTGAGGTGATATATTATTATATTCCACAGTCAAAAGCAGCTTTAAAGAACGAATGAATGTATAATTAATGCACGTCTACAGAAAGAAGAATCAAACTATGGAATGCCAACATTCAGAAAATAATATTGGTACGTCTACTCGACAATAGAGGGCGATGTTTTTGAAACAAATTAAATAGTGCTAGGCTAGGCCTAAGGAAAGTACATACTTTTCACGGATAAAATACTCAAGTATTCTGAAGCGGTTTTAAAAGGTCATCCTTTAAATATACCTTATTAAATTTAGTGTCAACATTGCACCCGTGCGAAGCCGGCTCGCTAGTTGTAGATAAATTACACCCAGATAGAACAAACACTCGTGCTAATCACGCAAAGATCAGTCCTGGGTGGGAATTGAACCCACGACCTTAGACTTAGCAGTTAGGGTGACTAACCACTACGCCACCAGGCCAGTCAAATTTCAATTACTGTGCCAAATATCATCTAAATCCGACGTAAATTGCGTGAGAGATACTGGAGATTCAAACATCTGCACATCTACACATACATTCAAACTTTCGCACACAGAATAGGTAGAGACATGCTTTCGTATTTACGACATTGGGACTGAGTCACCTTCGTCCGTGGGAGTGCACCTTTTATCTGTGAATCCCCACACGTGGTCCCCGGGTGGTGCAAATCAGGTGACAATCAACTGGTAATTATGTTTTATCAACTGGTGGTGGCTTCGGCTGTAGTTAGTGACCACCCACCAGACAAATCCGCACCGCCAAGCGGCCTTGCTGTGTCTGGTGACACCATTTTAGAGGTTGGGTCGAAATTGTTGCTCCTTTAAGGTTTCAACCTTAGGGAACCTCATTTTACTGCCACCTCACCGAAGGTCATTCGTAATCACGAGTGAATCGGTACATTGGGCAGGCGCGTCCCATCGTAGACTACATCATTGCTTAACATCAGGCAAGTTGTAGTCAAGCGCCAGCCTATTCAAGAATAAAAAATAAAAAATAACTTTAGAAAAAAAGGATTAAAATGTACCGCAGCATTGGCACCGCACTTACCTGGTGATGGGCTGGACGCAAGATGTAGGGGATGAAGAAAACTTCAAAAGTGACGATACCGATGAGTAATATGCGTTTCAAATAAGAATAGGACTGGAAATCCGCCATCTTGGAACGGAATGCGCAACAACTTCACATTTTTAGTACTTTAAGTAAAAATGTTTGTGTAAAAATATAATTTACATCTAGATGAAAAGTAAAAAAAAAATGCGGGTGCCTTATTGCAGTTTGGGTAAGATTTTTAGTTTAAGTAAGCATTCAGAGTCAAATATAGGTACGAACATACTTATTTTGTTGACTTCGGAAGGAAAAAAGCGGTGTTTTAGGATAAAACGGGTGGGTATCTGTTTCTGTGTTTTTATGTACAAGTTTGTAGAATCTTCGCGCGTAATTTTACTTAGGTTGGTAGCTACATACTTTTCTATGGTTCTATGGTTTGATATTTGGTGCTGACGCTACTTTTGCTTAGTATTTGGTATGAAGTTAGTCGCAAGTCCGGTGCTATTCTTATTTGAAACGCTTAGTATGTACCAATGGCGAAGAGTGGAAGTCTGAAAAGAGAGGCCGAAGCAAAATTCTTAGTTAAGAAAATAATTATCTCTTCATTACCGTCACCGATCGTTCTTACACTTGATGCTATAGACCGTTTAACTCGCGTATCGCCATATGAGGTACAAAGTCATAAAACATTAATTAAATCTCATAAAGAACTATTTAATTAACCAAAGATAAAAGTAATGTAAGACTAATCGTCACTAATATCCATATCGCTTGAATCATCACTGTCTGTGCAGCTTGAGGAGTCAGAATCTTGGCGATAGGCGATACGCGAGTTAAACGGTCGGCTGATATAGTTCGGCCATTATACCCTAATATTGTACCCCAGTGTACCCAAAGGTTCCAGAGACGAATATCACATACTTTTTTGCCGGTGGTTTAGATACCTAACAGGGGGCGAACCTATTGTCGTTCAACGGGCATAATTTCAAATTTCGAAAGAATGTTGGAATTATTGCTCCTTTATGCTTTCTAACCATATGGAGTCTCATTCCACTGGCTCCTTCCCGCCAAAAATCACTCGTAATCACGAGTGAATCGGTATATTGGGCAAGCGCGTCCCACCGTAGATTGATCTTTGCTTAACGTCAAGCAAGATTTAGTTAAGCGCAAACCTATTTCAGAATTTATAAAATGTTACAAGTTTTTTACTTGTTTCGGGATTTTGCGGGCAAGCTTACCGCTGGACTACCTAAGTAGTTGAAAAGAATTTCTGATACATTCAACTAAACAGTAAGGATGGAGTATCTATCGCTACTGCAACTTGTTTCTGAATGACAGGTCATCACAAGTGTCTGAAGGAAATCGTTTGCAAGTGTTCCATTACTAAAAACTCACAGCGAACCGGGATTCGAACCCGGGAGCTTGCTACTTGTGTTAATTAACAAGATATCAAGCTAATTGTTTTTTCAATTCTTCTTCATTTATACTCATATTTGGAGGGTAGCCGGTACCCGTCGCCGAGGCTGACCGACAAAAAGATGGCGGGATGATCTGAATGCGTTCAATATTGAATGGCCAGAGGTCGCAGGAGACCGGACAAGATGGAGAAATTTGAGGGAGGCCTTTGCTCAGTAGTGCGACAATATAGGCTAAAGAAAAAAAAATCTTAATACTTTACCTTTGCAACGTTGCACTGTAAAAATAATACCAGTCTTTCGACTACATTTGACATTGCGTTCCATAGAAATATTGAACCATTTTTTTTTTTTTTGGCGGCATATTTTTTTTTACAAAACAAATCAAAATCACGAGTAAATCTTTTCTCGCGTTACAAAATCGCCGCTTAGACTGACTTAGAAAAAATATTTTTTACGCCGTTGTTGTAATTTTTTTTTCGGCTGGCAAGTTATTTATTTTTCTTTTTTGCAAGTTCTTTTTTTACAATATTACATAGTCAGTTGTATTACTAATATGTACATTATCACGTTCACGTGGGTTGACAATTTATTGCTTTGCTAGCTATCAAGCCGTGGCATTAGAACAATTTTTGATAATAAATACAGAATTTTTTAGTACGACTTATCCAGATTCGGTCTAACAAATAAACGAGGACTAGGCTAAGATTAGTTAATCCATTGTATTTTTCTCTTGTATAACATTTTAAATTATTTAACTGTGACGTTGACATAACACAATAGCTACTCTCAGCATACTCTTCATTTATAGGTTATTGGTTACATTAGATCATTCTAATCTTACAAAATCTTACAAAATTTAACACGGAACTAGTATTGCAAGGTATTCCCCTCTGCCGAGGTACACGAACAGTTTGTATGCATAAACTGTTCATATCTTGTGTTTGTGTGTATCTTTTATTCACGTGTGCATTTGTAAAGACGCTTCAACTTTTACATGTGTGCTGTACGTGGTTACCTCGACTCCCCCAAAAACTGACAGAAACAATTTACTACTAAAGTTGCGTATAACACCTCCCATGTTAAATGCTCTAATCTAATCTGCTTCACAATTAAAATAATTTACCTTTTGTTAAACTCAAATTACCAGTAACATATATTGCGTACATATATTTTTAATGTCACTACAAATCTATGCCCATTACAAAAATTTTGTTTATGGTTTGTGCCATATGAATTTGCAATAAAGTGCGTTGACCTTTCAGTGGTCTAGCAGCTGTGGCCTTTTAATGACAACTATGATCATTAATTTATAAATCAATTATTTTATTTAACTTTTATTTTACGTTTGTCATTTCATGTTACACTCTTTTGCTTACAGACTGATGAGGGGTCAATGTCCGTTATTGCTAATTTATACAGCACAAACCATCATTTAACAAAACATTATTATAAAAACGAAAATACAATGCCAATATATATCAAGCTTTCGTATACATAATCTAATCTCCAGCGTAATAGCGCCACAAACGAAACATCCGCATATGAGAAGTAGGTAGAATTAGTGTTGCAACAACCTCACTGGAAAATCGCTGTATATTTGCCCACATATTTAAAGACCAATACGGTTTACGAAATTCTCACACTTATTCAGCTATATTCAGCTTTTATCCATACAAGTTTTGTATGTCCTATATTTCAGGTTTTCACATCTGAACGGGTGCGTACGTATTTCAAACAAAACTTGTGTTTTTTTTATGAGCTAAGGCTAGCCCACTTGCGACCAGTGAGTATTTGTCAGTCAAGAAAAACAGACGTTCGGTAGAAAGTACATAGTACCGGCACTCTCGTCTATTTCCTCTTCGAATTTTACACTATTATAGATAATCTTTATATATTGACAGCTGTTTTGGAACATTAAAAAAAAAGAATATTATGCATATCAAGTGGTATTTCTTTTATTTCCTAGATACAATAAATATGAATAAATCCTGCTTTAAGCTGGAAAAACCCCGACAACCAATTTGGAAGACATTTCGATGGTCATATGTGCCTAAATTTAATCATATCATATCTAACCCAAAATATGTCCAAGATCGCGTTGTGAACAAAGGCTTAGGTAAACAAATTTGACAACTAGGTATTAATGTAATAAAAAGATTAAAAGAGAAAACGTTTTTCTAAACACGAGCTTTATCTAAATGCACTAAAAAAATAAGATATTCTCGACAAGCTGTGTCATTTGACACATATATTCCGGTGTTCCGCCATGTTGGATTTAGAATAACATCACACAGCTAACCATGCATTGTCCCAAATTAAACGTGTGTACAAAATTCAGCTCAATTGGTTTAAAATATCTGCTTTAAAATTGTGGTGCGAATTTCCACACAAATTCACGCACAGGCAGGCGCACGCGCACGCACACAAAATATATAAGGTACTTTTATATAAAATAATAATCAAACAAGAGCGCCTCTCTCGCCAACAAACTGTTTTACAGTTTGGCGGGGTCTCTAACTTTTGTATTTCTTTTTTCTGAAAATAAATTTAAAAAAATTTTAAGTTGTAAAAACGAAAAATATAAGGATATATCGCAATTAAGCTGTAAGCCTAACTCGCTAGTCAGTTAACCGCTCGGACAAGGGACGTAGAATTGGGCGGCGCGACTAGCGATTATGCAGTTGATTTGTTTTAATCCACAGCTAAAGGAAATACGCAATGAATGATAAAAACGCCTAACGCGCTGCCTGACGCCGTGTTCCGTGGCCGAGCGGTAACATGCGGTCGCTTCAACCGAACAGCCAGCTGTGCGGTTCAACCGCTATCAAGATACGCACGAAACTCGCCAACCGACGTAAAACCGCGCGTCATTAACTGTCACCACTTTAGTGCTTGATTTCATCTAGTAAACTGAGTGAGTGGATGTGGCAGTTGGCCAGCACAGCTATCTGACCAGTAGGCTAATTCACGTAATTAAACAAGTTTAGTTGCAGTGCAGTTGCAGTTAAGTTACGATCAAAACAGTCCTTTTCCTATTCTCGTAATTTTGACAACCACTGTGAGATACGCCCGCTTCAAGTTCGCGTCACGCAAGCGCTTCAAACTAGATATGACAGCTAAACAATGAAAACAATACCATTTTGCTCTAAGATCTAAAATTTAATTGGAGCTGTACCGCAACTCGATCGATGCGTCAAGAAATTACGTGAATTAGCCTACAGTTCCCATTTACATCTTCAGAATCAGAATTCAGAACAGAACCCCAACCTCACCCCATCTGGCAACCTGTCTGCCTAGTGGGTAGTAAGTAACCGTTTACTGTCCTATCAGTAAATTCATTATAATCAGACAATATCTAGCACAAATACAAATAAATCATCCCCCTAGCGATATATCAGTGAACTTATAGTTCCGACAAATCCCGTTTGTGGCGCTGCACGTCAAGCCACGTGAACTTTGACTTAACCTATAAAACTATATACAAAACAAAATATTATTAAAATTAGCGTTATTGTAAGCTATCATTACTTGCTAAAAGCTTTCCAAGCTGCGAGCTGTAGAATGGCTACCGAGGTGAGCTTATACTAATATACGTTAACCGACTAATAAAGGGTTGTTATTATCAAGCTAGACATCATCACATTTCTATCACTACATATTATATAACAAAGTCCCCCGCCACGTCTTCGTATGTATATTCTCAACAACGTCAAAAACGAATAAATAGAATTTTAGATAAGTATGGGTTCATATTGTAGGTAGATCTTTTTTTACTACTACTTACATGCAGAAATGGACTCTTGCCACACCAGAGTCATTACTGGCGTGTTGCCGATCCTTTTGACAACGAGCAACGGGCACTGTCTACTTTACTCATTCCCAGGAACAAATCCTAAAGCCCTAAATAGGGTACTCATATTGATGAGCTTTGAAATGTCATTTAGTTTTTTGATAACTTCGTTCCAGACGGGGGCCCTTTGTATTTCTATACCAATAAAATAGTGTACCTAGCGTTAAATATTGAAATTATAGCGATAAATTAAAAATATAATTTTATTATATTTAAACATCTAATTTATTGCTTGTCGTTTCATGCAGTATTTTTTGCTGATAACCATTCTATAACTATATTCACACCGTTAAGGAGAGCACAACACTAAGGCAATAAACAAAAACCATATAATACACTAGAGGACAAAGAAAATGAGACATTTTCAAATGATTCTCGACAAAAATATACGTATTTTTTATATACATTACTAGCTTCCGCCCACGGTTTATTCTTTCACCCCCTTAGGGGGATGAAATTAAAAATACCCTTCCCTTATACTCAAAAACTCGAGCAGCGGTGACGCAGCGGTACGGGAACCGATTTAAATTTATAAGGTCGTTCGATTACCAGTCGTAACATCGCGAGGAAACCGGCATGTCTAAGAACTCATTCGAGGACATGTGACATCCACCAACCCGCACATGACCAGCGTGTGTGGATTAAGGCCTAAACTCTCTCAACAATCTTACGAGTTGAGAGAGTTTAGGCCTTAATCCACACACAGACCAGTGCCCAGGAGTAGGTAGGACAAATAAATAGCATAAAGAAGAAGTTACTCAAATAAGTAACAAGATTTCTATAGAAAATCATTTGGAACTGGTTCATTTTCTTTGACCCGAAGTGTATCTCATCTTACAAGTAAAAACCTTACAACTATAATAAAAAAAACGTTATAATTTATTACTCAATAAAAATATGTAAATGAAAAATATGTAACTTCATAGTTTGATGTGAATTTTTGAAGACTCGAGGATGGACTTAATTTGTTAGAATTTGATAGGTCTATGCCTTACACCACAATCCTACAACTACTTCTGTCTGTCTGTGAGTGAGTGGTGTCTCATAATCTGTTATAAATAGATAAAAACGCCTATATATCACCCGAAAGTGTAGGCAGAGGTGAATTTCACCTACATTTCGCTGGCTATGTTTGGCTTCCATACGTAATAGCGAGTCTTAATCACTTTTTCGAACGCTAATAAGATTTTCCTAAGATTTTATAAAAAAATATTTGCTAAGTTGAAATTAAGCCACTTCATAAAGGATTTTATGAGCAGCGGTGGCGCAGTGGTAGGGGCCTCGCTTTAGAAATATACGCAGGTTCAAATCCCAGTTCAATGCCGGTCCCAGTCGTTAGATTCTTACGTTATAAATATTAAACTGGGGGAAGGGGTTGGTCTATTGTTATTTTTTCTTTAAATAGAGGGATATGGGTCAAAAATTAGCAAAAGCTTACTGGGCATTTGCACTATACAACATAACATGATACAAGCATAGTCTTATCTCTTTCTACTCATCTCTAAACGATAGAGATAGATAGTGTTTGCAACATGTTTTCTTGTCAATGTTTCGCCAGTGAAGACTAGGGGTTACGTGTAACAAATGAATTGCCCATAAAAGTAAACCCGTGCCTAATATGACGTTTATGCGACCACTTTACCCGACTGTCAAAGGGTTACGTTTTTCCCGCGTATTTTGTATGTATAGTTGTAAATTTATTACATCGTATTTCCGAACAGATGATCTTAGATCCTTCCTATATAGACCGCCAAGATTTTGACTCCCCAAGCTGCACAGACAGTGATGATGATTCAAGCGATATGGATATTAGTGACGAATAGTCTTACATTACTTTTATCTGTGGTTAAATAGTTCTTAAAGAGATTTAATTAATGTTTTAGGACTTTGTACCTCAGATGGCGATACGCGAGTTAAACGGTCGGCCTATAAAAGCGCAAGTATTGAAGTACCGTACTCGACATTTCAGATAACTTATATTCACGTTAACATATACATGTATAAATATATAAATAGTAGTCCGATATTTCTAGATTTTTGTTCTGATATCCGACATTCCTGAGCAATATTATTATCGTGACAACGAGTTTGACGAAAAATCGGTTACTTTTATTTCTAAGAAACCGTTTTCTAAGAAAGCGTGTTGCGCATTATGACAATAATAATAATAATAAAGTTTATTTCCAATAATGTAAGGTACAGTGTGTTACACAACGAATTTTACAATTGGGATCGCATAAAATTAAAATAGTAACAACGAAAAGACTCTGACGTCGTAGCTAGGTTACAGAGCAACCCGTGTTAAGGTCCGTCAGTTCTTATTCCCACATAATAAACACAATAGTTGGAAGACTGTTTGTGATATCAGATGGACAATAGAGTGAAGTGGTCGGGTAATAAAATGCAAATGAGGTTTTTTCGAAGGTTAAACGACCGACGTGACAAAGATACTGGAGTCGGGCTGTGTAGACAACTTAAAAAACTTAAAAAACGTGTGTTCCAGGCTTTAAATATTACAGATTCTCAACTTTGTGCTAGAAGTGGTAGTCGCCGTACGTAACTACATTGTGAATTATACTAATCTTGAGGACGGGGCTCGTGTATATTTATAATCTTTAAGTAAGGTAAGTTCGTTTGATCATTAATTATAGTCTATGATATTTTGTCTGTCAGTCAATACTTGCTTTGGAAGCCACTTGGTGAATTACTTATCTTGTGATCTATTACAACATTAGCAAACTGCCAAAGAATAACATACATTGCATAGTTGCGTTAGCAGTTTATAAAATAAACTGCTGCAAGCACGCAATGAATTCTAGACACAGTCTTATTCATAAAAAAAGCTTAGATACTCTATATTTAAAGTGTACCTAAAATGTACTATAACTTTGGTATTCATAAACGTTCCATAAACCTTTTATAACTAAATGTTGCTATTATTGAAAATGTTGACCACTATAATGAATTCAGCCAATATATTCGCCAAATAACCTATCAATACCCTGAATGACAGATAAGTATGACCATAGACCTCAAAACACGCAATTAAACCTAGTATGGACTAATAAGCCGTAATATTGTCTACGACACGACTAAACCTTTGTTGTTGTTGTGACCCAGACTTGTGTGTTGACACATCTACTTCTCAATGCATCAGCTGTCATTCTATACTGTCATCGCGTCCGTCTTTGAAGTCAGTTGTCACTCGAAAATGTCATTATGAACGAACGAATGAACACCGAGTACGGGTGAAGCGGCCATCTTAGAATGGCGGACACTGCGGTGAACATTACGATTTAATCCAACGTAATCTCAACGATCTGTAATTAACTGGTAGAATTCGTGATTGTGCTACCGAGAGATTGGGGTGAAGTGATATTTGCCGTAGTTATTTTATTGAAATACCGTCTTCTTACCCGATTATTCGCGACTACCTAAAATTGTCTGCTAATCCTGATATTATTAGTCTAAAACCTTCAAAAGCCTTCATGTGCATCTATGAAAAGTCGGTCATCTTTTTTTCTTATTGTTAAAGTACGGTTCTTGGGTCTATAAAGTTATGATAGGTTCATAGAACTGTTTAGCACTAAAATGCGTTTATGAATACCGTTTTTTATCAATTTTATGAAAGTATGCGTTATTAGTTTTTTATAAATAAGACCTAGATCTTAGTCACGAGGGAATATATGATAATAACGTATTTAGGCACAAAATATAGGTACTCGTTACAAGTATTATATCTAGACAGCTACTAAACGTCACTTTTACCTTACTAATCGTCAATAGTTGGCAGGGTACCGAAGAAGATTGCTAATTTAACAATACGAATATCATCACGGGACATCATGTACAAACATAAATTGTTTGTACATGACGTACCTCACGTGCCCGTCAGGATTATTTAAAAAACATTTTTAACACTTTTAATAATACTAAACTACTATTTCGAAGCCTAATTGGATATGTCAAATTTTAATATATATTTTATAATTTCATATTTATCGATTAAATTTCATGCCCCGTGGTAATAATTCATGAAAATGGCAGTGACAATGAATATAATTATGCACTGAAATATCTCTATTTATTATTTTAAGGCATTTGACTGTAGTTTAATAGAAGTCAATAATGAATAAATTAAAAGTTCAACATTTTTAAAATAAGCTTTTTGTATAAAAGATTTTTAGAGATTGAAATAAAACTACTTTATAACGGATTTTATCTAAGTTTTTTTTTAGATTTTATACCCCGACGTTTCAGTCTTTCAGACTTCATAGTCACGGGTGGACTAGGTCCATTATAAAGCGGTTTTATTTCAATGTGTGATTATCGCGTAAATTTATGAAAATACTAGATTTTTAGCGCCATAAAGTCGTGTCATTCTCAGCAACCTTTCATTTGATACCCTTAATGCATTCAAAATTAATCCGCCATCTTGGATATTCCGACATGTTGGATTAATAATGACGTCACACAGCCAACCATGCATTGTCCTCCAAATTGAACGTATCAACTCAATCAGTTGAAGATATCTGCTTCAAAATTGAGTTGCACGATTCCACACGAGTTAACATACTTGCACGTTGATTTAAAAGCTTGTAAAATTGAATATTAGCCAGATGATACTGTCCTGCAGTAGACATCTCTAATATTGTGTGGATTTTAATCTGTCCGGTAAGTAATTAAAACCGCGATAACATTCATTATAAAATAGTTTTATTTCAAAAACTATTTTATAAGGAATGTTATCGCGGTTTTGATTTTATATCCCGACGTTCCAGTCTTCTCAGACTACACGGTCACGGGGTAAGCGAATTTTGATCAGGTTTTGGTACATGTAAATTAAGCACTGGGTCTCAAGCAGGTCAAAATTCAAGTCATTGTAGGCTCAGTTCACTTAAATCGGAACGCAAGTTAAATGATATCATATTTGTAGGTAGACAGTAATAATTAATTAATAAGCTGGGTCGTCAAATATCTTAATCCCCCCGTGACCATGAAGTCTGAAAAGACTGAAACGTCGGGGTATAAAATCTAAAATAAACCGCGACAAAACCCGGTATAAAGTTTAAAGTTCCATTTCAATGTGTGATATTCGCGTAAATTATAGAAAATGCTATGTCCGGGAAAATACTTAAGTATACTGGTAAACCACACCAATGATTTGGTGTGACTGTATTAACCGAATGTGTAGGCAGAGGTGATTATCACCTACATTTCGCCGACTTGTCCCACAACGGCAATATTGTATATCCATGAAAACAATTAAATACTCCGTGTATAAATATAAATGTAAAGCTTTCTTCATAAAAACCTTATAAACCATTTTCATGCTATAGTAAGATTTTGTTTTACTATAAAATAGGCATGCGCTTGAGCACATCTTGCCTGATGAAGCAATGATGTGATCTACGATGGGACGCGCCCAGTATACAGACACACTCATGAATTTGGCTTAACGTTTCGACACGGGTTGGTTGTTCGTTTCCGTTTCGCTGGATCAGTATGCTTGCGACCACGACAGGTGCAACCCGTGTCGAAACGTAAAGCCAAATTAAAGGTGAGCGCGTGAATTGCCCGTTATGATAAGTATATAATTAATAATGAAAAGCGAAAGTTTAAAAGTGTTTATATGGAGCCTCATTACACTGGAACGTTCTCACCGAAAATCACTTGTACTCATGAGTGTGTCTGTATACTGGGCGTGTCCTATCGTAGATCAGTAGACCATATAATCGAGATACATACAGGCAAATTTGCGACCTACCCTCTGAAAAAAAACCGTACTATAGCGATGATTTAAAATGTGTTATAAGTTTTATAAATAAGACAGTTAAGAAATATCGCTTGTCGCACAAATTCCATGTTATATCTATATAAAAACAATGAAATACCCCCACCGGGTATAAATATATAGTACAGTCTATGTTACAGGGTACACAAGGTAGGCTACAGACTAAGTGACAGGGTACGTTGCGTACGCAGTAAGTAGCGTAAGGCCGCTAGCCACATCGATGTCAACGTCGCCAGGATCTGTCTTCGTCCGCGTCCTCCTCTTCCTCCTCATCGAAGCGGAGAGGGTCTTCGGTTTCCGTTGGAGTTGACTGTACGAGAATTTAATTGTTATTCGTCTCACCTCAACCCATTTCAGTGTCCCAATTCTGGGTCCCGATTCTCGCGCATTAAAAATTGATGTCTAATAGACTTTTTCGACACTTATTTCTAATAAACATTTGTCTAACAAAAATGGCGATTTTCTTTTGTTTTTCAAATGACACCCGCTATTTTTTTTTTTACATTGGCGCGCTTTTTTTATCTCTAGTAGACCAATGTCGAAAACATGGCGGATATCATTGAAAAACCAAAGAAATCGCCATTTAAAGCGCCAGAATCGGCGGCCTGGGCACGGGTCTTCTCTCAACATCTTACGAGTTGAAAACAAAATCATCTCTAGGAAAAATTGATAGGTCTTTGTGGAACCATAGGATTGTACGGTTTTAGATTATTTTTGGTGATGTGACGGTGGAGTTAGGCTCTATAAAGAAGCAATAATGCCTCGCCAACCTTTCTGCATGGTGTCACCAGACATCACACCGGAACACTGCAAAGCCGTGTGGCATTTCGGTTTTGTCTGGTTATTGGTCACTAACCACGGCCGAAAACACTCGTCACTCCACTCAACAACTCGCTTACCATAATAGATATCGGTTCTTCAACATATTAAGTTCCTTTTCAAACGTGTTATACACCGGGAGCTTAATTATATTTATAATCAATATACATTTCTCTACAATTGAACAGATCTAAGAAGTACCTTTTGACGTTTCACTGTTTTGTATTAAATTAGCTTTATAGAGGCGTAATTCACACTATTTTTATTAGCTTTCCTGTAAAATAATTGAATTGTGAACCTATTTTTATTTTAACATAACGTAAACAATTTTCATACAAAAAAAATCTAAATGTAGTATGTTTAGAACTGTCAAACGGTACTTCTTAAGATTTGATGGACTGTAGTAGTGCGTGTACATACCTCGATGTTGGTGTCAGGCACAGTTTCACCGTTGCGTCTGTCCGGTGGGCGTGTCGCGTTCGTCGGGTTCGGTACCCACGTTATCTGTACACACACAAAATACATTATTTTATTTTACTCTCATCATCTAGTTACATTTCAAATCCCGTTCAAATCCCGAGTCTCTTCACGGCGCCGCTGATGATCCTGGTGCGCAGGAGTTGCAGTGGTAGGATTGCGGTGGTGGGTTAAGTCCCACAAGCCATAAGACAAAGGATAACTCTCACACACAAGTAAAAAATGTAACGAAATTATATAATATGATGACCTCTACTGTTTCTGTACAATCTTATTATTTCATTTGAAACACATATACGATAGATTTATTTTTAACCGACTTCTAAAAGGAGGAGGTTATCAATTCGACTGTATGTTTTTTATGTTTGTTACCTCAGAACTTTTGAATGGGTGAACCGATTTTGATAATGTTTTTTTTAATTGAAAGCTGATGCCTCCCATGTGGTCCCATTTCAGTTTGGTTTAGTTCTGAGCATGGCATCCATGAAGTCGGTTTTTTTTTGTTAATATTTTAACTTAATATTATTAGATTTTGTAATTGAATTCTGACAAATTATACAGAACAGTAAAACATTGTATCACTCAATATGACGTCACTGTAATAATCTACTATGAGCATGTATTTATGAAAAGTAGTACATTATCTGGTTTCCATAACACAAGCTCTGCTTAGTTTGTAATCACCATGACCATGTGTGTTAATGTACCAGAATGCTAATATATCACATACCTATTTATTTTATTTTATTTTATTCTGCAATAGGCTGGCGCTTGACTACAACTTGCCTGATGTTAAGCAATGACGTAGTCTACGATGGAACGCGCCAGCCCAGTATACCGATTCACTCGTGATTACGAATGATTATCGGTGAGAAGGTGGCAGTGGAGCCTCTATATGGTTAGAAACCTTAAAGGAGCAACAATTCCGACCCACCCTCTCTACATGGTGTCACGAGACATCGCACCGGAACACGGCGAGGCGGCTTGTCGGTGCGGCTTTGTCTGGTGCGTGGTCACTAACCACGGCCGAAGCCTACCACCCGGGAATCACTTGTGGGAGTTCAATTAAAGGTGTACACCCACGGACGAAGGTGACTCGGCCCCCAAACCTAGGTGACCTAGCGGGAAGGTCACTTCACTGGGTGTATAGAATTCTGTATTGCTATCTACCTTCGAGTTACGGTTAAGAGGAGTTAAAATATATTATGATATTTACCGAGAGTGTTCTATCGTTGTAATGTTTCCCATTGGCGGCGGCTTGTTCAGCGTGCGCGCGCGCCTTGTACTGCAACACTAGCTGCGGGACCGACAGCTCTACTTGCTTGCTGATCACCTCGCCGTATTGCTGACAACATTATTAGAACTACACTGTAGATTTGGCGACGTTGTGACGTGTGGCTATGAGTTTTTTCAATGAGGTAGGGTACAGCCTGATGATCACCCTGACTGGGGGGGGGTTCAGATTACAACATACACAGCGTGTTATAACTGTTCGTTGTGTTCTTGAGTGTGAGTAAAGAAGACAGTCACCGTCGACATCTAAGGGATCAGCAACACGCGAGTGACACTTAAGGTAAAACAGGCTGTATGTACGTCTCAGCCGCCAGGGTCAATGGTTCCGACCCCGCGTCGGACGATATATTTTGATGACATTTTTCATTTTTAGCACTAGTCCGTCGTCAGGGGGTTAGTGATATAGAATGACCACCTAGTGCCTCGGAGAGCACGTTTAGCCGTCGGCTCTGATCCTAAACATATCTATGGTTGTATCGGTCAGCCATTTCCACCAGACTCAGAGATTGAATACAATAAAGAGTGCAACTGCGCTTACGCACACATTTGTGCAGCTTATGTACTGCCGTCATAGCGGAAAAACGACTAGCATGAGTACATAAAACGTTAAGTAGTATAATACTTACAGAGAAATGTGTAACCAAAGCGTCGAGTTCATCCGCCTCGAACCCAGAGATGAGCAGCGCGCGCGGGCGATGGTCCACCGACTGGTTGACACTGAACACTTTAGTACCGGCCGCACGGGTGAACCGGCTCGGCCCGGAGAAACGGCCGCCGCGGTACACGCCGCTGGAGGAATAAAACTTTGGTTAACTTGGTAGAAATCAAAGTAAATCGGTGTTTTTATTGTGTCTATCAAAAGCTTGGCTTGGTTTACCAGCAAGGGCCGCGTTTTTGAGTTTTACCTATCTGAGACATAGTAAGTAAAGATCTGTCGGTCACGTAGGTGGCGTTGTGTTGCGTGGCGTAGATTTAATGTAGCTCTAAACGCCCAGAAAAAGTCACACAGTGAAGCGATAGCAAAAGATCCATAAGAAGAAAATGTATGGGATTGTCATTGACCAACTTCACACTTTACTTTATAAAATGTCTTTGATGTCCACAGCTTTTGACAGTGATTTGAAAGGTCACATACATTTTGTTCATTGGGTCTTCCGTTATTGCACTATGTGAAGAGTTAGTCTGTCTTTCTAGAAGCCTAGATCGGTATTCGTAGCCCACGTGTGCCTAATGCAGTTCTGATAATAGGTATAATTCAATAATTTTGTGAATGAGCGCCACGCCTACAAACTGTATGTACAATTTGGCCACGGATAATCTTTAGAGTAACACTTATATTTAGAATAAATTAATTATAAAAAAAAAGCTAAGCAAGTTCGACGTTTTGTAATACAAAATAAAGTACGCGTATTGATGCCAAATATATAATTGTATAAAAAATGACTAGACTGAAACCGTTCATAAAAATATTTCTATGAGAAACAAACAATAATAAATTTACATTCTTACCAAAGTTTTCTCTTCATAATACGATAGCTTGAAAAAGATTACATCAATTATTAAATCATAGTTTTATTCCACAGCCAGACTAAAACACTGCTAGTCGTTGAGCCCTATTAAAGGGAATATGGCTAATTTCTAATTTAACTTCAAATTTTTTCCATAGTCAGGATGTTGGTAGCGTCAGACTTGTTTGGAGCACCTTAACCCTTTCATTATGTCGTCTTATTGAATTTGTTTTCAGACACGGTAGGCGAGATCTCGTTTTCCTAAATATTTCGCCGAAACGAGAAAAAATCGGAGTTATCTCGCCAATGAGGAAATATTAGTTTTGCAGATCTTGCCTGTGAGTGTTTTGTATAACTCCTGCAGCGAAAGAGTTCGGGGGCGGGCTTTGAATAAAGGGACTGCAGTACCAACTTCGTGACTACGGACTTCTTAGAAGTTAGAAATGTTGAGCTAGGAGTCCACCTGCGCGAAGGAACATCCCCTAACGAGAAGAGACCCACAGGGGCCGGCCATCTCCCGCGACCCCTGGCGGAGGTGTGTGATGGGATATCCAGGGGATTTAGTGGGTACCCTGAGGGAGTCCCACACATCTCCAGCCCTGCACCAAATCGAGTATAAATAAATGAAATATTTACATATCACATACATAGAGTGAGGTCGCCTCATGACTGGATGTGTGGGGAACTGTATCGTCATCTGTTTTCTAAGCTCCGCAATCTTCTTCGTTAGTTCTGTCACGTCCTGTCCTTCCTGTTTACAAATTTAACATCAAATTATTGCTACGAACCAAGATTCCAGACATTTTTCCATACACAACTCACTTACTCTTTAATTTTTAAAACGCGAGTTTACATAGAAACATCGAACTAGATCTTTGCCTACTGTGCTGTGAATGACGTTACAACTATTGAGAAACTCTGCCAAAAAAACTGTCATCAAGTCAGTCGAACCAATAGCCATTCGAGTCATTCACGTAAGTCAATCAATTTCATTCATTCGTTCATTTAAATATTAATAATGATCTTTATTTGACACAAAAGAACACAGATGGTCACATAACGATTTAAATGAATGAATGAAATGATTGACTAGTCGACTTCCCTAGTCGGATGTTGCGTTATCAACATCCTCCTGGGGAAGTCGACTGCTAGCCATAAACCTCTAACGGTTGGTCGCTATCAGCATCAATCGGCCTACCGAAAATGTTACAATATCAAACTCTCCGTCTCATCACTAAGATGTGTGGGCAAGACTGGGGATCAAAACCGCTACCTAATATTTCAAAGGCGAGGCCGATTTTGCTGCGCCACCGCTATTCATAGACAAGGCAAGTTACGGCAATTACGAACCTGTTGTTTTGTAAACAAATCCAGTTCAGCATCAAGGATCTCCTTCTGCGCTTCCTCTTTCGTCTTAGGTTTCTTAGCCTGCTGACAAATACATAGCGAATGCTGTTACAAGCTATTTACAAACGATTAGCTTAGCTTGTGAGTTATTGCCAAGGGCGTGACCAAAAAGATCTGCCTGCATACATATTCTATAATGGCGCCGATACTTATGTTCAAAACCAAACAAAAATTAGTGTAACACTTTTTTCTCTAATCTGCCGTAAAAGCAAACCTTAAGTCATAAAACTGTAGTATCTTTTACTGATTCCGACAATGTTAAAATCTCAGTTATGAAAATATTGTCAGTTACGCCCTTTTCACTAATGACTGCAGTAAAAGGCACCGCGAGAATAGAATTATTATAGTTAGTTTTGAGCGGGCCTATTTTCCGAAATTTAACATTTCTAAATGCGTCTACTACACGTGCTCGATAAGTTGAGACTCGCCTGGAATGCAACCCTCCCCCTGTAACTTCCACTCAAGCTCCCGTGTTGTACTATAGGCAACGCCATTTTTTTAACATCTTAGTCTCGTACTGGCTTACGTCACGCAACGATGACGCGCTCCGATTTTATAATCTTATTTGATAGTGTGTCGTTAATACTTATTAGAGTTACTGCTATATTTTATTGTTATTTTTTGTGTTTAGTTTATTGTTATAATGAAGGGTAAAACTTTAAATGGTGGAGAGAAAATTCTCGTGTTAAAAGTGTTGGACTTCTTTGTTAACGAAAAACGGAACAAACAGTTGTGTTTAACTGTTGATCAAGCAGTAAATAGAACCTGTATGGAATAACAAAAGTAGCAGAGACGAAGTAGCGGGTGGAAACTTGTTGTGATATTTTTTGTGCACAGTACAACCATGCGTCTGTGACGTCACCGCCCCCAAGTCTCAACTTATTGCGCACAGGTAGAACTTAGTAAGATTGGACTGGGCCCACTTAGTATTTTCTTGAACGTAACATACATACAAAAAAAGTTTTTCCATCTTTTTGGAAACACATTGAAGTGCAAGACCTAAACAGGTTTGACATCTCAAGCTAAAGCTACAGCTTTCATTTTCCGCGCTACCTGTTAATAACAAAAGGCTCTATATCTCTAACATTTGGGTTTGATTTTGAACAACAGAATCGGCGTCAATTTGCGCAATAAGAGTAAAACTTCAAAAAAGTAGATTACTTATTATATTAAAACTCGAGAAATAAATAATTTATAAACCAAATTGCACCACCTAAGACATTAGTTGGTCACGCCCTTGTCAGTGACTAATTAGACTGATAGATGAGGATATGTGGCATTCCCCCACGCATTAGGCTAATAAATCTCACACTTATTCAGCTTTTGTCTATAGAAAACACCAGTTTAGTACACAAGTACACAATACACATCAGTTTCGCTATGTAAAGCTGAAACGTACATAAGTTTCGATCAAAACAGCCCTTTTCGTACTCTCGTAATCTTGACAACCGCTGTCAGAGACGCTCGCGTCAAGTTCGCGTCACGCGAGCGGTTTAGACTAGACATGACAGTTAAATTCAACAAGAATACCATTTTGCACTAAGACGTAAACCTTATTCCAACTGCACCGCAACTTGATCGGTGCGTCAAAAAATTACGTGAATTGGCCTACAGGGTACTTACACACATAAGCGGGCCTTTTTCAAACAATAACATTCATTTAAAGATCGGCTGTGGATTCAAATCCAGAGTCTGTTCACGGCGCCGCTGTCGATTCTGGCTTACAAGAGTAGCAAAGGAGGGATTTCTTGCAGTGGTGGGTCAAAACCAAAAAAAAAAAATGACCGCCCGTCTCGATTAGGAATTTATTAAAGTCACGCTGCAACTCGCTTTTTATCGGATCATGACTTAAAGATTAAATTTTATTAGAATAATTTACTAACTGTTATTAATTATCATTAATTAATTATGTTTTTTCATTATTTTTATTACATTTTTGATTTTATTATTTATTATAATTAAAAGTAGGTATAAACAAGCTTAATCTATTACCAAGTAGGTACCTAGGTATTTTAAGCAAGAAAGCTAGATATAAAGTTGTCAGTAACTTAAAAATTCTGCTTTAAGGTACTTAAAAACATCTTTATGCACCGTCTTCCCTTTTTCAAATTTCCAGCCTTAGCCGCTGATAGCTACCCTTGAACAAAACTTGTGTTTTCTATAGACAAAAGCTGAATTGAGCTGAAAAATTCTGTCTCATTCCATATGGATGCTTTACTTTAACTCTCTGCAACTAACTGGGCATTTGCACTGCACAACAAAACATGATACAAGTACGGTGCCATCTCTTTCTACTCAACCCTAAGCGATAGAGATAGACAGAGCCTGCAACATGTTTTCTTGTAAATGTATTTCCAGTGGAAACTAGGGGTGAACGACACCAATATCGATCGCCAAGTGGTGTAGTTGACAATACCAGAAATAATTAATAAATAAATAACTAAAGTTCTAAGACTATATTACTTATTGTCTACATAAATAAAGCTGTATTAGTACACAAGTACACACTATTACTAGTATTAGGTACTACAAAACTTACACAAAAAGTACTATTGGTCTAATAGGTACATATCTGATCATTTTAACAAAAAAAAAACTGTTACACACAGACTTAAATTGCAATATTACAACGCAGTAAAACAGTGAAGACTGTATTGAATATAATAAAAAAATTTGAAATATTTATTTTAGACGCGATTCAACATACAAATAGTCCAATATGTTTTCCTACCGTGCAGTGAATGACTGGCAACTACTGAAAAACACTGACAAAAAACTCAGTAGGCTTTGTTATTTTTGACAGTTACAGTAGGTTAAGATATTTATTTATTTTTTATTCCTTGATAGGCTGGCACTTGACTACAACTTGCTTGAAGTTAAGCAATGATATAGTCTACGATGGAACGCGCCAGCCCAGTATACCGATTCACTCGTGATTACGAATGATTATCGGTGAAGTGGCAGTGGAATGAACCTCCATATGGTTAGAAACCTTAAAGGAGCAACAATTCCGACCCACGCTCACTGCATGGTGTCACCATACATCGCACCGGAACATGGCAAAGCCGCTTGGCGGCCTAAGATGCGGCGAGGTGGCCATTGGCGCACCTGTAGCCGCAAAAATGTTTTTTTTTTTAACATAGGGACTATAATCTAGAGTATAGGTACTTTGCCAGTAGGTGAAAGTGCAGTAGAGTATAAAAATTAAAATATTACTTCCGTATTACCCTCTGAGACGTACTCGTATTGAAGCAGGGTTTACGCTTGTTTATCGTTAAAAAATACTGAAGTAGCTTTTCTACATACGCCACCGCACCGGTATGGTGGTCAGAAATAAATTCAAAATGATCAGATATCGCATTGCCAGATAGTACTTTGACACACTTCAATCACCTACAAACATTATTTACATCACAAATTGTTACACAAAATGAAGCGAATGATATTTTACGATATCAACATACACTATGGTAATATGAACATAATTTCTTGAACGATGGTCACGAATCGCATGCGTGCGTGATATTATAGTGCGGTCATCTGTGAATGATTATATCGAGACAATCGAGTGCAAGGAATCAAGTTATAATCTATAATGGAAATGAATGAATCTACATATACACAATATTATATGCAAATATTAAGCCTGTCTGTATTCTGTAAGGTAATTTATTAAAGATTTATGCTTACAAATTTATTTATTTTTTTAAATATTCTTGGACAATAACACACACGGTCATCTGGTCCCAAGCTAAGCAGAGCTTGTGTTATGGAAACCAGATAACTGGTATATACTATACATATAATACTTTTCTTTTGTAAATATATACTTATAATAGATATTTACACCCAGACTCGACACAAACACAAATGTTCATCATTAATGTTTGTCTCGGGTGGGAATCGAACCCACGACCTGCGGTGTGAAAAGCAAGTATCTTACTAACCACGCCACCGGCCCGTCAAATACTTCATTCATATTTATAATAAAGGGCAATTCCAGGTGAGCTAATTTATCTTTACTTCGCAACGCGAATGTTAAAAAGTATTTCTTTTTCCCAATAAATAAACGGACTATATAAAGTAAAAATTAAAAAAATATATACAGTTTTAGTAGTAATAGGATAAAATTATGTGTATAAGTGACGTGATGTACGTGTATTTCTGTGACGTCATCTATATAGCGATAACGTGGGACACAAGATGCACTGCATTCACAAGGTAATAGCGTTTGGAGTAGTTTTAACCGACTTCAAGAAAAAAGAGTGGGGTACCAATTAGTATTTTCTTAAATTTACGCGATTTACACATTAAAACAACAGATTTTATCGCGGTATATTTTAGATTTTATATCCCGACGAGTCTGTCTTTTCAGACTTCATAGACACGGGTGGACTGAGGTATTTGTAGTTCATTCTTATTAATTACTAGCTGCCCCAGCGAACTTAGTACCGCGTATATCTCACCTTTCAAACCATTCTTAATATGTTAAATTACTAAAACAACTATTAAAAAATAGGGGTTGGTTATAGAAAAGTGAAAATTTAGGCATGTATGTATTTTAAATGCCACATTACAAAAAAAAATTAAAAAGAATCGTCCAAAAAAATAAAACAAATGTTTGGGGTGGATAAACCCTTGTCACTTAGGGGTATAAAAAAATATATAGTAACCGATTCTCAGACCTACTGAATATGCATATAAAATTTTTTAAAAATCAGTCAAGCCGTTTCGGAGGAGTATGATAACTGACATTGTACACGAGAATTTTATATACCTATTAGAAGATAATGCAATTCAGGCAATTTGCTTGGCAGACATTTTCTGCCGTCATAAACTAAAAGGGCACATCTGACATTTTTTTTCGTAACTAAGTTATTAACATAGTCGGAGTCAGTAAAAGATACTGATTCAGCTGATATCAATAACTTAATTACGAAAAAAATTTCAAATGTGCCCTTTTTCCTTGTGACTGCAGTTTTGACCTGTAGACGATTTACTGCTTAGGTATTTCTTTCACATATTTTGCTTCGAAGACTAATTGTAAGTTAGACATTCTGATCAAGAATGGTTGATAGCAACCTGTACCACGGGCCATAGTGTCAAGAAGAAAAAGAGATCCTACCGGGTCAAAGATTGCCAGCCTTCAGTAGCGAAGAGTCCAGTGCTTAATTTACTTGTACCAAAACCCAAGCAAAATCAACTCAGAATTCAAGACACTGCGAGCTCAGTTTGCTTAAATCGGAACGCAGCTTTAATATTAATGTTTGAAGGTAGTCAGTAATAATTGTGATTAATATTTTTGAACGTCAAATACCTCAGTCCACCCGTGAAAATGAAGTCTGAAAACACTTTGAAACGTCGGGATCTAAAAATCTAAAATAAACCACGATAAAATCAGTTAAAAAGTAGTTTTATTTCAATGTGTGATATTCGCGTAAATCTAAGACAGTACTATGAGTCCATACAAGCCGAGTCCCATCAGCTTCCCTTCAGGAATTGGTCAATATCACACGTACTTAATAATATATTATGTAACGCCTAAAAGTTTTAAATAGCAACAAAAATAAGTATAGCATCAAGTGTACGAACGATCGGTGACGGTAGTGAAGAGATATTATTTTCCTAAGTAAGAACTTTTTGCTCCGGCTTCCCTTTTTCAAACTTCCACCCTTCGCTACCTACTGCTAGCCTCAATTGATATGATGCACCCCATCTCACAAAAATGCTTGAGAAAGCCAACCCGTCTATTAACTACCGATCTAGAAGTCGGTTAAAATATGTAAATATTCCAAACGCATTTAATATAAGTGTATGAAATGAACCACACGCATGCGAATCGCCGCCACGTTCAAATACCTGTGCGAGGTTGAGCCGCGACATATTGCGCACTGTGTCCTCCTGTTACAACATACTAGCTGTACTTAACAGTTTCAACATGCCCTTATTTATACACACAATCATAATAGAGCCAATAAGCATGATTCTAGTTTAAAAAAAAAATATTCCGTCATGTAGATTATTGAATAATATTGAACACGATTTTTTTTAAATAAAACTACTTTATAACAAATTCTATCGTAGTTGGTCCTGCAGTAGGTTTAGGTATCTCCAATATTGCATAAATACGATCTGTCCGGTAAGGATAGAAATAAAACTACTTCATCACGGATTATATCGCGGTCTATTTTAGATTTTACTAGCGGCCCGCTCCAGCTTCGCCCGGGCAGCTTCAGCCCACTCAACAATTTACAAAAAATGTGATAAATAAAGGACCGCTCAACCGATTTTGTGCAAACATCACATAAACCATCTACTAAATAGTCGGAACAATGCCTAAACATTTGGTTTGTATAGGTAAGGTCTTAGTGTTATAAAATTACAACGAAAAGTGGCATTTATTTTTATATAATAATATGTCGGAGATTTCATTAGTACGGTAGCAGACTTGCCAGCGAGGCGGCAGCGCGTCGTGACGTCACGCTTCGACAGTCTAGCGTGACGTGCGCACGGGCATACAGTGGGGACTGTCGCTACACGAACTGTCCCCAGTTCTCTACAGACGTCCGTGCGACCAACATCGGTCTAGGAACTGTCTTACCACTCGTTGTATTATTTTTACATTTCGTAACAAATTAATAGTGTGATTAAGTTAGCTTTGTTTGCTGCTCGTAACCACACCCACTCAATAAGTTTTCTGGCGAGGACTATCCCTCTGATCGGCCTCTTGTACCAAAATATATATAAGATATTTTAAGCGACACATTAATTTGACGGATGTGACGACAGCGCATGTATGTGCGCTCAGCAGGGTCACCGGAACAACGATGTGACACAACCGCGACAAGTTGTTTTAAATCCTAGGCCTGACCCCAATTTCGATATACTATGCATTTCAAATAAGAATAAAAAATTGGTTGCCTGTAAAGTCGGTATACGGGCGAAAGTTTTACGTGACAACGACTTTGAGTGGTAAAATAATTTTAATGTGAATATTCATTCGTATAGTAGGAAGAAGGATGAAATAATAGTAACAATTTAAAACATTTATTTATACAAAGAATTATATTTAAAACATTAATTTATACAAAGAATCTCGCTCTTAGGCGGGCTAACTGTGCTCGAGTGGAAGGGACGCGTGCCTTTCACTTTTTATGTCTGTCTCTCTCGCTCTTAGGCGGGCTAACCATGCCCGAGTGGAAGGGACGCGTGCCTCTCACTCGCTCTCATTGTGAGCGCATAACGTGAGCGGAGCGTAACGCAGTTTCTTGAAGTGTCACCCGGCAAACCAATTTATAAGACGTTGTCACGTCAATAAAAATCCGCCATCTTGGAACGGAATGCGCACCAACTTCACATTTTTAGTTCGGTGGGCAGAAACGTAAGGTAAGATTGGGTATTTAAACTCGAATATTTCGGTACAAATATATTTAGTTGGCTTCGGAAGAAAAAAAAGTAGATTTATATTTCACCCGACATTTCAAAGTTTGAAATGACTTTCAAACGTCTGCATATAAAATCTAAAATAAACCGCGTTAAAATCTGTTATAAAGTAGCTTTATTTCAATGTGTGATATTCGTGTAAATTTAAAAAAACACGTGTTTTTTGCTCAGATAAATCGCATTAAAGTTAAAGAATTCTTTAGTAGTTCTTTGCGTAAACATCACTTTAGGCCGACCGATTATCTCGCGTATCGCCATCAGAGGTACAGTCATAAAACATTAATTAAATCTCATAAAGAACTATTTAACCACAGATAAAAGTAATGTAAGACTATTCGTCACTAATATCCATATCGCTTGAATCATCATCACTGTCTGTGCAGCTTGAGGAGTCAGAATCTTGGCGATAGGGGATACGCGAGTTAAACGGTCGGCCTATAAAATCATGCAACACTTCGACTCAATGTATCGGCTTCATTTATCGATTACGTCAAAAGAGAAAAAAAAATACGTGCCCAAATTTTTATCTTGCTATTCATGCAATTAACCTATATTGATTATATCATCATGAATTAGTTCTGCTGGACATAGGCCTCGATCACCAACTAGATACCTACCTAACAGACAACACTTTCTTCAAATTTAGTATGAAATTGTATCGGTGATAATAGCTAATTTTAACTATGTATATAATATTCGGTATTAGGTTTTAATGTTCGAGGAAAATACGGATTTCGCTGTAGAGTTTATTTAACATTTGATTGGCGTAAAGTGGGTATCATGATCATCATCATCAACCTATTTTAGTGCACTGCCGGACATAGACCTCTTCCAAAGCATACCAATGAGTATCCGCGGCTACTCTCATCCAGCTCTCACCAGCCACCTTGCTGAGATCGTCACTCCACCTAGTTTGAGGGCGTCCTACGCCACGTATGCCAATCCGTGGTCTCCACCAAGAACATGTTTACTCGTTTTTTATCGTTTTTTTTAAGTAGATATCTTGCTTATTTACTATAAAACAACAAAAACGTATACTAAAATATACCTTTTTTGCTGACGGTCCAAACCGTCATTAAGTTTCTTTACTAACATGGATTACATATAATTAACACATTCAATCTTTCACACTTAAAGCATCTTTCATAATTATAGATAGACAGTTTAACTCGCGTATCGCCTATCGCCAAGATTCTGACTCCTCAAGCTGCACAGACAGTGATGATGATTCAAGCGATATGGATATTAGTGACGAATAGTCTTACATTACTTTTATCTGTGGTTAAATAGTTCTTTATGAGATTTAATTAATGTTTTATAACTTTGTACCTGAGATGGCGATACGCGAGTTAAACGGTCGACCTATAAGACATGCAAACTGTCGACAACGAATTACGAAAAAAATTATTATTAATTATTTATTTTTTATTATGTGTGGACTAGAAGTTAAATACATTAAGCGTTCAAATAAGAATAGGACTGGACTTCTGAGCGCACATGCGGCGTCGTCACATCTGTCACATTACAGTGTCTGACTGTACCGACGGACCACGTGCGCTGTGGGCTTAGTGAGCACTACCCGCGGGCGTGGGACAGTGCGTACACGCATTCCCTCAGCAAAATAAAAAAAGGATTTAATACAGCTTATATGAATATACATACCTGCATCTGTTTAAGCGTTCCGTTGTAAGCTACAAGCTCTTTGCGAAGCTTCTCAATGCCTTCTTGTGCAGAGTTGATTGCTTCTAACAAAGCTGTCCTCTCCGGGCCCGCTACTGTCCCTATAAATAATATTTGAAATAAATTAAAAAAGAAAATTTAATAACCGCGAGGTCTAGGGGAGTTCTCGGGTCGAGTAAAGGCTTTTATGATATACAGTGAAACCTGGTTACGTGAGACATCAAGGAATCGGAAATATCGTTTCACTTATAGAGGTATTCCACTTATCCAGTGTCTCAGATATCCAGGTATAAATAAATATCTGTCTCATTTATAGAGGTGAAACTGAAAGTCATTGAGGCTCAAAATTACTTACGTACTTAAGTGTGGAATTTGTGGGTAGAATAAGAATGAGTAAACAAACAAAACAATGTTATCTCAGTTACAGAGGTTTATGCATATAAAATTTACTCGCTGTCTCAGCTATAGAGGTAACTATGATGATAAATCGAAAGAACAAATCCCAGATATAGAGGCTTACTTCGTCCTACTAACAGAGGTAATTCAGTGCCAAAGTGTTGGGACTTCAGCATGAGTTTCAGTTATAGAGGTTTCTCACTTATCCAGGTCCCACTTAACCAAGTTTCACTGTACTTAGAGAATTTTGGTAGCAGTTCGAAGTTTGGAATGCCCGATGAACGACAACATGCTCGCCCCTTTTACGTGTGAGACCTAAACACAGCCAGCGTAAAATATGAAAATGAAATGAAATGAAATGAAATGAAAATATGCTTTATTTTTTTTGAGACGCGAGTCTACTTAAAAATAGTCCAATTTCTTTTCCTACCGTGCAGTGAATGACTGGCAACTACTAAGAAACACTGCCAAAAAACTCAGTAGGCTTTTTTCTTTTTTAAATGAAGTACTTATATCTATTACATTTTGTTTGTTTATTGTGTTGGATTAGAGCGACTTAATTCCAAGCGTTTTTATCCGTTACATAGTCTGAAATTTTATAATACGCTTTCTTACATAACGTAGATTTTATAGTTATTTTAAATTTGTTAATAGTCATTTCCCTAATATTATTTGGAAGTTTATTGTAGAAACGTATACACTGCCCCATAAAAGAGTTACTGATTTTGTGGAGTCGAGTATGATGTGCTTCAAGATCGTTCTTATTTCTAATATTTAAATTATGTGTGTCGCTTATTTTTTTAAATTTTGTAATATTTTTATGCACATACAATAAATTTTCATTAATATATTGAGAAGCGACAGTCAAAATATTTATGTCTCTGAATTTCTCTCTTAGAGAAACACGGCTTCCTAGTTTGTAGATAGCTCTTATAGCTCTTTTTTGTAAAATAAAAATGGTTTCTATGTCAGCCGCATTTCCTCAAAGAAGAATTCCATAAGACATGATACTATGAAAATAACTAAAATAAACAATTCTAGCAGTATCCTCATCAGTGAGCCGTCTAATTGTTTTGACTGCATACGCAGCAGAACTTAATTTTCCGGACAGTTTATCTATATGAGGAAGCCATTGTAATTTAGAATCTAGTGTGATGCCTAAAAAAACAGATGACTTAACAGGGTCCACCTCATTACCATTAATTTTAACATTTGTATTTGCCTGTCTTACATTAGGCATGGAAAACTTTATCACTTTAGATTTTTTATCATTGAGTAAAAGATTATTCACACTAAACCAATAGACCACCTTAGAGAGTGCGTTGTTTACTTCGTCATAATTGCTTAATTGTCGATTAATTTTAAATGTCAATGAAGTATCATCGGCAAACAACACAATCTCATGGCTATCATTAACATAATAAGGTAAGTCATTAATATAAACTAGGAACAGAAAAGGGCCGAGAATCGATCCTTGAGGTACACCCATGGTGACTCTTGACCCTGAGGACTTAATTCCATTGACATCGACTTTTTGAATTCTATCACTCAGATAAGATATGATAAATTCAAGAGCTTTATTCTTAATATGTGCATCTGGATTGAGGGCCCATTTTTAGAAACCTTGCGAAACTAAATAAGATTTTTAGGGGATTTAGTTAAAAATAGTAAAAATTTAAAACAAACGATCATAAATTTCTTAAACGTGAATCAAAGCTGTTATGATAAAATAACTTTAGCCCTCAGTCCGGAAGTACTATCTCTGGGTTGATAATTTTTATTTCGGAATTTAGTTTAGAAATTCTTAAATATTTTAAGAAATTCCCAAATCTGTAGTATATGACATTTTAGATATATGGCGGTTTAACTAGGACTAGTTCAGATTATAATGAACTGAGGGCCCCTAGATGAAATCTACAAAACGTGTGAGACCTAAACACAGCCACCGTAAATTGGGTGTAATTCACTTGTCTACACGTCCTGTAAAACATGCGTGCATAGTACCACGCATATGTTACAGAACGCGTAGAGGTGAATATAGCCCATTTTACGCATGTGCATCTGGATTGAAGGGCCATTTTTTGTACTTTCGCTATCGCTTCGCTATGTAATGTGTCTAATAATAATGTTATATTTACCTGATTCTAATCGTTTGATAAGCAACATTTGCTGTTGCAGTTGTGTTTCGAGCAGCGCTTGAGCACGCTTGTGTGTCTCCATTCCTTGTTTACTCTTAGCCACCGACGGCTTAACTACCTCCTTCTTCACCTCCTGGCCGTTAGTCGCTTCCTTTTCTTTTTCCTACGAAAATATATTATAATCTAAATTTACAAAAGAAGAAATTGACATATCAACGCACTGCCTAAACCGCTGGGCCTAGACTCCAACTTTGGCACATAGGTTCTTATGATATCTAGGAGTGGACTAAGAAATATTTTTTCAAAATCACAGACTAAGGGGCTGATACGTAGTCTACGTGGCCGAAACCATAAGCGAAAGCCAGTCATTATTTTTGAAATACTCGCATTCTGACCGCACCTCCGCCCGCGCGTATGATTGTTATCGCACTTAACATTAACCGCGGTTTGATTAAAACTATCCTATGTCCTTCTCCGGGTCTCAAATATCTCCATAGCAAATTCCATCCAAGATGGCGATTCCAATTTCCAATCCTATTATTATTTGAAACGCATAGTAAATTAGCAAACAAAGTTAACGAATATACATACTAATTTGTCCAGCATTTGCTTGTTATCAGCAGTCGCTTTGATGTTGTCTCTATTTATCAGCACCTTGTTGTGCGACATCGTGTGCGAGTTTTGTCTGTCAGCCGGTTTGTTAGTCTGCTGATTACTAGGCGCTGTGTTCTCCTGAGTTTTCTGAAAAAAAAAAAAAAATAACGTTATGGATGATTCCAGGGTATGAAAACCTTGTGAGGTGGCGGTTGTGTCACCTGTGGTTCTCTAGTCTGTAACCTACTTAATCTATGGCTTCTTGTCAACCAGCTTTATATTGCAACATTTACTTGTTACTCATTAATCACAATTATTACTGACTACCTACCAACGTTATACTATTCAAGTTGCGTTCCGATTTAAGCAAATTGAGCTCACAGTGTCTTGAATTCTGAGTCGATTTTGCTTGGGTTTTGGTACAAGTAAATTAAGCACTGGGTCCCAAGCTAGTGGTATAAAGTAATATCCGTTATAAAGTAGTTTTAATTCAATATATGATATTCGGGTAAATTTAAGAATATACAACATCTAATTAAGAGTTCTTTGCGTCTTACCCCGCTGAATGAATTGCACACACACACGCACAAACACTTACTCTTGTTTTTAATTTTTTTTTCTTCTTTTACAGTTTTTTTTTTCTATGTGTTTTTTTTATCATTTGATTTTGTGTGTCCTGTCTTTTTTTCTTTATGTGCTCTCCCGCGTACCTGGCCAGTCACCTAAAACTAGCCAGTGTAGCCAGAAAAACGGCTAGTAAACGTTTGAAATTAAACTTACCTCTGGATTATGCCAGAAGACCTTGATAAATCTATTGTTGAGGACAGCCTCTGTACTCTTGTACGCCACGTTAGCGTCAGTAGGGTTCGCGAAGGTTATTAGTGCCGCTTCTGGATCACCTTCGTAACATACCTGTGGACAATTTTCTGCATACAGACAAAAATACACTGTCTACCCTACGTAACTACATAGGGTTGCGATACAACCTCCTTCATGCATCTCTATGGGTCAAAAATAACACCACAGACAGCTAATCAATCCCTAATCACAAATATTCACAAAATGTTTGGATGGATACGGATGCTATTTTGTTAGATCAATTTCGGTTTGCACACACCACATGCTCATCCTGGTCATCATGTATAATTCTGGTAGCTAGCCGCATCACGTTAGACTGGGAGCCGACCCCAATAGAAATGGGAAAAAGGCAAGGGGAATATATGTTCATGCACTAAATTTGCCGTACGTGCTTAGAACATTTAACACGGGAGGTGTTATACGCAACTTCTAAGTACTAAAATGTTTCTGCCAGTTTTCGGGGAAGGCGAGGTAACCACTACACTCAAACACGAAACACGAACAGTTATTCCGTACAAACTGTTCATGTACCTCGGCAGAGGAGAACGCGTGCGCATAACAGTTCCCGTGTAAAACATTCTAAGCTTGAGTGTATCTTCAATAATAAAATGCAACTCACTTGTATGTTAACAATCTTGCCGAACTTGCTGAAGTGATTGTTGAGGTGTGTGATATCGTTCATGCCGCGCGGGACCTTCTTCACCTCCAGGGAACTGTTGCCTGACACTGGAGCAGGTGGTCGAGGTCCGCCTGGTACATAAATTTAAATCCTTATGTATAAACTAGCTTTCACCCACGAGGTCTCCGTTTCTCCTCCTTAGGGGTGTTCTTAGTTCCCCCCTAGGTCTTACACGGAAGCTAGTTTATTGTTAAATTTCTAGTCTCCAGACCCAACGGTTTAGGCCGTGAGTCGATATGTCAGTCCATTCAGTCAGGTTTTTCGTTTACATTGAAATATCAACCCCCATATTCATAAACGTCTTATAAGCTCATAACTAAAATAGGTTTATAATTCGTTTGTCTTTGTCAGTCATCTTTACATTAATACTAGTTAGAAAGACACTGAGTCCATTTTAACTAAAAAGTCTTAAAAGATTTTTATGAATAAGTAATTTTATTTTATATATTCAACTTATAAGGTTTACACTCGAGAAAATGAAATATGGACAGTCTTTTCAGTTAGTATTGTTTTAGATTTACGCGAATATCACACGTTGAAATAAAACTACTTTTTAACGGATTCTATCGCGGTTTATTTTAGATCTTAGATCCCGACGTTTCAAAGTCTTTTCAGACTTCATGTTCACGGGTGGACTGAGGTATCTGACGCCCAAAAATATTAATCACAATTATTACGGACTACCTACAAACATTATTATTTAAGTAGCGTTCCGATTTAAGCAAACTGTAGGCTAATTCACGTAATTTCTAGTTCAGTTGCAGTGCAGTAGCAGTTAAGTTGTGACCAAAACAGCTCTTTTCATATTCTCGTAATTTTGACAACCGCTGTCAGAGACGCACGGGTCAAGTTCGCGTCACACGAGTGCTTTAGCGTATGTGTTATTTAAATGACCATTACAAGAATGCCATTTTACAACGAGACGTAAACTTAAATACAACTGCATTGAAACTTGATCGGCGCGTCAAGAAATTATGTGAATTCGCCTCCAGAGCTTACAGTGTCTTGAATTCTGAGTTGATTTTGCTTGGATTTCTTACTTTTTTCACTACTGAAACTATTTATTGCAATTTACGAGAAAATACCGATATTAGAACAATAAACGGTGCTGTTCGCGTCGGCGTTTACCGGACGACTGACGGACAATTTTTAATATGCTTCCCTAATATCTACATACAAAATGACTAACAAAACTACCACAGACCTAACAATAACTTGCGTCGCTTACACTTCTAATATTTTACATGTGAAAGTTTGGAAGAATGTTGTGTGTGTTGGATGTATGTAACTGGGCGCTTTCTCTGCACAACAAAACATGATACAAGCATAGTCTTATCTCTTTCTACTCATCTCTAAACGATAGAGATAGATAGTGTTTGCAACATGTTTTCTTGTGCAGTGAATACTAGGGGTTACAAACAAACATACATCCATACATTTATACAAATTTCGTGTGTATAATAGTAGGATTCTAAATCCAACATGGCAGAACATCCAAGATGGCGGAGTAGTTATTTGAAATGCTTGCCTTGCTGAGAATATCTAGAAAAATGTAGTGACCACATTTTATTTTTAACGCATTTCAATAGAGGCTTGTTAAAAATAGTTAATTTAAGTTGGTTAAATGTAATTAGTATGAGTAACTTACCAAACCGATGGTTATACTCCATGTTCTTCTTGTGTGATGGAGGGGGCCGCGGGGCGGGGGGCCGAGCGTCTCGTCTGTACACAACGGGCCTGTCGGTCATGTACTACATACTATATGCACGCCTGTACTACACACCCTGTACACATTGTACAGGGTGTGTGGTACACTTTGTGCAGGAATTAAACAAAACTAAAACCTTAGTACCTTCCTCGATATGTTCAAAGGAAGAATGAAAGAACACTTTCTTTTAACTTATTGAACACTTAGATAGGCAGACAAATTATTTTTATATATATTGATTTAGTATATCTAATATAAAAAATCCTCGTGTCACAGTGTTAGTTACCATACTCCTCCGATTTAGTAGGTCTGAAAATCGGCTACTATCTATTTTTCAAACCCATAAATAACAAAGACTATCCACACCTAACATTTTTTTAATTTTTTTTTGGTCAATTTTTTTTATTATTTTTTTATAATGTTGCATTAAAAAATACATACGAACCTAAATTTTCACCCTTCTATCACCAACCCCTATTTTTTAATAGCGATATTAGTAATTTAAAGGTGAGAAATACGCGGTACAAAGTTCGCTGGGGCAGCTAGTATTAAATTAAGTACACAGTATGTAATGTTAGTATGTAGGTATATGTATGTATTCACAGACCCATTCCACAAGTTTACCCTACTTAAGGTTTACTAGTAGAAAATTCATCTTTGAAGTATGCTCGCCTGTGTAAATTGTTGTTATATATTTATAAAAATTGTTTAAGTGTTTTGTGTACAATAAAGAAAAAGAAGAACAAGAATAGGCAAGTTGACGAATGGGCCGGTGGCGTGGCCGGTAAGATAATTGCTTTTCACGCCGCAGGTCGTGGGTTCGATTCCCACACAAGTCAGACATTTGTGTGATGAACACGTTTGTTTGTCTCGAGTCTGGGTGTAATTATCTATATTTATGTATGTATTTACAAAAGAAAAGTATTGTATGTAGTATATTACCAGTTATCTGGTTTCCATAGTACAAGCTTTGCTTAGTTTGGGATCAATGGCCTGTCCCACTATATTACTATTATAAAAACCAACTATTTTCTTATGATCATCACGAACAGGTACAGACCACGTATTTGCCGACTAAGGTAGTATAAAAAATCTTGATATTTTTTTAAAATAATATATTATAGTGTTTTATAAATTGAGTGATGAGAAAGTAACGTAGTATAATTACCTGGGTATAGGTATAAGTTCCCTGGGGGGGTGCAGGTGCGCGTGCGCATTGTGGGGGTGCAGCGGGTGGGGGCCCGGGTACGGGGGGAACCAGATGTCCGGCCGGAGCGGGTTGTACTCTAGACATTACAGAAACATCATCAATGTAATAGATTTAGTTAACAATCATATAGATCATTAGATAAAGTGAAACCGCGAAACGAAGCATTGACGGTAACCTTCGAATCGTCATGTGACAATCTTATGTCAATCCCACACATTTCATTTCGATCTTTAGTTTTATATGTGACTTTGTCTAAGGTCCCAATAGCATAATACACGTCATTTCTTGACACGCCGATCAAGTTACAGTGCAATTGCGATGTAGTTGCAATTAAGTTTATGTCTTAGTGCAAAATGGTATTTTTGTAATTGTCATATAGGTACATAACGTATATGCTAAAGCGCTCGCGCGCCGCGAACTTGACAGCGGTTGTCAAAATTACGAAAATACGAAAAGGGATGTTTTGATCGAAACTTAACTGCAACTGCACTGCAACAGAACTTATTAAATTACATAAATTAGCCTACAGATTACACTAATATTATGTATGCGAAAAGATGTTTGTTTAGTCTTCAACACAAAAACTACTTGACGGATTTGGATCAAATCCAACACAGAGATATAGTTAAATGGCATCTATGCTACTTTTCATTCTAGTACCACGATGGGAACCGCAAGCGGAAGCTAGTTTTAACATACCGGGAACAGCAGGTGGCAGAGCTAAGACGGTAGAAAGCGCGGCGGCCGGGTCTTCCAGCACAACCGGGTCGGTACCGTGGTCCCATTGACACAGATCGCCTCGCATACAGTAGCCCTTCTCTGTTAACAAACAAAATAATATTTAATCACAAACTTCTAGTTATATCAGCTAAGGTGGTCAGTCTAAGCTGACTAGTTGCAGTACCTACGCAGGAGATACGTGTGTGTATATGTGCGCACGCGCATACTTAGGCGTTCTCTTTATTCAATTGGAATTCGCTGCCAAGCTGCGGAATTCACTGCCGGCATTACTCTTACTCGATAGCTATAATCAGCCTATCTTGGAGTCACGAGTGAATCGGTATTTCCTAGGGTAAGCGCGTTTCATTGTAGATTGCATCATTGTTTAACAACAGGCAAGTAGAAGACTATTATAAGATAAAATTAATGTGGACATTGTGCATCAGCGATGTGTCAAAAATCACACCTGTGTTACCGGAAGGTGTAGGCAGAAGCGAATATTACCCGTATTTCGCCGGTTATGATTCGGTCCATTAGGGAACCATTATGTCGGCATTAATTGGTAATAATGATAACGTTAGACATAGTACATACCATCAAAATCTCGACAGCGTCTTTTAAACGCGTCTGCGTGGTCTAGTCGCGCGTCTGGTGAGACTGAACGATCGCGGGAACGATCCCGAGACCTGTGGACATAATGACTAATGAAATGTGTGTGTGTGACAGTTGTAATGTGGTTGCTTAGCTACGTGAAGTCGGGTCGAGTAACTAGGCTTCGTACTTAGGTATTACGAGTCAAGTAATACGAATGAGTTTATATAAAAACTAGCTTCAGCCCACGACTTCGCCCGCAAAATTGATCTCACTAAACTTGTTTCTCCATACAAACTTTGGAACCCCGTTTCACCCCCTTAAAGGGTGAGTTTTGAAAAATCCTTTCTAAGTGCACCCCTAGACCCCATAAGGAACCTATGTGCCAAATTTGGAGTCTCCAGACCCAGCGGTTTGGGCTCTGCGTTGATATGTCCTTCAGTCAGTCAGTCAGTTTCTTCTTTTATATATTTAGAAAAATAGTAAACAGTTTATGTTACGAATAAGGAACGTTAATTGACATAAAGACATTGACGACGACGTAACGTTGATTGAAGTATATACATAAATACTAACCGTTCCCTATCTCTAGAGCGAGACAGACGATCTCTGTGTTCTCTATCCCGCGACATTCTGTCTCGCTCCAACTCGCGCGGCACTCGGAGACGATCGCGTTCCCGATCGTGATCGCGATCGCGAAGCGGGCCCGGCGATCTTGATCTGTGAAAAAGCAGATTACTTTAATAATAATAACGCACTAATTTTAAGCGAAATGTTTTTTTAAGTTTTTTATAAATCAGTTTTTATTTATATACGCTAAAAGTCGAATTCTTCTCAGCAAGTCCTTGCATGTGATAACCATATTGTAAGTATCTCCAAAATATTTATAGGCCGACCGTATATTTATCGCCTATCGCCAAGATTCTGACTCCTCAAGCTGCACAGACAGTGATGATGATTCAAGCGATATGGATATTAGTGACGAATAGTCTTACATTACTTTATTGTTTTATGACTTTGTACCTCAGATGGCGAAACGCGAGTTAAACGGTCGGCCTATAGTCCGCCATCATGGGTATTCCACCACGTTGGAATCAGACGTAATGACGTCAAGGTACTAGATCAATCGAAGGCGTCAGGACTCGCAGTAATTGAAATAAGTGGTCAAAGTTTGTGAAAATTTCCAAAATATATTTTCGAACAATAAGTAGATAGATTGCCACTAATATGAAGCTATGAAGGGTGTGTTGAGCTCGTATTTGACAAACAATGATTTTAAAAACTTGTAACTAATTAATTGCGGCGACTCCCCGCACCCCTCCCGCTCCTTACAATGCGTTCAACATTGTTTGCCCCGCGCACATCCATCCTATGTACACGTCGCTAACACCTACATCAGCAGGTAAACACATAGTGCCCTGATTAAAAATTACTATAGAGATAGAACGCTAGAAAAAAGAATACCTTACCTTCTTAACAGCTTGCTAGCCGACATTAAGTATATAGACTAAAAAAATAAGTTTGTAAAATCACTCAAACTATTCTTACTTAGCCCTTTGGATACTGTATAAGTGTACACCTGTCTGTCATCTTGACACTTATACTAGTAAGAAAGAGACAAAGTTCATTTTAACTAAAAAAGCTTATTTATAACATTTACATGAATAAGTTAGAATATAACGTAATGAATATTTTTAGTAATAGGAATATGAACATCCAACCCTAATATTTTGTGTGTGCTTACCTTGACCGTGTGTTAGGTACTTCAGGTGGTGGCGAACGGTTCCTGTACCGACCACGAGGTGATGGTGACCGTGACGATAACCGACTGTAACACGAATTTTGTATATTACTTATATGTGATTGGCCCCTGAGGTACTCTCAAGAGGTTGAGGGGCTTGACCAGGAATAAAATAAGACTGGTAGTAGGTCCACTAAATGGGCACTTTGGGCTGTAGAAACACCTTTCCCTTTCACACGGCGTGAATTATCGGGTAAGAAGACGGTATTCCTATAAAATAACTACGGCAAATATCACTTCACCCCGATCTCTCGATAGCACAATCAATTATTCTACTAGATAATTACAGATCGCTAAGATTACATTGGATTAAAGCGTAACGTCCACCGAGCACGTGTTTGCGTGCGCACTTCCCGACGATGCAACCGTCCAGCACAAAGTGTCAGCCCTTCTAAGATGGCCGCTTCACCCGTGCTTGGTGTTCATTCGTTCGTTCATATTGACGTTTTCGCGTGACAGCTGACTTCAAAGTCGGACGCGATGACAGTATAAAATGTGCAGTAGATGTGCCAACATATATTTAGATGGTGTTTATGTACCGTCTGATGTCAGCATTGTGATCGTTGTCTCTAGGATGTCTGCGGGCTCGTACTCGTCTCTCCCACGACCGAGATCGACGTCGGCGACGATCCTCTTTGTCACGAGTCTGATGAACCTAAATATTTGTTAATAATATTAAGAACAGTTACATAAATGTAATGTGAAAAATTACCAGCTTTTATTTAATTGCACTTGGAAAATTTAACACAGAACTGGGGCCCGATTTTCGGGTTTAGACATTTATCTCTAATAGACATTTGTTCATTTCTAAGACATTTCTAACAAAAATGGCGATTTCTTTTGTTTCTCGCCAGAATCGGGGCTCTGGTATTGCGCGCGTTCCCCTCTGCCGAGGTACCTACATGAACCGTTAATAAACTGTTTGTTTCGTGTTTGTGTGTAGCTTTTATTTACGTGTGCATTTGTAAAGACTCCATACTGGTTACCCGTACTAAAACCCCCTGGGTGTACCTTCGCGCATCTTGGCCAAGGTGTCACGGGAATCACAAGTGACACAACCGTGAAAGCGGTCAGTGACTTTAGCGAGCGTACAGCTGATAAAGGACGGAGTTTTATACGAACAGACAAATTCAAATAGAAACAATTTATGTAATTTATTTATTTATTTAATTTATATTTAAAATAATTTGTTGTGCACTTCTACCCATTCTACAATGTTTCTTTACCTAGGGTTTACTGGTAGAAAATTCACATTTGAATTAAGCTCGCCTGTGTACATGTGCTGTTTTCTATTTATTTATTGTTTATGTAAATGTTTTGTGTACAATAAAGAATAAGAATAAATACTTACAATATCATTTCGTCTATCTCGTCTCCTGGGTGGTTGGTCTACTGGTTCTTCTAGTAACTCTGTTAGCGGGAGTACCTGGTGGTACAAAATATTGTTTAATACATTTATCTCTCCGATTTCAGGCAACTTTTCTTTCGCTAATAGTGAAATTGCTTCTTAAATCAATCATCATCATCATTCCCCTTGCCTTTTTCCCATATCTATTGTGGTCGGCTCCCAGTCTAACCTGATGCGGCTAGCTACCAGAATTATACGAGCGACTGCCATCAGACCTCGAAACTCGTAGGGAACCAGTAGCCGAGATAGTTAGACCAGGTGTCAGATTATATTAGGCTTCTGACTACATGTAACGATTGTCATAGATTTCATCCAATTCCGTCAAGATAGCTATAGCATGAAAGAGTAATAAACATATATCCATATATTTTCTTATATATAGATATAGTAATAAACTTATATGTTCTTACAAAATTTTGCGTTTATAATATTGGTAGGATTATGGGCCAATAAACCATAAGGAGGCTTAGTCCACTTCAACCGTCACACCAAAAATGACTGGCAATCAGAATAGAGTGAATTTTAATTAGCCTCTGATACTTACCTAAACTCTCTGACACAAGTCTAAAGATTTAACTACATACCTTAACGAGCGTCTGTTCAGTGTGTGGATGTCTCTGCAGCGGCGCAGGCGCAGCGAGCTTGGCGCCGCGCGACACTACGACACGCGCGCTCGACACTGCCGACACGCCCGACACACCCGACACTGCCGACACTGCCGACGCCCCCGACACGCCCGACACCCCCGACACTCCCGACACCGCCGCCACTGCGCCCGCTATAGGAGATTTCGCACGGGACTCGGCGCCCGATACTGACGCTGGAACAACTATTGGATTGTTAAAATCTATTTGTTCACACAGATCGGATATATTGACAGGCCGGTGGTGCTTTTCACATCGCAGGCCGTGGGTTAGATTCCCACCTAAGACAGACATTTGTGCGATGAACATGTTTTTAAGACTGGGTGTAATTATCTATATTTAGTATGTGAATACAAAAGAAAAGTCTGGATCAGATGACTGTGTGTGTTAATATCTCAGGATATTATTATATTATTAGATCGGTGATAGTTATATGCTTGGAACTGGCTGGGGCCGACACCATGTCATGTAGACCGGCTGAAAGTGCAGTTTCCAAGCGGAGGCATTCGGAGCCCGACGGAAAAATACGATTCTCACAGAGTATGTAAACGCAGCCATTCATTGCAGCGAAGAGTTCGTCATCACTGGTCGCAGTTCACACAGTATATTCTATATGGTACAAGTACTTTTCCAGTCAGGCTGGTATCTGGTAGTAATGTATCTTACCATGGTTTTCGACCTCGGCCTCTTTAACCGCTGGCTCTGGTTGGGGAGAGGGCTGTTTTGTCTGCTCAATCAGCTTCAAATACTCCTGACTCTCCAGAGATTTGAACAGCATCTCCACAAATGGCTTTGTTTCTAAAGACAAATGAAATTATTTAAGACTGTGTGTTAATATTGACTTTTTTTGCAGTTTGCATAGCAAAAGTTCATTTTTCTCACTCTGACTTCTGCATTTTTAAAGTGTCAGAAAAGGAAAGACTATCTCACCGTGCTGTAGGAATACGTCGAGCTGATCCACCATGACCTCCCGGAGCTCTTCCACGGGTTTATCCTTCTTAACAAGAGCGTACACATACTTGGCCAATGCTGCTGGGTCTGCATCGCACCTGAAAATAAAAGGAATTGATTAGGCATCTCTTTCTAACTCGTCTTATTTGTTAGGTACGGAGATAGCGTTTTCTGTAGGCTAATTCACGTAATTTCTTGACGCGCCGATCAAGTTGCGGTGCAGTTGCAATCACGTTGCAATTAAGTTTACGTCTGAGTGTAAAATGGTATTCTTGTGATTGCCATACAAATAACATACACGTTAAAGAGCTCGCGTGACGCGTACGTGACGCGAGCGTATCTGACAGCGGTCGTCATAATTATGTGAATACCAAAAGGGCTGTTTTGATCGAAACTTAACTGAAACTGCACTGCAACTGAACTTATTTAGTTACGTGAATTAGCCCACAGATCCTCTAATAGGCTAGTGCTAAAACAACTTGCCTGTTGTTATGAAATAATGATGATTGCGTTGAACACAGGCAGATTATAGCTATAGGGAAACAGAGATGCCGGTAACGAATTTCACAACTATGCATGTATATTTTTGAAGTCTTAGTACCCTGATATACAAAAATCTCGTGTTCTGGTGTTAGTACCCAAACTCCTCTGAAACATCTTGACCGATTTATTATGAAATTCTATACGTATATTCGGTAGTTCTGAGAATCGGTCGTAACTTATTTTTCATACGCATATGTGATAAGGGTGGACCACACTAATTGTTTCTTTAATTTTTTTAAATTATTTTTATGATTTCACTTGTTTACAACCAACCCCTATTTTATAGTATCGATATTAGTAATTTACCAAAACTCCTAAAGGCCTCGACAAATTCTTATGAAATTTTGTGTGTACATATATTGAATAGGTCTGAGAATAGGTCGTTAAGTCTATTTCATATTGCCAACATCACCCAGACGAAGCTGGGGCGGGCATCTAGTGCTCATATATTTATGAACTCGACTGTACAACCATCGCTTAGTTTGGGATCAGATTTGATAGATGGGCAGTGTTTGCAACATGCATTCTTGTGCATTTTTCGCCGGTTGCGAATCAGGCGCACGCGCATGATTTAATTTTTTTCAAGCAAACACAATCAGAGATGGGTAAAGACTCAGTAAATACTGTCACGTGAGTAAATACTGAGTAAATACTCTTTTATACTGAGTATTTACTAAAAATCGACAGTAAATACTTTTTTTCATTTTTTATCACATTAATTGGTTCTTTCCACGAGCTTGACATAGAAAATACGACCCATTGAGGATAGGACTCGCTAAGGATTTAATTTCTTTAGCTAATTCATACAAATGCCGAACCAATGTAACTTTTCCTTGTAATTTTTATTAATACCTAGTTGGAAATGTGCTTGAAAATAGATAAGTTAGCTAGGTATTGTTTAAATTTGATAATTTCGTACCCAAAAATATGAAATATTTATAACACACTAAAGTCCATATCACCAACCACACTAAGGGGCTACTTAGGTAAGGTTTCTTTGTTTTACATTGAAGGGATATAATGTTTTGCATAAAACAATATAAGGTATGCGACTTGCTATTAGTTTCTCTGTCACTTTTTTGAATGAAGTTAGAAAATAATAGAATGAGAGGCAAAATCAAACAAACATCAAGGACATGCTTATTTGTGTTCCTCAGTCGTAGAGTGCGCTCGTGTGTTTACGTTGTAAATCCATTTTGAATTTGGCTTATTCTTACGGATCATATTCTGATTTATTGATTCTGTAGGCATAGGTACTTACTTAAAGGAATAGAGCAAATAATTTTAAATGAACTATCATAGAGTCCTGAATTAGACCAACTGATTAACCGATTCGAAAAAGTAGGTAAATCTAATTTTAACACTCACACACACACGCGCGCAAATATTTTAAAACGACAAAGTAACAATAATTAAGGTATGCAACAAATATATTATTTTCTTTTTCTAATAGTAGGTATACTAAGAACTAGAAAGCTACCTTTCCGAAATAATTAGATAGACCTTACGCGGTATGCGGAAAAGGGCGAGGCGAGGTAGCTGAGGCAGAGCAAGGTCCATCCTCTCCAAGTGACCCTGGACTTATGAACGACGCAGGCACTTACAGGTTATGCATGCGAGTTTTTGCAATTAGATACCTAAATCGCCTCGGACGGGAGAAGTCACCCGAGTGCCACCAGTTCGGGGCTGAAGGGCATGGCGCTGCATACGCTGACCAAGTGCCCGATGTGGCCGTCATAGACTGGTCGCGATGGTTGGGAAAGAAGAGAGGGTGGCAAACATCGTCCCGCTCCGCAGCTTCAGATGCTGGCCGGCGGGTTAGCCCACCGCCAAAGATTTTAGGGGGTGAACCGGGCTTAGCTGCTTAGAGCTGGAAACCCTGCTGGGTCTTGCTTACCCTTGCTACAAACAGGAGTACCACTCCTCCCGTGTCTGTCCAGGGCGAGGAGATGCTAGAGACATTTCCCTTTAATAAAAGAAGTGGCTGAAGCTGGCTAGGAAATGGAATGAACTACGTTTTAACATAGCACAGTTGTAGAGAGCTATATGTCTAGGCCACTTGCCAGTACGGCTGAGATCTAGTCCCTTAGAGAGGCCATGGTTGAGCGCTTAAACTTGTCTCTTAATGCTGTTTCCGACTGGGGTGACGCCAATCTAGTCAAGTTTAATGCTGCTAAAACCCAGGCGTGTCTATTCTCTGCTAAAAAAAAGGCCATTCAATTGGCTCCTACTTTTCAAGGTGTATACGTGCCTATTACACACCACCTTGAGCTTCTTGGCGTCAATATGACTTCGACCCTCAATTTTGGCCCGTACATTGAGTCCATGGCTCAACTAGATGCCAAAAAGCTAGGTATCCTTGCGAACGTGCGTCAGTACTTCACGTCAAAACAGATGCTCTTTCTATATATCAAGCACAAGTTCGTTCATGCGTGGAGTACTGCTCGCATCTTTGGGATGGGTCAGCTAAATACCAACTCGAGGCGTTGGAGTCTATTGAAAGGCGAGCCAAGAGGCTTATTGGCAACGAATCCCTCGTCAAGGCTAAATTGCAAAGCCTCGAGCATCGCCGCATAGTTCCTAGTCTTTCGGTCTTTTACCGGATACACTTTGGAGAGTGTGCGTTGGAATTATACAATCTTATTCCCCCATCCCCGTTCTTCCATCGGTCAAGTAGAGGCTATGCGCCATCGTTATATGGTGGAAATTCCATGGGTACGCACATTGTGCGAACTGCCAAATTGTGGAATCCACTGCCGGCATCTATGTGTTCCAATAGCTATGATCTCCCGGTTTTCAAGTCACGAGTGAACCGGTATTTACTGGGTAAGCGCGTTCCCTTGTAGACTGATTGATTTGATTTTAAATTGTCTTTATTAGAAGAAATAAATGTACAAATCTGCTTACAATCGATCTCATTCTGATTGTGCACAAACAGGTTTTAAACGTTCATTAGACTAGGTCGTCTTTGCAAACATTTTAAAATAAATAATTTTTTACATTTAAATTTACATGAAAAGACAAAACACATATTTTCCAGACATGATGTTAAAACCAGGTGTTGGTCTTTGAAGGGACTCACATTATTTAGCAGGTATTGTTCTACACTAGGTAGCATATTTATATTGTTGCAATAAAATAATGAAGCATAATGCGGGTAGTTTTGCTAAAATGTCATAATAATGTGCGGACTGCGCTCAGCCGGTGGGCAAAGATACGTCATGATTCGCGAAGGAAATAGTGATGAGGTAATCGATATCGATTGTACGCTTGCGCGTACGGCAAGTTATTTAATCTACTTTTACCTATGTTAGAGATTAGAGTATTACGGTGTATGGGATTTTTATACAGATAAAATTTACGAGATAGTTTTAGTATATAATCTTTTAGAAACGGGTAATTTATACGACTGTGTAAATTTTTGAGGTTAGCACGAAAAGAAGTATTAAAAGATATTTTTAAGGCTTTATTTTGGACTGTTTGCAACTTTTTGTAGTTGGTTTTGTGGATACTGCACCAGACGGGAGCTGCATAGGAGAGTATTGGTCTAACTAGTGTTGTGTATATTAATAGTTTGATTGTGGGACTGAGATTTGACTTTCGATTGAGAATGGGAGATAACGAATTTAAGGCTTTTGTGCTTTTTTGTAAAACGTGTTGTGTATTTTTATTCCAATTTAATTTGTGATCTAGTATTACTCCTAGGTACTTTACAGACAATTGCCATTGTATTTGGAAGTTATCGATGGTAACAGATCTTTCAGGCAATCGGCGTTTACGAGTGAACATAATAGCTTCTGTTTTGTTGGAATTTAATTTTAGTTTCCAGGACCTGAAATAGTTATTTAATAGTTCGAGGGACATTTGCAGCCGCGATATTACAATGTCTACGTCCATATCGGTTGTATAAGTAGCTGTGTCATCTGCGTATATAGCAAGGTGAGTATGGGGCTGTTTAGGGATATCATTAAGGTAAAGTATGAAAAGGTATGGACCTAAAATCGAACCTTGAGGAACACCAGCAGGGATAGTTTTCGAGAGAGAATGCTGTTCTGAGATGTAAACTGAGAAGGAACGATTTTTTAAGTAGTTTTGTATGAGTTTAATTAAACATAAGGGTACATTATACGTTAATAACTTGTGCAACAGGCCTTCGTGCCAGACGGTATCAAAGGCTTTTTCTATATCTAATAGGATCATGCCAGTTGAAAAGCCTAAGTTGAGTCCATGGGCTATATGTTGTGCAACTCTCGCTAATTGATGAGTAGTCGAATGTGCACCACGAAACCCAAACTGCTCAGAGATTAATATGTGTCCAGTTTCTTTATAAAGTCGAGATAATATGACAGATTCAAGCAATTTACCTATAATCGGTAACAAACTGATAGGGCGATAGCTTGTGGGGTCAGATTCATCTTTGCCTGGTTTTTTGATGGGGATAACTTTAGCATGTTTTAAAGTTGTTGGGTAATACGCAATTCGCAGACAGCCATTAAATATTTTAGTTAGGTAGACTATACATTTTTGTGGTAGGTTTTTTAGTAATCTATTTGATAGATCATCGTAACCAGGCGCTTTGTGAGGTTTTAATCTATGCAGCAGTCGCTGGATTTCTATGGGCCTGACTAGTTTTGGGTAGTTAGCTATTTCAGATTGGTTAATTAGATCCATCGATTTATTAACATCTAGTTCTATGTTAGGGTCAGTACTCCAGTTTTTTGTGAGTGCCATATTTTGTTGGAAAGCATCAGATAGGGCTTCACACTGTTCAGATGGACATGTCGTGATGGTATTAGTGGCTGTCTTAAGAGGGGGTATCAAGACAGGCCGATAATTAATTGACTTGACCACGCGCCACAGTTCAGAGGAAGCATTGGAGATGTTAGATAATTTTTTGTTCCAAATATTATCGTTCAGTTTTTGAATGTCAGACTTGATAGATTTTTGCATCATATTTGCCTGAGCGAATAATTGACGCCTTATGATGGGATCTCTTTCTTTCAGTGCCTGTTTACGAGTGGAATTTTTTATTTTAATGTGAGATCTGGTTCTTCGTGAAAGTGTTATCGGACCGTTGCTGCTGTTTTTTGGTACAGATTTATCACGCGCATCTAAAATTGCATGGGTCAGGTACTTTATAGCTGAATCTATTGCTTCTGTCGTGTCAAATGTTGCGTGACTAAGACTTATGGATTTATTTAGGAAGGAACGATATAATTCCCAGTCTGCAGACTTGTAGTTATAGGTAGCTTTAAATTGTTTAGGTACTTTGCCACCAACTGTTAATACCACGGGGAGATGATTTGAAGACAAACAGGTAAGAGTCTGTAGCTCGGAGATACGTTCAACAGATTTGGCTAGCACGATATCAGGAGTAGACGGCGTGTAAGAGCTATGATAGTGGACTAATGTAGGAGTAGAAGGAGCTAATATGTCATAATCATTATTTATCATATGGTCAAAGAGAACTTCGCCATGTCTGTTGGAGATAGGGCAATACCAGTAGGGGTGTTTAGTGTTAAGGTCTCCCATTACTAGAGTTTTAGGTGCTATATTAGTGATAATATCAAGATCTGTTTTAAGTAGCGGCAAGTTAGGAGATTGGTAAGCTGAGATAATAGTGATATTTTGATTGGAGACAGCCATTTGGATTCCAATACATTCCATATTGTTTGTCTTGGGTGGGATTAGGGGTATGTGAGCAATGTTAGATTTAACTAAAAGAGCTACCCCCTGACCCGTACCGTTATTATTTTTATCACGCCTATAACAAACGAAGCCAGGAGTAATAAGCTTAACATTTGGAAGAACTCCAGTCTCTGACAAGGCTATGATATCAATAGATAACTCATTTACCAGATGTAGTAGTTCAGAAATTTTAGATCGTATGCCATCGGCATTCCAATATAGGACACGCAGCCTGTTTGAATCAAACATACTGACCGAGATGTGTCAGGATTAATATGACTTTATCCATCATGTTATTGCAACTTAAAAATTGACATTTTATATTTTTTATCGTCATAAGTATAGCCAACATATCATTAGTAGTTTCATCTTGAGTATTGATTTTTGTTGTAGAGGGCGCTATAGAGTAAGGAGCTTTTGCAGCAACCACGCTGTTCCATGGGCGGTCGTCCACTACATTAGTCTTCAATGGAGGTTTGGAGTTTCTGACTTCCTTGAGCTTTTCTTGTCGATCCCGCAGCAGGTTTAAATATTTTTCGCGTTCTTTACACTGTCGATAGTTTGCAGGATGATTCTCACCGCAGTTGCAGCACTTCGCTGGTTGTTCCCTAGATTTCTTGGAACATTCAGAAGTAGGATGTGCTTCAGTACATTTAACGCAGCGAGGAGGTAAGTTACAATTACGTGATGAATGACCAAAACCTTGGCACCTGAAGCATTGAGTTCCATACGAATTGTTGCCTTGGTACTTGCGAATTTGTACGACAGTGTTACATAAAAGTCTTACTTGACGAAATTTTACGAAATCGGCTCCCGGTGGTAATTGTACGAGGTAGGGAGGACAGTAAGCTGACTTCTCAGCTGGCACTTTCATTTTGCGAACAATGACATTTTCAAAACCCAGTGATGCGAGTTCATCAGCTAATAGACCCTCAGCATAATCAGGCAGACCAAAGATGACAGCTTTGTACATCTTCTCATCTTTGCGTGAGAATGTGTGAAATGCAATGTTTTTAATGCGTAGTCCTTCTTTGATAGCTTGGTGGCTTTCGGGTGTATGGCAAATAACAGCTACTCGGTTATTTCCTTTGTACTGAAGGTGGTAGTTTTTAGAAAAAGCGATTATTGTCGACCTTAAGTGATCATGTGTCCATGTAGGTTGAATCTCCAAGACAATGGGAGGTATCCGATTATTTTTCTTTAAGATAGTTGCGTCTCGCAGCTTACCAGTAGTCTCAGCATGTTGATTGCCAGAAAGAGAGCTAAATCTGTTGGTAGTCTTGATTGCTTCCGGTAACCTTTGTTCAGCTGGATGCGCACTTCTTTTGGGAATTTTCCATTCACTGGTGTTTACGGGCCCTTCAAGTGGACGTTTACCGACAGAGTTGGAACGTGTCAAAAATCGATCCATATCGACAAATTTCTATCGATAGGTGTTCCCATCACTATTGATAGAAGCAAATTTACTGGGTGGGGTTATAATGTAAGACGTGCGACTAAGACAAGCGCGCGCGCCGAACTGACTTGTAGACTGCATCATTGATTCACATCAGACAAGTTGTGGTTAAGGGCAACCCTATTTTAGGATAAAAAGAAAGTCAAAGTAACTGAAGGTCACACATAGTATAAGTTGTTTTGGTGGTTCATCATCATCATCGGCCTGTTGCAGTCCACGGTTGGACATAGATCTAAAGATAATCGGCAAGCCGATAACAGGGTGAAATGAATTGTATTGGTAGCAATACAATTCATTTCACCCTGTTATCGGCTTGCCGATTATCTTTCGCAGATCGTCACTCCACTTAACTGGAGAGTATGCTATACTACGCTCTTCAAAACGCAGTCTACTCAGAAAATTGCTTACTTTTTCGTTCAGTTTCGTCACTTTTTCTGCCGAAAACGGAACTGGCATAGCAGCTGCATTTTTTTGCCGAAACTTGCCGCAACCGAAACCGAACTTTTGGTCGGTCACTAATCTAACTATTTATATAAAAATGAATCCCTTGGTCCCACCATATTATTATTCTATTATTATTATTATCACGCGTGAACGGCTGCTTTCGCTAATTCTGTTTTTAGAATATTTCTTGAAGTACGAGATTGTTTAAAGGAAAATTAGAAAGACAGAAGTTATCCGAAAGAAAAAGTCACGGCCGAAAACTGGGCAAGATATTATAAAAGGAAAGCCGAAGGAAAAGCAATTAGTATTCATGACTTAAACTGCCGTGGTTATATTTGGGTGGTTATATTAGGTAGGTCTGAGACCCGGTAGATGGCACTGCTTTACCCGGCAGGACGACGTCATCCGGGTCCGTTATTTATAGATAAATTTTAACCCAGACCTAAAAAAAACCATCATGCTCATCACACAAAGATTTGTTCGGGGCGGGAATCGCACCCCCGACCTCCGGCATAGCAGTCAGTTCGCAAAAAAGACACTCCACTATTGTCAAAAGTATTTACTCATGCGTTAGAGTAAATACTCAGTAGAAATGAGTAAATACTCAGTTTTTACTATTTACTCAGTAAATACTAAAATAGTATTTACTCACCGCCCATCTCTAAACACAATAAATATGCTACCAAACAATCATATTGCTATCTACAGTTTGTTTTTCCTTACCGTGCCAAAAAGATAAACAAAGCTTCAGTTTTCGTATCACTTTAGAATATCACGATTTTATCAATCAACCACACTATGTATCGACTTAAAAATGTCTTAATCCATTGCGTAAACACTTTAACTATGTAATTAACTGAAAAATGTTTTAAATCAACCACATAAATACGAATAATTGATAAAATTCTAAACACATTCCAAAATTCATGACCACAGATTAAGCAAGGACACGGCTTATTTGACATTTTTATGTTTTTTAAATTAGAGTCGGGACATAGATTTTTATGTATTAGAATAACCATAGATTTAGGGAGAACTGAGTGAATGATATTCAGTCTTATGAAAATATAATTGAATTGTACTTTAATACTTAAAGTACTAATGTTTCAATTAATTCTTATGCATTCTTTAAATGTTAAATTTCTGTTTACTATCCGCGTAACTGACGCTGTAAAAAATTTAAATATATTGAATTTAGTCGTAGTTAATTAAAATCTAAGCGGAAACTAAAATGGATGCAATCTATTTAAATAAAATTACTTATTACTTTACTTTTCAAACGCCATTACTTTAGACTAAAATGGATAATTAAAGTATGTAGGATAATGTGAACCGTTAACGCTGCGCTGTAGACAATATATCGGCGTCCAGCTAGAGACTAAAATCCTAACTATAGCAAGACATTAAAAAAATTACAAATAAATATCCATTTTTAGAGTAATCTGACCACAAAAGAAAACAAACCAACACTTTTGGAAAAAAATCGAATCGAATCGAAAAATCGATTTTTGTTCCAAATTTTAATGGTCTTAAAGCTTTATCGTGCGGAAGGATTTTAATATTTTATGCGGTCTTGCATGCTGCATAAGTGATGTGCACAATCGAAAAAATCGACTGTGAAAAAAACTTTAGCTAGTGAATTAATTATGTTTTTATATTCAAATATCGATTATTTTTTTCACATCCCTTAGAACCATTTAAAGTATTCCCCTCCTTAACGTCCCTTCTATTCGTCATTCGTCTCGTCGTCTTCTCGCTTGATGTCGAATGTAACGGGTGCTCTCTTGTGTTATTTGATTTACAACGAACTGGCTTTATTTTGGATTTGTGTTTGCTTTGTGATTTGGATCGTGTTTTTCCCTGGACTAACGACTAATTGCTACTCTTCAAGGACACCGATATTGCATACGATTGAGCTTCCGTTTCACTACTTTTCAAACAACGTAAGTAACCATTTTTACATTATAATTAGATACCTTTAAATACCTTTAAATACCTTTGAAATGGCAAAGGCCTTTGCCATTTTGTAAGGTATTTATTTTATTACAGTAAGTAGGTACTATAAAACCTTAAAAGTGCTAATTTCATAGTTTCGTTAAAACGGCCAAAATGGCAGTTACGTTTAAAAAATATACTTTATTACGGCTACCCTTAGTGTGTCTATTTTTTTCTTAATCTGTTATTGAATATGCTAAATTGCTAATTAATGACAAATTAAATGTCTTTCGTTAAAACAATGTGGATGAACCGATTTTAATGAAAACTAAATTGCTGTTTTAGTTAGGTGACATTTTTTTTTGCTTGTTTGATCTAAATCTTTATAATCGACATCGTAAGATTTGTCTCATTATCTCAAGTTTAAATATAATATAAAATACAAATGGCGGATTAGGCACTAAATTTTAGCAGTCATTTTTTTTAAATCGTTGCTACTGTGCACCTCTGTTGACCTTTTAAAGTAACACTGATTTGATGGCATATCCCTTGTATTATTATAATTATAACATAATATAATATATAGTATCAATTTATTAACTTCAAAAAACGAGAAGTTGTCATTTCAACCTGTAAGTAATATTGTCGGAACTGACCACATTCACAGAGGGAAGTTTATACGGACTTCTAAACAAATTATTATTGTGTAAAGTTTCATAAGTGTATGTTTGTTTGCCTCGTGATTTCTCGCAAACTAGTTAAAACGTATTTTATTTTAACTGCTCTAGTTGTAAAGGGATTGGAATTGAAACCGTGTTTATTTAAAATTTTGCTACTATATTGTATTTTCTTTCAATTTAGCTAACGGATGGTGTAAGTTCCTCTATGGTGTTAGGGGTATGAAAGATTAACGATCTATTGTTAAGCCTATTGAATAAACACACAAAAGTTCGTATGAATTGGTCAAGCCATTTTGGAGGAATTTTGTTACAAACATTGTGATACGAGATATGTACATTAGATTATATGAAAAGTAGTTTAAGTTAAAAAAGACTATTAAATAATGTCTGTGAATGAAAATCTATTTTCTCAAGGGCTGGCACCGACTTCAAACTGCTATTTGGTATCTGAACTTATTTAGGAGAACATACATTTATGCTTTGAATTGTATTTATAAACTGTGTGAATTATTTCACCTTTTTCTTAACATCGGCCTTTAAAAAGGCAGAATAATTTTTTAAATTAGTTATGTAGCAAAATTGTTTCATGATTACAGAATTTGAAGATGAGTACTCCCGAGCCGACCCCAGGTCCATCTCGTAGTAAACAAAAAAAAAGAACCCCAGAACCGGGATCTTTTCTTACGTCTCCATTAAAAAAGAGGCCAAAACAGACTGATATAAGTTCTAATGAAAAAAATATAGCAATAAATATTTACAAATATTTACAAAAATCGTCACCTACGTACCCGCTCAAAACAGAGGTTTTAAAACAAACGGCAGATATAATGGGCATTTCAGTGAGGACCGTAAATAATATTTTAAACCAATACAAAACAGACGGGAAGTTTTCTTCACCAGCGAGAACGAAACCAAAATTTGAAATCGTTAATAACTTGGATGATTTTACACTGTCTGCAATAAGAAAAAAGGTTCACCAATTTTATTTTCAAAATGAACTGCCAACAGTGAACAAAATATTAAAAGCAGTTAATGATGATGAAGACTTGCCATCATTTTCAAGATCAACCATTTACAAAATAATGAAAAAACTAAATTTCAAATACACGAAAAGATTAAGAAAGAGTGTATTGTTAGACCGGCCGGACTTGATGGTGTGGAGACGTAATTATCTTTTAAAAATAAAAGATTATAGAAGACAAAATAGAAAGATTTATTATTTGGATGAAACTTGGGTAAATGAAGGTAAATTGGACATTTTTTAATATATATTTTTTAATTATTATTTTCATTATTGAGTTTTTATGTAAAAGTGTAATATGTATATTAAATTTTTCATTTCCTTTTAATTTTCTTGTATAGGAATGCGAAATTTAAAGTTCAATAACACTTTCATTAACCAGTTCATTATTTAACTTTAAAATTATACTTTCAGGTCACACATCAAACTATGTTTGGATGGATCTAGACATTACCAGCAGTAGACAAGCATTCCTCAACGGCTTGTCGACAGGGCTGAAAAATCCGCAAAAAGGAAAACGGTTAATAATAACACACATTGGCAGTACCGATGGATTTCTGGAGGGGGCAGAGTGGATTTTCGAGGCAAAGAAAACAGACCGAGAAGGGGACTATCATAGAGAAATGGATGCGCACAATTTTGAAAAATGGTAAATATAGATAAATAACTTAAAAAAGAAACGACTTCACACGTCCACCCGTCTACAATCTAAAATATACCGCGATACAATCCTTTATAAAGTAGTTTTATTTCAATGTGTGATATTCGCGTAAATCTAGGAAAATACTATAAAAGAACGACTTCTTAAGAAATAATGTGGGTTTATAAAACCAAAATTTCACGTGACATCTCACCTAGGTACAGTTTTATGACGTCACAAATTCCTACCTGTAAATGTAACGTGATTGATACGATTTTTTTATTCATGAGAAATAATAATATTATGGACGCTTAAAAGAATTTTGATTTACGTACCTACTTAGGAATCATGCCTGTTTCTGCAGATTCATGGCAAATAAATTCAACTATTATTATTTTCTTTACAGGTTCACGAAGATTTTGGATTTGGTGGAACCTGGGTCGGTTATAATATTAGACAATGCACCGTATCACTCCAGACTTGCCGACCAAGTGCCAAATATGAGTTGGCGGAAGGCAGATATTCAAACTTGGCTGTCCGAAAAAAATATTCATTTCAATGAAAACGAAATAAAAGCACAACTTTTAACAAAATTTAATAAAGATAATTTTAAGAAAAAAGTTGTTGACGAAATGGCAGCCACTAAAAATGTTAATGTTTTACGCCTTCCGCCGTACCATTGCGAATTAAACCCCATTGAATTAATATGGGGTCAACTAAAATCATACATTGGCAAAAATAATAAAACTTTTAAGATGGCGGAAGTCAAGGAGTTAGTAAAAGAAGGCTTAAGCCGAATAAATACGGTGTCTTGGAATAGATGCATCGAGCACGTCATAAAAGAAGAAGATAAAATGATGGAGCTCGATGGCATTCTTGATAATGTTACAGATTTACCGACTCAGAGTTTTATCATTCGCGTAACTGACTCTGATGAAACCTCCAGTTCTGATTAATAAAAATATTACCAAAACAGTTTGTTTCATTCCTCACTTAAATTTTGATAACCGGACAGAAAAAATCAAAGAACTTGTTGAAACGTATAGTTCTTCTTGTTCAAGGTCAAATTTCTTATGGGCGTGGGCGTTGAATGAACGAACCGTTTACATAAACAGTTTTTTGGGAGTAAACGGGTGCACCGTTTACAGTCTACAAGTAAACTAATTTATTCATAAATTATTTACAAAACCAAATCCAATCAACGCGCGCAACGCATCGCGATGCTCGATTATTTTATTATTTGATACCAACGGTCAATGGAGCATCTCGCTTCGTATAAGAACGACCGAGCGAGCCAAGTGAAAATGAATTAGACCGTTTCTTAAGCTAGTTTATTGTGAACGATAAACGGATGCGTTGCGTTTATTATAAAATCGTCGACGACCCACCGCTAATTTCTTGTCTTCAACAATTTTTTATGATAACAGTCTCCAGTGTTAATATGTAAGCTTCTTGCCTCCGAATAATGATTGATTAGAAATCTATTCAGTCACTCTTTCAACAAATCATTCAATGTATTCAATCATGGTGGCCCTACCCTAAAAATATAGTCTCTGGCTACGAGGCGGCCATATTTGTTGTTATAATATGCATCCTAAGGAAAAACAAGGTATAAAATGCTACGCAATACTTTATCTATGTGTTAATTGATTGATAAGCTCGCTTGACATAATATGATTTTATCAAGTTATGTAATATACCACCAATATGTTAAGTAACTCATGCCTGTATCTTATATCTTTAAATGAGCAATTCTTGTTTAAACATAAATATATAATTGGAATCTCGGAATCGGCTCCAACGATTTTCATAAAATTTAGTATATATAGGTTTCGGGGGCGATAAATCGATCATTTTAGATAATCGATCATTTTAGAAAATGTCATTTAAAAAAAAATACCGAGCAAAGCTTGGTCATCCAGATATTTATCTTAATATAGGCAGAGGTCAATATCACTCATATTTTGTCCAATATTTCTTTTTTATTCTGTAATAGTTATTATCTAAACTTGCCTGATGTGAAGCAATGTTGCAGACTACGATGGAACGCGCTTACCTAATAAATACCTATTCACTCGTGACTTGAAGACAGGTAGATTATAGCTATCGGGAAACAGAGATGCTGGCAACGAATGACACAACTTGGCAGTTCTTACAATAAAAGTGGAAGCAAAGCGCTTTGTGCGTGCCCGTGGAATTTCTACACATATATTATAAATATTTAGTAGGATGTAAGGTGTAGGCACAATTCGTGTGATATTGAGGGGTTATTCAAAGTATTCCGGGTGGAAGTGACCGCCCTCCACAAACTTTATTAGAAGATTAGTACCTACATGAAAATAATTCGTTGACATTATTAAGATACCAAATTAACATGTTTTTTTAATAACTTACGTTCTAATAACCGTACCCCATGACCAACTTTTCCAACATGGGGTGTCTTACTGCCAAACGACATGGTCATTTGTTATGTCTTGTTTCCTTTTAGCTTTCTTAGATTCACATGAGCCGAGTACAGAGTAGTAATTGTCAATAGACATAAACCAAAAAATTTTTTTCAGTTTGTGGTTAGTTCTCCCTTCTACCTTATCTTAGATCCTTGTGGTTATTAACACGAGACACAGAGAAGACGGCACAGAGATACATTATAGTCCGGAATTATTATTGTTGTGTTCATAAGCTTCTTTCAATTCCAATAAAGGATTTCCATGCAGGTAAAGGAATCGAACCAGTGACCATATATTTCAAAGGTGAGACTGAGACCACTGTGCCAATGCTGCTCTTTTGCGCAACCACTACTCAAGATAGTATTAAGAATGATTTAAGAGATTAATACTATCATGCAAAAATACTGGAATATGATCTGCATTATAAACTTTAATAGACCTTACAGATGACAGGTACCAGGTTTCTTTTTGGTCCTTGATGCTTGGAGGTTTTCAGTGAAATTGGCTACTTCAAGTCAAGGCATTGTGCAAGTTATTCGAATTAGTTACAATTCAAATATAAGTGCCTCTCAAGTCTAAATAAAAGCTATTATAGTAATTTGTGTGTGGTAATAACAGTATAAACAGCAGGAGAGTTGCATAACACAAATAGATTTGAACGGTTTAATTATAATCTTTCTGTTGGGCTTACTAACTAGTTCTAAATATACTGACTTTTACACTTGTGATTTGTTGGAATTGCTGTGGGTGCATTTAAATAAAAATACTTATAATAAACTTCAGTCTACCTGTGGGTTAGTCTAAGTGGTATTAGGATAAAAAGTAGCCATGTACTATGCAACACTATAATCTATTTCAGTGCTAAATTTCATACAAATCCGTGAAACAAAATTATTCAACCACTAATGCATATTTTAATTAGAAAACACATCAAAATTGGTCAATCCATTTAGGCACAAGATAGCAAACTTGTGCAAAGATTAGACACATTTTTAACCCCCCTCTTTTTGTCAGTGGTTAAAAACTAAACTACAATAATCTGTGTCGTAATTGGCAAATAGCACAAGACACACATAATTGTTATGTGGAGTGTCATAATAAGTGTCTTGGATGGAGTTTGAGTGGAGTAAGAATAAGATGAGACTAGCTCTGATCATGATTAGATACCTGACAGTCTAGTTTATCACTCCACGTAAAAATATTGTGATTTATATTACATTGACGGGCCAGTGGTGTGGTCGGTAAGATACTTGCTTTTCACACCACACGTCGTGCATTTGATTCCCAAGCAAGTCAGATATTTGTGTGATGAACACGTTTGTTTGTCTTAAATCTAGGTATAATTATCTATATTTAAGTATTTATTTACAAAAGAAAAGTATCTAATGTAGTATATTACTAGTTATCTGGTTTCTATAGTAAAAGCTCTACTTAGTTTGGGATCAGATGGTAGTGTGTATTAATGTCCTACTACATTAATATTATTTCGTTTATAGCTAAAGTAACAATTAATTAAGTAAATAATAGTCTACCAATATGTACAGGGTTCTCTAGAAGATTCCTTGCAAAGGGTGAAGTTTTTTTTTATACAATAAATTCTTCACTATTTTAATTAATTCGACCTAAATGCATCCTTTTATAGGATTAGTTGGAATACCTTTACAATACTTAATTAATATATTTTTTGAGTTATTCAACTCTGTATTGAAACAAGGAACATATCGTTTTCTGTATTTTGACCTTAATTAAGTTTATTACTGTAAACTGCAATACGAATAACATGTAGATGTGTGGTGCACTTTAGGGGGCTTCACAAAAGTAAGAAATACCTTGAAATAAATTAATATTTAGTCATTTAAAGAAGCAGGATAATTTGAAATATAGTACGTAAGGATACTCTTATGAGCTGTTCTTTATATAATAATAGGGAAATCCGATCAAAAGGAAAATCACTCATAACATGACCTAAAAAAAGTTAAGAAGTACTGAAAAGTTAGCATAACCAAATTATGTTATAATTAAACAAATAGGTTACTGGATTTGGCTCGTTGAGTTAATTGATACATAATAATGATTAATTAACACAAAAGAAAGCCAATTTAGGCAGTGAAAATTTAAAAAATACAAAAATAAACGCCAATGATTGCCATGTGAAATGTCAAAAGCAAAGTTCGTAATTTGACACTTCAGAAATTCAGGTTCAGTGCAGCGAAGAAGTTGATTTTGTGGAATTGTTTTGTGATATATAAAAGAAGTATGGATTTTCTGGAGCATTTAAAGTGAGTTATTACAGTAATTTAATGCGCTGCAACATAAAAATAATGAAATATGGCAACGGAAGTACTCACAAGGGTTCCAATATGGACGTCAACCACGACTTGAAAGCGTCTGGATTTTCAATAATCATCTCGTTAAAACTATAATTTAGCACAGTTGTAACGATCCATCCAAAATTCACGTCCAATAATAATAATTTGCAATTGAAATGCTATTTTCTTCCAAAGAATACTCTGAAAAACGTCCTTCACGTAAACTTCACTTCGTAATATAACTTTTTTATAGTACTTTTTGTTGCGATTTAGAGACTAGTCTCTAGCCTTTTGGCCCACGTAATGTTGCCAACACCATAACTCAAAAATGAAAATGTACTAATTTTTCTCAAACATTAGTACAATTGCATTAATACTTTTGTTTGTTTTTTAACAAGATGGAATCAACATATTATACCAGTGTTACTAAACTACTAAATTACTTAAACAATTTATTTAAGACATGCACAGTTTATTTTGCATAATTATTACAATTCAATAATGTATTAATTTGTATTCAGTACTTCCTTAAAATTTGCCCAAAACAATTGCAGCCCAAAATGTAGTACGTTTGACGCACTTTGTTCTTTGTAGTGTTGTACCATTTGCTGTTTATTGCTGTTTATAATTTTTTAATTTTATTTTTACTCACAGCGTATGCCAGTGCCATCGTATCCTAAACAATTACATCGTATCCTCAACATTTAATTATACATCATCATTATCATTACACATCTACATTATTATTATAAACATTTACGGGATATATCGCCTCAATTAAGTTAAGTGTTGAGCTCGACGCTGGTCGGAGTTTATTACGAGAATCACCGCAATGTTACCATTTGATAAATAAACTATTGATAAATAAATTATCTTTTAACAAACGAAAACAAAAGTAATATTATTTATCATAAATATAGGTAAAGTGATGAATGCTTTCGTCTGCTCGTAGTTTAATGACAATAGTCATCATGAGACTACGTCTTAGGAGTGCAGAAACATTCAGTGAAGCATTAAATTTTCCATCAATAAAGAAGCGTATAAAAATCAAAGATATATGATTTTCCCCTTTATGGCATCTAGGTGTTTTCCATTTTAAGTATCGTTTGGAGTGTGACGTAACAAGAGACACTGCTCCCATAGAATCTTAGAGCAGTGGCTTAACGGTGGATAAACAGTTGCCTCACGACAGTACTTGTAATTCCTTGTATAATTTATCAGTCGGGTACTTGTAAGGTAGTCTAAGGGCACATTTTAGTGAGTCGCGTTGAGCTCTCTCTACTATAAACAGGAGTGATTTGGCTACAGCTCCCCATGATACAAAAAATGATCCAAAATTGGTTGGCAAAGCGCTGGTCACCGCCTTTGGGGCCTTTGAGGGCCATGTATTTGCATCACAACTTTGGTTGAGACAAAATTTTATGATACATGTCTATAACGACTTTGTTTATGTTCAAGTCGTTTATTAACTTGTTTCTACTTGCCTCGAATTGGAATCATTCCATCATTATATGATGTAGGACGTGAAGAACTCCTCATTGCTCAATTATTTTTGAATATTGTACTAAATTATTTTAATTTGGCAATACTTTCGAACAGCAGGCTCAAAAGGCCAATTACTTAAAGATGTGATAAATTAAAAACTTCAACTTAAAAAAAACAACAAATAGAGGTAAAAATATTGAAGTATGTAATTAATTTTATGGGTACGTTGTTTGAGGAAAATTTCAATAAAATACGATAGTATTAGTAAGTAACTGATATTAATTAATCAGGCTAGAGGAGTTATAAGTTTGACGCTTGTATCTGTGTTCATGTTTGTTGCCAGTAGAGCGCCTAAACGGTTGGACCGTTTTTGATGTATTTTTTTTTTTCGAACGCTGAAGTTGCAGAAATGGTTCTCAGTTAAAATATGCATCGGGGTTACTGAATTTTTAATGAATGATTAAAGTAATAAATGACCATTTAAAGTGCCATTAGGGATCCACAGCTGGGACGGGTTTTCGTTCAACCATTTCATGAGAGAGTTGAGAGAGTTTAGCTCTTAATCCACACACGATGCACAAGGGATGGTGGACGTAACAAACATGTATTTAAATTATTAGTTCTTAGACATGCCAGTTTCCTGGCATGTCTAAGAACTAATAATTCCACAATGTTTTCCTTTGCCGATATCACAGATAATATAATACTACCGATATTAAGCAGCGGCAATGAAACAATTCACACTAAGATCTTTTAGCACGACCGGGGTTCGAACCCGCGACGTTATAGGATTTGAAAAGGCCTACCGTTACGTCTCCCCGCTGCCACAATAAATAGGAACCGCTGCTTAGTTATACGCATCGGGTACGGCTCAGCGAAAAGTCTGGTGAACCATTAAAAGCCCTTCCGGCTAATTGGGTTAGGTCATCATTGGCATCCGTAAAAAAAAAGTTTAAGCACAGACATATAATAAATATTGTACATCTGTGGGTTAAGTTAGTGATGGGCTAATGACGATAATTTTATTAGAAAAATACCGATATTTTTCAGTTAAATTAAAAGATGTACAATGTAAAAATCTGTCCTATTTACTACGATATGCGCAGCTGTGGGACATTATCTAATAAAAAAATAAATCGGATAAAAGAGAAGTAGAAGGTAGTTCGTAAAGTAAGTGTAGCAAAAAAGAGGTTTGATTTTAGACTGATGTTAAATTAAAAATAACTACAAAGTTTTTGAACTTAAAAATACGCATTTCCCGTAGAAGCTTTTTACAGGAGTCTTCGTTAGTTAATTTTATATGCTCGTAGTACAGTTAAGTACTGTCCTGTCTTACCTGTATTGTCTAAGATCGGAACTGTCCCTTTTATCTCATTACCTGTCCCAGTATCTCCAAAATAAACTCTGGGACGCAATATTTTTCCGTTTTCGGATACCGGGCAATTTTTTTTACTGAGGAATGCCAGTTCTAAAGGCAATTTTGGTCTAAGGTGCTTATAAAAAAACCGTGCAAAGAGTTTTAGTCTTACTCTAAATCAACAAAATTCTGGGTACCTACATTTTTATATTTAACTAGCGGACCCGGCAGACGTCGTTCTGCCCGGTAAAGCAGCGCCACCTACCGGGTCTCAGACCTACCGAATATAACCAATAATAAATAATAGGTATCTAAACCGGTTTTCGGCACTACTTCGCTTTCAAATTTTCTTTTTTTTTTTAATTTTTCTCTGCGTAAGAACCATTCTAGTACTTAAAGGAATATTTAAAAAAAAAGAATTAGCGAAATCGGTCCAGCCGTTCACGCGTGATGTCGTGACAACGGAAAACGGGTTTCATTTTTATATGTATAGATTTTCTAATAATAGGTACTTTTTTAGGTCAATTACTTATAAAACTTATTTTTATAATTGACTTTTCTGTTGATTGGCCTAAATATACCACCGTTTTAAAAGAAAAGTTAGTCGTAGCAATTTTCTTCGCTCTATCATACGTAGTGCCTCTACTTAGTCTATGGCTCTATCTATGGGCTGCTCGATTGGGAAAGTACCTTCACCTTTACTGTTTATATGCAGTATAATAACTTTTGGTCGTGTTCCTGAATGTGAGTAACTTAGCCAGTGCTATTGACATCAAGGATCGACAACGCGTGATTCCTCTGGTGTTGCAAGTGTCCACAGCCTATGGGACTACTTACCTGATGTTACGTAGTAACTATTTAGTAATCTGTGCCTGATGGTAAGTCAGGTGAGCCGTATGCTTAATGCAAAGTTATTTGAATTTTTTTAAATTCTAAAATTGGTTTGCTCTTGACTAGTCTACCATGGAACCCTCTTGTGTCACTACCAGACATCACACCGGAACACGACATGGCCGCTTGTTAGTGCGGCTTTGTCTGGGGGATGATCATTAACCGCAAACGAACGAACTACCACCGGTTTATAGTCACCCGATTGATTGACCAGACGGAAAGCATTTCAACTGCAACCCAGCTGCAAAGTGGCAGTTCCAGGGAAGTTCTGGCTGTGCAGTTGGTGTGCGGTTGACAGGACTGCACAGTCGCTTTGCAGTTTTGATACAGTTACACTATGTGCATCAGAACTGCCACTTTGCAGTTGGAATGCTATCCGTCTGCAGCAGCGTTGCCAGACGTCCTGATTTTAGCGGTACATCCCAATTTTTAAATAAAAATTAAATGTCTCGCGCGGGACAGGATAACTCAACTATGCACTCAGTGTGCTGAGGAAGCGTCGTGTACCCGGCAATGAAGAGCGCAGGAGAGAGAGAAATAAAAATATTTGAAAACTTCTAATTATATTCGTTTATTTACTAAGTCCCACTTTCGACAAAATAATACTGCTGTTTTCACTCAACAAGTTCCAAAATCTTGACTTGGCAAAAAAAAATCTGGCAACTCTAGTCTGTAGGTAGGTCAGCACTAAAAGTGCACTCCTACTGAGGTAACTCACTTTACTCAGCCCCCAAAACTTGCCTTTGTATAAAAAACTTACCTAACTATATTGTTACCTAACTGACTGGGACAAAAATGGTTACCCCGTCTTCTTTTTTAAAGTAGAGCACTGATGCCTATCGAAGTTCAGGGATCATACGATAATACCTGTACTGTAAACACAGCGCTAAAGCGCTTTATGATAGCGCTTAAAAATATCATTCACGTTAGACGGCTTATTATTATGCCAAGGTCAAATTTCGCTACATTTCAGTAGGGCGTAGTGTCATCGCGTGGTTTTTGCTTTAGCAACGTGTTTTGTATGCGTGAAGGAAATAAATTGGACATTTAATCGTGTGTTATATAAATTAAACTGATTGTTTGCTACTTCATGCTACTTCAACCGCTTAATTGTACTGTGATAAATAAATTGTTATTCTATTTTCGTATTGTTGGTCTGCCATTGGTTGAGCGCGGTGGTCCTGTGTTTGGCGGGAATTTTGATCATTCCTTACCATGCTGTGATAGTGTAGTGATGTGATTTATTGATACCTATATTTTTATGATATCGGTTATTTTAATATTTCTGGTTTTGGTTACTGGTTTTGTTGCGTATTTTAAAAGTGGACACCGTTTAAGTAAGTTTAATTTTTGTTTAGCAGTTTCTTATTTATTTTTATTGAATTCTTTCTCTATACTTAAATATTTTTAGCACAAAAATATCGTCATAACAATTAAATTAAATACACGACCTTCATCAACTAGAAGTGCTTACCTCTTGCTTAGATACACACAATGTAACTGAGGTTTCATATAAAATATAATTTATAGTCACTCCACGTAAATATCTACGTAATTAGCATTTTTATAACATAAAATTCTCAAATGATATTTAATTTTAAATAAAAGGTTGTTTGAGCGCAAGTAGCAAGATAAAAACAGCTGTGTTTTGATTATTTTTATTGTGTTTTGAACTGAGAGACGATCTCAAGACGATATATTGAATGAATAAGATATTTGGGTGTTGCTTAACAGTTTTAGCTTTCATGATGTTGACATAAGATTGTTTTTTGAACATCCAATGCCTAACCAATTATATTTACAAACGCTACTACTAAGCAGGTATGCATATACGTTTTTCATGTACCTACGTAGTTCGCGAATGCGTAGATTCGACTTATAGGAAACAAAACTATTGGCTCGTAGCTTCGACCTGCGGCTTCGTCCGCTTATTAAAAATAAGTTGTAAGCTGTTCCAGACTATAATAATTACAGTCTGGAATATCATATAATTATTTGTCTCTGCAGCTCTGTGTCAAATTTCAGTCAAATCCGTCCATTAGTTGTAACGTGAAAGAGTGACAAACATTCACACCTCCACACATGCACAAACTTTCGCATGTACAATACTAGTAAGAAGTAAGGTAAGATGTAAGGTAAGATGTAAGGTTGCTTCAATTGAATTAAGGGTTTCGGTTCAATTTTCAATCCAACATACAATTTCATTCAAACCTTCGTCACGCATTTCATTTAGGTACTAAGTTTTATGAAATTCACTAAAGCCACCGATAACGAACCTGACAACACAATACTGACGACAATATCCATTTATTTACATATAATAGTACATATATTAATCAATAATGTATTTGCTCTTTAACTTGTGTACAAGTACTTACGAACCTGCACTGTATTGTAATAATTTAACAAGCATGTTTCGGGAATTTTAATTAACATTTACCTAATCATCGTATTTTTTAAGATATAGTTATAAGCGTGTATTTGTGTATAAGTAAAATACATACTTACCTGTTTAATATCGCATACCTCGGACAACAAAGGCGTATCTGGAAAACACCAACTTTACAGGAGAGCCAATAAACAGTTTGTTTCTGGAATATTGCCTGAACTAATAATTGTACTACTTTGTATCATATATCATAAGAAGCCTCTAAATAAGCTCTTTAATATGTATTTACTGAAAATATAGATAGATTTACTGTTTTCATAGTACAGGGAAAATTAACAATTACCTATTTATTGTATTAGGGTTTTCCTTTTGTAACTGTTGGTAAATAAACATACACCTTTTTTGCTATTCAGGTATAAACAAAACATAGATCTTATGTATATAAACGCTTTTATTGCGTGTTTTTCCTCGTGATAATACCTCGGAGCTTTTAGTTTTAAGTATTTATAGCACGTTTATTTTTGAAAATAAATAATGAGTAAGTTTATGTCAGTGTATATTGCAGTGATCATTTATTAAGATTTTATATTGTATGTGACACACTTATTTGTTGCACGAGAAAATATTTTACAGAGTAGTACATATTTTCTTATATTTTCACAATAACAAAAAATAACTTTACATTTTAATTTGAGAATTGTGGGTATCTAATTTGTTATGATTTTACAACTACTGTACAATATTATATCAAAAAGAGTTTGTAAAATTGCAGGAATAAAACGAGATTATTATATGATTTTTAATAATTATTTATTTTGTACTTATTTTGCTAACTATAGCAATTTCTTACATCTATGAAAGTTACAAAAAGAAAAATATTAATTCGTATTACTATAATTTTACAATCATAGCTATATTTAAACAATAATAAAATCAGAATGGCACGCAACGGTCTTTAAAACTTTGGTAAGTAACTTTTACATAATTATCTACTTATAGCACGTCAATCAATCACGTACAATAGTACCAATAACTATATAAGTCTACTTAATATTAATTATTTTAAAGAGACTATCAATACTATAAATTATCACAATGATTATAAGAGACCAAAATGGTAACGACTATAAAAACATTTTTAACATCTGGCACATCTAGATTGCTAGATGTTAAAAATAATTTAATAAACCAAACAATAAAAATAACATAATGAAGTTATCTACTCAACATCATTTTCATTAGCACGGATACCATCATTGGGCACCAAATTTCAAAAAAAGCTTTCATAGAATGTGTTTAGTTGTTGTTGATTGGCATCTTGTGATTGAGAAGTGACACAAGCTAGAATGTTCCTAAACGATTCTGCAGTTGAAACATTTGAAGGTGGTATTAATAAATGTCGCGATGGAGTTAACAGGTTTTCATTGGTTTCGTTTATAGTATTATCCAAGTGATCCACTTTTTGCGAAGATGAAGAAAATGTCTCTGCAGCAGAATACTCCAATGCGAGCAGATTGTTATTTAAGTAGTCTGTTATTCTAATTTTATCAGGAATAATAGATTGAACCTTATTTGAGTATTTTGCTGTCCACGAATCTTCTAAATCGGAAGAAGAGTCAGAGCTTGGGACATATTCTGATACCAACGGAGAAAATGGCTCCTCAGGATCTTCATCAGCTGGCACAAATTCGTGGGAGGGCCCAGCTGTCACATAATCTAAAAACAAATTTAGCATTGATTCAAGATTATGTTAGTCAATTTCGTGCTTTTGTGCGGTGTTTATACATTAAAAATAAGTAGTGAGAGCTGAGTGCTTTAGAGACAATATTGATTGCAAATTGAATATCCAACAAAATACATAATAGTACCTAATAATAATTGAAAGTAACTACTTACTATTATATTGTGTGTTATTAACACTCTCCTCTTGTGTGTTTACGGTTCATTTTAGAAAGGAGACCCTGTCCACTCATGTTTGTTAACGTCGCACTCACATTCACAATAGGCATGAGAAAGATATAATTATATCAAAACGAAACTGAAATTCGATTGCAGTCAGAAATCGTATCGCATCAATATTCCAATATGAGACTGAGGGAGATTTGAGGACTGAGTCACCTTCGTCCGTGGGAGTGCACCTTTTATGTGAATCCCCACACGTGGCTCCCGGGTGGTGCTAATCAGGTGATAATCCACTGGTAATTATGTCTACTGGTAATTAACTGGTGCTAGGCTTCGGCCGTGGTTAGTGACCACTCATCAGACAAAGCCGCGCCGCCAAGCGGCCTTGCCGTGTTCCGGTGCGATGTCTGGTGACACCATTTAAGAGGGTGGGTCGAATTGTTGCTTCTTTATAGTTTCAACCTTAAGGAGCCTCATTTCACTGCCACCTTCTCACTGAGAGTCACTCTCACGAGTGAATCTCGGTCCCATCGTAGACTACGTTGCTTAACATCAGGTAAGTTGTAGTCAAGCGCCAGCCTATTCAAGAATAAAAAAATGAGATTAGCGTTTTTAGAAAACGCATTAACAATGCCACGATAACACAAACAATCTAATCCGAACCAAACCGAATCGTGAGTTTAGTTTTGCTAACCAAACTGCGAATGAAATCTATCTAAAGCTTATGTTTTGGATAGTTTTGATATTCATTCGTTCTCTATCACTCTACCGTACGACTACTTAGTTAGAATTTAGAGCGAATTTAATTTCCTTTTCTTTGTAACTTAATGATCCGTCAAGAGGCAAAAGAGATGAAGCGAATCGTCGCGAAACAAGCGAATCGTTATGGATTTTGAATTGTTGACGGTTATATGAATTGCACATTGAAAACTAAAAACGAGGCGATAAGATCTAATTCAGATGGCAATGTTTATTTTGAAAAATTGAGTTGTGATTGACTCGGGGTTGGATTTCGTAGAATAATTCTATTTGTACCATTATTTTTCTTCATGTGTAGTAGTACTGAAATCGATTTATAAAAGCGGCTTTTGAAATAGATTTTAAAATCTGAAATCAGATTTGTATCGGTTTGTGAAAAAATCCGAAAACCCCCATGCCTAATTCACAACTAAGAAAGGATTTCGCCGGGCTGCCGCTCCGCTCACGACACTAGCTTCCAGCGCGCCCACGCATCCCTACACAGTCCTATCCACACGCTGTCTATATACATACGTAAACATACTTACGTTTGAACTATAACATTCGCATTTTTCTGTAAGTATGATTATGAATTGTTATTGATAAGGAAGGTATCCTGCATGAAGCAGTAAGTGACTTGTGAAATAATCTTTAAAATTATTAAGGATTGAGTACACATACTTGTCAGAATAAGTTTATCAGTGACGCGTTAGTGAAATTACGAAAATTTATTCGAAAATATACCGTGCAATAAAGGAGTAAGTAACTTACGAGTGCACATCTTTTAATTTGACTGGAGCAATAAAGACTGGATTGCGATTACGTACATAATGTTAATGGTTTAAATAAATTATGCATCGAACAACTATATTTACGTTTTTTTTGCCGGTTACTTATGATATGTCTTAAGGAAGTAGCCTTTGTATTTTTTTTAAACCATTTTATGGTTTTTGTAAGAAAAATTACGAAAAAAATATAGAACATGAATCGAAGTATTTTACATCGATTGGCGAAATAAAAAAAAAATTGCGTATGTGTATACACGCCTTTATTGTCCGAGGTATGCGATATAACTATTTAAGTAGTCACTTTTATTATTACTCTAGCTAAACGAGACTAGAAAGTCCTAACTGCCCCTTCAGTCCAGTGTTATGCATATTCATTCAACCACCGCAAGATTCACGGTTCAAATTCTGGATAAAGAAAAAAGATGATTTGAAGTTAGGAATTATGTTCGATGAACGGCTACAGGCTGTTACATAATAATAAAGGGACAAAAATATAGCGTGCTAAATCTGTGATAATCACCTCTGCTACCACCTTTGGGTAGTACAGGCATGAGTGTTATGTTATCTTATTCTTATTTCATTGAATGTAAATCTTTTATTGTTATAAATCAGAATAGTCTTGAGCATAGATTGATGAATATTAGTTACTCTTTCACGCAAATATTAACACAGACTTGAAAATTTGCACTGACATAATTTTGACGTGATAACGTCTTTAAAATCGTTTTAGTCGGGTGACATGTTCAGAAACTTGTGTCACACCAAAACCTCACGAGCGCGATCGCAGGTATAACGAGAGGGAGACGGACCGATCTCCCGTCTCATCTCGAGCGCTGCCAGTCATTCCGTGAAACTTGTCACGCGGAATCCTCACGAGCGGAGGCTGGCATAGCGTTCGAGTGAGTGGACCGATCTTCCGTCTCTCTCACTCTAGCGGCAAACTTCATTAATTCCTTACTTCCCAAAAACTTATATCACCAATAAGACGTTATCACGTAAACATCTCGATCGTAAACCTACTTTACAAACAACCAATTTTTTTACATAAGTTTTCACCTTACACAGACACGGGTCTTTTCTTAACTACCATAAGCGTTAAGAGAGTTTATACCTTAATCCTCACACGCAGATCAAGTGCAAGTTATTGGATATCAAATCGCCTTGGTTTATTTATTACCAAGACATACTGGTTTCCTTAACCGATATCCAACTGTAGCGACTATAGAAATCACACAAGAATTGAGTAAGAATTCATTCATCTTTGTATGAATTTTATAAACAGGTGGCATGACCCAGTATTGACCCCTAGACTTTATTTCAAAGTTGATTCCGATATCACTCATATTATTATATTGCTGTGACTTTATAATAAAATCCGATAGTACTTCTCGCACTTTGTCGAAAATCGACACCTTTGCGATATTCGCGAAAAAAAAATTGTGCCAATATACATACATAAATACATACATACATCTAAATTAGGTTACTCAAAACTACGCAAAACGTAGCATACACTGTTTGATAGAAACAACAAATTAATTCGTTGGTTTCATTATAATGTATTATATAGTTCACGGCCTTGCTATGACGTAAAAGATACCTATAAGAACCTACCTCTATATTATAGGCTATTTTCGTGGACAAATATCTTGTAAATAGAAACAGTGACACTTTTATACGCATATATTTTTTTAGTCTACTACTGTGCGTAGGTAGTATAGCGCGTAAAATTTTAACCTAGTTTTATCCATCTAGGTTTCAATGTGGTCTAACCTTTTATTGTGTTTAAAAATTAAATTTTTCTAAAGTTTTTTAAAAACATTTAGTCGTGTAAATGTTACAGACAAACAGATATTCTAAATAAATGCGTGGTTAAAAAATTTCTCCTCCACTCGTCCGTAGTTTGCATTGATGATAAGATCTTGAGACCCATGCATACTTATTTTGGTTTGCGGGCGAACTAAATATTTTACAGTCACAAAAAGTATTATTCATAAATAATATTCTTTTTGATACAATAAAACACTACACACACCTTTTTGTACCTCAAAATAGGTAAAAATACAACTTTATAGGATCACTCCGCTGTCTGACAATCATTTCTGTAACACCTTATCACCTATTGTATCTATTTTATTGTAGTCCAATTTGCATGAGAGTCCTTGAACAAAGATTTGGGCACAATTGCTGATTGTTACTATCGTATGACAGATACTTGAGAATCTTCTCATACCTTGTAAAATAAAAAAATAGTTCTGCAGAAAAACATTACATAAAGTGATTAAAATCAATCTAAAGAGATGTTATATGAGAACTAAGGAATATTCCGAGCTAAAAGACCGTATACCTACGTAAATCTTTACTCATTCAACTTTTAAAAAAGTCCTTTTGTTTTATAATCAGTTCTAATTAAAATAAGTATAGCAAGGTATAACAACAGCGTAATAGTAATAAGGCTAGAAGCGAGAATTAACCAAAAACTATTAAGATATGCCAAAGTACCGGGTCTGTTAAATTGAAAATAATATTCTATTATATTACATAGTAAATGCAAATTTATTTTTCTTTTATTAAACTATAATAAACTAAAAACCTTTTACCTATACCTATATTTTTTATTTTATGAAATAATAAAACTCGGTAAGTACCTAATTTTTTTTTAAATGCATCATATAAAATTTTCATAGTTTGCAGTATGTTTCCAATACAAGGTCATTCAAAGTCAGATCAATTCGCAAATTAAGCTTATCTCTGTCCTCTTCCACCTTCAACATGCATGTTCGTGAAATGACAGTAAGTGACGTGAACCCGACATTTGAACTTAGATAACCGATATTTAGATAACCGATTCACGCATTTAATTACCGATATCACACGCGTCTCATCACTAGTTCTTTTTTTTTAAAGACTGCTGCATGATGTCTATGATTTTGGGAGCTGCAATTAGATGGTTGGCGGGAATGGTCTATGATTTCAAAAATGGAGGTATACAATGAAATTACTTTTTTAATTGCGTTCGAACGCTGAATGAAAAATTGGTTGCCTGTAAAGTCGGTATACGGGCGAAAGTTTTACGTGACAACGACTTTGAGTGGTAAAATAATTTTAATGTGAATATTCATTCGTATAGTAGGAAGAAGGATGAAATCTGTCTCTCTCGCTCTTAGGCGGGCTAACCATGCCCGAGTGGAAGGGACGCGTGCCTCTCACTCGCTCTCATTGTGAGCGCATAACGTGAGCGGAGCGTAACGCAGTTTCTTGAAGTGTCACCCGGCAAACCAATTTATAAGACGTTGTCACGTCAAAATAAAATACGCGAGAAATTATGTAGGTACGAAAAAAAATACGTTTATGTATGGAAGAGAATGTTGGGTGTGGCACAAGAAGCACGAAAGTAGAATAAATGCCGTGGAAATGCGTTTCCTATGAATAGGGTTACCATCTCTAAAATTTGGAAAACTGGACGAGACGCGTGAAAACCCCGGATTTTAGAGTCCGAAAGCCGGACATGTCAACAAGATCTTTTAAACATATTCAATGTAATAAAAAACAGTTGAAAATGTCATAAATCACCTTTTTTATTCATTCATTATTTTAATAAAACAGAATCATATTACAATTTGTTACAAATTGTTTATATAAATCAGTTATTTGTTTCGTCGGTTGATCGTGGTGTGCGGACATAGTGCGTGTCTCGCGAGCGGCCCAAATGTTTTTTATTTATTTATTTTTTAAAACTCGGTCTATAATTGAAACCTTCCTCGGATGCTCCCCGGATGCCCTCTAAACTAGGACAAATCTGGGGAAACCCGGACGGATGGCAACCCTACCTATGAAGCATGTGTGGTGTACTTAGATTTAATGGACTGTAGTTGAGAAGAACTATTACTAGGAGCCCTTTAGTATAATTTCCAAAAAAAAAACCGATCAAAGTTCGGTGATCCAGTTATTGAGCACTTATTTATGCTTTGGAGGCATCATAAAAGTTCATTTCAGCCCATCTGCTCAGAGAAAGGCATCCTATCGATTTTCATTATAGCATTCCATCTCGACATCGTTGGCATGCCAAGTATTCCGGTATTCTCAATGAAAGAAACGGCTGTAGTTATAGTACTATAGCATAATAAATTTGTTTTATAGGTTAACTCGGTTCGACTTAAAAATAAGCAGTCTGAGAGAGAATGCCACCCGGCATTCTCTCTCAGACTGCTTATTTTTAAGTCGAATAACGAATAATTAATAAATTCATATCAGACAATAGATACTTGATTTTAAGGTTAAATTATGTTAAGGTGCCGCATGCCATAATTTAAAAACTCAACTCAAAAAGTCTTTCGAAGACTGAGAAGTGGATACCACGTGGGACATACGGTTTTATTAAAAATCTTTTATGACACTTTATTTATAATGGATTTTCTTTCTTGCTAGTATAAATGTCAAGATGACAGACAAAGACAAACGAATTATAAATAATTTTAGCTATAATAAGCAAATGAGACGTTCATTAATTCAGGGGTTGAAATTCAGTTCAGTTCGATCCAAAATTCAAATGTTGATTAGGTACACACAGATATCATGCGCCTGACAAATTAAAGTTAGCAACAAATTTTGGTTGTGTACTGTGTGTTGCCCTTAATATTTTTCTAGGCGCTTTAAATATTTTGTTTAAATAATATAAGTTTTACTTACATTAATGGAATATATATTTAAATATTCATTTATCTCATTGTTCTCAGAAAGTAAAATGGCGGAACAGCAGGACCAAGGCCGCTGCTCGTCCAGTGAGAGCGACAATTTTGAGAAAATTGACTCAGATGAGGCCAGACAAAATAGTAACTCGGAAAATGTAAGTTACCACCCTGTGTATAAAAATCTAATGAGACATCAGCTTGGGACCCAGTGCTTAATTTACTTGTATCAAAACCCAAGCAAGATCAACTCAGAATTCAAGACACTGTTAGCTCAGTTTGCTTAAACCGGAACGCAACATAATAATGTTAGGGCGCGTTTATATGACACGGAATGTTACAGCGTGTCGGCCGCGCGGTGAAAGTACGGTGACCGCGCGGCGGCCGCGCGGTCAGGCCTGGTGGCCACGCCACTGCGAACCCGAACCATTTCCAGTTGATCTTGTTTGACGTTTATCCTTATAGGATTCGCTTGTTTTATCCCAAAGGATATTTCTTTCTTCCACTAAAGATATCAATGTCTCAGGATTGATACTCAGTTCATCCATCTTCGAAATCACGATGTCCGCGCGTCACGACGTCTCGCGCAAGTGACTGACGGACCAATGAAAGGAAAATGCGGGGACGCCGGCACGGGGCGTACATCGAGAACATTCGAGTGATTCGAGCGAGACGGCCGCGCGGCCGCAGTGTGATCGAGGAGCGAACGCCGCGCGGTCGCCGCGCAATTAGTTACTCAAAATTAATTTCAACTTTACGTCCTAGTTAATAAAACATAAATTTGCTATAACTGAACAGTTAGTACGCGGCCACCGCGCGGCGGCCGCAAGAATTTTTTCGCGTCGTCTAACTGCAGCCTTAGTCTGTAGGTAGTCAGTAATAATTGTGATTGAGATTTTTGGACGTCAAATACCTAATTCCACCCGTGAACATGAAGTCTGAAAAGACTTTGAAACGTCGGGACCTAAATAAACCGCGATAAAATCCGTTAAAAAGTAGTTTTATTTCAATCTTATGAGTCTCTAAAGTAAAAAATAGAAAAAATGATTTTGTCTCTTTCTTACTAGTATAAATGTCAAGATGACAGACATATGAATTTTAAACCTATGTTAGCTATTTTATGTCTTTATGGTATTTACTATTTATTAATTAGGGGGATAGACTGTGGGTCTAGGGACACCTGACGGGAACAAGGTTCAATAATTCATTCATCTCTGAAGTGTAGTGTTGTATTGTCTTAGGCGCTTTTTTATTAGATGAAATTCGGTTCAACCGTTCTCGAGTTTTAGCAATACAGACATCCGTTAATTCCTTTTTATGTATAGAGAAAATAGAGATTAATATATATATTATTAATCTGGGTAAGTGCGTTTCATCATGGACCAATACCACCTCAAACTAAATATCCTGTCTTCCAGGGAAGTCCACCTCAGTTCCTAGTCGGTGATGAAGACGAGCCCGAAGGTCCAGCTCACGAAGGCAGGGACGCATTCCCAAACGCCCCCCCACCTAACATTAGGAGGGTGCTCACTCCTGCGCAGCAGTTCGCGTTAGCTGAGAAGAGGAGTAAGCTTAGGTGAGTAGACATCCTAATTTATTTATTTATTTACTAGCGGACTCCGCAGACGTCGTCCTGCCCGGTAAAGCAGTGCCACCTACCGGGTCCGAAAGTAGATTACGACTGATTCTCAGACCTACCGAATTGTTCAAGCCGTTTCCGAAGAGGTTGTTTTTTTTTATTATTTTTTTGCGTAAGAACCATCCCCGTACTTCAAGGAACATTCTAAAAAAGAATTAGCAAAATCGGTTCAGCCGTTCTCGAGTTATACGCTTACCAACACATTTTGCGATTCATTTTTATATTATAGAAGATAAGGCATGTCGACAGTATTAAGCACCAACATTACAATAACATCATTGGCGTTCTTAATTACGTGTGTAATACTGGGTAAGCGCCTTCGAAGACGACGTCATTAACACAGGGCAACATTTAGTTAGGCGCACGTCTATTTTAAGATTTAAAAAAGTTAGCGTGGTTACTTATGATAGTTTCTTACTTGTGTCCGCAGGTGATGGGTATGATTTCAAGACAGACATTTATTTTGTACTTGCGACCCGCCCCAGTTTCGCACCGGTGCAATGTGTTATACTTATAAACCTTCCTCTGGAATCACATTGTCTATTAAAAAAAATTGCACTCCGGGAGTGCCGGCAGAAGTGAAAACTTGATTATTAACGTTGAGCATGTTTGATATTTTTGAATGGTTAGGGAATAATTTTGCACCAATTGCTTTATCAGTATAAAAGTACTATCATTTATGTGGTAGAATACAATATTCATTTATTGCGCTATCGTACACAAACATGACAATTTATATTACATTAAAAATTTAACACTTTAAAACTATTACAATTATTTTATCTTCATCTTCAGACATGTCGTCATGTCTGAAGATGAAGATGTACTAGCACTGGTGCATCTCGCTAATATACAGAGGGTTAGACGATACTGGGTACATCCGGTATGGCTAAAGACAATCGATTTTATAAAATAATGGAGACTACAAAATTTTCCAGATCGTTTTGTCACAGTGTATAAAATGACTCTACAGTGTTTTAATATTATCATGTCAAGCGACAGCGAACCGGTCGGCAGGCATGCCACCCCTCGCGTCCTTCTCGCCCCCGCCGCGTCCTCGCCCCGTCTCCTGTGTGTTTTACGTCGCGACGCTTCTATACATTTTGTATGAAAGGGACGCGGAAGAGACAAATGTCCGCGCCCCGTCTGCGTCTTACGTCTTTTCTGTGTGTCCAGCGCCTTAGGATTTAAAATGATGAACTTAAAATGACAAAATAACTAATGATACGAACTTAAAATGAAAGAAACAAAAAAAATACAAAGTAGGAAAATAAGAACATAAGAAAATGCTAAAGCTAAGTGTATCAGTAAACAACGTTATTGTGATCCATCGCAGACGTAGACCATAGTATAGGAAGTCTATTTTAGAACAAAAGAACATTAGCTTAGTATAATAACTTTTAAACTATAAGGGATATAAATAATATTTTATCGTTTTAAGTGATAAGAAAAATGGCATTGTTAGATGGAAAATCTTATATAAGTACCTAGTTAGTACAGTAATAGAAAAATGAAAATAATTAAATTGTTTGGTAAGGTTTATAGGTAGCTACCTATATCATATCTTTTAAATTAACCTGTGTAATGGACGAAATGTAACGTATTAGGTAACTCTCATTTCAACCCGTTTTAGTGTTCCACCGAAGCCACGGTAGTCTTCTCTCCACTATCTTACGAATTGAGAGAGTTTAGGGCTTAATCCACACACGCTGGCCAAGTGCTGGTTGCTGGATGTCACTTGTCCTTAAATGATTAGTTCTTAGACGTGTCGATTTCCTCATAATATTTGATCGTCGTCGCTGCTCTATAACACAACAAAATTAAACAAACAATTCACTTAAAGATTTGTGGGCATGTGTGGATAGAACCCGCGACTTTATAGCAAAGGCTAGGACGGTACCGCTGGGCCACAGCTGCTCGTAAAACGTAGCTTAGGTAATATATTCTTTCCCTACTAGTTAAAATAATTATTTCAACATATACAACATAGTATATACGCATATTTCATTTTTTCATACCTGTGAAGAAAAATAAAACTGCATTGTTGATTTCAAACAGCTTAAAGTCCATATTAAAATTTGTTATTAACAATGCCTAACAGAATTATGTTAGGAATATCACAGATAATAAATTAGAAAAGATTTGTGATGGTACTACTCAGTAGCCACACCGACTGCAGCCTGTAAATATTTGATCTCAAAGCTCAAAGCATTCTAGTGGAACACAAACTAGCCCCTTGCTAATCCGCTTTGTTCTATTGCCCCCTCAAATTGAACATTACTTTTTTATTTTTCTAGATATTTCTATATCTTTATTTACCTATCTACTGATAATTACGATAATTGGTAATTACTTAATTGATACTCAATTATTTTGTACCTTTACTAACAAATTGTACCAACCTGTTTAACTTTCTATTCGATCACAAAACAATAGGTAAAATGAATTAATAAATTAGTCAGCTTATCTACGTTTTAAACATCAATTATTTAAGCTCAGGTTCACCGAAATGTAATCAAATATCTATTTACTAATCGTCAGTTTTCCTAATACAAACCTAATTTAAATTATAAACGTTAGAAATGAATGTTAGTGAACTTGAGTGTTGCGCAATCGGTCAGGGGCAACCATTGATGAGTGCTGACATTACGTTTTCGCGCCAACCAAAGCCTCCAGTATGGTTTCGATAGCGCGAAACACCGCATTGCTCGCTTTATTTTATAAGCTGGTAACATCGCGGATTAGTGTTCGAGAATAGATTAAAATAAAATAAGTACAGTACATAAATATTTTTAGTGTTAACTTTTGTGTGTTTGTGTTTTTGTTTGTTATTTTATTGTTGTTTTTTATTTGTTTAAGTACAAAGTTTATTTTAAGTCATATGGAAATGTGTGTCAAATTAATCTAGTATTTTTTAACTATAACAAGTTACCGCTGACATGGAATATTTTATATGACTCTAGTGCATAATAACAATAATTATTGGTTTAGTTATGGACTAGATTCTACTAGAATAAACATAGTTTATATTAAAAACTAGTCCTCCCAGCGAAGTTTGATAAAACTCTTATTTAAAATATTTGTTTTATCAAAAAATAATTAATAATAATTAGTAAAAAATGTTAATTGTATTAAAATTACGTACACCCAACATTTGTTCAAAATGTAAGACCAGTAAGACACCTTAATTAAACTTTAATTGGATTTTAACAGCCTAACATTTAAACGCGGTAGGTACGTAAAAATATTGAAATTTGAAATATGGCTCGTAGATACCTGAATAGGTTAATATAACAATATACCTACTCCGTAAATATATTATTTTTAACTGACTATATTATAGAGTTTGTGCGAGTATAACTTGTCTTGATATACATAATTATGTAATAAAGTTTTCTATCTTTTTTCCTTGAAAGAGGTATGGTTCCAAAATGGTCCTATTTTTTGAAGATTTTTTGTTAATAAAAAAAACATAGATAACTTTGGCAATGTTAAAATTACACATTGTTTTAACTTTGACTAGTCCCTAACTTTGTTATTGGCAAATGGTCTACAACCGAGCCATATTTAATAAAAAAAAACTGACTAGATTTGCGCACGTCGATACCTAATAGAAAGAATACTAAAAAAATATTGCAGTAAGCAAAGGTGATATTTTGTTATTAAAAAATACACAAGGAAACATAATTTCAATATACACGTCACTATTTACTATTTTGATTAGATAATACTTATGATTGTGTGTCGATATGTGTGATGATAATAATAATGCTCCTTGTTTACTGTAGCATGTCTTACTTGTATATTATGTATTTGTATGACCCGTCGTGAGTCTCTCGTTGTTTGTTTTTAACCATAAAAAAAATTGAAATTCCCCTTGGTAGAGGCATAGAGATAGATAGTACTACAGATAATGTATAGGTACTAGTAAGTAATAGTACTGATTCATGTCAAAATATTCTGAAAGACCAATGACGCGCTTGAAATTACTCGTCAGGAATATAAAAAAAATACGTTTTTAACAAATTAAATATTACTAAACTACACTGTCGAAGTCTACGTAGTTAATTTTGTCGAACAAACTTCGCGGCCTGTAGTAACAATTCATGAAAATATCTGTAGTCCTCCATGACGTGTCCGTCAATGACGAACCTGTATTTTTTACGGATGACCTAACTCAATTGCCGGTAGGGCCTTTATTGGAAAGCATTTTCAGTGAGCCGTCCGAAGACGGTCGAACGGACCGGTGACGTACACATGCAATTTGAAATCTATGCATTGCATTATTATGGGATCAGATGACCGGTCATCACACACGTGTGTTAAAGTCCCAGAATATTATTATTGATGAGATAACACTCAAATTAAGTATAACAAAATTCAAAGCGTGTTACACGCGGGTGCTGTCGCGCGGGGCGTACGCTTAGCGGGCGTGTGGTCATCTGTACGCAGCTGTACACTTAAGTATTTTTTACTATTATTGTTACGCTGCTAAAATCAATGGCCTTTACTCCTTACTTGATTAAGTAAAAACCATGCAATTTATATCCGGGTATTGCGTAAATTTGTATCGCAAACATACTTCTAATAATTTGAATAAGCAAATAATATTTAGTAAGTACTTGTAGAACTAATAAGTTGTCAAAAATAATTTTAGCGTAGGGCACGGAACTGGTATTGCACGCGTTCTCCTCTGCCGAGGTATATAAACAGTTTAATATATGCATAAACTGTTGAAGCGAATGTGATTCGGTTAAAAAAAGAATTTCTTTACAATGAATCAAAACCGCTTTAAACACTCTTAATACGGCAGCAAGGTTCGGCCTCGGTTTATACAGGGTGACTGGTTAGATACTTCACCACGTGGTAAGTTCATGATTACAAACAAATCCAAAGAAGCTTTTAATGGAGCAACCCGTATAAGCTGTTATGGTATCTCACTAGATCATCAGAATTCCCCAAAATAAGGGGTGAGCGGTTGGCTGCTCTGTGGAGAAGACCTATCACTCATTGAAATTAAACTATTTTAGAACGAATTTTATCGTGGTTTATTTTAGATTATAAATACCGACGTTTCTTAGTCTTTTTCAGACTTCATTGTCAAATCTAAAATAAACCACCATAAAATCTGTTCTAACATAGTTTTATTTCACTGTGTGATATTCGCGTAAATCTAAGAAAATACTATGTACACTTTTTTGAATCACAGCGGGATTTGAACTCACTACTTCGGGTAATACAGCAGATATTAATTCCTACTAGGTTTGCTATGAATATGCTTCACTTCAACCCTTTTTTTTAGTTTCCCACTGTTGGGCACGGGTCTTCTCTAAACTATTTTATGAGTTGAGAGAGTTTAGGCTTTAATCCACACACGCTGGCCAAGTGCGGGTTGGTGGATGTCATATGTCCTCGAATGATTACTTCTTAGACATGCCGGTTTCCTCACGATGTTTTCCTTCACCGATATGGAGCAGCGATGATGTTACAATTCACACAAAGATGTGTGGCCACGACCAGGATTCGAACCCGCGACCTTATATTTCTAAGGCGAGGTCCGTACCGCTGCGCCACTGCTGCTGAATATGCTTACCAATAACTAAATCTAATTATTTTTTCCATAATCATGAGCAGACTTAATGATTTAAGTAAAGTTTAAAGTTCTTACTCTTGAAGGTCGCGGCGGCGTTTACTTCACACTTCAAATGACGTTTTGTTTGTACTTATGTCATGGTATTCAAACGTCCTTTAGTCTTTTGAAAAGATACGAACAAAATTAACAAGAATCCAGTACACATAATCACATTCCTTCTACCCTTACTACTGTCCTTCTGCTGGGCACGGGTCTTCTCTTAACTATCTGACGAGTTGAGGTAGTTAAGGCATTATTCTACACACGCTGGCCAAGTGTGGGTTGGTGGATGTCACATGTCCTCACCATGGTTTTCTTCAAGATCGTGAACCCGCGATATTGTTTTTCAAAGTCGAGGCCGATACCGCTTCGCGAATATTTAATAACGAAATTAAATTGAATACTAGCTAAGAGCTATCTCTATCCCTTCGTCTGTCTAATACAAGAGACGCATCAAAATTGATTCATCTGTTTAGGCGTTGCGTGGTAGCAAATTTGTCTATAGATACAGATAGGTACACGCGTTTAACCTATAACACCCCTTTTTTTTGTCGTAGGGGCGACTAGTACTGATACCTGATGTTTGGACTTGATTAATCTGTATTGAAAAGAACTATATTTACACCTAGATGTGTTGTGACTGTCATTAGGGGTCTGATGATGAGACCAGGACAGTCAAGGGAACTCCACAACGGTTTACAGTAGATACCTTGTATTTGGACATAATTCATTTCTATAGACAAGAACTTTGCACCGATCTGACATATCACAAAAAATTGTAAAATAAAATAATTTTTAACAAACAAAATATAACCGACTTCAAAAAGGGTATTAAAAAAAGTAAATAATAAATTTACCTAGCATAAAGTAATTCGTATTTTGATTTAGATAATCAGAAATAATTTAATAAGTATCTATATAAATCATTTGAAGTCGGTGCCAAGTAAATACTACAACCACCTGACTTTGTGAGAAAGATAATACTTATACCTACAGTCCATCAAATCTAAGAAGTACCGTTTGACGTTTCACTGTTTTCTATTAAATTAGCTTTATAGAGGCGTAATTCACACTATTTTTATTAGCTTTCCTGTAAAATAAATGAATTATGAAGCTATTTTTATTTTAACATAACATAAACAATTATCATACAAAAAATAAAATTCTAAATGTACTACGTTTAGAACTGTCAAACGGTACTTCTTAGATTTGATGGACTGTAGTAATTGTTTTTGTACTATGTAGTGTTAATCTTTATTTAAGTCTTTATTTTATAAAGCTAGGTCAGTAGGCTAATTCACGTAATTATATAAGTTCAGTTGCATTGAAGTGCAGTAGTAGTTAAGTTTCGGACAAAACAGCACTTTTCGTATTCTCGTAATTTTGACAACCGCTGTCAGATACGCTCGCGTCAAGTTCGCATCACGCGAGCGCCTTAGACTAGATATGACAGCTAAACAATTACAAAAATACCATTTTGGTCTAAGGCGTAAACTGAATCGCAACTAGAAATTACATGAATTAAGGCCTTGGTACTTTTGAAGATATTGTGGATTTTCTTTCTTTGCGACCCAGCAATGTACGTAGTTAGCGATAGAAAATCTCTCAAGTCTTCGTAATTTAATCTTTAAAACGTCGTTAGATACCTAGTTTCAACGGAGATTGCCTCGTTTAAATGATAATTGTTTGCTGACGATCGACGGCCGACACGCCAATTTGCTAGTTTTTATCAAGGAAATAATAATTTTTCAAAACTTTGTGTAGAGTTTGCTGTTGAGACAGTCACATTGTAACATTTATGGCTGGGTAACTTGAGTTTGCCAGCGTGTTATTAGGGTAAAAAGTACCTTTTTCAGACTATAATCTATCTCTGAGACAAATTTCATCTGAATCTGTTCAGTAGTTTTTTGCGTGAAAGAGTATCTGCCCACAAATCCACATCTCTTCAAACTTTGCATTTAGTTATATAAGATTAGTAGGATTTTATCGTAGTTTATTTGGTTTAGACCAGCTTCCACACTCGGCTTTAGTCCGTGTTATTGGTGCGATGCCGTGCTATAATTTTAGGAATCATTTGTAAAGAAACCCTCCCTTTTCTATTTAAGGGGAAAGACGTCCAGTCTCTTTCATATTCCCTATTTTTTTTAAGGTTTTCCTCCACACTTGAATGTCCAGCATTGTTATGGTCCATGCACTGATTAGATGGTTCAATAGATGGTACGGCCCATGATCACTTGCTAGCCATTGCTTAAAAACTATTGCGGCGAACAATATCACTATTAATACACGTGATATTTAACTACCCAGCTCCCCCTTGCTGTTTCGTGATATATCCCATCCGCCTTCACCCACGGGTGGAAGCTAGTTTAACTAATAATTATAATATGAACAATGTTGATTTTAACATAATAATAGCCAGGCGGTCAGGCCCTCCTAAAGCCTAACGATCGTTGTTTCTACTGTGCGGCGAATTATCGAATTTCATTGCAAAAAAAATTCTTCGTTTATTTTGGAAAGTTGTCCGTAATCATGGGCACTGCCATGTGGTAAAGTATTTGGCACTTATTACCAGTCACCCTGTATACCTGGTATAAAATTGATTGACACACATTTTCTTGACTAGGGTAGGTAGATAGTGGCGAAGGGTGTAAATTAGAAAAAGGAAATACGGTGCAAATTATATGACATATATTATTAAATCTTTTGTTGTTACCTACGTCGACTTTAAAACTTACTAAAAAGTATGTACTACATTTTTGATGATAATATTTAATTTAGTACGATATATTCGGCAGTTCCTAAAGAGAAGCCGGCAGGAATCAGTTATGTATACCTTGACTCTTCGCCACTCGTAGTCTGGTAGGAAGTAATGGGCGTTTACAACGCATTAGTGCAAGTGATAGTGGCTTAATTGAAAATTAACTAATTCTTTCTAGTTAATTTTAGGCAGAGATAGCATAATTATAAATAAATTACCTACGAGAAATATAAATAATTGAAAAATAAAGAGTGATTTAAACAACCAAAAAGTGCTGTGAAAATGTGTGAATAAAAATTATATGAACAGTGTTACAACAATTCTTTCAAACTTCGCCGGTTATCTGTCAAATTTCGCCGCCATGTTGAAAAGGCGGACTTCCAAACGGTTCGTGCTCGGTGACAATACTGAACAGCAAACATTTGATGATGATGAGACAGTGGAAGTGCTTCCGAACCTGACCCAGAAGTTCCAGATGACACTGATCGCAGATCCTGAGGAGAAACAGGACGATGATGTCGTCAATACTGATGGAAGACTTCTAAAACCTCCGACTGGGACATTGCAGTAAGTTTTGATATAGCAGAAAATATATATTTCTGCCTTTCTGTATACGCGAATCTTGAGTATAACATGTTTCGTCCTTTTCTTTTTTATGACACTTTGAAATTACATGACAGAGACAAAACATAAATAAACTAAGCGTTTTGTTGTTGTAAACGCTTTTTGTGCAGTGCCGGATTTAGGATTATTTCTTTGGGGACTGGGGCTTGATTGTTGTTTGGGGCGATAAAGGGGTAAAAGGGGGCTTAATTTACTAGATAAAAGGTATCAAATTGAGGAAAGCTTGGCCTCCTTAGTTTCTTTAGGTCTGCCACTATTTTTGTTTTAAGATTTTGTAGCTTATGTTTAGATGATTTCCACTTTGTTTAGTGTTTGAGCAGAGTAAGTGTTATGTGAGTTTTGGTGCACCTAAAAATGACGCGTTCTACCACGAATGCGTAAAAAATAAAAATACGTTTAAAAATATTCAGTTACTTTAGCAAGACTACAAAATACAGTTAAATAAACTGTTTAAAACGTGCCGTTATTGGCGTTGTACATTTTTTCATATAAATGATTTGAATATGATATTGTGAAGGATTCATAACGCGCACTAGACATGTATCTATTTGTTATTTTTTAATATCATTGGCAGAAGATGCCATACCTGTGACCAGCATCCAGTGAGCAGCGCGTTTAGCTGAAAAGCGACTCAACCGCGTTTGACGTCTGCAACTGTGTGGTGTGGGATGCTTGGTCACTGCGTTTAGCTTCACGCCGAACGCCATTTTAAAAAGTAGCAAGTGTGCTCCGGCTCAAATTTGTGATGAATGTAATGATGCGCACGTGGCCTCCCTGTCACGTCACGTTTACGATAAAATTCACACTCATGTGAGTAATACTAATCACAATCAGGTCCTTAGCGATTAACTAAACACATGTGAATAGAAATGTGTGTTTAGGTGTGTCAGTCTGTCTGTTGGGTTTTCACGCTTGGTATACCTAATAGTTTAAAAAAAAACTAAACGACTTCAATGCTTCAACAATAACTCAATACCTGCTCAACCGATTTTAAAGTATACCCTTTGAAACAAAAAAATAACTATCTAAATCGATCTATAGTTGGTGGAATTAACGCGTATCATAGATCATACAAAAAATAACAAATTGCCGTCAAGTGCAAGCCTATTACATAGTTTAAAAAAAACCATCCAATCGGATTGAGAACCTTCTCCAGTTTCAATAGAAATAATTTTAACTCAGGGAATGTCAATGCCGCAAAAGCAACAACCATTGGGGTAAATGAGTTTTTGAGTGGAGACCACGTGGACGTCCTCTGACTAGGTGGAGTGACGATCTCTGGTGGTTCTCAAGGTGGCTGGTAAGAGCTGGATGAGATTAGCCGTGGATCGTTCTCAGTGGCGAGCTTCGGGAGAGGTCCATGTCTAAAAGTGGACTAAAAGAGCTGATGATGAACAAAAGCAGGCAAAGTTTTGCTGACTGACTGCTTAAAAGTCATATACATTTTAATGCGACATGCAGTTGGGAAAAGTAGCTAACGATGTGTATTTTGCGAATCATCAATTGACGTTAAAAATTACCTGTATACTGTTGTTTTAACTATTAAGTAGTTTCTGTCCGTACTTGCAGCCCTTGAGTTAACCTTAATGCATCAAAACAGGTTTTTTCGTAACCATAATTATCTGATTTTGTATTTTAATATTGCTTAACGCATTGATAGTTTGGACGTCAGATTTGACCTTTATAGCCCTTTTTGTCATAGCATATGTAATTAAAGTTATCCATAGTTTTATTACCCATTGCTAAACAAATGCTCTGACTACCTCAGTACTATCATCATCAGGTTAATTTAGTTCACTGCTGACCCACGTCACTGATTTTGATCCGCGGCTTTTTCACATCCAGCTCTTGCCTGAACACAGAAAGGCCCCACTGCATCAGGGCGTGCACAGTGGGTATGCAGACTCCAAAGAAGTTTACTCACCAAAACCCCCCGGTGTTCCTCTGCCTACCCACTTGCTAGTTCGCAGTTTCGCTTTCGCATTACCCAAACGACCGGTGGTTAGCAGCTTTTGCCAAACCTTGCTCATATGGCAACTAAAGTTACCCATGTATAGTTTTACTGTTGAGTTAGGTTAGAATTTATATAGATCGGCTTCGAATTGTTTGACCTGCTCTGTCGTGAGTCTCCATGTTTTAACATGTAGGACGCACTGTTTGAAGATTTTCGTCCTTAGACTTTGTGCTACGCTATATTATAAATACCTATAGACACTTGTGTAAATTATGGCAGGAAAAATTTGCCTATTTGTAAGCATATTTTGTGAGCAGCGAATGACAAGTATCATTAATTAAAATAACATGGGTTTTACCTGTTCCACTGTTATTTCATCACTGCTAACTTAAAAAATGATAACCTACTTATGCGCAAATAAAACAAGTCTTTTTTTATAGTAGTTAAGTTATGTATGCTTGCAATATCAGAGTGCACACAGTGTATACACGTGCGTTGCCGACCATTTAAGTGTCGAGGGGCGTTCGCTAACTAACTCACATCCAGGAACACAACTAATATGATATAACGCTGTTTGTATTCTTTATGGTGGAGATGCGTCCGCAGTCAGACGTAACTTATGTGTTACCTTACCACTCTACATTTTGTCCGACCACAAGCTAATTTTATTGGTTCGTGCAAGGACAAGAACTTGAACGAACCAATCAAAATGAGCTCTCTTCCATATACCAGGTTATAATTTCGTACATTTTTTTATATATGTAGTGTTGTCTAGTCGGTATCTAGTCGGTACTGCCTATACACAGGGCCGTTTTTAAGCATTTTGGGGCCCTGGGCATATTAGGATGATGCCTTATGATGAAGTTGATAGAGCAGTTTTTGCTTAGAATAAAGGAAAAAGCTAGTTTCTATTCGATTTTAGTATTATCGTCTCCAAAAATGCTTGCGGTCAAAGCAGAGTATTTAAATTAAACCGCGTAATAACGAAAAAATATTCCACCACTAAATAATATTATTAATATATTTAAATGATAGGTCGGTACCTAAATTATAATCTGCATAAGTAATTGTATTTAAGTAGTTAATTGCATGATAGTATAATTATTAGGAATTAAGGGGCTGGTTCATAAGTTGCCGATAAGGTACCTAATCCCTATTATCACATAATTAAATGGATTGTTTTTGTTACATTACATCTGTCTTCTTGACTACTGAAAGGTCAACGAACTTATTTGTCATTAACGTAGATTTACTATAAATGCTTTAGTATTAATAATTGTTCAAGTTTAGCTAGTTGGGTTGTTGTATCTGGAGAGAACTTTTTAAAGTTTTAACAGATTTTCCATTGAATAATCGGACTATCTTTAATCGATTTTTGTTTAGAATCGTGTAATTAATATTCCTACCAGATTTGTGAAAATCTACTAAACTACCAAACGTTCCATACAACTGAGAACACTGCATAGGGATGCTACATCTTACATCATAGTTTGTATTTTTTAGTAGTTACAGTAATGACAAATAACGACATAAAATAATTAAATATTATAATAAATTTAGGTACCTATCTACAAAATAATCGGAGCAGTAAATGACGAGGAAATCAGTATCGTATCTGATCCTAGGATACCTACATTTTTAGTATTGTTAGAAGACTAGCTTCTGCCAAAAATGGCGTCTTCCACAGAAAACATCCAAGATACATATTTTCGGGACATTTTACATGTGCCCCAAATTTCAGGATTTAACTGTTTTTCGGTGAAAGAGTACATAGCAATAGTCCTCATGATCTTTCACATATCTAATACATAGTAATAGGTCGAACAATTTTTTTTTAAATTACTGAGCCATCTTTGCTAAATAATAATAAACTAGAAACGTTTTTATAAACAAGATTTTATTAAAATACGCTAAAATAATTGCGTTATTCTTAGCAAGCTTTCATTTAATACAAACATTGTAGGAGTGCATACAAAATTACATAGTTCGCCATTGGGTATTCGGATATATTAGATTTAGAATGACGTCATACGGCTAATTACGCATTGTCATTAATTTAAACTAAACGTTTTTGCTAAACAAAATTTTTGTTCAATCCTAATTTTCCTTGCCCTTTTCTCATTTATATTGGGAAAATATCGGCTCCGATAACCTGATGCGGCTGGCTACCAGAATTAGAACCAGTAGCCAAGATCGTCAGGTGTCTTCAGATTATTAAAATTTTAGCTCAATCGGTTGAAGATATTAAAAAATGAGTTGCAAGATTCTACCCGAACTAACATACTCGTACAATGCAACTTAATAAAAGATTTAAAAGGAAAAAATTTTTTTTGCTCCTGTAAACAGTTGAATTTGATAAACTAAGTAAGTGGGTGGTCTACTCACCTACCTCAATATTTCTTACGTTATTACTTTACTTGGCTAATGTTTTCTTATTCATATTCGCTGTATTAATATCGTATTTTATCTCTACCTAAATAAAATTGATAATACTGCTAAATTTATCACATTTTGCATTATTGCTGTCATTGCCGTTATCAGAGTTAGGTTAAAAGGCGATTTTATGACGTGGATATAATACTAACCTTGGATTGTCAGTCAACAATAATATTATTTATGCAAATACGCTTTGCGATGATAGATTTCGTGAAAAACGAACGAATTTATGTCGTTTGTATTTCATTTCACCTTGTTGTTCAAGTGTGTTAGTAGAAACATAAGGTCGCGGATTCGATTCCCAGTCGTGCCCACACGTCTTTGTGTGCCGCTGCTCAATATCGGTGAAGGAATACATCGTGAAAAAACTGGCATGTCTAAGAAATAATCATTCGCGGACTTGTGTCATCCAACAACCCGCACTTGGCCTGCGTGTGTGGATTAATTCCTAAATTCTCTCAACTCGTAAGATAGTTGAGAGATGACCCGTGCCCAGTAGTGGGACACTAATAATAGTGAAAGTGAAGTGTATAAAATGAATATGAAAACTAGAATGTTATAGGAACACACAGCTACACATCAACCTGAACATTTCCGGTATAAGCTGATCTCGCATTTAATAGGGTTTCCGTACAACGAGAGGTCAGCTTGTAAAAGAAATAATGTATAGTTTGATGAGTTGCTGTGTGTACACTGTACATGTAACCAGTGAGTAAAAATAGCAGTTGGTTAAGGCACAGTAGGTACAAACTACAACCTTTAAAACCTGCTTTGCACTGTTGATACATGCATAAGAAAAACTGTAGCAAATAAAGGGTATCTCTATCGCTTAGGAATGAGTAAAAAGAGACAGACTGTGTCTTGTATCGTGTTCTGTTGTTCATTGTTATGATTAGATTATGTTATTGTTTTTATCTGACCGGCTCGTATTTTATTTATTCTAGATAGAGTTCTAACTATCTCCATGTAAAATGTTTTTTTATTATTATTCTGAAATAGGCTTGCGCTTGACTACAAAAAAAATTAATCATTAAATCATTTTATCAGAGTAAACGTGAAATACCAACAGTTAGATGGATAAATAAAAATAGACAGAGATATTTTCGTATTTAAAATGTTATTAGTTTTTTACCAGCGCGGGTCCGCCCGCGCATATGTCGATTATCGCGCTAACTAAACTATGAACCTCTTCTTGCGCAGTCAGATAAAGACTGTCCTACCTATATCCTTTCCTGGATCTTAAATTATCTCTATATTAAATTTTATCCAAATCGATTCAGTAGTTTTGGCGTGAAAGTGCGACAGGCAGACAAATAGACATTAAAATATATCAGTAAGGATATTAGTGTGAAAGTATGAATTGAAACTATGACAAAATCTGTCCCATATGAATTAGTCTTGAAAAATTTTGCGTTGTGGATAATGCGGTTATAATTTCACACCTACCTAACACCTGCTTACTTAGCAGATGTTTACATGAAAGTGGTTATATTTAGACACATATATTCATACCTAATAAAAATAATCCACATCACAACTGATAAAACCGGCCTGTTTAACACACTTATCTCTGACACTTCTATTCAAATTAATTTTTGTTGCATACGATAACCAGATTCATAACAAGTGGGTAGGTATAGAATACTCAGCATTAGGCGTCGTCCTAATTGGCAGCGATCGTACGATGGCGCGATGCGTTTTACGTCGCACGAACAAAGTGGTCGTGCGATGACCTAACAGCTAACAGGTATCCTAATAGATCTCGCGATGTCCATCGTGCGGTACCGGTCGTACGATGGCGTTGCGCTCACCAACGCCTTTTTGACTATGGCTTTATGCCGAGGTGCACAGTATTTGCTGACGGGCAATTTTGCTTTGAAAAAATTTGCTATTCAATGAAGTTGGCCGTCGCCTCTTTTGTCCCGTGCCCCGCGCGTTGCCCAATTCGCGTGGCGGACGCGTCACAAACTCGCGTAATTCGTAATCGTAACCAATCAGGACACTCAAAAGAGTTCTGTTGACTTGATTAAATGATCACACGATCAAACCCATCGCATGATCATCAAAGCATTTCATGTGCTCGTACGATAACTTGCGAAGTTCAAACAGGTACGATGAGAACGCATCGCGCCATCGTGCGATTGCTGCCAATTAGGACGACGCCTTAGAAGACTACGATATGACAGAATTGGATTATGTATCGCACCTGTGATATGGAGTGAGGATGATAGCATATTAGTTTTTCTTGGACTTAACTCTTTTAGGAAGATCGATGCATGCAAGTGAGAAGAACTTCCTGTATAGAAACCTAACTCAAAAGAAAGGGCTACCGAATCTGGGGCGCTACACTAAGTAACATAGCGAAGCTATTACGAAAAAGAAAAAAGAATAAAATATATGGGATTCACTTATGATTGTCAACTGACTTTTCAAAGGTGTTACCAACCCTTTTTAGTGTCCCACTACTGGGCACGGGTATTCTCTCAACTATCTGACAAGTTGATAGAGTTTAGATCTTAATCCACACATGCTGGCCAAATGACACAAATAGTGACAGATCCCACACATTTTGTTTGTTCTTTTCGATCTTATGATATTGCTTGACTATGGGCCCTAAACATAATCTAATCATAACAATGAACAACAGAACACGGTACAAGACACAGTCTGTCTCTTTTTACTCATTCCTAAGCGATAGAGATACCCTTTATTTGCTACAGTTTTTCATAAGCATGTATCAACAGTGCAAAGCAGGTTTTAAAGGGAATAGTTTGCAATTGAATCTAGAAACTCATTCAATGGCAAATGGAATTTGTTTTTTCGCCGCGCTATGTTGTCAATTAAATTTACTACGTAAGTGTTTTTTGTGAAATAAATTTAGTAAATTGACTTTGGTAACTGGTTGAGTATAAAGAGCAATTGATCTCTTTTGGCAACTGGTTGGGGATCTTAGTTGCGAATATGGCCGGAGGAAAATAGACTATCTGCTCCCGTGAACTTTGTACCGCATATACTGTGCTTTGTTGAACTTCTACGAATATTTGAAAATCAGTCAAATCGGTCGTTTTCGAGTTTTAGCGGGACAGCCAAACGTCAATTTATTTTAATTTTAATATAATAATATAATATAATTTTAAATAAATAAGAAGAAATATCAAGAAAATACACTATACTAATTGGTTACTGTACTATTTAGATTTTATTTCATTCTTGTTCTATGCTAAATACACATTTCTTTTTATAAACTGCAGGTCTGTACAAACGGAGGAAACTTGGTAATTATCTGTAGCTATTTCTGTACTAATTACTAAGGTCTTCATGATAATTTACATTTTTTTATTATTGTACTAATAATAATTATCCTCGGTAATTGTAGATTGTTGTTTTTTCGATTCAGCCTTGTGCGTTGTTTTTGAGTGCTACTCTGGTATATTTTTTAGTTCGTTTAACCTAATTTACAATGAGTTACATTTGAATAGTATTATCAATGTGTAAACTTACAAATATTTATTATTATTTTATAAATCATAAGTAAAGGATAGTCTAATTTTGTAAAGGATTAAATGGTCGTCATGTTAAAGTCATATGAAGTAATTTACAGGAGTAGGTTCTCTATATCGGCCTTTCTGTTGTTGATTTGAAAGGGTCATCTATCCTGTAATTTTTTGTAAACATAAATATCGTGATTTCGCAATGTGTGATCACATTATATAATTTAGAAATGATCTAGCAGAATAAAGTAATGAAGCAAAAGATGAAATGATTAACTCGACTGGTTTTTCGTTCTGAGAGGAGTCCATGGGACCTTCTAGCTTTCGAATTCATGATCTAACCGGCTAGTAGCTTCTTGGTATCAATTAGCATATTATTGTGTACGAAATTAGACCAAATTTGAACAAAATCAATCGTAAGAATGTAATTCTATTTTCACTTCCATTTTTTAAAACATAGACACACGACATATCAAACATAAGTCTGTGTAAATTAGTTGAAATTTTCATTGATGATTAATGAATGTAATTATTAACTTGTAAAATCTAGCATTAAAGATATCTTAAGCTCAGAAACAAAATAAATATAATCGGATTGATTGCTAATGCCTTACTGAAGGCGCTTGGGTATTTGTAGTTATGCAGAATTAATAAAGTAACTAGTAACAGAAGCCTCAAGGGAAAATGCTTGTTAGGAAATAGTTTTTGCTCAGCATGATTTGCTTGATATTATCGTGTGATTTAATTTCGTTAAGTGATTTCTTTTCATATTTATTTAATAGAATTATGTGACTGAAGAATGTATACAGAATATTCTTTTACAGATGAACTGGCCTAGATATTTACGTGTCTGATATCTGCAAAATTAGATAGTTTGTATTAATACCAACTACGGATACGCCTTGCGAATATTAGGCTCCTTGTAACTGCTATTTGGTATTCATCGAGAAATTGATTTTTTCCGGTGGTTTATGCCCGAGATACGCTAAGCTAGATTTTCAGGCTAAGATACCAAGCTAGAACCTGGGTATTACTATCTCATCCTTGTCACCACTGTTATATCAAAGGCACGTGTACTCTGCACGACGTTTATTCCGGGAATAACTGAGATACAAGTAGGCACTTAAAACTAACATACACAACAGTTTCCTAAAATAATATTGTATAGTAAAATAGAAAAATTGTGCTTTCTGACCCTAGCTCCGTTTACACAAAGCCAGAGGTTCTAGCTTGTTACCTTACTAACACTTACTTGCTATCTTAGCTTGAAAAACTAGCCTCATGAATCTCGTGCAGTACCGAATGATAAATAAACTAATTCTTCTAAGACACTTGAGTGACTTTGAATGGTGCGTGGTGGGCGATCTCTTTGGTGGGTCACCAAAAACAAGTGGGTAGCAGGTACGGACAACTTGTAGTGACTGCAGTCGGAGAGCGATGTTGTATCTACAAAAGTTGACCTTTAAAATCAAAGATTTCAATAAACACTTCAACCTTTTTTAGTGTCGCACTGCTGCGCATAAGTACTATCTCAACTATCTTAGGAGTATTTAGGCCTTAATCCACATACGCTGGCCAAGTGCGGGAATGAAGGACTCATCATATGTATCTTTGTGCCTTTTCAAATAAAAAAAACTCGTGACTTTATATTTGAAAAGACGAGACCGATACCGAGTCACTATTACTCGCTGCATCACCGCTGCTCCGCTCTGCCATCGTTGCTCCAATACTGGAAAGGATTGCATTTATGTAATTTAAACTTGTTACAACACAGATTTCCACTTCCAAAACAGTTTTATTGAAACCATTTATGTTAGAAACATTGCAATCTATATATGTGTCACGAACCGGTTCATCAACTTTTCTTAATGTTGTTAAATTATATAATAATCGATACAAGGCTATGTCACTATCAATATAATGCCTATTGTTTCTTTTCTTCATAGTTTATAATTAGTATTAATAATAATTTTCGTAAGTACCTATATCCTATAGTTTAAAAATATGTATTATTTTTTAGTGTATACGTGGCCATGCATCGTAACTCTGTTTTTAGGTTAAGTACCTTCTTATTTCCTATATACTCGTAGCTTAACCTACCATTTATAATATTTAATAAACCAATAATATAAGTACTGAACTATTTAAAAGCCATATTAAATCTTGACATAGTGGCTCATGACGTTACAACGTTATTGTGTTTATTTAATAATGTATTACTTATCAGCAGTATTATAATTGTATTGACCCTTTCCCAACCCTAACATCCATTTATGACAAGTTTTCAAATGCAACCTCCGTGGTTGCAATTTCCTTATTATGGCAACTTTGAACCAATTAAATTCTGTTTCTCTCTCACAGTTTTAGTACAGTTAGTGCGAGAGGGACGACATGATCGTATGATCCGTCATTCGAGTTCTATTGCGAATCCGTGCGTTTACGTCAAATTATGAAAACAAATCTACTTTGATTGCTTTTTTTCAAAGAATACTGTTATTTCTACGGGATAAATTGTTGATATTCATTTTGTGAATTAAACACAGTGTTTTCAGTGTAAATTTAAGTTAAAAAATGTATCAAGGCATGAACGGATTATATTCTGATACTCCATACAGGTTAGTTAGAAATTAATAAAAAAAATACTATTATTTTTTAAATGATTTAAAAAAGGCTATTTTTATTTTTGTTTCGCGGTAAAGTGACAAAACTGCCGCGTATTTGTGTGATTTTAAACTAGTAATTATTCTTCATAATACGTGTGTCGTTATTAAAGTATGCCACAAACTGTTTTCACTTAAATTTCTCTAATTAGAATTATGTTATTGCTATTTAGATATTTAAAACGTATTAAATCAGTGTCGAGAAAGTTATTTACATGTGTTTTGTGCAATGATGATCATATAAATTAAATAATAATGGAATACTTTGGTGTGATAAGTACCTGCTTTAAAAGGTATGATTTAATTTAAATTTATTTGGCTTACATTTAATGTAAATTATACTTGAGAGTTTTCGTGTAGTTCAGCCATATTATAAATGTATTCTATAGAGGCCTAGGACTCTATAAATATTAAGGGACACTAAATATACTTCAGTAAGATTTGAAATGAAGTTAATAATGTACTTTAGTTACTATTATGTGATTATAAAGTGCACCATCTGTTTATATCGCTGCGAGACTTAATTGATTCAGGGGAATACACATACATTTTCTTCTGTTATTATCTTGTAATGACTTACGAGTTAGAGTTAGCTTTTAAACTTTATCCTATTGTACTTAAAGCTAGGTCTTATTAGCAAGTAGTTACCATGGAAGACACTTTATTAAATATTTGAATCTATGTCTTACACAATTCTCCAACAAGTGGATAGTGTATTGTTAGTGTACCAACGAATGTACCAATATACTTATGTGAAACATTTTTTTTTTGCACATCCACTGGAACCTTGTTACTATGTCGGCTAATAACCACCTACTTGGTATTACCTAACAATAATATTCTGGGATATAATCTGTCACAATCATACTGTTATCTGATCCCAAACTAAACAGAGCTATTAATCATACTGTGCTTGCATTATGAAAACCTACTCCAATTATGTGCGGTACATCTATTAGTTCATTTTGTTCAGCACTGCTGTGCCAACTTGCATATTTTCAAGGGGCATTGTGATAGTAATCTTATCTAGCCTTATTAAGGCTATTACTAGTCTAAGTCAATTAACCAGGTATACAGGAGATTTTATAGTTCAGAAGTATATTACAAACACAAGTGCATTCTGTATTCGTTTCACTCAGAATTGTGTGGTGCGAATTGGCAACACAACTGGTGAATGATCAGGCTCAGAACCGATGCATTGGAGTATTATACCAATAACTTCCTGGGTCTGGACGACTGCTGAGAAATAGGAAAGTCTGGACATTGGTTTTGGTCTGGCGTGCGGTTTAATATACCCATAACCCCAGAGGGTAGAGGCAAACACTGTATCCCCTAAATAAATTATTAGTAATCATCATTACTAATAATTTATTTCAAGATCTGAGTCGCTTATATTTTTATGGAAAATACATATTTATTTTCTCATGTATTTATAATTTTTCTTTATATTGATGCAGTAAGGTTAACTTTGTTTTTTGGTTGTTTTTCACAGGCCGTCTATGTCACAGGGTACTGTGATCCACAGTCAGAGGTTCCAAGAAAAAGACTTCACTGTTGCCACTCCTGAGGAGTTTGTGAGAAGATTTCAAGGCACCAAGCCTATAAATAAGGTAATGTTCCACTTTCAGTCCCCATATTTATCCATATAGTAAAATTCTGATCATATGTACAGGTAAACTGTTGATGCTGATTGAACGGTCACGCACCGATGCACTGTCGTATCAGCTGTGAGTTTGTTAGGGTAATTCACTAATATCACGCCGCGCGGTTTTATCGACGTTATTACGAATAAATCATCCATAATTTACTGATTTTGTCGAATAAAAAATGAAAAGAAGTATTGAACATTTAATGTAATATGTGTTCTATTACTGATACAAAACTATAAAAAAATTCAGCACTTGTTGGGAAGTGGGATAGCATGCAGTAAGATTGTGATAACTACACTTTATATAAACATTGAAATAATATAGCGTTATTCATTGCAGGTTCTCATCGCCAACAACGGTATCGGTGCTGTAAAATGCATGCGGTCAGTGAGAAGATGGTCCTACGAGATGTTCAAGAACGAGCGAGCTGTGCGCTTTGTGGTTATGGTGAGATTTTGTAATATTACTCATCGTCACATAGATAAATTATCTCCTCCTACTCGTATTTTGGCTACGAAGGCCCGGAAGCTCTGAGCAAGGAATGCAATAGATATTTTCGTGCAAAATGTTTGTGTACAACCACTGACAAGGACTAGATACCACTTTATTCAAGTTTGTTCAAGTTTTTGCCCATTATAGTGGTACAACATAAGCGAGTGCAGGGTCCTAACTGAGTGGTGTCTAGTACCTTCACGTTGGAGATCGATGAGGCGAGAATTTTCCTTGATAATGTCCTGGAATTAGCGAGATTGACCAAACAAACTTTTCAGCTTTCAACTTTAGATATTTATTATGTTTGTAGGTGACACCGGAGGACTTGAAAGCGAACGCAGAGTATATCAAAATGGCGGATCATTACGTCCCTGTGCCGGGTGGATCTAATAACAACAACTATGCTAATGTGGAGCTGATTGTTGATATCGCTGTGAGGACGCAAGTGCAGGTACGTTAGATAATTTAAGCCTATATCAATTTGGTTAAGCCAGTATCAAGTTGATTCAATCCAATACGAAGCTAAAATCTAAATATATAAAAGAAGAAACTGACTAACTGACTGACTGACTGACATATCAACGCAGAGCCCAAACCACTGGGTTTGGAGACTCCAAATTTGGTACATAGGTTCCTGATGGGGTCTAGGGGTGCATTAAGAAAGGATTTTTCAAGACTCGCCCTTTAAGGGGGTGAAACGGGGTTCCAAAGTTTGTATGGAGAAACAAGATTACTGAGATCAATTTCGCGGGCGAAGCCGCTGGCGCAAGCTAGTTAAATCATAATTAAACCTAATTAAATTTCGAAAAAACTTACACACACTGTAATACAAGCCAGTAAAAAAACACGAAATAACAATAATATCACGATAATTAACCCTACAATATCTTCATTCCAGGCGGTATGGGCTGGCTGGGGTCACGCATCAGAAAACCCGAAGCTTCCAGAACTTCTGCATCGCGCAGGCGTTGTGTTCATAGGACCACCGGAGAAAGCGATGTGGGCGTTAGGCGATAAGATCGCTTCGTCTATTGTAGCTCAGACTGCTGATATACCTACTTTACCGTGGAGTGGCAGTGGTGAGTATAGATTTGCAAGTGTCCAGTTTGATATTATTGACTCTAGAGAATCCAAATTTTGCACATAGGTTCCGTATGAGTTTTAGGGCAGAATTTTTTAAAACTTACCCCGTGTGGTGGGGTGGGTGAAACAGAGACCTAGAGAAGCTGGTTACTACATAAACTCCAATATGTTAATACAGTCTGTCAGATCTCTTTATAATCGTAACGGTTTATCCAAAAATTTGACAGTTTCGAGGCGTTATAGTGCAACTTACTCTAAAGGCCTGTTCATATGCATTGTAAATGTTGTACATTTTTATTTCAGAGCTTAAAGCGGAATATAACACCAAAAAGATTAAAATATCTTCAGAATTGTTCGCCAAGGGTTGTGTTACGACTCCAGAGCAGGGTCTTCAGGCTGCGCACAAGATAGGTGAGTTATTTTCAACATCAGCATTTCCCTTGTCTCTTACCCATTACTATTGTGGTCGGCTCCCAGTCTAACCTGATGCGGCTAGCTACCAGAATTAAACGAGCGACTGCCATCAGACCTCGAAACCCATAGGGAACCAGTAGCTACACAAGGCGTCAGATTATATTCGGTTTCTGACTGTTTTAAATGACAACCGGGACCGATGACTTAACGTGCTCTCCCGAGGCATGTAGGTTAGACCCTCAACCGACAGGACACATAAAACAAATCTTTATTGTTACACAAAGAATGTCCTGGGCGGGAATAGAACCTGCGACTTCCCGGGCACAGTGTAATCCAATCGGACGGTTTACATTGCTCGACTACCGAGGTCGTCCTTAATCCACGCACGCTGGCCAAGTGCGGGTTAGTGAATGTGACATGTCATGTGTGTTATGTAATTTTGTTTTCAGGGTTCCCTGTGATGATTAAGGCGTCAGAAGGTGGCGGTGGTAAGGGTATCAGGAAGGTGGAAAACCCTGATGACTTCAGCAACATGTTTAGACAGGTTTGTTCATATTTACAGCCCTAAAATCGTTCCAATTTGCAAATAAAATACGTTAACCGAACCGAAACTTTAAGTGGTCAAGCAGCAGAGGCGATTTTTGAACTGATTTTTCACTACATGTTATGAACTGTAACTTTACACTATATTTAGAATGTAAAATTCTCATCCATATTATATGTAGTATATTACCAGTTATCTGGTTTCCACAGTACAAGCTCTGCTTAGTTTGGGATCAGATGACCGTGTGTGTTAATGTCCCACTATATTATATTATTTAATATGGCTTGTCCGATTCTTATGAACTTTGCTGGATATATTTATTAGGTCTGTGAAGAGGATGTATACTATCTTTGGGACAAAAATAGTCCTAATAATAGTATATCTATACATAAAAACACATCTTAATACATCTTTATGTTTTGCTATTCTTCTAATGATATATTGAAATCTGAATGACATAAAAAAGCTATTCTAAGCTTAAGCATCGTTTATAAAGGAGCAAATATCCAGCAAATTCATCTGTTGCTTTAAGTATCCTGAAAATCTGGTTGTTCCTTTAAAATATTCAGAAAATTCGTCTATTTCTTTAGGTAATCAGAAAATTTAGCTATTTCTTGAAAAAATACAATATCCAGCTGTCTCATTCTATATTCAGAAAATCTGTTTTATTACAATAATAAGATGGTCAATAATAATCAATTTTCAATCAAAAAAGACCTTTGATTTTATGAAAACCTAAATACGAACTATTGCTCTCTTTTGCTTTGTATTAACAAACACTGGTGCTACAGGCTATATTAGATTTTTTTAATGTAACCTTGTTGCTTTAAATCATTTAGTTGTATTCTAGGTGCAAGCTGAAGTACCCGGATCACCAATATTTGTGATGAAATTAGCCAAATCTGCTCGCCATTTAGAGGTCCAGTTGCTGGCTGATCAATATGGTAAGATTGGTTTTAATGTAAGATATATGTGAGGAAAAAAATCTACTCAGTTTTAGCAGAGGGTATCTCGGTAGTTGCCGCGTCATTTACTGCACTTTAGTAAAAGTAATTCGTCGATTTTAAGTAGACCTACAAAGATATTTTATGACGGAACTGCCTTTTTTGCATTTCTATTGCGGTCGGCTCCCAGTCTAACCTGATGCGGCTAGCTACCAGAATTATACGAGCGATTGCCATCAGACCACGAAACCCGTAGGGAACCAATAGCCGAGATGGTTAGACCAGGTTTTAGATTATATAAGGCTTTTGACTACCTGTAACAATTGTCATAGATGTGTTAAATGACAACCGGGACTGATGTCTTAACGTGTTCTCCGAGGCACTGAGAGTGTTTACTAAAATTTGTTTAGTTGGTTGGCACATCCCCTTCTCAATACATCAGCTGTAATTTTATACTGTTATCGCGTCCGTCTTTGAAATCAGCTGTCACTCGAAAATGTTAACTATGAACGAACGAATGAACACCGAGCGGGTGAAGCAGCCATCTTAGAAGTGCTGACACTTTGTGTTGGACGGTTGCATCGTCGGGAAGTGCGGTTTAATCTAGTGTAATCTTAGCGATCTGTAATTATCTGGTAGAATTAATGATTTTGCTATCGAGAGATCGGGGTGAAGTGATATTTGCCGTAGTTATGTTATTGGAATACCGTCATCTAACCCGATAATTGACGCTTACCTAAAGTTGTCCAATAATCCTGATTTTTGTCGAAAGCCTTAAAGTTTATTTTCTAAAAGTTAGCGTACTGGTTAAAATGTTTACGTGTGTACAATGTATTATTTTTATTTAAGGTAACGCTATCTCCTTATTCGGTCGTGATTGTTCCATTCAACGACGTCATCAGAAGATTATTGAAGAGGCTCCAGCGGCTGTCGCTAAACCTGACGTCTTCATAGAAATGGAAAAAGTGAGTTCATTCCTTCTTTGTCAGATTGGCGGCAGATTTTGTGTTTCGTTTCATATCGTATTGGTAGAAGTACTAAATCGTTTTGCTCCGCTACTAAATACTACTAAAACAGTACTAAATATTAAAGCAAGTTTCATTTGATTTTATGACAGCCCACCCGAGTTTTTGACGAACACTGTTTTCCGTAATTTATCTTGTAAATGAAACAATTTTTCGTGATTGGACTGTTGCCACTATCGGTGCGTGCCAGCTACCGGCGGTATTACGATACTCGGTTCCCTGCAGCGCAATATTATATATATTTACGGTCTTATTCATAAAAATCATAAGACTCTTTAGTTATAATGGACTTTGTCTCTTCCTTATTAAAAAAAAAAAAGAAATTTATTAATACAAAACAAAAGACAAATGTAGTATAAATGTCAAGGTGACAGACTAAGTCAAACAAATTATTAACCTCTTTTATCTATATTGAGCTTGTATTACGTTTATGAATACGGGAGTTAAGTTTCATATATTGTATGGGCCTTGTAAAATAAAAAATAAAAACTACTTTTTAATGGATTTTGTCGCGGTTTATTTTAGATTTTAAATCCAGCTGTTTCATAGTCTTTTCAGACTTCATGTTCACGGGTGGACTGAGGTATTTGATGTCCAAAAATATTAATCACAATTATTACTGACTACCTCCAAACATTAATATATAAGTTGCGTTCCGATTTAAGCAAACTGAGCTCACAGTGTCTTGAATTCTGAGAACATGAAAACAAAAAAAAAACAAACCCGTGAACATGAAATCTGAAAAGACTTTCAAACGTCGGGATCTAAAATCTAAAATAAACCGCGATAAAATCCGTTAAAAAGTAGTTTTATTTCAATGTGTGATATTCGCGTAAATCTAAGACAATACTAAAAAAATATTTTTTTTCCAGGCCGCAGTTCGACTAGCTAAAATGGTGGGTTACGTAAGCGCTGGGACAGTTGAGTACTTGTATGAACCGGCTACTGGACAGTACTATTTCCTGGAACTGAACCCGAGACTTCAAGTGGAACATCCTTGCACTGAGATGGTGGCTGACGTCAACCTACCTGCTGCTCAGTTACAGGTATGAAGATATTAGTAATATTCCTCTTCTAGTAATTTAGATATGGCGGCCAGTTTGAGCTGACTAGCTGCAGTACGCAGGAGATATAGTCCATATAGTGTGTGTGTATATAAGTGCACTCTTTGTTTTCATCACTCTAAGAGTCTACGGGGGCGGGCTAAAACGACCCGTGAAAGCTCGGGCGCAGTACCGACGGCTTAACCGATCAGGGGAACCAACAAATTTTGACTACAAACTTTTTCTATCCTATAATAGGCTAGCGCTGGACCACAACTCGCCTGTTGCTAAGCAATGATGTAGTCTACGATGGAATGTGCTTACCCAGTAAAAACAGAGATACCGGCAGTGAATTCCACAACTTGGCATATCACACCGTAAAAGTGGCAACGAAGCACTTTCTGCCTACACCTGGAAATTCCATTGAATTTTTACTCTTGAGAAATTCTGGAAACAAACATTCGTGGTCATAAATTAACAAATAATTTCCTTTACAGATTGCCATGGGCTTACCCCTATATCACATTAAAGACATTCGTCTATTATACGGGGAATCACCTTGGGGCCTTACTCAAATAGAATTCGACGAGCCCAAACAGAGACCCTCGCCTTGGGGACATGTTATTGCTGCTAGGATCACTTCTGAGAACCCTGATGAAGGTAACAATTAGATAAATGCTCTTCTAGCTGTTTTTCTCTGGCTGCTAGTCTAAGCTGGCTAAGCAGGTGCGCTGGAGATGTTACAGTGCACAACTGTGTGCGCAAACGCAGCTTTACTTACATATTTTGACTATGTATTCCGTATGTGTGCAGGGTTCAAGCCATCATCAGGCACTGTGCAGGAGCTGAACTTCCGCTCGTCGAAGAACGTGTGGGGATACTTCAGTGTAGCTGCATCAGGTGGTCTCCATGAGTTTGCGGACTCACAGTTCGGACACTGCTTCTCTTGGGGAGAGACCAGGGAACAGGCCAGGGAGTCAGTACATACATATTACTACAATTTTTTTTGGCGGTTCTGTATCGTAATAGAGAACATTTCCATTAATTGTTCAATACTTTTTTTATTTCATTTTCAATCAGCAAATTATGGACGATGTATTCGTAACAAGATCGATAAAAGCGCGTGGTGTAAAATTAGAGGTCAGTGACCGCACAGTTGATAAGGCGGGAAGAGGGTGACCGTACCCTTAGTATCCTTACAATTTTAATAGACATATGCAGGTTTGGTCTTTTGTGCAACCTTGGCGCCTGGCGTCACATTGTGGGAATATGGACATTGCTGAAAATCATTGTTGTGGGTCGCCTCTAGTAGGCACTCACAGCGTTTACTGAGCAATGTACATGTTTGACACTGGTGGGTCACACTTACTCTTTGTTTTTTATTTTTTCTTTTTAACTGTCTCTATTTATTTTTTTCTCTTTTCATATGTTTTTTTTTATCATTTGATTCTGCATGTCCTGTCTCTGTCAAATAAATGTTTTTCTTTCTTTATATAATATTTTCTCATCATAAACGTCTTTCGTTAGCGATCACTTCATTTTATAGTCCTACTAGCGGGCCCGGCAGACGTCGTTCTGCCCGGTAAAGCAGTGCCATCTACCGGGTCTCAGACCTACCGAATATAACCAATAATAAATTAATAGGTATCTAACCCGGTTCTCGGCACTTCTTCGCTTTCTAAATTATTATTTTTTTATTTTTCTCTGCGTAAGAACCATCCTTGTACATAAAGGAATATTTAAAAAAAAGAATTAGCGAAATCGGTGCAACCGTTCACGCGTGATGTCGTGACAACGGAAAACGGGTTTCATTTTTATATATATTTTATAGTACTAAGATATAAAAATAAATAATACGCGTCTATTTAACTTTGTTTATGATAATATTCTCAAAAATGTAGTCCTTATGGCCTAAGACCTGTCCCACCGTACTTTAACCTTCTGTCACAGTATAGTATTTAGATTAAATTGTATACCCTATAGGTTAGGAAATGCTAATTCATTTCGGCGTAGACGTACTAAATAAACTTTTCTATATTCGTGAACCGGGACACCTAAACTGTCTTTGATCCCGCACGAATATAATTAGAAAAATAACGGGAGGAGTGAGAAAGTTAGATTTATAATATTTAGTACTAGCTTCCGCCCGCGGCTTCGCCCGCGAAATTGATCTCACTAATCTTGTTTCTCCATACAAACTTTGGAACCTCGTTTCACCCCCTTAAGTTTTGAAAAATCCTTTCTTAGTGCACCCCTAGACCCCATAAGGAACCTGTGTGCCAAATTTAGAGTCTCCAGACCCAGCGGTTTGGGCTCTGCGTTGATATGTCAGTCAGTCAGTTTCTTCTTTTATATATTTAGATGGAGTAAAAATGTACCTCTCATTTCCCAGGAACTTGGTGATAGCTCTAAAGGAGTTAAGCATTCGCGGTGACTTCCGTACCACAGTGGAGTATTTAATTACGTTGTTGGAGACACCCGCTTTCCAGGACAATAATATTGACACCAGCTGGCTTGACGCGCTCATCGCTGAAAGGGTAAGCAGGGGTAAAATATTTAGATTTAGCACTTTAAGGCGTGCTTCGCTTAGTAAAGGCAAAGTTCCGGGTTCGATTCCCAGGTCAAACAAAATACTTGTAATATACCTAAAAAAAAAATTAGTTTCTCCTCGAAGTTTGGAATTGTATCCAATGAATGAATGGCGATAGGCTCGGCCCCTGTTACCTGTGGGACTTAAACATAGCCAATGATATGTGGATGATATTCATCTCTGTCTACACCTTCGCGTAATACAATTAAATGTCGCAGGAGGCAGGTCGGTAGGACTCCTTGAGCATATAGGTTCATCTAGTTCAGACAAAAATAAAAATAATAATAATAAAATAATAATAAAAATAATTCAGCAAATAATAATCCTACAATACAAAAAATAGGCGTCTCTCGGCGTGACGTCACGCGCTGAGGGCGTCTCTCGGCGTGACGTCACGCGCTGAGAGCTCCTCTCGGAGTGACGTCACGCGCTGAGGGCGTCTCTCGGCGTGACGTCACGCGCTGAGGGCGTCTCTCGGCGTGACGTCACGCGCTGAGGACGTCTCTCGGCGTGACGTCACGCGCTGAGGGCGTCTCTCGGCGTGACGTCACGCGCTGAGAGCTCCTCTCGGCGTGACGTCACGCGCTGAGGGCGTCTCTCGGCGTGACGTCACGCGCTGAGGGCGTCTCGGCGTGACGTCACGCGCTGAGGGCGTCTCTCGGCGTGACGTCACGCGCTGAGAGCTCCTCTCGGCGTGACGTCACGCGCTGAGGGCGTCTCTCGGCGTGACGTCACGCGCTGAGAGCTCCTCTCGGCGTGACGTCACGCGCTGAGGGCGTCTCTCGGCGTGACGTCACGCGCTGAGGGCGTCTCTCGGCGTGACGTCACGCTGAGGGCGTCTCTCGGCGTGACGTCACGCGCTGAGGGCGTCTCTCGGCGTGACGTCACGCGCTGAGAGCTCCTCTCGGCGTGACGTCACGCGCTGAGGGCGTCTCTCGGCGTGACGTCACGCGCTGAGAGCTCCTCTCGGCGTGACGTCACGCGCTGAGGGCGTCTCTCGGCGTGACGTCACGCGCTGAGGGCGTCTCTCGGCGTGACGTCACGCGCTGAGAGCTCCTCTCGGAGTGACGTCACGCGCTGAGGGCGTCTCTCGGCGTGACGTCACGCGCTGAGAGCTCCTCTCGGCGTGACGTCACGCGCTGAGGGCGTCTCTCGGCGTGACGTCACGCGCTGAGGGCGTCTCTCGGCGTGACGTCACGCGCTGAGGGCGTCTCTCGGCGTGACGTCACGCGCTGAGAGCTCCTCTCGGAGTGACGTCACGCGCTGAGGGCGTCTCTCGGCGTGACGTCACGCGCTGAGGGCGTCTCTCGGCGTGACGTCACGCGCTGAGGGCGTCTCTCGGCGTGACGTCACGCGCTGAGGGCGTCTCTCGGCGTGACGTCACGCGCTGAGAGCTCCTCTCGGCGTGTCGTCACGCGCTGAGGGCGTCTCTCGGCGTGACGTCACGCGCTGAGGGCGTCTCTCGGCGTGACGTCACGCGCTGAGAGCTCCTCTCGGCGTGACGTCACGCGCTGAGGGCGTCTCTCGGCGTGACGTCACGCGCTGAGGGCGTCTCTCGGCGTGACGTCACGCGCTGAGAGCTCCTCTCGGCGTGACGTCACGCGCTGAGGGCGTCTCTCGGCGTGACGTCACGCGCTGAGGGCGTCTCTCGGCGTGACGTCACGCGCTGAGGGCGTCTCTCGGCGTGACGTCACGCGCTGAGGGCGTCTCTCGGCGTGACGTCACGCGCTGAGGGCGTCTCTCGGCGTGACGTCACGCGCTGGGGGCGTCTCTCGGCGTGACGTCACGCGCTGAGAGCTCCTCTCGGCGTGACGTCACGCGCTGAGGGCGTCTCTCGGCGTGACGTCACGCGCTGAGGGCGTCTCTCGGCGTGACGTCACGCGCTGAGAGCTCCTCTCGGCGTGACGTCACGCGCTGAGGGCGTCTCTCGGCGTGACGTCACGCGCTGAGGGCGTCTCTCGGCGTGACGTCACGCGCTGAGAGCTCCTCTCGGCGTGACGTCACGCGCTGAGGGCGTCTCTCGGCGTGACGTCACGCGCTGAGGGCGTGTCTCGGCGTGACGTCACGCGCTGAGGGCGTCTCTCGGCGTGACGTCACGCGCTGAGGGCGTCTCTCGGCGTGACGTCACGCGCTGAGGGCGTCTCTCGGCGTGACGTCACGCGCTGAGGGCGTCTCTCGGCGTGACGTCACGCGCTGAGGGCGTCTCTCGGCGTGACGTCACGCGCTGAGGGCGTCTCTCGGCGTGACGTCACGCGCTGAGGGCGTCTCTCGGCGTGACGTCACGCGCTGAGGGCGTCTCTCGGCGTGACGTCACGCGCTGAGGGCGTCTCTCGGCGTGACGTCACGCGCTGAGGGCGTCTCTCGGCGTGACGTCACGCGCTGAGGGCGTCTCTCGGCGTGACGTCACGCGCTGAGAGCTCCTCCCGGAGTGACGTCACGCGCTGAGGGCGTCTCTCGGCGTGACGTCACGCGCTGAGGGCGTCTCTCGGCGTGACGTCACGCGCTGAGAGCTCCTCCCGGAGTGACGTCACGCGCTGAGGGCGTCTCTCGGCGTGACGTCACGCGCTGAGGGCGTCTCTCGGCGTGACGTCACGCGCTGAGAGCTCCTCCCGGAGTGACGTCACGCGCTGAGGGCGTCTCTCGGCGTGACGTCACGCGCTGAGGGCGTCTCTCGGCGTGACGTCACGCGCTGAGGGCGTCTCTCGGCGTGACGTCACGCGCTGAGAGCTCCTCCCGGAGTGACGTCACGCGCTGAGGGCGTCTCTCGGCGTGACGTCACGCGCTGAGGGCGTCTCTCGGCGTGACGTCACGCGCTGAGGGCGTCTCTCGGCGTGACGTCACGCGCTGAGGGCGTCTCTCGGCGTGACGTCACGCGCTGAGGGCGTCTCTCGGCGTGACGTCACGCGCTGAGGGCGTCTCTCGGCGTGACGTCACGCGCTGAGGGCGTCTCTCGGCGTGACGTCACGCGCTGAGGGCGTCTCTCGGCGTGACGTCACGCGCTGAGGGCGTCTCTCGGCGTGACGTCACGCGCTGAGGGCGTCTCTCGGCGTGACGTCACGCGCTGAGGGCGTCTCTCGGCGTGACGTCACGCGCTGAGGGCGTCTCTCGGCGTGACGTCACGCGCTGAGGGCGTCTCTCGGCGTGACGTCACGCGCTGAGAGCTCCTCCCGGAGTGACGTCACGCGCTGAGGGCGTCTCTCGGCGTGACGTCATGCGCTGAGGGCGTCTCTCGGCGTGACGTCACGCGCTGAGGGCGTCTCTCGGCGTGACGTCACGCGCTGAGGGCGTCTCTCGGCGTGACGTCACGCGCTGAGGGCGTCTCTCGGCGTGACGTCACGCGCTGAGGGCGTCTCTCGGCGTGACGTCACGCGCTGAGAGCTCCTCCCGGAGTGACGTCACGCGCTGAGGGCGTCTCTCGGCGTGACGTCACGCGCTGAGGGCGTCTCTCGGCGTGACGTCACGCGCTGAGGGCGTCTCTCGGCGTGACGTCACGCGCTGAGGGCGTCTCTCGGCGTGACGTCACGCGCTGAGAGCTCCTCCCGGAGTGACGTCACGCGCTGAGGGCGTCTCTCGGCGTGACGTCACGCGCTGAGGGCGTCTCTCGGCGTGACGTCACGCGCTGAGGGCGTCTCTCGGCGTGACGTCACGCGCTGAGGGCGTCTCTCGGCGTGACGTCACGCGCTGAGGGCGTCTCTCGGCGTGACGTCTCGCGTTGTGTGCGTCGCTGTCGCTGTACTCGTTATCCGATGTATGTATATAACAATGTTCTTTTTTCTTCCAGGTACAATCAGAAAAGCCAGATATAATGTTAGGTGTGATATGCGGTTCAATTCTCATCGCGGACAGCATTATAACTACGCACTTCCAAGAATTTAAGAGTGCTTTAGAAAAGTAAGTGAACTTATAAAAGAAATTACCTAGAAATATAATTATCAAATTCAAATTAGTTTATTTTATTTATACTTTGAGGTCCATAAAGTGTTAATAACATTTACAAAATACTTATTACAAAAAAAAACAAATAGTATAAATTATTCTACGTATAAGCTCTCTTAAAAACGGAGAGTTTTAGTTCTCCGCCACAGTCTTCAGAACACTGTTGGGACTGCCTCTCCCTTTTCTCAGTAGCGTAACGGTCAAATAAATTGTATATCTGGACGTTTTAGTAGTTATTTAAAACACTATTTATTTTCCTCCAGGGGTCAAATCCAAGGGTCAAGCCAGTTATCCAACTGCGTGGAGGTGGAACTAATTAACTCCGGGTCCAAATACCGGGTGTCCGCGACTAAGTGTGGCCAGACCTCCTACTTCCTCGCTATGAACGGTAGCTTCAAGGAGATTGAGGTTCACAAGCTCACTGATGGAGGTAAATTGATGAATGAATGATGATGTTGATGGATGTCAATGTTTAATAGTGGAAAGTAGAAGCAAAGCTGTTAAATATTGCTGTTAAGTTCTGCCTACATGTGGCCTTTAAGTGTAGCCACTTATTGTCAGCTATGAGGGTAAATTTGTCCATAAAGTCTGACCGGCAATGGCTCGCTCTCCCATTTCGTCATTATGAACGGTAGCTTCAAGAAAATGGATGATCATATAGGTTACTGATGGTATTTCCATCTGAACGTTTTGACTTGACAATTTGTCTAAGGTTTAATCCAAATAGGGACAGTGGAAAACAGCTAATGAGTGTGTGTCTATATTATTTGTCGACCATTGAATGCGGTCAGACCTACTTCCTTGCTAGTAATAGTAGCTTCTAGAATAAAGAGGTCTAAGGGTGGTATTTTGACCACCACTGGTGTTCGCTGAGTGTAGCCACTGAGTGTGTTCGCTGAGTGTGGCTACTGAGTGTGTTCGCTGAGTGCGGCCACTGTGTTCGCATAGTGTGGACATTAATTGTGTTCGCTGAGTGTGGCCACTAAGTGTATTCGCTGAGTGTGGCCACTAAGTGTATTCGCTGAGTGTGGCCACTAAATCTTACTTATGTATCTATTCCAGGCACACTCCTCTCACTAGACGGTGCGTCTTACACCACATATCTAAAAGACGAAGTAGACAAATACCGTATTGTGATCGGTAATCAGACTGTAGTGTTTGAGAAAGAAAAGGATCCGTCAAAGTTACGCGCACCATCTGCTGGGAAGTTGATCAATACTTTAGTAGAGGATGGTGGACATGTGGATAAGGGGCAGCCTTATGCGGAGATTGAGGTTAGTGTGTAGTATAAGTGTTGATTCTCTTGTTCTATAACTTAAACTAAATAACTTAGTAAGAGTAACTAAAAAATGAGCCTCTCCCATCTTGCAGAAATTCCATTTGTAAAGAGAAATTAAATTGCCGCGAGATAGGAGAGGCAAGCTTGCCACAAGGCAACGCATTCCCTGAATCTTTTTATGTTATAATCAAAATGCTTGGCAATATTTTTCATAACTATTCAGTACTGGTTTTCGACGTGACAACGTCTTATAATTCGATGGAGCCGGTAGCACGCACTCATGCGGCGTTACCTCGCTCTGAGGCTAGAAGTGCAAGCGAGAGCGCGAAACGGGCGACAAAGAGGCACAATCTGCCTCCGCGTTCGGCAGCGTTCGACATCTGTCTCTCTCCTACTTGAGTGAGCGATAGTATTTTCTTATGACGTTGTCACGTTCAACTATCGTCAGTAAACCGACTTTACAGACTACTGATTTTTTTTTAATTTGTGACGCTCGCTGGTATGTACACTAAACTATTAGCTTTTACATTTTTTTAGAACATAAAGACACTTTCATTGATAAACAATTTAAACAAACTAAATAACAACTCAACACTAACCTAAATAAAGAAATAAACTAACTAATGCCTAATTTAAACTAACACATCAAAAAATCTTCGGCATCGTTATCTTCCGGGAAAGTACCCAGAAGACTAGCAGATTTTTGATTATATTGCATAAATTATTTGTTCGCATAAATAGTCTTGTTTAGTTCTGTAATACAAGTTTTTATAGAAAAAATAATAATTTGGACAAGAGATATTGTCAAAAAATGTTCGTAGACGCCATTTTTTCAAAATGGTGGCGTTAGCTATCAAGATACGAGTTGTTAAAGTAAAAATTCAGAGAGAGAGTACATCGCAATCTTTAATGTTGCCAATATTCAAGACATTATATAAAATAAAATAAAAATTAAATTCATTTAATTCAGGTAACATTGAACCCATACAATTAGAAATAAATAGTGAAAAAATAAATAAAATGCAAATTATATATAAATGTCCGTCACTCTACCCAGCACTGTAAATGACATGTCTGCCACAGCAGTGCCGGATATAGTGGCAGTCCACACGGTCAGCAATCATCGCCAGGACGGCACCAGGGACTGCACCTCTTGCGCATAGTTGCGTGGAAGCAATCTGTGCGCGCCGCTGCAAACATTCCTGATGCGCTGCAGAATCGGGGCAGCCCCAACACCGCCCTGAAAGCGTTATTGTATTGCACGCGAAGGGCGCTGTAACATCTTTGCGAATACGTAGCCCACAGGCTGCACGTGTACAGCGATGTGCAGTACGCTCTGAAAAGCGTAACCTTCACCACACGTGAACATCGCGCAAACCTGCGTGCCAACATATTCGCTCGGACTGACAGCGCCCTTCTCTCCCTTTCAATATCGGCATTATCCCTGAGGCCAGCGGTGACTATATGCCCTAAGTATTTAAATTGGTCCACTCAATCCATTTTCATTAATTCTCGTAAAATATTAAGGCGTCTTTCGCTCCAAATGAATGGGCTATATATACAGAACAAGAGAATCGGCGATATTGTTTAATCAAGTTTAACAAAAATATCTAAATAATTAAATAAAAATTAAATTAAATATGTATTATTCAGGAGAGGCGCAGCAGTGAAATGATCTGGCTAATAATAATAGTAGTTAAAATAATGTGCGTTATTTGTGATCAGGTGATGAAAATGGTGATGACCCTGTCAGCTCCAGAGTCTGGCAAGGTGACCTGGAGTCTGCGACCTGGCGCTGTACTGGATATGGGCTCGCTTATTGGTACCCTTGGTGAGTATAGGCTACTTTAATATAGGTACTCTACGTGGGTGTTTAGGCCCCTTCTGGGTTTTAAAGGTGGGTGGTGAAAGACCCAGAGAAAATTAGGGGCCTATGAGAAGTTTCATAGAGGACTTCTTTTTCCTTACTTAAGAGGTGTTGTTTGTCTTCAGTCTGGGTGTAATCATATATATTATGTAAATCAGCGAGTTTACCATTACCAGATACAACTCATTACCTTTGCATCTCGATGGGACACAAATTAACACCACAGAAAGCTTATCAATATCTCTGCCAATAATTACAGCACCTCCCTAATCACAAATATTCACAAAATATTTGAATGGAAATAGATTTCTTTTTTTGCGCGGACAAATTCAGTTTGCACACACCACGTGCTCACCCAACCGACCCCACAGACATTATCCCCTTATGTAACAATGACAATCACAGACAACCAACCTGAGTAACGTTGACATCTTGTAAGTTTGACAACTGACAGGCTTTATGCTATCAAAAGTGACTGAAGTGACACTTAACAATCTGTTTAGGCAACAGCTTGCTACGTTTATAAGTTACGCGCTGCGCCATGTATGTATTTACAAAAGAAAAGTAGTATATGTATTGTATAGTATACTAGCTGCGCCAGCGAACTTCGTACCGCGTATTTATTAAAAAAAAAAATCACTTAGGGGTATGAAAAATAGATAGTAGCCGATTCTCAGACCTACTGAATATGCATAAAAAAATTCATAAGAATCGGTCAAGCCGTTTCGGAGGAGTATGGCAACGAAAACTGTGACACGAGAATTTTATATATTAGATTAGTTATCTGGTTACTATAACACGAGCTCTGCTTGGCTTGGAATCAAATCACCGTGTGTGTTAATAAATAAAATAAAAAATAAAAAATTTAGTGGGACACTAATTGACATAGCCATCTGATCCCAAACTAAGCAGAGCTCATACTATGGGAAACAGATAACTGGTAATATACTACATACTAATACTTTTCTTTTGTAAATACATACTTAATAAATATAGATAATTACACCCTGACTCAAGACAAACAGACATGTTCATCACACAAATGTCTGACTTGTGTGGGAATCGAACTTACGACTTGCGGCGTGAAAAGCAAGTATCTTACCGACCACGCTACCGGTCCGCCAATGTCCCACAATATTATTATATCATTATATTTCAGAACTGGACGACCCATCATTAGTGACTACAGCTCAGCCGTACAAAGGGCAGTTCCCTCTAGAAGAGAATCAGCCTGTTTCTGATAAATTGAACCACGCACATAACAAATACAGAGCTATCTTAGAGAATACCTTGGCTGGTAAGTGATATATACTTTTTGGAATTAAGTTGTTTTAGCTGGCCTACAGTCACAGACTAGATACAAGTATCGGCACGTGAGTCTAGCGCTGAACGAAGTATGGAGGGGATAGCTGCGCATGTGTACTAACGCGCACACATTTATTACTCTAGCAATTAATTATTTTATTGAATGGATAACAAAACGGTTATCAAGAAATTCAATTAAAAATCTTCAACAATAATGATATGTACCTATTACATGTTACATTAATATTGAATACTAATAATTTTAATAATAGTAAATATCAATGAAAATATTTTCTTAAACTTAACAAATAATTAACTGCGATAACAATAAAACTTTGAGCGCGAATGTACAACAGAAGTGAGCGGAGCGTCGTAGGAATGCGGGGAACAAAACTCGACTGGAGAGCCAATGAGCGCTTACGCACTCCGCCCGCATACCGTTCACCCCCCTGTGATACCGAATTTTCGACTTCTGCCGATACTTGTACCTACATTACCTACTACACGCCACTTTGTTCAAATATTGTATGTATACTTCGTTTTTCCTTACCGTGCCAAAAAGATAAACAAAGCTTCAGTTTTCGTATCACTTTAGAATATCACGATTTTTTCAATCAACCACACTATGTAACGACTTAAAACTGTCTTAATCCATTGAGTAAACACTTTAACTATGGAATTAACTGAAAAATGTTTTAAATCAACCAGTTAAATACGAATTATTGATAAAATTCTAAACACATTCCAAAATTTATGACCACAGGTTATGCAAGGACACGGCCTGTTTGACATTTTTATATTTTTTAAATTAGAGTGTGGACATAGATTTTTATGGATTCGATAACCATAGATTTAGGAAGAACTGAGTGAATGATATCCAGTCAAATGAAAATGTGATGTTTAATGTGATTGTACTTTAATGTAAAGTATTGTCTTAAATTATTTTATTAGTGGATAACATACTGTCTTCTATAAATATGAGAATTTTGTTTTTTAACCATGTAACTGACGCTGTATGAAATTGAGTGCATATTAAATATAATTAGTTGTATCGTATCGTCGCTCATTAAAATGTTCTAAACGATCATTTAAATAAAACAATCTGTGCTTCCCTTGGTCACGCCATTACTTGAGAACATTTACACCAAAATGGGTAATTTAAGTATTTAAGTACCTAGATTTCAAATTTACTCAGAAGTTTGAAAAAACAAACATTTGAATCATTCAAAAATAGGCAATATTTTAAAAGATCTTGTCCTTAACAGTTTATTACATGGTAAGGCTGTAGTCAATTTATCGGTATTCGGTATCGGTCGTCAAAGTGCGGCCCGCATTCGATATTTCTGCAGCCCGCGACAAACCAAACAATTTTAGTAGATAACAGCCTCGATGTCCAACAAAAATGCTAATGCTAAGTTTGTCGTCTGTTATTTTCATTAATACCAGCAAGAAAAGTTTAAAAATAATCTTAATAGTATATGATTCAAATTAAATCAAATTCTTTATTTGCTAATTATTTGATTGTCAGGTGGTTCACCAGTATTCAATTTTCGTTATCACCAACGAAATATGCAGTGCTCGCTTCGCTTGCGTTTTCATTTATTTATTTTATTTTCCATTTCCTTTTTTGCTAACGATAGTTTTGGGCTCGCTTTTCTCGCACTATTAAGACTTTTAAGAGTCATCCTGCATCCGCATTAACCTACTCAGATTCACTATCAGATTATTGATTAATAAAAAAATTAACAAAATAGCTTGTTAAACCCCTCATCTTAATTTTGGTAATTGGCCAAAAAAAGAGGAAAATATCAAAGAAGTCGTTGAAACGTATGGTTTGTTCTTTTTTTAATATTTTCATATTTTTTAAACATTTATAATATTTTCTGTCTTCAACAATTTATTTGGGATACAACTGTATTATTTTATTCCAGTGTTTTATTAATGTAAAGCTTCTTGGTTCCGAATAGTGAATGATTAGAAATCTATTCAGTCATTCTTTTAACAAATCATTAAATGTATTCAATCATGGTGGCCCTACCCTAAAAATATAGTCTCTGGTCACGAGGCGGCCATATTTGTTGACATAATATGCATCCTAAGGAAAAATAGACTTTAATTGTGATCGTCATCAGTTGGCGGGGTATCGGGGAAGAAGCTAATACTGATTGGTTCATTCAAGTTCTTGTCCTTGAATAAACCAATCAAAACCAGCTTGTGGTCTGGTCATAAAATATATAATGATAAAAGTGGTACTTTTTTGTCCAATTGTATTTTTTTGTTGTGAATAAATGTCTTCAAAAAACAAATTAAAATACGCATTACTTTATGCTAGTTAACTTAGTTCCAACTTATTTCCACATACTTAGTTTTTACAAGTTTTTTTTTTATTTCACGAGTCTTGGTGTTGCTTAATCAAGTGTTCGATAGAGTTGAAATTACTGTTATTTTGTCAGGCTACTGTCTACCCGAGCCATACAATACGCCACGACTTCGTGAGGTTGTCGAAAAGTTCATGCAGAGCTTACGGGACCCGTCTCTACCGTTACTGGAGTTACAAGAGGTACATATGTGAGCTTTGATGTAACAATTGCATATTTCATACCTAACGTAAACTGATATTATAAAACCAAAGAGTTTTGTGGAGGTGACTGGAGGATCGGGTGGTAGTGACCCTCCAGTGAAAAGGGAAGATCTTCCAGCCGGGCGAGGTGTAATGCCCGGCGACCGCGGTACTCTGGTACTCTCCGACTGTTCTTGTCGGGATGTTGTATATATGCTAATCGTCGGTGAAACTTTGCTTGTGCGATTCAGGATTGCTATGACGTCATGTCTCTTGAGTGGCGTTAGGTATGTGACGCCACAGTTTGGTTGTTTGAATGCGCTAATCACTTCTTCGCGCTCTTAAGTCTATAGTCTCAATAAAAAAAAAACAGCCAAAATGTGTGTCAATTTATGTCCCAAGAACATCAATATTACGCCTCATATTACGTATGGAACCTGAATATAGCCATAGTGTGTGATACTTACTTTTCACACTTTTGGGGGCTGAGTCACCTTCAATTGAATCCCTACACGTGGTCCCCGGGTGATGCAAATCAGGTGACAATCAACTGGTGGTAGGCTTTGGCCGTGGTTAGTGACCACCCACCAGATAAAGCCGCACCGCCAAGCTGCCTTGCCGTGTTCCGGTGCGATGTCTGGTGACACCATGCAGAGAGGGTGGGTCGGAATTGTTGCTGCTCATTCCACTGCCACCTTCTTGCCGATAATCATTCGTAATCACTAGTGAATTGGTATACTGAGCTGGTGCGTTCCAATGTAGACTATATCATTACTTAACATCAGGCAAGTTGTAGTCAAGCGCCAGCCAATCGAAGAATAAAAAAAAATACTCACTTTTGCCGACACCTTCAATGATATAGACTGTTTCCCACCCAGGTACTATCATCAACTTCAGGTCGTATACCGATAGCAGTTGAGAAGAAAGTACGCAAATTGATGGCGTTGTATGAACGTAACATAACTAGTGTGCTGGCACAGTTCCCGAGCCAACAGATAGCTAGTGTTATTGATCAGTAAGTAATTACAGCTTTATAAAATAATAATAATAATAATAATAATTTTTAATTATTACTAAATGTTTTTTTGTCGGGCCCGTGGTGTGGTCGGTACGATATTTGCTTTTCACGCTGCAGGTCGTGGGTTCGATTCCCACCCGAGACAAACACTTGTTTAAATATGTCAGTTAGTCTTGTGTCTGGGTGTAATTATCTATATTTAAGTATGTATTTACAAAAGAAAAGTATTATATGTAGTATATTACCAGTTATCTGGTTTCCATAGTACAAGCTCTGCTTAGTTTGGGATCAGATGACCGTGTATGTTAATATCCCACTGTATTATAATTATTAATACTGCCTTTTTTATACATTTTGTACGGTGCAACCGCACATTGCATTTATTGCGCTGTCAGCAGATAGCGAAATGCACACATTTCCATTCATTTTATTACTAACCAGTTCACATTCGGATCGCGCCATACTAAAAAAAAAAAAATAGTTTATTTCTCACCAGCTAGCTACATTTCAATACAAAAGATGATTGCACATTTACTTAACACAGCATCTTAATATGGTGGTTAAAAAAGGTCTACATTTGATTATGACTCTATCTTCTGAACTAGGCTAGGCTTGTATCTCAGAAGATAGCAGTCAGCTGACAGTGATACTAACACCTATCATTAGGTTAAGAAGTGCACTCAATATAATTATCAAGGAAAGTCTCTAGTTTCATTCAGTATCAAGCAATAATTTATCAATCACTAAAAGAAGTTACGGTGAACTTAGCGTGATGTAGGGTTGAGCTACCTTCGTCCGTGGGAGTGCAACTTTTATCTGAATCACACATGGTCCCCGGGTAGTGCAAATCAGGTGACAATCAACTAGTAAATAATATGTTTACTGGTAATCAACTGGTGGTAGGCTTCGGCCGTAGTTAGTGACCACCCACCAGACGAACTGTTAAGCGGCCTTGCTGTGTTCCGGCGCGATGTCTGGTGACACCATTTAAGAAGGTGGGTCGGGATTGTTGCTCCTTTATGGTTTCTAACCATATCATTCCACTGCCACCTTCTAACCGTAGATAGTTCGTTATCGAGTGTGAATCGGTATATTGGACGAGCACGTTCCATCGTAGACTACATCATTGCTTAACATAAGGCAAGTTATAGTCAAGCGCAAGCCTATTTCAGACTTGCTCGTCTTATAATATTAACTTTGTTCCAGTCACGCAGCGTCACTAGCTAAGCGGTCAGACAGAGACGTATTCTTTATGAGCACACAAGCGCTTGTCGTGCTAGTACAACGGTACAGGTAAGCACACTATCTACTTCACGATCAAATCTGTTCTAAATAACTCAATTTTGTAGTTTTGTAGTGAATTTTAACGAATAAGTAATGATTGGTGATAATCTTTAGATAATATTTGCTTTTTTCTTAGTTTATACAAACAAAGTATTGTCTTAGATTTACGCGAATATCACACATTGAAATAAAACTACTTTTTAACGGATTTTATCGCGGTTTATTTTAGATTTTTGATCCCGACGTTTCAAAGTCTTTTCAGACTTCATGTTCACGGGTGGACTGAGATATTTGACGTCCAAAAATATTAATCACAATTATTACTGACTACCTTCAAACATTAATATTTAAGTTGCGTTCCGATTTAAGCAAACTGAGCTCACAGTGTCTTGAATTCTGAGTTGATTTTGCTTGGGTTTTGGTACAAGTAAATTAAGCACTGGGTCCCAAGCTGGTGGTATATTCCAACCATTTTCTCTGTTAAAATTAGGATGTTTTTTAATTTCAATAGCTTCGCGGATCATTCTTGGTAGGAACCGGTTTTCTTTGACAAGGACCTGTGTTTTATCAAATCTCAAGTAATGGTTGGGGCCTTTTTGAGTATGTTCACACACTGCAGATTTCGTTGAGCGTTGATGTTTAACATCAGCTATGTGTTCTTTTACGCGGGTCCCTATACTTCTTTTTGTTTGTCCTATATATGAGAGTCCACACTCACAGTCAATTTTATAAACACCCGCATCTTGTAGAGGGACTTGACACTTGACAGATGGTAAAAATTGACTTATCTTGGTTTTTGGCTTGAAGTAAGTATTTATAGAAGCCCGCTTAAGGATATAGCCAATCTTGTCGGTCACTCCTCTTATATAAGGAAGAATTGCAGGTTGCCTTTCAACTGTAGCTGGTTTTACACGTGATCTGCGGCGACGCGGTGCTCGGAGCTTGTTGTCATGCAATACTTGCTTGACGTACTTAAGCTCTGCGTCAAGATGTTCATCATCACAGATCCCGTGTGCTCTCTGAAACAAAGTTTTGCCCACGGTAGCTAACTGTTTAGGATGGTGGTGCGAATCACCGTTTAGATACCTATTTGTATGTGTTGGTTTTCTATAAACTGTATGACCTAAGGTATTGTTAGGATTCCTGGTTATAAGGATATCTAGAAAAGCTAAGGTGTTATTTGCCTCCAACTCCATTGTGAATTGAATGTTGTTGTTAATGGAGTTGAGGTGGTTGAGGAAAGTAGATACACTGTCTTTTGGTAAGATGGTAAAAGTATCGTCTACGTACCGTTTATAAAAAGATGGTATGATGGGAGCTGTATTCAGGGCCCGCGCCTCGAAGTCTTAGCAGAGATGAATACTTAGCATTAAAAAACTTGCGAACTAGGCCAGAATTAACTGTTCTCCGTGCTGATAAAGGTAACGCTACGGTTGTGATGGATACGTCAGACTATAAACAAAAAATTGAAGACCTATTATCGGACGAAAGTACATATAAACAGGTCAAAACTGACCCTACTAACAAAATATTAAAACAAACAAGTGACATTATAAAGAAATACTCCGGAAAACTAGAAGGTCTGAACGTAAACTTACTACCATCATGTGCTAAGCCTCCTAAACTGTATGGCCTACCTAAAATACACAAACATAACTCACCGCTACGTCCAATAGTGAGCCAAATCGACACTCCAACCTACAGATTGGCTCAACACCTAGCGAAAGTACTCTCACCACTCAGAGGACACTCGAGAGCACATGTCAAGGATTCCTACCATTTTGTTAGTGAGTTAAAACACCTTCAGCTTGCTGACAATGAAACTATGGTTAGTTTTGATGTTCAGTCATTATTTACTTGTCTACCTGTTAATGACTGCATTGAAATCACTAGAAGGAAACTCTTAGAAAATGATATGCCTAAGGAATATGCAGACATTTTAAAGCATTGTCTAACCAGTGGTTATCTACTGTGGGACCAAAAATACTACGTCCAGCTGGATGGAGTAGCTATGGGTTCTCCAGTTTCCCCCGTTGTCGCCGATATTTACATGGAAGACTTCGAGGCGCGGGCCCTGAATACAGCTCCCATCATACCATCTTTTTATAAACGGTACGTAGACGATACTTTTACCATCTTACCAAAAGACAGTGTATCTACTTTCCTCAACCACCTCAACTCCATTAACAACAACATTCAATTCACAATGGAGTTGGAGGCAAATAACACCTTAGCTTTTCTAGATATCCTTATAACCAGGAATCCTAACAATACCTTAGGTCATACAGTTTATAGAAAACCAACACATACAAATAGGTATCTAAACGGTGATTCGCACCACCATCCTAAACAGTTAGCTACCGGGGGCAAAACTTTGTTTCAGAGAGCACACGGGATCTGTGATGATGAACATCTTGACGCAGAGCTTAAGTACGTCAAGCAAGTATTGCATGACAACAAGCTCCGAGCACCGCGTCGCCGCAGATCACGTGTAAAACCAGCTACAGTTGAAAGGCAACCTGCAATTCTTCCTTATATAAGAGGAGTGACCGACAAGATTGGCTATATCCTTAAGCGGGCTTCTATAAATACTTACTTCAAGCCAAAAACCAAGATAAGTCAATTTTTACCATCTGTCAAGTGTCAAGTCCCTCTACAAGATGCGGGTGTTTATAAAATTGACTGTGAGTGTGGACTCTCATATATAGGACAAACAAAAAGAAGTATAGGGACCCGCGTAAAAGAACACATAGCTGATGTTAAACATCAACGCTCAACGAAATCTGCAGTGTGTGAACATACTCAAAAAGGCCCCAACCATTACTTGAGATTTGATAAAACACAGGTCCTTGTCAAAGAAAACCGGTTCCTACCAAGAATGATCCGCGAAGCTATTGAAATTAAAAAACATCCTAATTTTAACAGAGAAAATGGTTGGAATATACCACCAGCTTGGGACCCAGTGCTTAATTTACTTGTACCAAAACCCAAGCAAAATCAACTCAGAATTCAAGACACTGTGAGCTCAGTTTGCTTAAATCGGAACGCAACTTAAATATTAATGTTTGAAGGTAGTCAGTAATAATTGTGATTAATATTTTTGGACGTCAAATATCTCAGTCCACCCGTGAACATGAAGTCTGAAAAGACTTTGAAACGTCGGGATCTAAAATCTAAAATAAACCGCGATAAAATCCGTTAAAAAGTAGTTTTTATACAAACAAATTAGGCAGGTTTGATCTTTTGGCAACCTTGGCGCCTGGCGTCACACTGTAGGAATATGGAGATTGCTGAAAATCTGTGCTGTGTGTCGCCTCTATTAGGTATTCACAGCGTTTACCGAGCAATGTGCATGTTTGATACTGATGGGTCACAATTACTCTTTGTTTTTTTTTCCATTTATGTTTTTTCTCTCTCTCTTTCTATGTGTTTTTTATCATTTGATTAGTCCTGTCTTTGTCAAATAAACATTTTCTTTCTTTTTTTCTTTCTATCTACGAAATATGCACTAGAAAACATGTTGCCATTTTGTAGGCTCCCGGCAGTAAGAGAATTATAATATGTTTTTTTTTAGGAATGGTATCCGGGGAAGAATGAAGGCAGCTGTACACGATTTGTTGAAGCAATATTACCAAGTTGAAAGCCACTTCCAGTTGGGTAAGTGATTATAAAATAATGATAATATGTTAGGACACCCACGGTCATATGATATCAAACCAAGCAGAGCTTATACTATGGAAACCAGATAACTCATGTAACAGATGGTGATGGAGGCTCCTGCCCCTTGATCAGTTCTGGGTGTCGTGGGCTCGTAGCCGCGAACACTATATCATACTACTTTTGTTTTTGTAAATAAATGCTATCTAAAACAGTTTTTTTCGTAAAAGAAGTACCCTTGAAAAATGGGTGGTAAATATCTTTGTAAATCCAAGATGGCCGCAGCCTCCTAATTGCGGATCGGAATGTTTTATACAAATCTAAATAATGTGGGTATCAAATCTATGAAGAACCTATTTATGGCCGTTACTACATAATGGCAAATTTTCTGAATAATTTTGCAACCTTCTTATTTCAAGATGGCCGTCACCACGTGGTTGACAAATTTCCTAAATTTCAAATTTCAAATTTATTTATTATCGGATAACACAATCCATTTGTTGGTAATATTGTACTTACTTACAGACTAAGGTTAGTAAATAAAATAATATAAAATAAAATAAAATAAAATAAGTTTTTAGTAGTATTTTAACCTTCCGCCCGTGTCATAACCTACCTTCCTATTCATTATATTTTACTGTTTCAAATAAATTTATTGTCGTGCGCCACAGACACGGCAATCGATGTTTGACGGGGCGATTAAAATGTTGTAATTTACATATTATTATAGTTTTAAAACTAATTTCTTCAATGTATATTGCTCATTTAGGTTCTTACGACAAGTGCGTTGTAGCTCTCCGAGATCGTTACAAAGATGATATGCAAGCGGTAGCCAATATAATCTTCTCGCACAACCAAGTCGCTAAGAAAAATCTATTGGTAAGTTCAAAATAGATCACCAGTCCTCCAGTATGTATATATGTATCTTTATTATCAAATTTGACAACATCACAATATTTTACTGACCCACAAAACTGTTTTCACAGTTTGTCTATGGGTAGCGTAGATTTAGGATGTAAACTGGCGTTTACAGTAGATTGGCAATGTAGTGATCAAGACGAGACCAAAAACCAATTGCAGTAGTGTGCGTGTTTTGTGAATGTTGCTGCACCATGCACCGCCTGATACTTCGATTATCGATAACACTGTTTGACGGCTAGTGATTATATAAGTAGTAGTTAGTAAAAAATATAGATTTAGTAATCATTTAGTGATATCACACTATTTATATCAACATTGCTTTTGTAAGTTAAAACACATTACAATATTTAGAGTTTTAATTAATATAACAGTTTGGTCGTGGTCACAAACAGACTGATCCAGCGAAAGAGCTCCGTTAATGACGGCGGCCGTAGAACGACATTTTCTCGAATTACCGTCTTTTGAAATATAATATAACTATTGTTAGGGACCCTACACACTACACTCACTAACGAAGGTTTAAAAATTTATAAGCTTAGAGTTAAATAAGAAAAATAATTTCGTTTCCAAAAAGCATTGACCGTAGTCAGTCTTTCACTTAATTTTATTTTTAAATACGTAATTCTATTTTATATTACTAGGTAACTCTACTGATAGATCATTTGTGGTCGAACGAGCCGGGACTGACAGATGAACTGGCGACCACTCTCAACGAGCTGACGTCACTGCACAGAGCTGAACACAGCCGCGTCGCTTTGAGAGCCAGACAGGTATGGAAAGTAACATAAAAGTATAAAGAAGATAGTTAAGTTAGTTTCTTCGTCAAATAATTAATAATAAATATTCTGGGATATTAACACACACGGTCATCTGGTCCTAAGCTAAGCAGAGCTTGTGTTATGGAAACCAGATAACTAGTATATATTATACATATAATACTTTTTTTTTGTAAATATATACTTAGATTAGATATTTACACCCAGACTCGATATAAACAGACATGTTTGTATCGAGTCTGGGTGGGGATTGAACCCACGACCTGCTGCGTGAAGAGCAAGTATCTTACCGATCATGCCACCGGCCCGTCAATAATAATAATAATTTTAACCTATGGAATGTCTGCAATCTAATCTAAATCTAGTGTCAATGTTTTTTACCACGAAATGTGCGTCTTATTATGGATCAATTGCCAAAGTCCCGTTATGACTTACTTACTTACTTTTACTCGTTGCACGTGTCCGCGCCATAATTAAAATAGTGTTATAAACGTCATAAGCATCCCATAGGTGCATACGACGTTCTACGACTTCAACTTATTGATGATAATAATAATTATGTTTATACCAGGTTCTGATCGCCGCCCATCAGCCAGCGTACGAGCTCCGTCACAACCAGATGGAGTCGATCTTCCTCTCCGCTGTGGATATGTACGGGCACGACTTCCACCCAGAGAACTTGCAGAAGTTGATACTGTCAGAGACGTCTATATTCGACATCCTACATGACTTCTTCTACCATACCAACGCTGCGGTAAGCCGTACAGTTTTCATATCACTTCAACCCCTTTTTAGTGTCCCACTGCTGGGCACGGGTCTTCTCTCAACTATCTTGCGAGTTGAGAGAGTTTAGGCCTCAATCCACGCACGCTGGCCATGTGCGGGTTGGTGGATGCCACATGTCCTCGAATGATTAGTTCTTAGACATGCCGGTTTCCTCACGATGTTTTTCTTCACCGACAGTTTTCATATATAACGTTACTTTATCTATATGCAATTTGAAGGACATGTTTGTTTGGAGTGTAAGATAGTTTTTTTTTTTTATAAAATTACTGCCTCATTCATAAAAAAGTTATAAGGACTTTGGTTAAAATGGACTTTGTCTCTTTCATACTAGTAGAAATGTCAAAATGACAGACAAAGACAAACGAATTATAAACCTATTTTAGCTATAATGAGCTTACAATTGAACAAATCTAAGAAGTACCTTTTGACGTTTCACTGTTTTGTATTCAATTAGCTTCATAGAGGCGTAATTCACACTATTTTTATTAGCTTTCCTGTAAAATAATTGAATTATGAAGCTATTTTTATTTTAACATAACATAAACAATTTTCATACAAAAAATAAAATTCTAAATGTACTACGTTTAGAACTGTCAAATGGTACTTCTTAGATTTGATGGACTGTAAAATACGTTTATGAATGGGGGTTAAGTTTTTATTAAATTTACGCAAATATTTCACATTAAAATTAAACTGTTTCATAACAGATTTTATCGCGGTATATTTTGTACTTTAAGTCCCGACTGTTCAGTCTCTTCAGACTTAATGGTGGACTTACCCGTGATCAAGAAAAATAACATTACACTTTTTAATAAGAATATTTCTAGTATTCAGTCGTCTTTCTTGACATACATTTTCTAGTAAGTTTGATGTATGTATCAGTTAAGTTATTTTTCTTTTTATTCACATGGTAGACATTTTTACTCACGTTTTTGGAGTCGTTTTCCTCCCAGAGGTAGGTCATTTGTTGGCGACGACTGTAACTATGATTATTTAATAAAAGAATATTGTCGTCAGGTATGCAACGCGGCGTTGGAGGTGTACGTGCGGCGTGCGTACACGTCGTACGACATCACGTGCCTGCAGCACCTGGCGCTGTCGGGGGAGCTGGGCGCCGTGCACTTCCAGTTCGTGCTGCCCACGGGCCACCCCAACAGGTACCGACACCTCCTTACCTTTGCATATCGACACGGTAAACAAAATAACACCACAGAAGGCTAATTAATATCCCTGCCAATAATTACAGCACCTCCCTCATCACAAATATTCACAAAATGTTTGAGTAAAAATATATTTTTTTTTGTGCGGACAAATACCGACCTCATAGACTTCATAGCGCTTTGCTTCCACTTTTATTGTGCGAACTGCCAAGTTGTGAAATTCGTTGCCGGCATCTCTGTTTCCCGATATTTATAATCTACCTGTCTTCAAGTCACGAGTGAATCGATATTTATTAGGTAGGTGCGTTCCATCGTAGACTGCAACATTGCTTCACATCAGGCAAGTTGTGGTCAAGCGCAAACCTATTATAGAATAAAAAAAAGGACATTGACCTCTGATGTAACAATAACAATCACAGACAAGCACTGAGTGCGGTTGACGTCTTGTAAGTTGACAATTGACAGGCCATATGCTATCATAAGTGACTGAAGTGACACCTAACCGTCTGTTTAGGCAACAGCTTGCTACGTTTATAGGTTACGCGCTGAGACTTGTAAACAAACAAATTTAAAACAATCGTAAAGTCCACACTATGTAGTAAAGGTTGTTATAAAGTTTCGGAATATTTAGTGGATAAAAATATTTGGAACCAAGCCTAAATATCTAACACAACACAATAATAGTAAATTTTCTTTTTTTTTAATATTAATAATAATATAGTGAGACATTAACACACACGGTCATCTGATCTCAAACTAAGCAGAGCTTGTACTATGGAAACCAGATAACTGGTAATATACCTACTACTTAAAATACTTTTTTTGTGAATATATACATAAATATAGATAATTACACCCAGATACAACACAAACAGATATATTTAAACGTTGTCTCGGATGGAAATCGAACCGACGACCTGCAGCAGTATTTTACCGAACACGCCACCGGCGTGAAATAAAATTACTTTACAACGGATTTTGTCGCGGTTAAATTTAGATTTTTTACATATCGACGTTTCGACGTCCACCCGTGACCATGAGTCTGAAATGACTTTATAACGTCGGGAAATAAAAATCTAAATTAAGTTTTATTTCTTTATTTAACTTATTTCATGTAAAATTAATATTCTTATAGAAATAAAGACATTTTGACTTTGTTTTAGCTTTTAGCTAAAGTGATATATATATTTCTTAATTAAGGCGAGGTTTAATAACATTTTTTTTGTTATAGAATACCAATAAGCCAGTCTGAGATCGAGCTATCGGCGGCTCAGGACCAAGAAGGTATACCAGCGGAGCTGTGCACGGCAGCGATGCGGAAGTGTCACCACCGTACCGGAGCCCTCGCCGCCTTCAAGTCCTTCGACGAGTTCGTGCAGTACTCCGACGAGCTGTTGGACTTGGTGCATGACTTCGCTAGTTCTGCTACTGTTAGGAAGGAGGTAGGTTACCGTACTGCGACTTGTCTCTTGAGCTACTATTGGTAAAAATAGGTCTAATTTATCCTTGGTTGGTAACCGGAGACTGTAAATAACTTTGGTTGGTAATAGTAGGTTTAACAACCTTAGTTGATAACAGTAGGACTTACTTAACATTGGTTGCTAAGAGTAGGCTTTTTTTCCCGGGGGAAATCCTTAATGGATCCGTATGTATGTGGGACTCCTTAAGGGTACCAAATAAAACCCCCCAGGTGTTCCGTGCCACACTTATGCTAGGATCCCGGGAAAACGCGATACTTCCGCAATCCCCGGCTGAATTAATCTGACCTTACCTATCTAAAATACCTAACAAAACACGGTACCAGGTAGATATAACTTAATCTAACTAAACCTATCCTGGGTGGTAAGAGTAGGTTTAACTTAACCTTGGTTGGTAAAAGTAGATTTAACTTAGCCGATGGTGTTAATAGAAGGTTTAACTTAACCAATAAGTGGCAATCATATTTTTAACTTAACCTTTCATTGTCAAGATTTCTGTGTTTTTGACCAGATGGCATATACAGACGCCATCTTTATTGAAACCTTACCTGCAATATACCAAACTTTATTTATAATATAAAGTATATTTCCCCTTGTTTGTTACAGGATTTGGCAATGTTGCAAGAGGGCAGTGAAAGTCGCGACAGCACTAGTATCAACGTCGGTTTTGACTACCATCCTCTTGTTGCTGATGATGTGGTACGTTTACGTACACTTTTTAGGGATGAAGAGAGTAGCTATGGAACATGTGTGCAGATTTTGAGTAGATAAATAAAAAAAGTCAAAGCGATTTACTCTAGACTAAGTCTAGACAAAGGAACGGCTAAATGTCAATCGACAAATCGCGATGCTGAGCAAGATACAAAAAAAAGAGCGATTTACTCATTCGCGAGAGTTTTAGTGAGAAAATGAAATCTCAATTTATTTTGATATACTCTCAACTCTTATGTGATAAATGAAATAAAGTTAATGTCTGATTTTTTGTCTTCAGCCCCTAGAACCGATCCACATCCTAATGATCGGTGTCCGTGACTCTGGCGAGAGTGACGACAGTGTCGTGTCGCGTCGGTTCGGTAACTTCTGTCGCGCTCACCGACACGAACTGCATCAGAAACGAATCAGGCGGATCACATTCATGTTGTTGATCAAGTAAGTTGAAACAAACCGATGTCAAAAGGGATGCTTTTAATTTTTTTATGTTCTCTAGTACTGAAGATACCTGAAGTTTATAAAAAATATTGAAAAATCTACAACTGGAACTAGACCAGTGGTGGCGCACCGGTATCAGCATCGCCTTTGAAATATAAGGTCGTAGGTTCGATCCCTGGTCTCGCCCACATATCTTTGTGGGAATTGTTTCATCGCCGCTAAGTCTAAGAACTAATCATTCGAGGACATGTGACATCCAACAATTCCCACTTGGCCAGCGAAGAAGCTTGAGAGAAGACCTGTGCTCGGATACTAAAAAAGGGGTTGAAGTGAACTCGAACTAAGGCTACTGTAGGGAGACATTAATGTAATAGAATACTTGGCAATATAATAGTGCATCTGCATGTTACATCACACGGCTGCGACCATGAAAGCCCAATAGAAATGTACCTACTTACTTATTACAGAGGTTAATACAGTCTTATCACTGAACGGTTGTGTGACTTATAATTAACCAACCTCCCAAGGATAGTACACAAAAAAATAGTGACACGCAGTAGATAGGTAGGTATTTCACCACACAAACAGCTTCCTTCAGTCTACCTTCAACTTCACTGTTCAAAACTAAAAATGTTTTTTTAAAACAGGTTCGTTTTGGAATTGGTCGAAATGGTTGTATTGTCGTTAGATTATTATTTGTTGAGGTCTAAATAAAGGAGACGTTCAAAAAATGTATAGAGCCTGGGATTAAAATAATTGTAAATTTGAACAGCAATCTGAGTTACATAGGTTAATAGAGCATAATTAATTCAATTTTTTGGTGTATTTAAAATAATTTTACACCCCCCCGTTTTTTAAAAAATTGAAATTGAAAATAAGAATCCTTAATGCCATATTATGATTATTGCAATTGGCAACCCCATGGTCAAATGACAATTGAGCAACCAAAAAAATCAAAATTATTTCGACGCTGTCAATCAAACTGATCAATGACAATGACATCATGACGTTTCCCGTAATTATATTTTTTTCCACGCGTTTTGTTATTACACTAATAAGATAACAAATATTTTTCGTCATAATTACATTAAGCTGCAGCTAGAATAATATTACAAGAGAAAAGTACTGTAACAGAATGCAATTATTGACGTGATTGCAATATTTATACTGCTTAGGAAACGGATAATTAAAGGTAATGTGCGTTTTGTTTTTCTATTACATTTTTTGATTTTTACAAAAATGGTTGCTCCTTAAATTCGTGTTTAGTTAAATTCTAACAGCTTATTAAATAAGCTTTCCAATGAGGTATATCACATTGGTGTTCAAAATTCTAGCCCACTTTTGACCTCTCCTTTGTTGGAACGTCTACTTCTCGATGCATCAGCTGTCATTTTATACTGTCATCGCGTCCGTCTTTGAAGTCAGCTGTCACTCGAAAATGACAATATGAACGAACGAATGAACACCGAGCATGGGTGAAACGGCCATCTTAGAATGGCTGACACTGTGTGTTGCACCGTTGCAACGGTGCAACACACAGTGCACACCCAACGCGTTGGGTCGTCGGGAAGTGCAGATGCAATAACGTACTCGGTGAACGTTACGATTTTATTCAACGTAATCTTAACGATCTGTAATTAACTGGTAGAATTCGTGATTGTGCTACCGAGAGATTGGGGTGAAGTGCAGTGGCGGATTTACCAGCAGGCTGAGTAGGCTTGAGCCTAGGGCGGCGGATTCTAGAGGGCGGCAAATTTGTCCCAAAAATGTTTAACTTAACGCTAAGAAAATTGAAAATTTCAAAAATTGGGAAGTTATTGGTTTCACCCCGATTTTCAAAAATCGAGTACCGTCTTTTGTCAGTGTAGGGTATCGAAATGCAGAGGTCAGAAGGGGCGGCAAAATTTGAATAGCCTACTGGCGGCAAAAGTCTTAATCCGCCACTGGTGAAGTGATATTTGTTGTAGTTATTTTATTGAAATACCGTCTTCTTACCCGATTATTCACGTCTACCTAGAGTTGTCTGCTAATCCTGATATTTTTTAGTCTAAAACCTTTCAAAAGCCTTCAAATTTGTCTGTTTGGTTGAATTGCCATATAGAGTTCGTTTCACTTACACTGTTTATTCGTCTTAATACTCTAATCCCCGTATTCATAAACGTCTTAAAAGGTCATTCTAGATAAAACAGGTTTATAATTCGTTTGTCATTTTGACATTTATACTAATAATATAGAGACAAAGTCCATTTTAACTAAAGAATTTATAAGACAGTAAGGCCATGGCAACAACCCTAAAGTCGTGATCTTTTCTTCCAGGCGTCAGTTCCCCAAGTTCTTCACATACCGAGCCCGCAACGACTTCACCGAAGACACGATCTACCGTCACCTGGAGCCAGCCTCCGCCTTCCAGCTGGAGTTGTACAGAATGAGAAGTTACGAGCTAGAAGCGCTGCCTACTAGCAACCAGAAGATGCATTTGTACCTTGGGAAAGCTAAGGTTTGTACTTGTACAGGTAATATACAGTTGAACAACAGTTATGTAACTGTTTAAGTCAGTAACGAACACTTTTGGTGGTTTCCGAGTACTTCCGAACGGTTCCGATCATTTCTGAAAATTTAGTCACATCTCAACTTTCTTTTTCCTATAACTAGCTTCCACCCGCCGCTTCGCCCGCGAAATTGATCTCACTAATCTTGTTTCTCCATATAAACTTTGGAACCCCGTTTCACCCCCTTAAAGAGTGAGTTTTGGAAAATCCTTTCTTAGTGCACCCCTAAACCCCATAAGGAACCTATGTGCCAAATTTAGAGTCTCCAGACCCAGCGGTTTGGGCTCTGCGTTGATATGTCAGTCAGTCAGTTTCTTCTTTTATATATTTAGAAGATAGGTTTGCGCTTGACCACAACTTGTCTGATGTGAAGCAATGTTGCAGTCTACGATGGAACGCGCTTACCCAATAAATACCGTTTCACTCGTGATAAACTCTCTTTGTTATGTGTTGCGAACACAGTCATGTTGAGTTACTTGCACTCCGACACTTTTGGAAACTTTTCAAAATACTTCATAGTACTGCCTGTTAGCAACCAGAAGTTGCATTTGTACCTTGAGAACACACAAGTAAATTTTAAAATACAGTTTTATAGAATAGGGACTGTCCATTAATCATGTGATCTTTATTTAAACATTTTTAATCCCCCCCTCCCCCTTGGTGATGCATGGTGAGGTTTAAGACTACCGATAAACGTCACGTGTATTTTTAGTATGTACAAAAAATCTTAAATTTTTTATAATATTTTAGAATGTTATTTTATATACAGGTATAAAGTATAATCTTATTTTATTCCATGGTTGATTATGGACCGTGATAAAAATGTTTAAACAGAAAGGTTGTAGGTTATTTCGCGCGTTTCAAAAATAATAAAAAATAAATACACGTGATATCTTACTACATTCCCCCCCCCCCCCCCCTTCACGGCTCCACGTGACTAATGGACGGCCCCATGGCCATAAAGTTTCTGAGAATTTACAATGTGAATCTTTCCATACCGATTTTGGCAACGGCGACCTTGTTCTGTTAGGTTAGTGTGTTCTATCCAATTTTAGCTTGTACTTCAATGAACATAGAATTGTACACCAACATATATTTCGAACATATTTATGCAGGTAAAGAAGGGTCAAGAGGTGACAGACTACCGGTTCTTCATCCGCTCCATCATCAGACATCAAGATTTAATCACCAAAGAAGCAAGTTTCGAATACCTACAAAATGAAGGGGAAAGGTAAATATAATAATAATAATAATATAGTGGGACATTAAAACACACGGTCATCTGATCCCAAACTAAGCAGAGCTTGTACTATGGAAACCAGATAACTGGTAATATACTACATATAATACTTTTCTTTTGTAAATATATAGTTAAATATAGTTAATTACACCCAGACACAAGACAAACAGACATATTTAAACAAATGTTTGTCTCGGGTGGGAATCGAACCCACGACCTGCGGCGTGAAAAGCAAGTATTTTACCGACCACTCCATTCGCCCGTCCTATAATGGCTGTTTTTATAGTCTTTAAGAATATTTAAAGTAACATAGTATGTTCGTTTGATTTAATATTTGCATGCCTATGAATGGCGGAATACGGCTGCACTATTTACATTTGTTAAATCAATGAATGAATGAATGAATGAATATTCCATGTTACTAAATGATTTTCATTTTGATGTTTTGAAAAGAAATTAGAATATTTAAACAAAAATAGAAAAAAAAGAGTAATAATTAAAAAAGAAGTGTGTAAGTAAAGTAAATACAAAGTTTGCCAGCAAGTATAATATTCTGTAAGGTGGACGGTACCTCTAGCCGGACTGCCCATGGACCGAAGAAGATCACTTTGCCCTATCTTACGTACAGGGAGTTTTATCTATACTTATATTTACAGAGTACTTCTAGAAGCTATGGATGAGTTAGAAGTGGCATTCTCCCACCCACTCGCTAAGCGAACTGACTGCAACCACATATTCTTGAACTTCGGACCCACCGTCATCATGGACCCTGCTAAGGTATTTTCATATGAAATTCTGTACTCCGCTTACGTTCACTATAAATCTAATTATGATACTCGTATATATAATTAAAATTATTCTAGACTAGCTCCCGTCCACGGCTTCGCCCGCGTTGTTCTTATTGAGATAAAAAGTAGTCTATGTGTTAATCCAGACCATAATCACTTCAACCCTTTTTAGTGGCCCACTGCTGGGCACGGGTCGTCTCAACTAGCTTACTAGTTGAGAGAGTTTAGGCCTTAATCCACATACGCTGGCCAAGTGCGAGTTGGATGTCACATGTCCTCGAATGATTAGTTCTTAGACATGCCGGTTTCCTCACGATGTCTTCCTTCACCGATATAGAGCAGCGGCGATTAAACAATTCACACAGATGTGTGGGCACGACTGGGATTCGAACCCGCGACCTTATATTTCTAAGGCGAGGCCCGTACCACTGCGCCACCGCTGCTCTACGCGTTCATAATCTATCTCAGTGCTAAATTTCATCCAGTCGATTTTGCGCGAAAGAGTGACAAACATTACATTCTTACAAACTATCGCGTTTATAATGTGAAAGATATTTCGTTTGTCGTTTTCAAAAATTGTGACTAAGTTAAAAAAAGTTTCGAGAGTATCCGTTCGTTGCCTGGTATGCTTTAAAGACCCGCCATTTAAAAAAAAAAGTATTATTAAATAACTTTTGCCGGCCAATGACATTAACACTGCAGGTAGCTGATGGATGCTAAGGGCCGGCGATCGATCACTGTGTCGTTCTAAAGTGGAGGCTTATGTACAGCAGTGGACGTCCCCAAGCATAGGATAATCCCTACTAATATTATAAATGCGAAAGTAACTCTGTCTTTCTGTTTGTTACGCTGTCACCCCTTAACTACTGAACCGATTTGGATGAAATTGGGTATGGAGGTAGTTTGAGACCCGAGAAAGGACATAGGATAGTTTTTAGCCGACTGCGCAAAAAGAAGGTAAAGTTTTGGCGCGATAACCGACATACACAGACACTTTTTACTATGCAAAAAAAACTTATAAGGATATTAACTAACATAAAAGATACAGATAGTTGCAAACCATACTTTCAAAAATTAAACATACTAACTCTTCCTTGTATTTATATCTTAGAGATCTGTAAATTTGTAAAGAAAAATGAAAATTTATTTAAAAAGCGTAAAGACAAAGAAATACAATACTCCCTCCGTCATAAGAATAGATTAATATTTCCAAACTCTCGACTTAAAATCCACTCTTCAAGCACATTTGTAATGTCAATAGAAATTTTTAATAAGTTACCCGAAGAACTAAAAAACGAAAATAAACTACACATATTTATTAGGAATCTAAAACAGTTACTGTTAATCAAGTGCTATTATAACATTAATGAGTACTTAAACGATAAATTCATTTCGTAAATTTTGTTGACATAATTATTTTAATTATTTATTTTGAATAATTTTAAAATTGTTTTAATTATTTATATAAAATTTTAAATATTGTTGTCCATAAATTGATTTCATATTTTATTCATGTTATTCATGTTATTTTAATAATTTTAAATTTGTTGCTGTCATTGTTATTTTAATATTATGTTCCTACAAACTTATTTTATTGATTGTTTTTTCATTTAAATTTAAATTTAAATTTATTAACAAGATAAATGACGTAAGTAATTAACCGTCTCAACACTAACCTGAATAAAGACCTAAACTATCTAATGCCTACCTAAACTAATGAGCCTAAAATTATTTTTTTTTTTTCATTTTAATTCAATTATTTCAAATTGCAATTCAATTACTAAAGTAAAAAAAAAAATATATTTCATTTTTATTATTTTATAAGAAAGTATTTTCACCTCTCGTAATTTGCTGTGCCCTAAAGGGTCCATAATTGTGACATATTACTTTGTATCATTTATACTATCAACCCAAAACATTGTGGAAAAAGCAAATAAAGTATTGAGTATTGAGTATTGAGTACACGCGGGCGAAGCAGCTGTCGGAAAGCTAGTGATGAAATATAACTTGTATATTATACTATTTAGATACAAAAAATTTAGAGTTGCTATGAAAAAAAAAATCAAGTAATAATGTTATTTAAAAAAATCAAAATGACTGCAGTTTTTTGGACGAAGCTCCTTTTCGCACTGTGCACTACACTGCTGATGAGAGCTAGACGAAAAATAGTGTAACTTCAACGAAAATGTTTATATCTAAAACAGCGCTATCTGTGAAGTCTACTGAATTAATGTAAATATAATTGGATTTCATTTTGTTTTTTCGCTTTTTTCGCAATAGTTCAAAAGTTAGTTAAAAATAAAAAATAATTTTTGAATCCAGTACCGAAGACACGCCGACCGCTCCCGAACAAACCCGAGCGCGTGTGACGTCACAATGTTAGTTTTCCCTCATTGCAGTTGGTTTCCCAGGTTGTAACTGGAGACCACAAAGTGTGGCGCAGTTTAAGACCGCATGTACTGTTATTATATGGCTATAACATGATGACGTCACAACAATGGTGACCAATTATGGCGCGTTTATAGTCGCGTGAATTTTGATTATATTTCATCAATTTTTAATTGTCCATAATTAATTTAAAAAAAATGTCGAGTTTTTTTTGCATTAAATATCAATATATTTACTAATATAGTTTTAAAATACACAAGAAAAATTTTTTTTTTTCAAAAACCCATTTGGTATATTGGTTCTAGTCATAGATAAGATTGTATAGTCATCTTATCAATGGGGCTGGTAGACCCAGAGCACTTTGACCCAGTGGGTTCTTTTGTGCTTCCCGCTTGGCTGCTGCTATTTGTCGGGGACACATGAGGCCGTTTTCATCAGGAGTAGAACGGAACTCCTACTGTATTCATGGGTTTAGCGTCAGTGAATCACATTTACACTTTTCACATTTTAAATGGTGGTAGGCTTTGGCCATAGTTAGTGACAACCCACCAGACAAAGCCGCACCGCCAAGCGGCCTTGCCGTGTTCCGGTGTGATGTCTGGTGACACCATGCAGGGAGGGTGGGTCGGATTGTTGCTCCTTTATGGTTTCAACCTTAAGGAGCCTCATTTCACTGCCATCTTCTCACCGAAAGTCATTCTCACAAGTGAATCGGTACATTGGGCTGGCGCGTCATTGCTTAACATCAGGTAAGTTGTAGTCAAGCGCCAGTCTATTCGAGAATTAAAAAAAAACACAGAATGTGCTCCGTGGTGTCCTTCGCGTCCCTACATGCAAGGCAACTGTGATTTTCTACTAGGTGTGTTTTATGGTGCTTTCCTAGACCGAAGTGCCCGTTAGTGCACCTACAGCTAGTCTTATTTTGGTGGAGTGCCTCGGGTGCCAGTCGACTGAGATTTTCTTGTAGTGGATTAGCCCTGGGTTCGTTTAGTTACCGACATTAATGGCGATAAGTGTTTACTCTTCTAACTTTGTTCCAACCGAATGCCAGGAACACTTACCTACGTGTTTTTGTATTGTTATAGATAGAAGAATCAGTACTCGGTATGGTGATGCGCTACGGACCAAGGTTGTGGAAACTGAGAGTGCTACAAGCTGAAATTAGGTTCACTTTGAGAATTGGTGAGTTTTTTTGACACTATCGTGCCCAGCAGTGAGATACAGAGTAGCCTGTAGAATTTTTCGAATCGGGTCAATAGTTCTTGAGATTAGTACGATCCTTTGTAATATTAGTATAGATATCTGGCAGAATCAATTTAGTACTGGAAGTTGCGTATCACACTTCCCGTGTTAAATGCTTAAGGATCTATAGTTCTAAAGTATTTTTCAAAAAATCCTTTATGTTACGCTGTAACGAATCGCCGAAATGTATGTATACGCATAACCTTGGAACTTCCTTACTGGAATAGATTTTTGAAGTTATACTTCTTTAGGCGCGTTATGAAAAAATTATGAGAGTGAAATTTTAAGATGCGCGCGCATCTGTGACACAAAATTAACAGTATGAAGTTAGGCGCGTTATGAATAAGATGCGCGCGCATCTGTGACACAAAATTAACAGTATGAAGCTGTCTGCTTATTTAATGATGCCAAAGAAGTATAACTTCTCACGCGCGTACATAAGTACACGCACCCATTTTTTATATTTTTGTTTTGGTCAGGACAAAGTTTGTGTGAAATAAAAATATACATTTTATTGAAGGTATCAACAATTGCGAAGTTCTAAATTCTATACAACCTGAAACAGAAAGGTTATACTATGCTTGAAACCAGACAACCAGACATTAGTTATGACCTGAAGAATCAGGTCATAACTAATGACTATGTAAAGTCAAATTAACGTGCAGTGTGTTCAAATACGATTTTTAATGTGCTTATTTTTCGCAAATATCTTGCGTCGAGCAACCGCAATCAGCTGTTTATCTAAACTCTCTTTGACCTAATAAAGAGGAATAAAGTTAATGTGACATAATATCTAAGAAAAGAAATTGAAAAATAGTATTTTTGTTATTTTTCTGATCTGTTACAATAATTTGGATTTACGACTTTGCATTAGAATAGCAAAGGAGAGGTCAAAAGTGGGATAGAATTTTGAACACCAATGTGATATACCTCATAGGAAAGCTTATTTAATAAGCTGTTAGAATTTAACTAAACGCGAATTTTAGGAGCACCCATTTTTGTAAAAATCTAAAAAATGTAATAGAAAAACAAAACGCACATTACCTTTAATTATCCGATTCCTAAGCAGTATAAATATTGCAATCACGTCTAGAATTGCATTCTATTAGAGTACTTTTTTCTTGAAATATTATTCTAGCTGCAGTTTAATGTAATTATGACGAAAAATATTTGTTATCTTATTAGTGTAATAACAAAACGCGTGGAAAAAAATATAATTACGGAAAACGTCATGATGTCATTGATCAGTTTGATTGACAGCGTTCTAAATAATTTTATTTTTTTTGGTTGCTCAATTGTCATTTGGCCATGGGGTTGCCAATCATAATATTGCATTAAGAATTTTAATTTTCAATTTCAATTTTAAAAAAAACGGGAGGGTGTAAAATTATTTTAAATACACCAAAAAATTTAATTAATTATGCTCTATTAACCTATGTAACTCAGATTGCTGTTCAAATTTACAATTATTTTAATCCCAGGCTCTATACATTTTTTGAACGTCTCCTTTCAAGTACTCAAAATTGACGATTTTTATATAGTGCCACTTTTGTTTTCAAGGTCCTGGGGCCCCCACTAAAACTGTAAGGCTGTGTTTATCCAACGGCTCTGGGTACTCTCTGGACGTCTACTCCTACGAAGAGGTTTCCGACCCGAGGACTGGCGTGGTAAGTATAATAATATACTTAAAGTTTAACCCCTTTTTCATAAACGTCTTATAAGCTCAATATAGCTAAAATAGGTTTATAATCCGTTTGTCTTTGTCTGTATCTTGACATTTATACTAGTAAGAAAGAGCAAAGTCCATTTTAACTAAAGAGTCTTATCAGATTTTTTGAATAAGACCGCAAAAATCAGCCATATGTGAGACTAGTTCTCTATGAAGCATGTGTGGTGTAACTCTGAATGACATATTAAAAACTTAAGTAATTAGAGAATGCTGTGGTCTGAAAGAAGATGCAGTGATAAAGGTGGAAAGCATATGACTGTTGGCTGCTTCGGAGTGACCCATTATATACCTACTTTCTAATTATTTAGTTTTTTGAAACTCGGCGTTTGTTTACAGATAATGTTCCAATCGTTTGGACCAAGACAAGGGCCGATGCACGGTCTACCTATATCTACGCCTTATGTCACCAAAGATTACTTGCAACAGAAGAGGTTCCTAGTAAGTACCATTAAACATTCTACTCATACTCCCCTGACAATCGTGAAGCGAAAACGAATAGATTGTAAGAATGGGGGAAGATTGTAGAGTGAAGAAAGCATATCTTGGTTAACCTTTTGATAGCCACGCCATAACGGCATCTCCGTGCTCTGTACGCCAAGCCCGAAAAAAGTCGGTTTTAAAATGTACCCATTGTGGCGTAGTGTGGAGGTGACTGGAGGATCGGGTGGTAGTGACCCTCCAGTGAAAAGGGAAGATCTTCCAGCCGGGCGAGTTCTAATGTCCCGCGACCGCGGTACTCCGCGCGGTTTTTTTATAATTGTTAAAATTATGTTATTTTAGGCCACATCTCAAGGCACGACATACGTGTACGACATGCCGGATATGTTCAGACAGATGGTAGAAAGGAGATGGAGGGAGTGCATTGAAGACGGCAGTGTTGATGGTAAATATTTTCCCTCGTACTCATAAACTTCATGTAAATTAATTTCTGACTTCACAAAGTTACTCCGTAACTTTAAAGCAATTTATCTGAGTATTTTTTATTACTTCGTAACAGCCAAAAATACGTAAACTAATAGAGTTTTGATTTTTGTACACTGAAATCATGCTTATTGTTCTAACCACTAATATTTTGTTGTCAGGTCCTCCCCCTGATAATGTGATGTCTCTAGTAGAGTTGGTGGTAGAGCCAGATGGAGAACGAAGAGTGGTTGAAGTTACCAGACTGCCTGGACAGAATAACGTAAGTGTATTACGGCTGGATTCAAAATCAATTCAACCCTTTTTAGTGTCCCACTGCTGGAAGCGGGTCTTCTATCAAGTATCTTACGAGTCGGAAGTGCTTAGGCCTTAATCCACACACGCTGGCCAAGTGCGTGAGAGATGTCATAAGTTCTCGAATTTTAGTCGTTAGTTATGCCGGTTTCACTTCGACCCGCTACAATGTTAACACTTGCCACTTTGAACTGCCCTCCTCACCGCTCCGCCCAGCTCCGCGTCAGTGGAAACGCACCCTAACCAGGACTTCGAGGTTATTAAACGAACGCGCTTACCACTGGACTATAGCGAACGCGTATTTGTAGATACCTACTATGGTTCGGATTGTGTATTTTGTTGCAAAAAGAACTATGTAAGAGTGAAAAATCAATGACTGTTTATACCACACGAATTGAAGAATTTTAGTTGCCGCGATGTTCCCAAGATCTACTCTCACATGTCGCACTGTAGCTAATGTTAAATACCTACCTGAAATCCCCCGTGACCCCCCGTTTCATAAAAGCTACCCCCTTACTATGTGTTCTTTGAGGTCTTTTTAGCTATCGGTCAAATGGCTATGTGTTGCGAGGGCGACGTCGTTAGTCGAGCGGTGTAAGCCGTCTGATTGGGCTATTCTGCCCGGGAGGTCGCGGGTTAGATTCCCGCCCCGAACGATATTTGTGTAACAACAAAGATTTATTTCGATGTCTGATTGGTTGAGTGACTACCCTCCATGCTCCGGTTGTTATTTAACACATCTATGACAATCGTTACATGTAATCAGAAGCCAATATAATCTGACACCTGGTCTAACCATATCGGCTACTGGTTCCCTATGGCAGTCGCTCGTATAATTCTGGTAGCTAGCTGCATCAGGTTAGACTGGGTGTCGGCCCCAATAGAAAATGGGAAAAAGGCAAGGGGAATGATGATGATAAAATTGCTGTGTGTGTTTAAATTCTAAAATGTTATTAATATATAATTCTCCAGGTCGGCATGGTAGCATGGCGGTTAACTCTGTACACCCCAGAATGTCCAGACGGACGTGATATCATCGTTATCGCGAACGACCTAACCTATTACATGGGGTCCTTTGGGCCACAAGAAGATTGGGTCTATTACAAAGCTAGTCAGTACGCGAGAGAATTGAAAATACCTCGGGTAAGTACTATACAGTGCTTAGGTATGGATCTGCTCTCAACACTCTTGGGAATTTCGTCCTAAAGCTAGCCTTTCTTACAGATATACATAAGCGTAAACTCCGGTGCTCGTATTGGAGTAGCTGAAGAAGTAAAATCTGAATTCAACGTGGCCTGGGTGGATTCAGAACGGCCTGAACGAGGGTTTAAGTATCTATATCTGACTCCAGAGTCGTTTTCCAAGTTAGGACCGCAAGGGTCTGTGAAGTCTGAGCTGATTGAAGACGAGGGTGAATCGAGATATAAGATTACTGATATTATTGGTGAGTTTTAAGGGTATATTTTGGCCTTAGGGCCTTTAGTAAAGTCAAAGTCTTTATTATTTTCTTTTTACCTGCATAGGCTTCCGCTTGACTACAACTTGTCTGATGTTAAGCAATTATGTAGTATACGATGGGACGCGCCTGCCTAATATTCCCAAGGCCGCTTGGCTGTGCGGCTTTGTCTGGTGGGTGGTCACTAACCACGACCGAAGCCTACCACCAATTAGCTACCAGTAAACATAATTACCAGTTCATTGATTATCACCTGATTGGCACCCCCCGAGGACTTCAGATGAAAGGTGCACTCCCACGGACGAAGGTGACTCAGCCTCTAGTTCAGAAAAGTCCAGAGCTGATATTACGGGCGGTTTATATCAGCCATAGGTATGACTGTGTTATGAAGACACGTAAGAATCATGTTAACTAAATACACGTTGAAGCGCTGATAACGTATCTCACTGAACAAATATAATTTATAGGCAAAGAGGACGGTCTCGGTGTGGAATGCTTACGTGACGCGGGTCTTATAGCCGGAGAGACGGCGCAGGCTTACGAAGATATCGTCACTATATCTATTGTTACATGCCGGGCTATCGGTATTGGATCTTATGTTGTACGGTGAGTGATCTACTACCATTATTTATGCGAAAAGTTGTGAATGGCAAGCGGAAATCTAGCCCACAAAAAAAGTGTTCCGTCACGGTCACCAAAATATCAACCAAGTGAGTCGTCGTTGTTAGAGACTGATTTGCATAAGATATTTACAGAAAGTATGAAACCTTTTTTACCCCTAGCTTCCATTGACGAAACATTCACAAGAAAACATGTTCCTAGCACTATCTATCTTTATCGTTTAGAGGGTATTTATCTTACTGACTGCAACTACAAGCTGCTTTATGGATCTTCGTTGAAAAAATATTTCTTATTTCCCCAGCCTCGGTCATCGTGTAATCCAAGTGGAATCTTCATACATAATCTTAACTGGTTACGCGGCGTTGAACAAAGTGTTAGGTCGTGCAGTATACGCGAGCAACAACCAGCTGGGAGGCATACAGGTGATGCATCACAATGGTGTGTCGCATGCTGTAGCACCTTCAGATCTGGAGGCTGTCAGAACTGCCCTACGGTGGCTAGCATTCGTGCCTAAGGTAAATCTGTTCCAATGTCAGAATGTTCCAGTGGCCTATTATCCCAGTGTCTTAATGTACTAGTGTCCCAATATTAGAGTGTTCCAACTGTCCTAGTGTTCCAATGTTCTAGTGTCACAATGTTGTCCCAGTGTCCCAGTGTTCAATTATCTCAGTCGTCTATGTTGCTTTGTCCAACAGTCCCAGTGTTTTTATTTTTTGTGCCTCAACCTCATAGTCCCACTATCCACGTGGCCTATAATCGTTATTGTCTATGTCTCTTTGAGTAAATGTTCCACTGTTACACAGTCTGCTGTGACCACTGGCCCACTGATTCTTTATCCGTTGTTCCACTAATGAAAATTCCATAAGCACAGTATCTCAATTTCTCGATTTACCAGCTTGGGATCGTCTTGAAGTCTGTCCCACCATCATATTGTCAAATATCCACTGTCGAGTCAGACATATGAGACAACGGAGTACAGAAAGTGAGACGTGAGTGAGTGGAGACCTCTGTTTGTTGTCCTGTAGACCACAGTTCTCAATTCCATTAACTATTGACCATTGTTCCATTGTCTGCTGTTCCACTATCTCACTGTTCCAATGTGATGACTGCCCATATCATTGTAACACTGTCCCATAGTACACTGTCCACTTCCCCAGTGTTTCTGTTCCAATTTCCCAAAGTCCCTCTACCCCATTATCAAAAAATAGCTACAATTTTACCATAGAGCACAATAACGTAACAATTTTTCCTTCATCCCCAGGACAAACTAAGTATAGTACCAATTATGCGTTGCTCGGATCCTATCGATCGTCCAGTGGAGTGGGTGCCACCTCGTGCTGCCCACGACCCTCGGCTGATGCTGACGGGAGACTCAACAAGGCCTGGGTTCTTCGACCACGGCACCTTCGATGAGATCATGAAGCCTTGGGCACAGACTGTTATTACAGGTCAGTATAATTGTATAGCAATATAATAAAAGTATTTTTTTGACAAAACAAGGTTTTCTTTGAATCTCTTTAATTTTCAATATATTCTCATCAAATCTCATATTGTAGAAAAGCATAAAAAAGTTATTCCGACATTTTTAGAAGTCCGCCATATTTGATTAAGTACGTTACTATAATAATAATAATAATAATACACACAGCGCCATTTAGTCGAACGAATAAACGGGTAAGCTACTTAAATATTTTTTTTTTGTAAATAGATACATGTTCTAGATAAATTACACCCAGACACAGAACAAATAATCGTGCTCATCACACAAAGATTCGGGGTTCCTGGGTGGGAATCGAACCCACGACCTTCAGCTTAGCAGTCGGAGTCACTAACCACTAGGCCACCAGGCCAGTCAACTATTTCTCGAGTTATTCTTACCCTTTGATTTGCCACCCATATTTCAGACTTCATGGTCACGGGTGGACTGAGGTATTTGACGTCCAAACTTATTAATCACAATTATTATGTCGAGTCTTCGCGTCGTCCATTCCACAGAGTCTAAAGACGAAAGTCTTTAACTAGTGCGTCCTACGCGATATGACACACGGAGCCGAAACGTGGACACTCACGGTAGGACTGGTCCATAAATTTAAAGTCGCTCAGCGACCTATGGAAAGGGCTATGCTCGGAGTATCTCTGAAGGATCGAATACGAAATGAAGTGATCCGACAGAGAACTAATGTTATCGACATAGCCCACCGGATTAGTAAGCTGAAGTGGCAGTGGGCCAGTCATATCTGCCGCAGAACTGACAATCGTTGGGGTAAACGAGTTCTTGAGTGGAGACCACGGATTGGCAAACGTAGCGTAGGACGTCCTCAGACTGGGTGGAGTGACGTTCTCAGCAGGGCGGCCGGCAAAAACTGGATGGGCAAAACCGCGGATCGAGCTCAGTGGCGTACTATAGGAGAGGCCTATGTCCAACAGTGGACTAAAATAGGCTGATGATGATGATGATGATGATGATTACTGACTACCTACACACATTATATTATTTAAGTTGCGTTCCTATTTAAACTGTCATGAATTCTGAGTGGATTAAACCGCGACACATGGAGATATTTTACAATGTTTTTAACTTGGCATTTTTTCTCCAGGTCGCGCTCGTTTGGGAGGTATACCGGTAGGTGTTATCGCAGTAGAGACACGCACAGTGGAGCTGACACAACCAGCTGATCCGGCTAACCTTGACTCCGAAGCCAAAACCTTGCAGCAGGCTGGACAGGTAATCATCGACCATGTTTTAAGAGTAGGTTGGGAATGTTACTGAAATCTTTTTGCCCAAAGCCAATATTCAATGTAAATTAAAATGAAGTTAATACTGTTTCTCCTTCTCTGCCTTTTTCCTTTACGTTCTCTTTTTAAAAAGAAGACGAGAACGGGAGGTGGAATGGGAGGGAGTGAGGAAAACGGGATCGAATGGAGGAAAAAGTGGAAGGAGGAGAGTGGGGAAGTGAGTCTCTCTTTTGGTTGCAGGTTTGGTTCCCAGACTCGGCATACAAAACAGCGCAAGCTATCAACGATTTTTCACGTGAAGGTCTACCCATTATGATATTCGCTAACTGGCGAGGGTTCAGTGGAGGACAGAAAGGTAAGTTTAAAATAAAATATAATTTTAATATAGTAAAATTAATTAAACACTTATGTGGTTGATTTTCATCTCATCCCTAAACCTTCGGGTGATATGGTATAAAAATTATGATCTGAAAGAGACACAATTACAGCCGGGTTAAACCTTAACCCCTTGTTTATGAAGGTATTATAAGCTTATAACAGTTAAAATAGGTTTATAATTCGTTTCTCTTTGCTGGTCACCCTGGTAATTATACAAGTAAGAAAGAGACAAAATTGTTTAAGTAATTAAGTATTATTGTGGTAGTTATTAACTTAGGCTTACCCGTAAGGGTTTCCCAAAACAGTTGGAAACCATCTTTAGCGAAAGGGAAATTATGCGACACGATTTTTAAGTTGGGGAAAAGGTACAGTGATTTTGGTATTCGATAGCGATGGCGCTACTTGTCGCAGCGCACACGCACGCACATAACACCATCGGATACTAAGAACGCTGTACCTATTCACCGTCATTATAATGATATTATTTCGTACAGATATGTACGAGCAGATCTTGAAGTTCGGAGCGGAGATAGTCCGCGCACTCCGAGGGGCCACAGCGCCCGTGCTGGTGTACATCCCTCCAGGGGCCGAGCTGCGTGGGGGGGCCTGGGCAGTGGTGGACCCTAGTGTTAACTCGCTGAGGATGGAGATGTACGCTGATCCTGAGGCTAGGTAAGCTCACTCTACTACTAGAAGTCTGTATGATAAGAAACAGCTGTCTATCTACTCAAAAATCTTTTTGTCCGCCCCAAACACTATCTACCCGGTTCAAAAAACTATCTATCAACTCAAAAAACTATCCATCCATTCAAAAAACCACTCATCAATCCACTCAAAAAATTATCCATTCGCTCGAAAAAATTCATCCGCCTCATAAAACTATGTATCTACTCAAAAAAATATCCATCCATTCAAAAAACTATCTATCGACTGATAAAAACTACCTATTCGACCAAAAAACTCGCTTCAACCTACAGCAGAAGCGAGTAATAGTTTTCCGACGTATCAAAGTATCTTCCAAATCGTCGATGGGACCGGACAAACTCTTAAAATATCCGATTGAATCACTGGTAGAGTTTACCCACGATTCTCTATGAGAAAAGTGAGTAGGGTTATAACGAGGCATATAAAATTATTAAGTAGTTTTATTTCAATCATTAACGGTCAATTTATTTTCAGGGGTGGAGTTTTAGAAGCGGAAGGAATAGTCGAAGTGAAGTTCAAACAGAGAGATATTCTTAAGACTATGCACAGACTCGACCCGGAGTTGTTAAGAGTCGGATCTAGGATCTCAGGTAACTTACCCGCGTATAGTATTATAGCGTGGCCCTTTACGTGGCACCTAATACTCATGCAGGCAGGTCATGCTTGGTGCAGTAGCGGATGCAAAGAGGACTCTTGGCCGGCCCTTGCTTCGCTTTAAAGACTGTAAGTGTGACCTAGCCTCATTTAACATTGGGCACAGTAATTGGGAACAGCTTGCGGAAGGAGCCAGTGGAGGAAGCGTGTCAGGCAAGGTCAGCAGTTTCATGACGGTGCCTGGTTCGACAAATTTGCCTTAAAAAGAGGGAAGCGACACGCCAGTGACATGCTTCCACCAGTCGCGGAGCACACTTGTTCGCGGTGTGGACGATCCTGCCGTTCTCGGATTGGTTTGTTCAGCCATCACAAAAGGTGCCTCGTACAGAACACTGCTTAAATCGTCTGTAATAGACGTCAAGGGCTAGTATAATACTCGAACCATGCAGAAAATCATATGTTTGAGCTGTGTACTTGCGACTCTGGGTCCGTGGAGTCCAGGAGCACGTTCAATTTTTAAGGAGTTGTCAAACTCCTAGTTCACAACACGTGACCCGAAGGCTGGTTTGTTTCTCTGGCAAAGGATTAGTATTGCCATCCAACGCGGCAATGCTGTTAGACTTCTGGGTACGTTCCCGGAAGATAACAATAGTCTATTTGCTATTTAGGTTAGTGTTAAGACAGAGAGAGAAAAGTTTAAAAATTTCCCCACGCATTTTTCTTATTCAGTTAAGTGATTTCTTACCAATTGTACCTTGTATCTATTTATACCTATTAATTCATTTTACATAAGTGATTGAATTACAAAAAAAGAAAAATAACTAGTTTTCATGGTAAATATTATACTTGACTAAGTACATAGATGGCTCATTTGATTTCGTACTTACCATCTCTCCAAAAAGAATCATTCGAGTTGATCGAGGTTTAGCGACATTGATTCACTCTTACGCTAAATTTATTTGGAGTTTAATAAAAAAAAAGAAAATAACAAAATAGAACTGGTTCCTTATTGACAATAAAAACAATTTTATTAATCAAAAATGGTTTTTGTAGTCTATAGTTTTCGTTGATGTAAAACCTCTTTTTCAGAATTGAAGGAGCAAATCAAAGAAATATCAAAGAGTTTGGACCGCAGAGGCTCTATAGATGACAGTTTAATTAGAACAGACGTCGGTAGAGCAGGTAATTTTAATAATTTTATTTATTTAGATTTTCCTACGACTGTTGAACATTCAGAACCCCAATTTTCCCGTGTTAGACATTTATCTCATTTTTGACCTAGGTATGTCGAAAAAAATGGCGACTGTCGATGGAAAACTAATCATAATTATTATATTTGTATATTAATTATTATGAATTGACAATTATGATGTTGCTTTAGATTAGTCGTTGCACGTCATGCTCTGAGTGGACTTATCTCTAACGTGACATTCTGAGAATACGAAAATTAGTTTTAAATCGACATTCGCCATTTTATTCGATATAATATCCGATTTTCGTCTGAAGCGCGGGAATCGGGGTCCTGCCCAATCAGTTAAAGATATCTGCTTCAAAATTGAATTGCAAGATTCCACCTGAACTAACATACATTGCAAATTGATTACAAGCTTATAATATTAGTAGGAAAAGATTTTCATTGTCTCTGACACGACTGGCGTGTTCTCACGAATCACGCCGGGCGTGTTTTCTTTTATCTCTTACTTATGTTAATGTTTAATGTGTATTTTTTAGCGGAGACTCGTGTAAGGGAGTTAGAGACTGAACTATTGGCCGCTGAGAAAACTGCTAAAGCACGTGAAAAGGAACTCAGCCCTATTTATCACGAGGTAAAGTTTACTTTTTGAGTTTAACCCTACTACTAGTAATAATACCTGTCGTAACAACAAATCACCGACGACAGCGACAGCTCCGCGTTTAGTCGCCGTCCACCGCGAAAACAGGCTAAAATGCGGCGACTTATTGCTGCGACTAGACGTCGCAACAAGTCGCCTGGTTAATGATGGTTCTAATAGCAACGGTGGCAAAGTAATATCAGCCTCGCCTAAAATATACGGTCGCGAGTTCGATTCCCCGGTCGTGCCCACACATTTTTAAGTGTATTGTCTCATCGCCGCTGCTCAATACCTATGAAAGAAAACATTGTAAGTACACTAGTATTTCTCTGAATAATTCGAGGATATGTTGCATCTACCAACCGGCACTTGGACATCGTGTGTGGATTAAGGCCTAAACTCTCAAATTGTAAGATAGTTGAGAGAAGACCTGTACCCAGGACTGGGACACAAAAAATTTCACATTTATAAAATTAATAAATAGGTTTTTTGTTTTTTTTGCAGATAGCAGTACAATTCGCGGAATTACATGACACAGCTGAGAGAATGCTCGAGAAAGGATGCATATTTGTAAGTTTTATATGTAACCTATATACGTAGCAAGCTGTTGCCTAAACAGACCGTTAGATGTTGTAAATAAGACTATTTTTAATCGGGTTCTATCGTGATAAAATCCGTTATAAAATAGTTTTATTTCAATGTGTGATATTCGCGTAAGTTTAAGAAATTACTGTGTTTAATGTTCATATATTACGACGTGATCTAAATTCTTTTTCCTTAACTTCATCTGATAAAATCAGCAGATAGTTCAACGCTCCAAAATATCTTCACCTTCGCAAAAGATTACGCCATTTTGCGCGATATTTTTCACTATCTCGGTAATAACTGACTTAAAGCTTCCTTGGATCTGGCTTTACTATACCATCCCAGTGAAGTCTCTGTCGACCAACTGGGCGTTGAATTAGAATTTCGATATGTGTATCCTGGAATCTTGGGTATTCTCTCGCTCGTAGTGATGGTCGCCCGTCTCCCTTTGTCCTTCGTGCTGTAGAATTGGTTCGCGGACAGAGGCAAGGCTTTCTTCTTTAGAGGTCGCTTCTTGATGCAGTGCTTTTTCATGTACAAAAATGTTAAGGCTTAAAAAATCTAGCGTTCTGTCTCTACAGCTTGTTCTAAAATTCTAAAAAGTGCCTTTAATTTTTCTTTTTTTTATTGCTTTAGCCTGAACTCTCAACTCGTAAGACAGTTGAGACAAAACAAATAACATATATATTACATTTTGTTATTCTCTAACCTCTTAGTCGAAAGAACAGTGCCATGCAGTGGGGCACTGAAAGGGTTGGCAACGATGGTTTTGGCGGTATAGTAAGCGAATTTTAGTTCGTTATTTCATTAATACTGTATTATTTTGTGGTGTTCCAGGACATAATTCCATGGCGCGACTCCCGGCGCCAGTTCTACTGGCGGCTGAGGCGGCTGCTGCGTCAGAACGAACAGGAGAGAAGAGTGCAGCGGGCGGTGCGGCCGGCTGACTCCATGGACCAGGGGGCTGCTGCGGCCACTCTCCGGAGGTGGTTCACTGAGGATAGGGGGGAGACGCAGGTACTTAACATTACGGATCACCATTTTCTTGCAAACCTCTTCAGAAATCTTCAGAATTTATTTAATATAAATGCAAAATGGCCGCTAGTATAAAATGTTGGATTAATAATTAATTGCAGCACATTTTACTAAAACCGTTTAACCCATAAATCTTTTTAGGATTAATTTATTAATACTTTCTGTTTCCCTGGGCAGTTGTGCGGAATAACTCGTTTCAGCATAAACGCTCTGACAGAAGACGAGATAACTTGTTTTCCGTGTATCTTTATATTATATAAAAAAATATATTGATTATTAAAATAAATGTATTGTGTACAGTCCCACCAGTGGGAGTTGGACAACGAGGCGGTGTGCAAGTGGCTAGAGGAGCAGGTGGGAGACGACAACTCCGTACTGGAGAGGAACCTGCACTCTATACACCAGGATGCGCTCATGATGGCTGTCAATAACTTAGTACTGGTGAGGATATACTACTTCCTACTAATATTATAAATGCGAAAGTTTGTAAGAATGTATGGATGTATATTTGTAACTCTTTCACGCAAAAACTACTGAATGGAAATGGATGAAGTTTAGCACGGAAAGAGTATATGGTCTGGATTTATACATAGATAACTTTTTATCCTAATAAGTACCACGCGGGCGAAGCCGTGCGCGGAAGCTAGTACTACTTATATTCACTGTTGACCTCAAGGATGTTCCCAATTCGTCGACATCTTTTTTTATGTATGTTTACGAATTATTATAAGATGCCAGAATCGATTTGGAAAATTCTTTATTATTGTATAAATATGTCGGTATTATTTTCAGGAACTAACCCCATCTCAACGGTCGGAGTTTATAAGAAAATTATCAGCTTTAGAAATGGAAAAATAGTTTAACATTAGCCAATACATAGATCATTGATTTCTGTACATATAAATATACTAGGCTTATACCACTAACTTTGTTCGTGTAAAGTATGCTAGAACATTAACACACTGTCATTTGATCCCATACTAAGCAGAGCTTGTGTTATGGAAACCAGATAACTGTTAAACTATACGTATTCTATTTAACTGTAGGTGGTCCAGTGCCAAGCGTGTTCCCTTAATAACATTTAGGGTTATAGTTAAAACACACCGTTTGTGTTTGGATGATATGCAGTTGAGTATAATAATAATATAATTAAACTAGTATTTAACTGCCTTGGAGGTCTGTGGCAAACGTGTTCCCTTTATAACATTTAGGGTTATAGTTAAAACACACCGTTTGTGTTTGGATGATATGCAGTTGAGTATAATAATAAATATAATTAAACTAGTATTTAACTGCCTTGGAGGTCTGTGGCAAGCGTGTTCCCTTAATAACATTTAGGGTTATGGTTAAAACACACCGTTTGTGTTTGGGTGATATGCAGTTGAGTCTTAATAATAATATTCTGGGACATTAACACACACGGTCATCTCGTCCCAAGCTAAGCAGAGCTTGTGTATAGAAACCAGAAAACTGATTTACTATACATAAACTACTTTTCTGTTGTTAATTATACCTAGATTCGAGGTAAACAGACATGTCTGCTTGGGTGGGAATCGTACCCACGACCTGCGTTGTGAAAAGCAAGTGTCTTACCAACGACACCGGCTTTTTTTTTTTTGCTGATGACCTAACCCAATTAGCCTGAAGGGCCTCTATTGGTTCACCGGACTTTTTCGGTGAGCCGTCCGAAGACGGTCAACGACACCGGCCTGTTATATATAGCATATATAGCATCACGTCTGCATTACCCGAAGGTATAGGCAGTGGTGAATAACATACACTTCGCCGGTTATGTATACATTCCATACGATATTTGGGGGAGGCTGTTGCCATCATCAGACACAATTCTAAGATTCGAGTTGTAATTAAGATTCTTTAAGTAAAAGAAAAAAAAAGACTTTTTTGCTCGATCCGGGAATCGAATCCGCTTACCAAAGGACCACCGCAGCAGTTACGCTTTTTTGTTCTGTAATGCGCTTGACCACAACTTTTGTGATGTTATGCAATGATGGTGTACGAATAAACGCGCTTAGTCAGTAAGTTTATAAGTACAGAGGTCATTGGTATTAGACGAACAAATTTAGGTTAAAAACCAAAATAGGGCTCCTAGTTATTATTTATGTTTATATAGGGTGTGACGAAAGTTGTAATATAAAGATACGTGACATCTCGTATAATATAAGGTGATAATTAATTAACACGTTAAATTGTTAAAAAACATTTAAGTGATTTTAAATTTTGACTAAGGAAAAGTCTCAAGTAATCAAAAATTCTTCTGCGTACAGTACCTAACGTACGATGCGTAGGCGCGCGCGATGTCTGGTTCATAAAAAGATACTGTACGGATAGCATATTTAATCATTTACGCTGAATGCAGATTATTGCATATCTCCGATTATTTATGGAATATTATATTAAGCAACCTCTTAAATTTTGAAGCCATAATATATTTCACCTTGTATTAAACGAGATTTGTTAACATATACTCACGGATGTAAATTTTCATGAAAGAAAGAGACTACCGATTTTGGAGTTCATTATTCATATTATAACCAGAGATCGGAATTGGGTAAAGCTGCATCGAACAGTGTTCCTATCAGTCAAATTTAATCTCTTGTAGTACCGCGTCGCTACCCTCAGCTGGGCACCAAAGCATGTGAGACTCCGTGTGTCATAATATCATTGTTTATATATACATACACACTACACAGTTCTTACGCCTGTATTAACTGAAAGTGTATGCTGAGGTACATACGTAATAGAGGGTGAGGCTATGCCGTTTATCAGGCACAATTCCAACTAAGATTTTTGAGTATATTAAAAAAATATTTTCGCTCGACTCGGGAATCATACCTGAGACAGTTCATATACTTTATTTGAAAATCCGCTCAGCTCTGCTCCTCTCTTCACTGATGCGGAGTGGATACTGAGCACTGAGATTGGCTGATTCACGGACCAATCCTCTCCGCCCAGCTCCGCATCAGTAGAAACGCCCTCTAAAGCACTTAAAGGGACATAAATGCATCAAACAACAGATTATTACGAAGCTAGAAACAGTTGTAGAATCATGAAATTGTTAAATAATACTCAAAATAGTTTTGAATATTTAATGAATTAACTAGCTGCCCCAGCGAACTTCGTACCGCGCAAAATTGTGAATCTAAACCATTCCCAGATCCCCTTGAACACACACAAAAAATTTCATCAAAATCGGTCCAGTCGTTTAGGAGGAGTTCAGTCACATACACACGCACACAAGAAATATATATATTAAGATTATCACGGATTTGAGACAATGTTATAGTAAAGTTGAATGAGTTTAGGTCTTAATCAACACACGCTGGCCAAGTGCCAGTTGTGGATGTCACATGTCCTCAAATATACTTCATTATTATTATACTTTAAGTATATTAACATTCCATCTTGTTATTAAATAAAAGATAAATAAATATGAATTTATATTATTAAAAATTCAAATAATTTTTAGTTGTTTCAAATACCATTTTCAATAGTTCGATAACTTTTAAATTGATTGTTTAATCACAAAAATTTCCTTAAAATTTAATTTTGGTCAGCTTTTTAAACAATCCATTAAAAGTTTGTGAATTTGTGTATTAGGGACTGAGCACAGTTAATCATGCTTATTAACTTTCCTTTTTTAGTGTGTGTTGTCACTGAAATGTCATATCAAAGTGTCATATAGAAGAAAAGGACACTTAAGGATTCTCGGCTTTAGTGGTCTTACTAGGAAACCGTGGGGGAGGGGGGGCGATGTAGTTATCGCTACGCTTGCTCGGCTCTTGCGTTGTGATTAAATGTCGAACCTAACCGCACTCAGGTGCCGTATTATGAGTGTCAAAAGTGTGATTCCGTTGAAAGGGATGCAGATATACGCTGTAGAAATTCCAAACACAGATTTTGAGTAAATTTGTATAGTCGTGAGTTTGTTACAATAAATTGACATAGTAGATATACGTATTCACTTTAGTTGGGCTGACAGCCGGCAGCTATCCTCTCTCGGTGGTGACGTCCTTGCGCCTTTGGAACAGGTTACGCGCGCGAACATACGCATTGCATAAACGCATCCCTTTCTCTCAACGGAATCAGAATCGCTTTAAACACTTAATAGGGTCAGCAGCACATTAGAGTGGGTGGAATTTGTTATTGTGATCCTGTAGTTTTTGTAAAGGAAAGCACAAAGCGTGGAATTCAATTGCTACTTGAAAATCAACCTTTATGGTGTTTTACGCATAGTTAATTATTGTTTCTCTATTTATTTGTTAATTTTTATTGGGACCAATGTTTTAATAAAATGGTGTTATTATTTTATTTGTTTTTTATTTGTTTTATAAAATCTATACAATAGTATTTTCTTAGATTTACGCGAATATCACACATTGAAGTAAAACTACTTTGTAACGGATTTTGTTTTTGGTTTTCCACCCGTGATCATCAAGGCTCAAGTCGGGATATAAAATTTAAAATATACCGCGATATAATCCGCTGTAATGTAGTTTAATATTAATCAATACAATACATAATAATCAAAATATAAGCTCTTCCGCCACTCTACTCTTTTTTCAATTCAATTCTTTATTTGCTCTAGACATGTAGAAATACAAGTTTATGATGTCTTGCCGACACAGCGGCTGCAAATTCAATTTATACATATTAGGTACTTAAATTACTAATATTATTAAATACATGTCAATTATTACATTGCACATCACCAGTAAGTTCATTCTCAGTGTCATCGCGTGAACAAAGTGATGAGTTGCGGCGTACATGGCAGTGGTGTTGTTACAATTTTATAACTTTACTAGCTGCCCCAGCGAACTTCGTACCGCGCAAAATTGTGAATCTAAACCATTCCCAGATCCCCTTGAACACATACACACGCACACAAGAAATATATATATATTAAGATAACCGGTCTATCGCTATATAAGACGAATTTTTTTGTGACCCTAGTGCTCGTCACATTTATACGACAAAGTCGCGCTTTTTTTTCATTTACATCAATTATCTAGCTATTTTATCAATCCGTAAAATTTCGCGGTCGGGCGGCACAGGCATTGCAATTCATTTAACGACGCGTCTGGAGTACACGGGTACACATCTGGAGCTATCTTCCGAATCCATAGTTTTTTTACATGGCGAGGTTATACGGGCTACTAATTTCGAAATATAAGCAGACTTCACTTCTTTTACGATCCTTCTATGTGTAAAACCAATCAGCTATAATTAATATAGCACCAAATCACTGATTAAGTTAGATTTAAATTATAATTTCGGCGATCCGTTCATGACGTGCAACCATTAGAGCGCCTAAGACAAAGCACCACAGACTACTAAGAGAAAAAAAACCCACGCCAAGATGGTCGCCCGTCTGACGTTTCGCCAGTGAAACTGACAGGTCAATCTTCTTAAATGTTCTTATCAAGGACCTTGTTTAAGTATAATGTCTTTGGTTCTTATCGCTCGTTTACTTGTCTATACTGCGCCGACACATATTTAGCCAAGCAGTTGAAAGACTTAACATCGTTTTGTCACTTAAAATGCTAGTCTACTCTCTGAGATTTCCTGTTAGGTTCGTACCAGATAACAAAAGTGCGTATCTGTGTCGGACGTAATGTGATTACGTATTCACTGTCCTCCGCTTGGTCTGAAGCGTTGCTGTCTTGTGTCTCATCTTTGTTAAGTGCTCTGGAAACAAAATAAACATTAGTATTGTCTTAGATTATTATTATTTATTTTTCTTTTTAATCTAAAATAAACCGCGATAAAATCCGTTAAAAAGTAGTTTTATTTCAAAATAAACATAAATAACTCTTGACATAAAAAGTGTGTGGCTTATAACCTACGATACGATGTTGAATAAAACTACTTTATAACAGAATTATCGCGATGTATATTAGATTTAACATCCCGACGTTTCTCTCTTTTCAAAGTTCATGGACACGGGGGGCTGAGGTATTTGATGTCCTAACATATTAATTACAATTATTACAGATTACCTGCCTACAAACATAATATTATTATAGTTGTGGTCCGATTTCCGGGTTCATCTAATGAAGACTAATGTAAAAGGAAAGATTGAAGGAAGACCGAAGAGAAGTTATTTTACCCAGATAAAGGATAAAGTCTGTCGGTCCGTTTTGTCTCGAGTCTGGATGTAATTATCAAGTTAAAGTACCTAATATAAGTTTAGTATATACCAGTTTTCTGGTTTTCATAACACAAACTCTGCTTAGCTTAGGACTATATTATTAAAGTTAATGTTGAGTCGTATCGCTTGGTGAAGAAGCTAGCGGAGAGTAGAGACACTTAGAAGGCTCTTAATAACATCTTATGAAGAACACCCTAAATTGCTACGCACAATACATACACTGGCTGAGTTGACTGGAATCCCATACCTTTTCCTTCTATTGCCTTCTCTTCTCTGATGTTTCGGGGAGTAAGGGATGTAATCTTCTTCATCATAATAATCCTGAGGCCTAACTTCACCGTAGTCTTTTTTGATCCGTTGCGACTTCGGTGGAATGTTTCCTGCAAAAAAGTTTAGCGTCGCAATACATTAGTGTCCCACAGGCACTGATCTTCTCTCAACTATCTCAGGAGTTGAGAGAGTTTAGGTCGATCCACATACGCTGACCTAGTGCGGGTTAGTTGTAACGGTTTCATATAATTCAAACAGTAGTGTGGCTGTACACGCCTAGCGTGTGACACTTGTGTGAAAGACAGAGCGGTCGAACGCATCTAGCGTGATGTTTTATATTATCTGTCGGCACATGCAAGATCCACATGTTCTTTACGAGCTTGTAGCGCAAACAGAAAAGAAGAGGAATAAACTTCATGCGCGAAACGATCTTTCAAAATTATTTTATGTATAAAGGATATAATATGGTTTTAGGTAAGATTGCTGTATAAACATTTATTCATATACTCGTAAATACATTGATGTATAGGTAGGTACGTACACCCTAAAATAACATTTATTAGCATGACCCTTGCATACAATTATTTTTTCGTTTTAAGACACAACTGCATTTTAGAATACAAGCTTGTTTTTGAAAAAAAAGGATTGTGTGGTTTTATGAAACTTATTTTCACTGACAGAAATTAACAAAATAGCGTGGAGCACTGGCACAAATGAGTAATAGTCTATACACTACGGCGCGGCGGTCAGCTGCGAACTATAGGCGCCGCCGCCGTGCCGCGTGTCACGCGACATGCAACACACAGACGAAAAAGTTTGAGACGATGTAATAAAAGTTTCATTTGAAAAATTTATTATATTTTACCTTTAGTTTTATCATCAGGATTTTCTTTCACTCTCCTTTTCAAATCTTCTACATAATCATCTTCTCTCTCTACTCTCCACCTACGATCTACAACGGAGAGTTTATCTCTCACACTCTTCACCCTCTTTCTATTTTTAGTATCATCGTAATCGATAGTTTGTTTATCAATCTTCTTTCTAAACTCTTCTCCTATTCTTTCAGAAGATTGATAAGAGTTTTTAGGTTTGTAATACATTTCGTATATTGATTTAGTGATGCCGTCATCTGTGTCGTAAATGATTTCTTCTGAAAAGAATATAATTAGATATACAGTCTCGATGGCATTCGAACATAAATTCACAAATTTTCTGATTGTAAGTATGACTGATGGTTACGAGGATAGCCACGGGGAGGATTGGAGGTCTATGAGGGTTTAACAACAACAGAAAGCGGCAATAACAGGTTTTTTCATTTTTATATAATGTTCCAAAATCCACCTTCAAAACCCTTTCCAACATTATTAAATGAATCTGGTCTTAAGTTGTAGGTCCTAAGTTCTGTTCACCTATCCAAAAAATATACCTAACCATGGTTAGCTATACATAATGTCATCAGTAATAATATAATATCACATAATATCAACTTAGGTTCCACAAATTTTATGAAAATTACCTTGTTTTTTACTCTTCTTGATTCTTGCGTTCTTTTTCTTAGGAGACCTCTTCTTCAAATTAGCTGAGAAATCTTCTTCTGACGACATAATTTCTTCAGAACCATCCATCCAGTCCGCAGTCATTACTTTAGTCTTTATACGATTAAAAAAACTGAGTTTTGGTGATTTTTGAGTAGTATGTTCTAATTTTTTAGTCGAAGTTTTATTTGAATTATTAATTATACTTTTCTGAGTATACAGAGTAGTATAATAAGTAGAAGATTCATGAAAAGTTGTATAATTATTATATTTTATTTCGTTGTCATTTGATGTGTCGTTGATGAGATTTTCTAAGTAACTTTTAGTGGTATTCACGTCACGCTTTTTACGTTTTTCATAATTATGATAACTTTTTAGTTTATTTTGATTAATTCCTGGTTTTGTATAAGGGTTGTGTTTTCTTCTAGAATCTTCTTGATGTTCATCTGATGTACCTGTAAATTGTTTTCTATCATCATTTTCAGCTACCACAGCTGGAAGGCCTCTCCTTAAAATTCATAAAGGTCATTTTTAAATAACAACCTCGATGTTCCACTGGTAAGCGTGTTCGTTTTGTAACCGCGGTCCCAAATTCGATTCCCGGGCCAAAAACTTTTTGCTAGGCAGAATAAACTAAATGTTTAATTTTTATAGTGTTGTATTTGCTCACCAGGTGACTCTAGTCTATCTGCTTCCTCACGATGTTTTCCTTCACCGATATAGAGCAGCGGAGATGAAAGAATTCACACAAAGGTGTGGGCACGACCGGAAATCGAGCTCGCGACCTTATATTTTCTAAGGCGAGGCCCGCTGCTGCGCCACCGCTGCTCTGGCACCTGTTCCCTCCGATTTCAAGATGGTATGCTAAGTACTTACCATGCCTATCTTCTGTTTCTTCTGCATCTTCTGGCAGTAGACCGTCATCTGCACCACTGTATACATATCTAGAATGAAAAGTATAGAGTCAAGAGAATGATTTACCTTTAGGCCGACCGTTTAACTCGCGTATCACCATATGAGGTACAAAGTCATAAAACATTAATTAAGTCTCATAAAGAACTATTTAACCACAGATAAAAGTAATGTAAGGCTATTCGTCACTAATATTCATATCGCTTGAATCATCATCACTGTCTGTGCAGCTTGAGGAGTCAGAATCTTGGCGATAGGCGATACGCGAGTTAAACGTCGGCCTATAGCAATCTTGAATCACACAAGCAAAGTTTCACTGATGATTAACATAGTGATTAAGTCCTAGTACCTACCTGAGCAGCGCTGGCGCAGCGGTATCAGCCACGCCTTAGAAATATCAGGTCGATTCCTAGTTCTGCCCACACATCTTTGTGTGAATTGTTTTATCACTGCTGTTCAATATCAGTGATGGTAAACATCGTCAGGAAACCGACATGTCTAATTATATTATTTTTTCTATGCTAAGAACTAATCATTCCAGAACATTTGACATCCACCAACCTGTACTTGGCCAGCGAGTGTGGATTAAGGCCTAAACTCTTTCAACCCGTAAGATAGTTGAGGGAAGACTCATGGCCAGCAGTGGGACACTAAAACTGGTCATCCAGGTACGTAAGTACTTACGTATAGTTTATCTCACAAGAAAATGAAATGAAAAAAAAAAGACGTGAAGCACTCAGAGACTGCCGTGGTAAAGCTATTGCATAGCACTTTTTACCAACTTATATAATTACTAGCTGCCCCAGCGAACTTCGTACCGCGCAAAATTGTGAATCTAAACCATTCCCAGATCCCCTTGAACACACACAAAAAATTTCATCAAAATCGGTCCAGTCGTTTAGGAGGAGTTCAGTCACATACACACGCACACAAGAAATATATATATTAAGATAATTATTTATTTATTTTATTTATGCAGTATTTTATTCCTTTGTTTTTTTTCTTTGATATTAATTCAAGTTACACTTTTTGAGCGTGGTGACCGATAAGAAAACATTTTTTTTCTTTTATTAATACAACGATACAACCAATTTGGGAGCAAACCAATGCAAACCGATACAACCAATGCCACCTAGAGGCGAGTTGCTGAACTAAAGAGACAAGCGTGATATTTCAAAAAGTCATTAAAAGTCCCGCTATTCATCGATAGATGGCAAAACTAAAAAGTATCACCGCTGCTGTGCCGGTCGGAGTGGGGGGTGTTAGGTTATTTTCGTTACGGAATTTCTGGATTCGGTCTCCACGCTCAAGGCCCGCGATAGAAGCTAGGCGATACCTTAACCGTAAAAATACTGTACGGCTGTTAGGCGGTACGAAGTCCGCAGTTTCAGCTAGTAAGTTAATATAAAAGACCATCTTGATACATAAGCCCTTATTAATAAAAAAATTATAAGACTCTTTAGTTGAAATGGAATTTGTCTCTTTCTTACTAGTATAAATGTCAAGATGACAGACAAAGACAATCGAAATATAGACCTATTTTCGCTATGATGAGCTTATAGTTTCTCCGTTCTCCGACCCTACTTCTGATTGGGGGTTTGTCTGATTTACACCCCATATAATAAAGGCCAAGGCTATTTTAAAGATCAGAATTGGTACCTGGTACTCCAGTCCATCTGCCGAGCATCATCAAGCCACTGGTTAGCAGCGAGGGTAGTCTCCCGGACACTCTTGATACTCAGCTGGAGGAACAGCTTCTTGAGATCCACCGCTACGTGTGCGGCCTTGTTCGTGAATTCATCTTGGGGTTCAGGTTTCTGTGTTCTATATTGATCTAGAAGATAAGATCACATTAATTTCATAAAGAGTACAGGCAGGGGAGTATAGGAAGTGAAAAGTCTAGACTTTTCACTTCCCTTCAACCCTTTTTAGTGTCCTACTTCTTTCAACTATCTTACGGGTTAAGAGCGTTTAGGCCTTAATCCACAGACTCTGGCCAAGTGCGGGTTGGTGGATGTCACATTACCTCGAATAACTAGTTCATAGACATGGCGGTTCCGGATTTCCTCGTGTTTACCTTCTTTTTTTTATTGTTGAATAGGCTGGCGCTTGACTACAACTTACCTGATGTTAAGCAATGATGTAGCCTACGATGGGGCGCGCCAGCCTAATGTACCGATTCACTCGTGATTACAAATGACTTTCAGTGAGAAGGTGGCAGTGAAAAGAGGCTCCTTAAAGTTGAAACCATAAAGGAGCAACAATTCCGACCCACCCTCTCTGCATGGTGTCACCAGACATCACACCGGAATGCGGCAAGGCCGCTTGGCGGAGCGGCTTTGTCTGGTGCGTGGTCACTAACCACGGCCGAAGCCGAACCAGTTAATTATCAGTAAACATAATTACCTTATTGTCACCTGATTTGCACCACCCGGGGGCCACGTGTGGGGATTCAAATAAAAGGTGCACTCCCACGGACGAAGGTGACTCAATCTCCAAAACCTATTACCTATTCAGTACCTTCACTGATATTGAGCAGTGGTGATGAAACAATCACAAAAATATGTGTGAGCACAACTGGGAATCGAAACCCCGACCTTATATTTCGAAGGCGAGTCTGATACTGCTGCCACCGCTGTTCTCAATACAATCATAGCTCTACAAGTATTTCACTAATTACCAGGTAGATATTGAAATAAAACTACTTTTTATCGGATTTTATCGCGGTTTATTTTAGGTCCCGACGTTTCAAAGTCTTTTCAGACTTAATGGTCCCGGGTGGACTGAGTGTTTGACGTCCAAAAATATTAATCACAATTATTACTGACTACCTACAAACATTGTTATTTAAGTGGCGTTGCGTTCAACTCAGAATTCAAGACACTGTGAGCTCAGTTTGCTTAAATTTTTGGACGTCAAATATCTCAGTCCGCCCGTGAACACGAAGTGTGAAAAGACTTTGAAACGTCGTGATCTAAAATAAACCGCGATAAAATCCGTTAAAAAGTAGTTTCATTTCAGTGTGTGATATTCGCGTAAATCTAAGACGTAAATCCTGACTCTAAGGTATCTACCAGGTAGATACCCTAGAGTCAGGATTCTTTACCTCTAATAGGATGCTCCAGGGTATTCTCTAGGCGAAGTAATATAGATCCACCTTTCCATGGCTCCAGGGTGAGGATGTGAATATGCCGAGGAAGACCACGAACTCGCAAAGCTGAGAACTGTAAATTATAGAAAAAAAACCTGTTTACATTAACACACTTCAACCCTTTTTAGTGTCCTGATGCTGGATCCAGGTCCTCTCTCAACTCTCTAAACAGTTGAGAGAACAAGAACTGGCCTAATACGTGTTGATAGATGTCAAATGTCTTCGAATGAATTTAGTTTCTCAACTCGTAAGATAATGAGAGAAGACAGGTCAAGTTTTCTGCAAGTCACGAGTGAATCGGTATTTATTAGGTAAGCGCGTTCCATCGTCGACTGCAACATTGCTTCACATCAGGCAAGATGTGGTCAAGCGCAAACCTATTATTGAATAAAAAAAAAGACCTGCTCACAACTGTGGGATACTAAAAAGATGTGAAGTGTACCTGAGTCCTCCCTTGACTATGGAGTCTGAAAAGTTTCTGAAACGTCGGGATATAAAATACAAATAATATTATAAATGCGAAAGTTTGTGCGGGTGTTTGGATGTTCGTGACTTAATCAAGCAAAAGTTACTGCACGGAATTGGATGAAATTTGGCACAGCGATAGTGTACGGTTGAATCCGGCTCGAAGGACCACTAATGTACGGTTGATTTGTTAAATGAAAGATAAAGTAATATTGATAAAGTATGTAAAAGTATATAAAATACACATATTTACAATATAGATTTGATTGTTAATGATAGGTACGCGGCGCGGAGTTAACAACTGAGCTATCGGTCGCAGAGAATGCTATGTTGACAAATTCGCTACAATTACTAACTGATTATTATTGTTTTATATGTTTTATAAAGCAATAAGTTGGTAACTGCGCAGGCGCGTCAACGTAAAACTCGTACTATTAATTTGTACGGGTTTGCCCGTACAGATAGATTATAATACAGATAACACATACGCTACTTTCTACCCTAAAACCACGCGGACGAAGCTGCTAACGAAAGCTAGTATTTACATAGGTAAAAAACAATTATTGTGTAATCTTTTTTTAATCTTAAGTCGTCAGGTTTCAAATTATTTCCACAGGTTTCAAATTATTTCCACACTGAATTTTATCCAAATCGGTGCAGTAGTTAGGTGTGAAAGCGTAACATACTTAACTTAACTTTTTTTTGCGCTTGACTTACAACATGCCTGATGTTAAGCAATGATGTATTCTACGATGGAACGCGCCAGCCCAGTATACCGATTCACTCGTGATTACGAATGATTATAGGTGAGAAGGTGGCAGAAGAATGAGCTTCCAATAACTATAAGGATTATACAAAACAAAAAGTCTCACTCTTTTATTCCTAACGTTCTGCCACTTTCTTCTGCTCAACTTCTGCCCAGAAGAGAAGAATACCCACGGTTCGTACTGCCATCTTTTAGCTGACTGTGAAACTCTTTCTGAGAACGATTGGTCTTCTACTGTAATAAGAGTATAAATACGTGGATAAAATAATTAGCATCTAAAATAAGTACCTATAATGTGAAGGTGGTGGTCGCCATAGAAATATCTGTGTCTGTATTAAAGAGATATTATTATCTTAGATCTTACTTATGAAAATAATATTCACTTCTATTCACTTCAACCCTTTTTAGTGTCCCACTGCTGGGCACGGGTCTTCTCTCGACTATCTTATGAGTTGAGAGAGTTTAGGCCTTAATCCACACATGCTGGCCAAGTGCGGGTTGGTAGATGTCACATGTCCTCGAATGATTAGTTCTTAGACATGCCGGTTTCCTTACGATGTTTTCCTTCACCGATGTTGAGCAGCGGAGATGAAACAATTCACACAAAGATGTGTGGGCACGACCAGGATTCGAATCCGCGACCTTATTTTTCTAAGGCGAGGCGCGTACCGCTGCTCCGAAATAATATACAAAACCAAAAAAAAAATGGTTTCTATGCGTAACTAGCTTCCGCCCTCGGCTTCGCCCGCGAAATTGATCTTGTTTCTCCATACAAACTTTGGAACCCCGTTTCACCCCCTTAAAGGGTGAGTTTTGAAAAATCCTTTCTTAGTGCACCCCTAGACCCCATAAGGAACCTATGTGCCAAATTTAGAGTCTCCAGACCCAGCGTTTTGGGCTCTGCGTTGATATGTCAGTCATTCAGTTTCTTCTTTTATATATTTAGATAAGTAACTTACCATCTTGTTTGTAGTTTCCAAATTTAATTCTATGTTTCCCTATGACCACGAGACCTACTCCATACGCCTCTTCGTTCAGAGCTTCTTCGAGGCCAAATCCATCATCTGTTAGAAGACGTCTGTGAACCTAGAAAAAATATTCTAGAAGATGTGGAAGAAACCATGGACTACGTACTGTGCGAGTGTGAATCAATAGCGGAAAAACGCATCAATGCATTAAGAGTCGACTGACCACCGACCAGATATTTATAGACATCGCATAGCTGTTTCCCCGGTTCGTCTTACATGTTTTATCTCTACATTTTGTTCGATCATGTTCTATCTTTCCCCATACCCCGCCTTTTGACGTGTGTAGGACGTTATTGGATTAAGGACTAACCAAACTCTCTCAACTCGTAAGATAGTTGAGAGAAGACCTGACTGCGGACTGAGTCACCTTCGTCCGAGAGTGTGCACCTTTTATCTGAATCCCCACACGTGGTCCCCGGGTGTTGCTAATCAGGTGACAATCAACTGGTAATTATGTTTACTGGTAATTAACTGGTGGCAGGCTTGGGCCGTGGTTAGTGACCACCCATCAGACAATGCCGCACCGCCAAGCGGCCTTGCCGTGTTCCGGTGCGATGTCTAGTGACATCATTTAAGAGGGTGGGTCGAAATTGTTGCTCCTTTATGGTTTCAACCTTTAGGAGCCTCATTTCACTGCCACCTTCTCACCGAAAGTCATTCGTAATCACGAGTGAATCGGTACAATGGGCTGGCGCGTCTCATCGCAGACTACATCATTGCTTAGCATCATGTAAGTTGTAGTCAACCGCCAGCCTATTTAAAAATAAAAGACCCGTGCCCAGCAGTGAGACACTAAAAAAAGGGTGAAGTGAATTTTTTCTAGACGCAAGAATATTAAATCCATTGTTATTATAATATTCTTGCTTACCATAAGTTCAACTTCGCCGTCATTATAAGAAGTGCCTCCTTGAGTCCTGTCGGGTAACACGCACATTTCGACGCTGCTGTTCATTGAATAAATACAGAGGCGTGAAGATACAGGGTAGTAGCAGGCAGCCACCGGCTTCTTGTGTGGTTCACCTGAAATAAAGTTACAACATCCTACAGAGTTGAAGACTCAGATCTCCGAACTAGAAATTAGCATTAATCAGATCGTAGAATAGGTATCTTTTGGAACACAACACAACCTCGCCTTAGAAAAATAAGGTCGTGGGTTCGAATCCTGGTCGTACCCACACGTCTTTATGTGAATTGTTTCATCTCCGCTGCTCAATATCGGTTAAGGAAAATATCGTGAGGAAACCGGCATGTCTAAGAACTAATCATTCAAGGACATGTGACATCCACCAACCCGCACTTGGCCAGCGTGCGTGGATTAAGGCCTAAACTCTCTCAACTCATAAGATAGTCGAGAGAAGACCCGTGCCCAGCAGTGGGACACTAAAAAGGGTTGAAGTGAATAGAAGTGAATATTATTTTCATAAGTAAGATCTAAGATAATAATATCTCTTTAATACAGACACAGATATTTCTATGGCGACCACCACCTTCACATTATAGGTTGAAGTGAAGGGTTGAAGTGAAGTAAACAACAAAACAAGGTAGAAAAAGTGTAGGGAGGTAGGTAAAATAAAATATGTAACAACCCTTTAGTGACATGGGCAAGGGACTTTTCTCAACTATTTTAAGGGTTGAGAGACTAGACCATAATCCACACATGCTGGTCAAGTCCAGGTTGGTGGATGTCACCATAGGAGAAAGTGCCTCGAAGGCTGGCAACATTGTCACGTTATTGGGCAATGCTAATTCTTTGACTGAGATGTAGGCCAGTCTAACTGTCCGACCCAGGACCAAAATGCATGTCTCGGGGTTAAATCGAACCCACGGCCCGCCAAATATGCTTCTGTTTGACTTCAGTTGAAAAAAGAAGTAGTTCTTACTCATATTAGTTTCATTCCAGCAAGTTCGTCTCATCATCTGCCTCGCGTTGGAGTCGGTGAAGAACTGCCCGCTGCTCGAGATGTTGGTGGAAAATATACTCACCACCTCCTTGCCTAGGTCTGTCCTGAAATATAGAGGTCGGGTTACGACCAGAATACACATAGTGGGACATTAACACACACGGTCACCTGATCCCAAACGAAACTAAGCAGAGCTTGTACTACGGAAATCAGATAACTGGTAATATACTACATATAATAACTACTTTTCTTTTGTAAATATATACTTAAATATAGATAATTACACCCAGACACAAGATAAACAGACATATTTTAACAAATGTTTGTCTCGGGTGGGAATCGAACCCACGACCTGCGGTGTGAAAAGCAAGTATCTTACCGACCACGCCACCGGCCCGTAATAACTGTTGGAAGTGTTGGTCAAGTGTTCCGTTCCTTACACGCCGTGTATTCTGTAAGGTGGACAGTACCTACACAGTCACTGTCTACAATCTGATTTTATCAATGATGCTGGTAAATCCAAAGTACTTCGACCATTGGGATCTTTTGTGCTTCCTCTTGATACTATGAAGCCTCAACCATTCTCCCCCAGCATAGTTTGTCCTTGTCGGTGACACATAAGACCGTACTCTCCAGGAGTAGGGCCAGTCCTAATGGATTAATGTGTTTTCGCGTCAGTGAGTCACATTCGCACAATATGTGCTGGAGCACATCACGGATGGTGTTGTCCGCGTTCCCAGATGCCTGGCAAGTAGAATTTTCTGCTAGACCTATTTTATATAGGTGTTTTTGTAGCCCAAAGTGCCTAATTAACGCACCTACAACCAGTTTTATTTTAGTCCTCGATAGTCTACCATACTCACACAGGAACATAACCAATAGTTATTACACGCTGTGTATTCTGTAATGTGGACGGTACCTCCACAGTTACTGTCTACCTTGCTGACACACAGGAACACAATCAACAGTTTTTACACGCTGCGTATTCTGTAAAGTGGACGGTACCTACACAGTTGCTATGTACCTTACTCACACACAGGAATACACTACATCTTCTCAATTCGATCACTTTTCGGCGATTCGAATGTCTCGGTGAACCAGCGGCTCGCTAGTACTAGCCCAATATTTTTTGTTTTTACGTATGAAAACCCAATTAGCCGGAAGGGTCTTAAGGTTCACCGGACTTTTTCGGTGAGCCATCCGAGGACGGTCGAACCGATACTTACCCGATAGGCACAGGTCCAATTATATACTCGAGTTCCACATACTCCTCTCCTCGATACAATCTTATAATCTGAGTGATCCAGTCATTGAACCGTTGTCGTATCTCTTTGACTATATTACCGCGGATTGTGTGGTATGTAGCTTTGTCTATAACCTAAAAAAACAAGAATTTTCAAGAAAGTTGTTTATTATCATCATTATCATCGCATCGTCCTGGGCACGTACACTACTAGACAATTTTATTATAGGCCTCCCCTTAAGACCGACACAGAGATCGGTTGCCGGCTGTTAGCAACCATCGACTTCCCGCTATTTTAAAAATGTCATCAGTCCATCTTTTGGCGGTTTTGCTGACCTTAATTTCGCAACGGATATCAGTTCTACCAGCGATATGGCCTACCCACAACACTGCATTTGCCACTTCAAATTGCTCACTTCGATAGCTATGTTTTTATTTATATAAATGTCAACAAATATTTTATGCTTTTTAGCCATACGAGCATTTTATAATAAAGCCTGGCAGTCTTCGGAATACTTAAATAACCGGCGATAGTTAATCGTCCGATCGATGGTTTCGTAGATGACTTTGCGGATGCAATGTGCTCTTTAGTCACGCAAGCATTTTTAGTCCTACGAGCATTTTGAGCAATTGTTACTAATGCACTTGTATCTTATCAATATTAATAAGGTTAGTTTTATATCATGTCCAGCAGTTTGATAAAAGCCTTCCTCAATAAATTCCTATATAACAGTTAAAAAATTTGCAAATTGAAAAGTAGTCCCTAAGATTAGCTTGTTCAATCAAACACAACTAATTCTTCAGCTTATAATATTAGTGTAAATAATATAACAGAACTCACAGCAACCGGCCTCTCTTGCTGTGGCCTGAAGCTGTAAGCTCCTGACTGTAGACTTTGCTGGCTTTGAGCGTAGAAGTAAAAATTCTGTGATACAGCGATTTTAGTGCCATCTAGTAGCTGAACAGACTCCAATAGACCAGTAGACTTGTCTACCGTTACTTTTATGTACTGAAAACAAAGTGGGAAGGTGTTAAGAAGTTATAATTAATATTAATAAAAGAAAATAAATAAAAATATTAAAAAAAGACTATATTGTTATATATTGTACACCCATAACTTTAAAAGCTCACACGTGTGAAGTTGGTACAGCTACTTGCTTCTGTCCAATCATCTCCTACACTGATACCATTAAATACTTAGGTATCATTATTGATAAACACCTAAACTTCAAGGCCCATATTACACAACTTACTTGTAGAGTACGCAAACTCATATACCTTTTCAAACACCTCAGGCACGTTGCTAATCCCCATGTGATACGTACTGTATACTTTGCCTTGTGCCAGTCAATTATTTCTTACTGTAAAACATCATGGGGAGGAGCTGCGAAAACCACTCTTAAACCCCTTGAAGTAGCACAAAGAGCCATTCTTAAAGTTGCTACTTTCCGACCAATTCTTTTTTCTACTTTTGACCTGTACCAAAAATGTAAAGTTCTGACAGTTCGCCAACTATTTGTTCTCCAAGCGATTCTACTTCAACATGCAAACACCCCTTTTGTTCTTTCTACGTGTGTGTTTCTCATTTTTAAACATATAAAATAAAATAACAGAGTAAATTAAGTAAAATACTACACCACTGTAAACTAAAATTGTTAAATTTTAACTGCAAGTGTTATCTTCTTCATTTAAAACTCTTCACTATGTGATTACTAAAATTAAACAAAACAGGCGTGACAGTGCTTTTTTGAAGTAACTGCTAACAACGATCAACTACATAACACTACAAACTGGAACTAGAAGAGAGGAACTGTCTAATCTTTCAAAGTAACCAGGTACCTAAATACGAAACTAATTCAGTTTATAGTTGTTGAGTAATAAAATTGATTAATGACTATCACTTAACATTATTTGTGAGGGTACAGCAGACTCACTATTAAATACATCAAATTGTGTAAACAAATAACAGTGTTATCTACCGTCGAGTGTCAAAATTTTTGCTAAACCATAGATCGATCTTTAAGAACTAATAGTATCAAAAAATAAATACAGATGGCGTTAGTTGTATGATTGCTGCACTCATTTCTGAAAACGTGAAATTATTAACACAAACAAAAACCAATGGATTCGGACACCGATTATATTACACAAAGACGTAAACAGGTAAAGGAAATGAGCCGTCATAGTAGTAACTACAGCTTCATGGATACTTCTACCTTTCATGATTTATCAGATAACGCTCATAGCCTACCAGATTTGTCAAGAGCGATACTAAACACTGAGGTTGATGAATTGAGATGTGAACTAAATAAAGTAAGATTAGATTTGGAAAAAGCCCAGAACGAGGTTGACAATTTAAACTCAGACAACTATTCACTTCAGCAAATAATAAATGCTCAGGAACTAAAAATAAAACAACTAAAGCTCTTATGCATGAATTATTCAACACCAAAAAAATATAATTCATCCTCAAGGAAACATAAAAAAATTGATAAAGAAGAAACAATAATTACTGAAACCACATCTGTTCTGAACGATAGTTACTCTCAGCTTCATGTGAATACGGCGGAAACAAGAAATCTATCCCCAGATCCTGTGACGTGCGAAAAGTTTTGTGACACCCCGAAGCAAGCTTCTTTAAAGTCTAACGAAAAATTTAACGAGAATGAAACTTCCCCATATGAGGCGTGTAAAATATCCTCTCAAATAAACACACACTTAAATAATCGTGCAAAAATTCAAATTTTCTCAGATGTACGTTCACGCATGAGGGATAAACTGCAAAATTACATTGGATCTTCTTACCTAGTATCGTCGATAACCAAAACAGGGGCTTCAAGCGACAAACTGCTAGCATCATGTCTCGATACGTGCAAGGACTTTAACAAAACTGATTATGTAATTATTCTGTGTGGCAAATATGATAGTAATCCACTGAAGTTACAATCAACCTTATATTTTTATCTAGACAAATTAGCCCATACAAATGTTTTGCTTTGTAATATACATAAAAGCAAGTTGTTAAATGAATATAAACTCAATGAACAGCTTCAATTTATCTGTTCTCAATTCTCTCATACCATAGTTGTAACTGTGAATAATAATAATAATCCCTTTGCCTATTATATTTCGGGATTGTGCAGGTCAATTTTACGTGACATCTTACATTTAAACTACAAGTATAAATACATACAATACATTAACAACACATTAAAGATTAACAATTGTGTAAATGCCGATGAGAGAATTAAACATGTGTCAGTAAGTACTCAAACAAATACACTTCCGGGTCTTTTAACATCTTCAAACTCACAAAACGAAAGTATTTTTTTTCGAAACAAACAACAACAGTTTTACAATTTTACATAACAACGTCCAAGGTATGCGGTCAAAAATAAGTGATATAGAAATGTTAATTCAATCAAATAAAATAGATGTTATGTGTTTAAGTGAAACGTTTTTAAAAAATGAAAATGCACAAATATTACAGCTACCTAACTTCAAACTAGCATCATACTTTTCAAGAAAAAATAAATCCCGAGGAGGAGTATGCATTTATGTAAAAAACACCATTAACTTTAAAGTGATTGACTGGATTGCTGATATA